>JAUPFN010000024.1:6647953-7316092 GCA_036924255.1 Apodemia mormo | reverse complement strand
TTGCCAGGCAGGTTGTAGAAGGCGACCGATTGGCTATGCGAGTCACTACCATCGTGACTACTAGGTAGTAGCGTTCTGCATTGTCTCGCCCGGGTCTGTTACCACCGCCTTACCTATTCCTGCTGCAATAGCATCAGCGGCCCTACCATGAACTCTTATAGCAGGTCAATTTTAGCCGATAATTAAACTGTCCTGCTATTTCGTACCATGAAAGCGTTATCTAACAGGCCAGTCAGTGACCACGTGACCTATGCCGGCGAGCGATCGTTTTACTATTCAAACCAACTTCTGCCCTGCATTAGCGTACCATGAAGTGTTTTTGTCAGACCGAAATCGATATTTGAACTGCTAAAGTGTCATAATATTGCCGGTCACTTGCAGGTGGAAAAAAGTAATAATTTCAAACTGACGTGCTTCCGCCTTTGATTCTGGGGGGATACTGAAATTTTTGATGGACGTTTCTAAAAAATCATGTTAACATTTTACCGATTAAATTCTTCATATAAATTTGTATGGAAGATGGTGGACAAAAATATTAAGCATATTTGTATTCAAATTCCTTTTTTTAGGGTCGTTTAATAAAAAACTAAGACGGTGAAAGTGTAGTATAATTCTTTATTAAAAAATAATTTTAAAAATTTTTAAAATCGTTGGCCAATAAATACTGTAATTTTTGCAAACGGAAAAGGTCGATTTTAAGGTTTTGGGTGAAGTTTACGATTTTTTTTCTACAAAACTAAGAATTATTTTGAAAATATCTCTCGGTGAAACTGTTAACAGTTTCATTAAGATTACCACCAAATTTTTCTAGAAAGCAATTCTATTTATTCATTAAGGAATTTTGAAAACCGCAACACTCGTTTTAGCAGTTTTTAGGGAATGGGGCCTTAATGGATGCCGCTTAAAAAATATTACGTGGTTTACTTTATGTTTCATTTATTTTACGTAGACTTTAAATAACTTAAAACTCAATCTCTTTTGCCAATTTGTGTTCTTAAATTCAAGATTTCTAATTAAAATGCATTAATAATAATAACTTTATACTAAAATTTAAAAATCGGCAAGTTACGTGTTTCTCAACGTTAATTTGATATGTCCTGCCAGAGATAATGCAACCGGCCAGAAGACGACGCATTGCAGTTCAACAAAAATTAGTTCATGGTACGATCGTAAAACCTGACAGGTTAATACCATAGTTGAACTGCCTGGAACTTGACAAGTATTATAAGAGTTAATGGTAGGACCTCAGTGCTTGTCACTGTCGTGTTCCGGTTTGGAGGGTAATGTAGCCGGTAAAATTATGCATGTCGCATTAGACTTCGCCACAGGATAGTAACGCACCATTAACATCCTCGGTGTCTATAGGCGATGGTTAACTCTTACCATCAGGAGACCCATCTGATTGTTTGCTATCTTATGATATAAAAAAAAAACTCAAAACGTAAAAAAATCATCAAAAACGTATCCAGTTGCTTGCTGGCCACTGGATGCACCTTTTGGGATGTCACAGAACTAAAAATATTCAAGGAGCAACGATTGCCACTAATATGCAGCCCATTAGCCGCCGCGTTGGTCGAGCGGTTAGCAAACCTGACTACGCAATTAACGGAGCTCGGATTCAATTCCCGACGGGGACAAGCATAAAATTTTGTATTTCTGGGTTTGGGTGTTTATTAAATATATTTGAGTATTTATGTATGTATTTGTATGTATTAGTATCGTTGACTAACACCCATAACACAAGCAAATAATTTGCGTACTTAGATCAGTAAGTGTAATTTGTTCCGTGAGTATTTATTATGGGTTTTTATGACAGATAGCCAGTTAAATTGTGCAATTGTGGGGCATTAACATTCCATCATACGGATAGTAGGGCACCATTTACATCTTTGGTGTCTATAGACGATGGTTTTCTTTCCGTCAGGATAACCATTAGCATTGACGGCAAGACCACAAGAAATCCTCAACATCCAAATTGGTGAAATCAATAGTTTTAAAAATAGTTTCCAGAGGAATTCGCCGATTGATACAAAAATCTAACCAACTATTGTTGAAAAACTGCTTCGAATACAGAAAATATTCTATACATACAGCCAACAGCCCGAACCATACGGCCCGTAGACGCCATGTTTGATTTTCCTTATTAAATGCATTCTGGCAACTAGCTGAGGTAAAACGAAGCGGGGTTGCAACGCCGTGATTGGCTAACTCAAGGCCACAGTGAAAGATAGTGATGTACAGAGCATCTGATTGGTCGACACTGATTACTCAATCAATAATCATTGGCGCGTGGATTTTTACGTCGTAACTATAAATAAATGGGCTATGGGCTGTGTGTTTGGTGGTACTTACATTCAAAGATTTAAATAAAACAAATTAAACACATTTGAAATATTTATTGTTACAACAATGCCAGCCCCCTAACGCTGGCAGCTATAATAACTTACTAGAAAATAAATAATGCAAAATTGATATTTTATAACAACATACATAAATATATCTATATGATAGATTTATATCACATACTCCAATATGTATAAAAAAAGCTTATCTTAAATTCAATCATAACAAAATCTTGGAATTTTCATCGAGACAAAAGATACATTAAAGTCGATGGTCAATGGTACCAACTACGATACAGCCTCATGAAGTCCTAAGTTGGAATCCAGGGTGTGGACAATTCATTCTAAATAAGAATTTTATCTGGAAAATATATTCTTCAAGACTGAATATGTGTATCAGTTTCAATAACTTATGAGGTCGTAGGTTGGAGTCTGGGTTCTTGACAATTCATTCTAAATAAGTATTTTAGTTCTTATGAAACCCATTGCTCAAGACTGTGTGTGCTTTGGTATCGACACATGAGGTATTAGTTCTGCTGGAAATAACTTTTTTTATAGCAGAGGGAGCAAACGAGCAGGTTGTGCACCTGATGGTAAGTGATCACCGCCGTCCATGGACAACTGCAATACCGAGGGTCTTGCAGCTGTGTTGCCGGCCTTTTAAGAATGAATAAGCTCGTTTCTTGAAGGTCCCTAAGTCGTATCCGTTCGGAAACACCCCCGAGGGTAATTGATTCCACAAAGGAGTTGTGCGAGGCAAAAAGTGCCGACAAAAGCGCACGGTTGTGGATTTCCAGATTGTTCGAGATTGAATAAATGCCCAATTTGTTAACTGGTTAACCACCAGTCACATTTAAGGGGGACATGGGAATTAATACCATTGACAAATCAAAAGTGCACTAATTAACTCCGATATCCGTGGGTATATCCATGTGATAGTGTAATTTATTTAAAAGATTAAAGATTTTATATGACTATTAATAACTCTATTTAATTGATCAAACATATTTAAGACTACCTGAGCCCGTGATTTCATCCGCGTGGAAAAATTTTCGAAGAAAGTATCCTAAGTTACTCGCTGTCACATCAGGTATCTGCCAGTGAAAGTCCCGCCAAAATCGGTCCAGCCGTTCTAGAGATTAGCCGGAACAAACAGACAGACAAAAATTGTAAAAAATGTTATTTTGGTATATGTACCGTGTATACATCAATATGCATTTAGTAAAAAGCGGTTATTTTAATATTACAAACAGACACTCCAATTTTATTTATTTGTATAGATTACAAGTATTTATAATATTGTTAAGTACTTCGGGTTCGTAATTGTAAGAAAACACCACTTATATTAAATCCGTGTATGTACGATACAAATACAAACAACACAACACAATGTAATACTTAAATACTCTGAATAACACTAGTCACTCACTGTTACTATCATTGAACTACACAATAAAACACTTCTCGCTTCGCACTGTTCACTTTAAGTATCGCTCTCGATCGCTTGATAAAATCTGCCCTGTATTTGTCAACACATCTCTATTTATACCCAGGGTAAAATGATCCAGAAAAATCTAAATGTATCGGGAAACGATGAATCACTTCTTATTGTAATCAACTTATGATAAACAAGTGACTCATCAATCCTAGTACACGCTACTTTCAACCTTATGCTCTATACCACAAAGTTCATTATGGTATAGCTTAGATCAACTATTTGTCAATAGGAGTAGCTAACTCTTTCTTTTATTTCAAGATCTTTCCAGCGTTCCAACTCTACATGTTTCTAGATTATTCGTAACAATATGATCTATATTTTGCAAAACCCAGACTAACTATAGGTCTGTAAAGATGCTTGAACAACGTAATCAATTTTAATAAGAAATAAAGATTAGACAAGTAAGTGCGAGCGTTTTTTTTTACTTTTACTTTATGAGACTCACAGTTTTTCCGAGCTCTTACCAAAATTCAGTTTTCAAACCTATGACTCTTAAATACAGACTATAATTTATATGACTTAATTACAAATGCATAGTTTTAAGATTTTTCCCTGTACTTGTAATATAAAACGCTATTACTTGCCTAATATCATAGTTCAAGGTCAACGGAAACTATCATTTTTAATGGCCTTTTTTACATTAACTTAGAAGTTTTATTTTTTCACAGATTCAAAGTACTTATAAACCTGAGTATATTGTTTTAATTTTAACTCAATACCTCCACGCGTTCCCAAAATAGAGGGTCTTGATGGACGGACTACAAAATAATCAAATAAGGGTTCCATTTTTCCTGTTGATGTACGGATCTGTAAAAATCAACACAGTAGCTGTGAAGTAAAGAGAATGAACCCAACATCCTAAGATGTGCCTAGTTTACCAGAATTTACCGGTTTTTCAGCTGGTGCGGTAGCCCCACAGCCGCTCGCGCTAAAAATATACCTCTGGTGTGTACCACCAAAAGTCTCTGCTACTGAATAAAAAACCCAGTAGCAGTTTACCCGACCTGGACTCAAACGTGGGACCTCAGTCAAACAAGCTAATTATAAGACCAGCAATGTATGTCAACTTTTTATGTATATTATAAAAAGGAATAATTTATTATTTTCTTTGTACCCCGCGGGTATTACAAGAAACTAAAACTCGTGGTTTAATAAAGCTATTAAAAATAACAGTTACATTTAAATGCTGCCAAGAAAATATCTTTGCAAGGTCCTATTATTAATTTGTACAACATGTCAATAAACAAACCGGGAACTTTTTCCAGTACCAATTACAGACCAATAAATTATTTAAATTTTCTTTCAGGTAAATTCATAGTCACAGATGTGCTATTAATCAAAATGCGTATAAACTATCAAGCTGTTATAAATAACAGTTATTTTTAGCTACTACTTCTTAGCAGATAGCAGACAAGCAGATGCCTTTTTTAATGGAGAGAAATAACCATCGCTTATCAATTTCAAAGGTTTTAACAGTGGCGAGAATGTAATACCACTCGCTTAACCGGTAACATGTTTGTGACGGTTGTGACGTGGACGAACGATATTGCGGGTGGAAAAGATAAAGCAGTGGTAAAAAATTTGGGCGAGATGGTGTAGAACTCTGCCACCACCGACCACACAGCCCATGGACACCTAATAATAGGCGAATGACTTGTGTCAACACATCTGACTTATAGTTCCGATGTAATGTCCACGCGCCAATGAGTAGTGATTGGGTAATCAGTGTCCACCAATCAGATGCTCTGTACATTACTATCTTTCACTGTGGCCTTGAGTTAACCAATTACGGCGTTGCAACCCCACTTCGTCTTACTTCAGCTAGTTGCCAGAATGCATTCAATACCGAAAATCAAACATTAGCCGTCTATAGGCTGTGTGGTCGGTGTCTGCCACCTATTATTTCTTAGGGTTTCAAAATCACATCTTTGATTTGATTGATTGATCTCATCATGAACAAAGGAAATGTTCTATAAATGTACACCATATGTAAATATAGCTACATAATGTAGTAACCGTTTCCTATTCTTTATTTAATTTGATGTGAATGAAGTGAAATTTCACTTCATTCAATGTACATTTAAATTAACTTCGTCAACGGTGCAACACAACTGAAAAGAAAACATGGCGAATCAGATTAGAATTTTCCAAAGAATGTAATTTTGACAATGTCATTTGATTGACGTATATACCTAATTGTAAAACTATTGCACCATCTCAAGATTGTAACATATAAGCCGTGTCAAAGCCATTCAATCCACCAGTCATTGGCAAAATCATCACCATTCTGATGGAGCCATACAACCAAAAAAATTGATTGATTGATCAAATACGTCAAAAGTAATGTAAAAACAACTGCCATGGCCACCCCACATATACGGTTATCACATTAAAAAACTTTTCAATAATCATTTTTGTATGTGTGCATGTGTCCTTCTTCAAACTGATTTTATTGTATTTTTATGAAATTCCCATATTTTTCCTATTTACCTATGTGGTGTACCTACATAGAGATGGCTCAAAATCAAATATTTCCTGTACGCCATGCGAAATTAAGCAATATAACTGGTTCTTTTAGTTTTAATTTCTGGACTATTGGATAAGATACGTTTTTGTTGTTTTTGACAGGACGGGATATTAAGTTTATGTTAGAATACTTTAAACGCGTAGGAATAAGTTATTTTCATCTGCTACGTTTTATTGATTTGAAGTAGGAACAAGAAAAATATTCGTGAGAATAATCGTCCTATAACAGATTGGTGCCAAGCAAAATTTAATACTGTGTTGATATTACTAAGTGTCAATAAGGGTGTTGTTGGCATTCTAGTCTAAATTAATTTTAATTTTCAGTAAATGTGATAGATAGTCAAAAAGCGTGTCTCTTGCAAAGCTGTTGCAAATAACAGTTATTTTTAACTGCTACTTATATTTCTTGTACCAATACCATTACTTCCGGCTTCAAATACACATCTTTGTTCGGACTATTATTAATCTCGTCTATAACAGATTGGTGCCAAGCGAAATTAAGCACTGTCGCTGGTACTAATCGTAGATCAATAAGAGTATTATTTGAATTTTCTTCAACTGTAAGTTTATGACCAGTGGGCGTAATCAAAATGAATGGTAGCCCGTTGTGTTCTAGATTTTCTTGAACAAACTCGTGAATTTCACTATACCGTTCGTACACTGAAAATGTTCCCTGAAAATAAGAAATAATATGTATTAAAACTGATAATATTCATCTTCGGAACTTGGTGTATTTTCACCAAGAATATTATTGCAATAAAAGTCAAATTCATTTCAAAATTCAGAGTTTCATTCAAATTTATGTATTCTAAGACGTACAAGCTTAATAACTGGTATATTTGTAATCAGACTACCTCAATGCTAGCCATCTCGTAAAGATGGCTGTTACCTATCACATTTTTTCCCGTGTTGGTCCCAGACTCTTTCGAAGAATAGGCCAACTGCCGTTCTACCAGGCAGGTCGTAAAAGGGCGGCCGATTGGCTATGCGAGTCACTACAATCGTGTCTACTAGGTGGTAGAGTTATGCGTTGTCTCGCCCGGGTCTGGTACTACCGCCTTACCTATTCCTGCCGTAATAGCGTTAGTGCTTGTCACTGACGTGTTCTGGTCTGGAGGGTAAGGTAGCCGGTAAACATGCATATGACATTAGACCTCGCAACAAGATAGCAACGCACCATTAACATCTTTGGTGTCTATAGGCGATGTTTGATTCATCACGAGACCCATCTGCTTATTCTATTCTATCTTATAATATTTAAAAAAACTAGGGTCGTAACGGAGACATTACTAGCGGAGGCGGAGGCGGATGCGGAGGAGAAGAGGTTCGCTTCCGCGGACGCGGAGGTTAACGGAGGCGCAGGAAGAGGTGAATTTGAAGTAGGAAAAATAGAAATTTATGGTTTATTAAAGTCAAAAATACTTATTTCAAAAGGGTACATCATATTAATCATGCACTAAATCACTTAAAACAATCATGGCTCAAACTCATTGGACAAGTTGATTCCTGTAATTCATTGAAGCCCCCCCTCCGTCCGCCGCCGTGTCCCGGCACAAGCCAAATACTTTTTTTTTTAAATATTTGCACACCATATATTGGTAGAATATGTCGGTAACTTAATTTATTTTTAACAACTTGTAACACCCATATTCTTGCAAATAAATATTTTCTTTCTTTCTTTCTTACTGTCCACTTCACTGGCAAATACTGTCCACTTCACTCGCAAATACGCAGCCGTGCGGCCGCGTCTCCCAGCGTCGCTCTTTGCACGTTGTATGTTAGCGTAAATAAAACTCCGCATAAATTTGGCGGAGGCGGAGGTTCGATTCTTTGCGGAAGTTCCGCAGTAACGGAGGCGGAGTTCCGTTACAACCCTAAAAAACCGATACCGTGAATACTTTCTGCAAACCGAAAAACTAAAAGATAGCCAGCTAACTTAGACTTATGCATTTGGCTTTCCAACCCCACCGTGCGGCTAGCAACGTATCATTAACATCTTTGATGTCTATAGACGATGGTCATCTCTTTCCATCGGGATAACCTGCTGGTTTGTTATAATATATAAAAATACATACTTGTAACAAAATGCCATCGGGGAAGCGTATCCGTATAATGGCGAATTTGTATTTTCGCATTTCTCTCAGTTCGTCTTTTTCACGCATAGCTTTTGTGCGAAGCATCTGACTTCGCTCTATTGCCTCGGCTCTGAAAACACACATGATTGAAAAATATCTGTGTATGTGTGTATACATAATATTGAACTCACAAAGTCACCTCAGGATTTCATCATTCACATCATTTGAGTCTCAAGTATTGGTCATTCACAACATTTAATTCGCACACTCATTTAAGTATGTCATTCGTAACATTTAACTCGCAAACTCATGTAGAGTATTGGCCATTTGTAACATTTAACTCTAGTCTTGTATCAAGGTTTATTCATTCATAACATTTAATTCGCAAATACCTTTAAGTATTGGTCATTTGCAACATTTGACTCGCAAACTCATCTCATGTATTGATCATTGTCAATATTTAACTCACAAACTCACCTCAAGTATAGGTCATTCCCAATATTTAACTCACAGACTCAGCTCAAGTATAGGTCATTCCCAATATTTAACTCACAGACTCAGCTCAAGTATAGGTCATTCCCAATATTTAACTCACAGACTCAGCTCAAGTATAGGTCATTCCCAATATTTAACTCACAGACTCAGCTCAAGTATAGGTCATTCCCAATATTTAAGTCACAAACTCATCTGAAGTATTGGTCATTCCTAATATTTAACTTACAAACTCATCTCAAGTATTGGTCATTCACAACATTAATTCACAAACTCATCTCAATTGTTGTTAATTGTAACTAATTATTGTTAATTTAGTCAAAATTAAAAAAAACATTTTATTCTAATAAACCCTTATAAGCACTTTTGACGAGTCGATATTTTTTATAATTACTACTGGATCGGAACGCGGCCACACACTGAGACGATCCGGCGGAAGAAACTCAGCAGGCTTGTCTTCCTTTTTTTTCATTTATATTTTTTAAAATATATGTATAATATTAATTATATTGCAAAAATAAACGCACACTTTCACTTCAATTATTCATTCATAATATTGAACACACAAACTCATCCCAAGTGTTTATAGTTCTTAACGCTGAACTCATAATTCACCTCCAATGTTATTAATTCCAACAATTTATAAACTCACATCAATTGTTATTTAGTTAAAACTGAACTCGTAAACTCACTCCAAATGTTGAAATGAACTCACAAACTCACCTCAATTGTTGTTCCCGTTTGATTTCCTCCGGGGTAAGTGCGTAAAAAGATGGCGGCAATTGCATTTTTGCCGCCGCCTGCGAAGGCAGCAAAACTTGTAGATTCCTGTCCAATTCCAATTGAATTGGCTCGGCGGAACGTAGAGCTTCGATTAATGTCTTGAAGATAAAATAAATTAAAATTTTGTTTGACATACATACTCTTATGATATTTATTTATTTTATTTGGATTGCCAACAGAAAGTACACACTTCCACAGTTCCCAATTATAGGCAACCACAGCTTATACAGTAAGCCTAAAGTTCGAATTAAATATTATTAAATTAAATTATTTAAAATTATATCAAAAGTGAAAATTTTAGTGTCAGAAAAAATTAATTAAAAAAATATTTTTTTCTAAAAAAAAATTAATTAAAGATATAATAACTAAACCCCATTATCTATGTAGCATAATGGTGGCAACTGATTTTAGGGATGGGGTTATAATTAAATAAATCTCTGTTTTATTTATTTACATAAAATAAATACTAATTACAGTAATATATTATTGACATTAACATTTGTTTAGTATGTGACACTCGCAGTAAATGACATGGATATATCCCATAATCACGGAAGTAAGGCTTTGTCTCCTACTCGAAAATATCTATTTGAGGCAAGAACATAATGTTACAATTTCTACCGACGTCACTGGCAAAAAGTTCATAATTAAAACCAATGTCAATAATAATGTAATTATTTTGTTATTTAAATTTTTCCCCATGTTGGTTCCGGGCTCCTTTGAAGAATAGACCAACTGCCGTTCTGCCAGGCAGGTCGTAAAAGGCGACCGATTGGCTATGCAAGTCACTGCGATCGTGACTACTAGGTGGTAGAGTTCTGCATTGTCTCGCCCGGGTCGGGTACCACCGCCTTACCTATTCCTGTCGCAATAGCGTCATTGCTTGTTGCTGTCGTGTTCCGGTTTGGAGGGTAAGGTAGCCGGTAAACTTATGCATGTGGCATTAGACCTCGCCACAAGATAGCAACGCACCATTAACATCTTTGGTGTCTATAGGCGATGGTTGACTCTTTCCATCAGGGGACCCATCTGCCTGTTTGCTATCTTATGATATAAAAAAAACAAAAAAAAAAACCGAGATTTATTTCATTACAATTACCCCATCCCTAAAATCCGTTACCACCAACATGCTACATAGGTAGCTGGCCAATTATACGAATTAACCCAAAGTAAGCAAATTATTTGCTTGTATGGGTCAAAGTTAGTTTCTTTGACCCACACATACATAATAATAAAATACTATGTATGTACAACATGAAAACCTAGATATACTGTGTATGTCTATGTACACAATGCAAATGTTTGTCCCTGCTGAGCTCCATCAATCGAACATGAGCTCCATCAATTCGTGATAGTTTGTCTTGACCGAAGGGGTGGTATAAAAAATATAACCCTAACATTGGGACTTATTAATGATGGTTTTTTATATATTAAGGCAAATATAAGTAAATAAGATATTCGCAAATAATTGCGGAAATCTAATTTACTACGAAACTAATCATTAATAACTATTTAATATCAATTTGATATATAAATGACATGAGTTTTTTTTTGATTATTACTCTGTAAATTCGAGAGGAAAAATTGGTTGGAGGTGCTAATGGCTTGATAGAATTATAAAAAAAAAAACAATAAAATTAAATAAAAATGTTATCGTATTTAAAAATTCTACGGAATAGTAGTACTTATGCATGTGGCATTAGACTTCGCCACCAGATAGCAACGCACTATTAACATCTTTGGTGTCTTTAGGCGATGGTTGACTCTTTCCATCAGGAGACCCATCTGCTTGTTTGCTATCTTATGATATAAAAAAAAATTGTACTTGGTATTAATCTAGTGGTTACCCAACATCATATATCTAGTATTTCTTCCATTTCAGTGAGGGTAACACATTGTAACATTTGCACGCCACAAAAAGGGCAAAATAGGAATAAAGAGCAACATATTGTTAAATAAGATCTAATTATGTACCCTATTTATTGCAAATAAAGAAATTATTATTATTATTATTACACAATTTCCGCAGTCTTATATGCCACTGTAATACAACTGAAAAAAAGGTACTGGAAATGGGCAAACTTTGCCCGGAAATGGGCAAAAATTAAATTCCTTTAAGTCTTTGAATTGGTGGATATTCTGATGAAAAGAGACAATCATAGTCTATAGAAATCAAAGATGTTAATGGTGCTCTCCTGTACAAGTCATTTTGTAATGAGCAAAAATTTAAATAAATAAATAAATAGTACAAAAGTAAAATAATAGTACAAAAATAAATAAATGGTAAGAGTTTTTATAGCAAATTGTAACGCTTAATAAACAGTAAATACAAAACTTACTACTAGGCTCTCGATTGATGGAACATTCTCTTTGTTAAACACTAAGTAGTCTTCCTCCGTACCATCAGCATTGGGCAGTCGTTTCTTATCGAACCCTGCTGCTAATAACAATTCCATAGATCCTTCTATTGGTTGGACGCGGTCATAAAAAACCCTGAAACAATACAGTGATTGGAAAAAATGTTGTTTTGAGGACCACCAATAGAATCAAAAACTGAAAACTTCGAGATGATTATTCTTTGTCCAGTTTTTCAATAAAATATCTATACATATAATAAAATCGTAGGAAAGTCAAAACTGTACATTGAATATTTTTTTAAAAGAATACTTGGGGGTGTGATCTATAATCGATATCCAAGCCAAAAATATAGTTTTTAGAATTTTTGTCTGTTTTTCTGTTAGTCTGTTTGTCTGTATGTAAACTCAAAAAGTACTGCATGGATTTACTTCATATTTTGCATGAACATTACTAACAGGTCGGGTCAACATATAGGCTACATATTATCACGCTATCACCTACGGGGAAGGAGCAGTGCGGAGTAAACGAAGTCCGCGCGGACGAAGTCGCAGGCAACAGCTAGTCTCATATATAAAATTCTCGTATCACAATGATTAAGTTACAGTACTCCTCTAAAACAGCTTGATCGATTTTTATGAAATTTTATTAGCGTATTTAGTAGGTCTGAGAATCAGCTACTATCTAATTTTCATACCCCTAAGTGGTTGTCCACCCTTAACATTGATTATTTTTTGGACAATCCTTTTATTTTTTTATAATGTGGCATTAAAAAATACATACAACCCTAAATTCTTTCTACCATAAACCCCTATTTTTTAATTTAATAATTTATATGGGAAAACAATTTTTGCCGGGTCGACTAGTAAGAATATATTGTCATAATTCGAAGTCAAAGTAAAAAAGTTTAATTGAAATTTAACCTTTATGGGCATTTTTGACAAGTTAATATTTTTTTACAATTTCTTCTGGATCGTAATGCGGCCGGTCCCCACTGAGAAAACCTGGTGTCGTTTTATTTACGTTTTTTTTGTAAATTCTTAATGCATCATATTAATTATATAACGTTTACGTATAAGTAAAAATGATTTTACTTATTTTTCAAGGGATTCTTTTTTTTGTATTTCACTGATAATTTTTCGCTTTTTATTTATTTTCTCCGTATTTCGTCTGTAAGCCAGGGAGCAGGTAGATGTTGTAGATTCACAGGTCTAATGGGAGCATGTTTATCATAAAGTTAGTAAAAAAGGGTACAACATTTTTTTCTTCACATATTAAAATAAAGATGCATATAAATAGTAAAAATAAAAATGTTTACCTATTGCTCATACGTATTTTTTGATACTTTTCCTCTTCCGGGTAAGTGATAATATTTTCTAAATATTTACACAATGTCTCCACACATGTTTCTACCTGAAAAAAATAATATTTTTATTTATCTAGTCATTTTTCTAGTGACTTCTAAGTTTTTTTTTATATCATAAGATAGCAAACAAGCAGATGGCTCTACTAATGGAAAGAGAAATCATCGCCTAGACACCAAATATGTTATAAGTAATAATATGTGGGTACATAAAATGTTACATTTTTAAACACTGTTTCCATTCACATTTCGTCAAATGGTACGTTGTTATCTGTGCGGCAGGATAGCGTGCCACATGCATAAGTCTACCACCGGCTACCTTACCCTCCAAACCGGAAAACGACAATGACAAGCATTGACACAGGAAGCTATTGCGGCAGGAATAGGTAAGGCGGTGGTACCAAATATTGCAAGTCGTTGCAGAACTCTACTACCTAATATCGGTCGCCTTTTACAATCTTCCTGGCAGAACGGCCATATTCCTCAAGGGAGCCCGGACTAATAAGTTTTCCAATTTGTCTGTATTTTCTTTCTTTATGTTTGTTACTTTAGAACTAGGTGGTAGAGTTTTGTATTCCTGCCGCAATAGCGTCAATGCTTGTCACTGTCGTGTTCCGGTTTGAAGGGTAAGGTAGCCGGTAAATTTATGCCTGTGGCATTAGACCTCGCCACAAGATAGCAACGCACCATTAACATCTTTGGTGTCTATAGGCGATGGTTGACTCTTTCCATCAGAAGACCCATCTGCATGTTTGCTATCTTATGATATAAAAAAAGAACTCGGTTATTTTCCCAATTGGAAAATTCTTTTTGTGTTGTTAGGAAGTTGTACTATACATTTGGTCTCCTATATAAATTTAATGAAAATCTGATTCAAAGTGCAAGAGATCAATGGGTCCTATGTATACTGGTGCAACCCACAAAACAACGGAAACTTTTTTTGCATCGAAAGCCTTAAAATAACCTTATATTTGTCCTAATGTAGTAAAGTATTTGAAAATTTGTACAAAAGTAGAAATTTTCAAATACTTCTATTGATTTATGCCAAAATTACAAGCTATAGAACGTTTAATCCTATCTCCTGTAAAGTTGTGTCATCGCACTTGCACTAGTATACGTAGAACCTGTCGAGATGGAAGTTGGTCGTCGCAGATTCATTGCATTTCAATGTTTATTTGTTGAAACAGCGAGTTAAGTTCTCTGATATTACTAGATCATTCTGTCGTTTGTATGTATGTATATTTGTTTGATGTAAATTCTATGATTGATCAGAACATCCTGAAATTTGGTAGACGAATTAATGAGACAAAACAATTTTTAAGTTCAAGCTTGAACCAAATTAGTCAAGAGATTGCGGATATGTAGGTGTTGTAAGAAGACATCCAAAAATCTAATCATAAAATAATTCGAGTTTACAGTTAGGTTTTGATCATGAAATCCAAGGTTTGATTCAACAGTTGGTGAACTGTGGTGACTGTCAACTTCAACAATTATCTTTTTTATTTAAGACATTCGGGATTAACAGATTTACATGCTTTTCTAAGTAGTTTAGGTGTTAAACATCACACATATTATAGTCTGGGCAGCTAAATGAGATTTTCCTTAATAGAAAAAAAAACAATAAAACTAATCACAATCAGAAAGCTGGGTCCTGAGCTGAACCTGCTAGAAAAAGAAGGCTAATTACTTGGGTCTACTACTGAGACCATTTTCTATATCAAACAAAACGCAATAAGTCAACCCAATCCCGGACTTTGTGAACCCAAACAGGCTAAACGGGACTGTAATCTAAGACTCCGCTGTCTGTTCATCCATCTGTCTGTTTATCCGTCTTTCACCAGTCTGTGCCTCATGAACTGTGATAGTCAGTTAAAATTTTCCTAGACGATGTATTTCTGTTGGCGCTATAATAAACAATACTAAATAAAATAAATATTTAAAGGGACTACTATACAACAAACATGATTTTTATGCAATATGTTTTAAATCGATCTCGATAACTACCACTAGTAAGACGCTTGAAATATTAACAGAATATTTAGATATATATTCACTAAAATAAACATTTAAATTAAATTAAAATGAATATATAACAGGGACTTCCCTACAACAAACTTAATATTATGTCGTTTTTATAGATAATAAATAGTATGGAACCCTTTGTGTACGAGTACAACTTGCTCTTGGCCGTTTCTTTTTCGAGATAAGTTCAATAATATAGTTTAACCTAGGTTAACCTTCGGGCCTCACGATCTGAATTTGCACTATGTGTACAAGAAAATATAGATTAGCATAAAATATCACCTTTTCCTTGTTACTGTTGCATGATTGTATAATTAGGCAAGCAGTAAGACCTCGTTCTTCCTCCAGCTGCTCATACAGGAATGTCTTTATGTTCTTCTTCCATTCATCTCTTGGTAGGATATCATTACTGATTATTGGACATCTGGAAAGTTATTGTTAAGAAATGATTTATTATATAGCAGGATACCAGACAAACAAATGGTTTTCCTTAATCCTGATAGAAAAGATAGCCATGCCCATAATGCGTTCCAACTGAGAATAGGACTCTGCATTTTGCGTAACCTTCATAAGTGATGAGTAAGGTGTGCAAAAAAATTCTAACAAAAATACTTTAAAAAAAATATTTATGTTATAACTGGTATATTTTTTATTTAGATTCCCATCAGATTGTTACCATGTACTTATCAAGTAAAAAACTAACACGACTAACTATATATATATATATATATATATATATATATATATATATATATATATATATATATATATATATATATATTTTTTTTTTTTTTTGTTACAATTAATTGAGTAACAAATAATATATATATATATATATATATATATATATATATATATATATATATATATATATATATATATATATATATATATATATTATTTGTTACTCAATCACGCAAAAACTACTGAACGGATTTGAATGAAATTTGGCACACAGATAAATGATAAACTGGAATAGCACATAAGCTACTTTTTATCCCGGAAAAATTAGGTGATCCCGCGGGATTCACAAAAAACTTTTATAATGTAGCAGGCTGCATGCTGCAGCTAGTATATATATATATATATATATATATATATATATATATATATATATATATATATACCATTGCTCTTGTAGCTGCATTGCCGGCCTTTTAAGAATGAATAAACTCTTTTCTTGAAGGAAAGAAACGCACCCGCCTAGTAACTGATTCTACAAATATATATATATATATATATATATATATATATATATATATATATATATATATATATACCCCAAACCCATAAAAATCGCAAAAAAAGGATGATTAGCTAAACTGATATTTTTTACCATTTTTTTATTGAAGAAAATAATATTATTAAAACGTTGTTTTTTAGTACATCGGCAATATTTTTTGCTGTCATTACTAATTTCACACTTGTGATATGAAGTTGATAACAAGCAGGATCCTATTCTCAATTAGAACGCTTTAGTACAAATATTAAATATGTTAATGTGGATTGCTATCCATGTAATAGAAATGTAATCCCATAAGGTGGATTGATACTTATGTACCTTATAGTATAGTATAAAAATATACTATAAGGTACATGAGTATCAATCCACCTTTCATAGACAACCGCTTGTCTCTGGCAATAACCGGGACTGACGATTTACGTGTTTATTTAAGGAATGGCGATGTAAACAAAGCATCACTATACTGCAAACTGCTAGTAAGAATTCGATTTTTGAGACAAACTTTACAAAATCTTACACTTGCCTGGTCCGAGGAAAAAAATCTGGGATCTCGTGATCTGAGCAGAATAAGCTAACAAAAAAAAAACAGATAGGAAACAAACAGATAGCTCTTCTGACAGAAAGAGACAATTATTGCTTAAAGACACCAAAGATATTAATGTTGCCTCCGTGTGGAGGGATGGTAATGCCACATGAATTAATTTACCGTCTACCTTATCCTTCAAATTGGAAGCAAAAGATTGTCTCTAAAGTAGTTTAAGTATAATGAGCGTTTGATTTTCTGTGTTTGAGGAATCAGGCACTTTTGTTTTCTTATTTTTTACACACAGTTAGAGTTTGTTGTTTGTGCAAATGTTAATTGGTAGTAAATGTAAAATCGATAACTTAGTTGAATAATCAGAATATAACCTTACTTAAAGAAAACACCAGAAGCTGCATAGTTACGAGCAATTTCAGTGTCTTCTACTTTTGTTTGCTTAGTCTCAACTTCTGAAGCTTTCGAACTTGTGGCTTTTTCTGTTTCTAATTCTTTTTTTACTTGAGCCTGCAATTATGTACATAGAATTAATATCAAGAGTTACATCTTTAGTACACTGCGTTATAAAAAGATATCTGCGAAAAAGACAGTATATGAGCAACACAGGATTATGTACTAAAATATATGACAAGAGGTTCTCAATGATTCTTAGAAACCCGACTTGACTTCTTTAGGTGTGAAAGAAGATGCAAGGTGTTTG
This sequence comes from Apodemia mormo, assembly GCA_036924255.1. NCBI lineage: Eukaryota > Metazoa > Arthropoda > Insecta > Lepidoptera > Riodinidae > Apodemia > Apodemia mormo. The sequence continues at coordinate 7,298,155 of JAUPFN010000024.1, read as the reverse complement.
AAGGATCAGACACAAAGCCTAGTAGTAGATTGAAATTTGTAAAAACAAATACATTTTTGTGTGCCTGAAGCACCAAAATTGCTGCAGGCCATGAAATAAGTTAACTTTGCTTTAAGAACATTTATAATTACGAAAGTTAAGTCAAGTTTTATTCTCAGATGGGTCCAGATTAACTTTCTTTTCTTTGTGGTTAGGTAAATGATGAAAAGGAGAAATACTTGGAATGTCACAATTCAAATTGTTAAAAGATAAATAAAAACCATTACCATTTGATCCACATACTTTATAATAAGAATAAAAAAGATGCAAATCAGATTGTACATTTCTCTTAGGCAGAAAGACATTAACTTTAAATCTAATATTACTACTACTTTTCTCAATCAAAGAACACATACAGGGAAAGAAAAAAAAAGTCACACAAGGAAAGGAAAGAAAAAGAAAAAGTTACACCTTCCATAATTATCCAGGCACATTTTTTTATATCATAAGATGGCAGTGGTATCAGACCCGGGAGAGCCAATGCAGAATTTTCTACTACCTAGTGTATTTATACCAGTGAGAGCCAATATAGAACTCTACCACCTAGTGTATCCTTAAATACAGTATGTGGCGAGTACTGCATTATCTCTTCTGGGTCTTACTTATACCTGTCGCAACAGTGTCAATGCTAGTCACTTACGTGTTCCGGTTTGGAACGTGAAGTAGTTGGTATGCCGGTATAGACCAACTGCCATTCTGGCAGACAAGTCATAAAAGCTATTCGATTGATTATGTCACTACCGTCATGACTACTAGTAGGTAGAGTTCCACATTGTCTCGGCCAGGTATTTGGTACCACCTCTTACCTATTCCTCCTGCAATAACACCAATGCTTGATATTGTTGTGTTCCAGTTTGGAGGTACTGAAGCTGGTAGACTTATGCATATGAGACTGTCATCCTTCCACATGGACAGTATTCACATCTTTGGTGTCTATAGGCAAATGTTTCTCTTTCCATTAGGAGAGCCATTTGCTTGTTTTGCTATCTTATGATATACTCTTAAAAGTCCGGCCAAATTTTCAGGAGTTGTTCAGAATCGATGTTTGATTTATGTTAAAAAAAAAAATTGTTTATTATAATTCAAAATTTCATTTTTATCCAACACAGAAAATACAATGCATGGATATAATTTCAATTATGCAAAAATATTGAGAGCGTCTTGAGTAGTTTTCCCCGTACCCCGCACACACTGTCCAGCAGCCCATTCACACCTCGGTGTGTCCAATTCATGACTTTGGTGGGACATTATTAAAAGAATATGTTTAAATTATACTAATTGTAGTGCCTCTGCCGCTACAGCTCGCAAGGTGCCTACGCTTTGTTACAACGGGCGGGGGCTGCCTCCCTCCATGCCTAAGTGATTTCTAAAAACACTCTAGGGCAAACAAGACCATGTGCACATGCACGTTGGGGTGCTCTGATTCGGATCTGTCACCAATTTAAGAAGATTACTAGTTCCGAAAACAAAAAACTAAAGCTATTTGAATATGTTTCATAACTTTCCAAAAAAACTAAATTTGTGCAATAATTAAAACACTCTTTCAATATTTAGTTCTTAATTTTAAACTTCGGCTGGACTTTTAAAAGTAACCCTCTATAATTTTAAGTATGTGCTTAATATAAATTACCTTTATAGCAGCCAGCGAAGTGTTAAATTCTGAATTTTCCCTCTTTTGTTGTAGCCTTGCAAGAGCTGCATCTGCTGCAAGCTTACTTTCCTGAGTCAATCCTGATCTCTTTGCAGAAGGGACATCTGTACTTGATGTATTGGAAGATTGTTTACTAATAGTAGATTCACTAAGTCTATGACCTGGACCAGCTAACTTAAATTTAGCATCAATTTTTTTCTTTTGGAAGAACTTTTTAATTTTATCTGCCATTTTAAATTCTCGGTGTATGTTCTTTAGGCAGTTTCAGTTTAGATACACTTTCTTTTAATTGCTCTATTGTTGCTGATGTGGCTGAAAAGATAAAAATATATATCGGATTGAGTCAAGTGCAAATAACGTTGTAGTTCTGAATTAAAGTAAGTAGTCATTTCTATGGTCTAGTAGTACGGTGTCAGTGTTGATTACATGAGGTCCTGGGTTTGATACCCGAGTCGGGTAAATCAATAATGTGGATTTTCAATTTTCTGATAAACAATGTTGCCCGGGATTAGAGAAGTGCCAGGTTGGCAATAGGCTTGCCACCTTTCACATATTCAAAAATGGCTGGACCGATCTTGATGAGTATTAGTAAGCAGTGAGAACATGTGATTGTTCAAATCATAGACCATATGAAATTTGTCTGTTTGTCTATTTTCTGTAGTGTCCAATATAGTTCAACAACAGCTTAACCGATTTCGATGAAAATTGTTTAAAAGGGAGAGTAAGTGCATAACAGACCACATTGTCAAAGAATTTACACCTAGCAAGGCGGCCCAAGGCATAGTGAATAGAAATATAAAATATAATATTGTAAAGTTAGAAATATCAACATTATATTTTATAAGTTTAATATAAGAAAGAATGTGTGTACTGAGCAGATTCTCAGAACTGTATTGAATGATGTCGACCAACTGGCCTACAGTTTGGTACATATAAATTATAATAAACTCTGTACATTAATATTATTAAATAGAATTTAAAAAAAAATTGTGGAACCAAGTATCTTCGGCTAATCGTGTGTGCACTGGTTGTACCTCTGCCTACCTCTTTAGCATATGAGCATGAAGATACTTAATTAAAGTAAAATTATAAAATAAGGAAGATGTAATGGTTTGGTTTAAGAATTTATTTCTCTAAAGAATTACACGATGTAAGTACAAGATGTAAGACCTTCCTTATTTTATATTTATTATTTATTTATTAATTAAGACACAATTTGAGGTACCTACATTATGTGATAAATATTTTAATCATAACGTAATATAAGTTCTAAATATATATATAAAATGTTTAGTTTTGGAAAATGAATCTACCCAGTGGGAGCTGATTGTTTGAGATATATACAGATGTACACATCTATTAAACAACTTTTGGCATTATTTGGGAAATATGTAGCTAAATATATAACAACGATATAAATCTAAGCTTACCTGGCTTCATAAATCGTTCAGAAATGCGTCTCCCGTAAACTCTCCATGCGAGCACAATCAATAAAAAAGTAAACAATAATATGAGACAGAAAGTCTTCAACAGAAGAAACTGAAGCTCATTAAAATAAAATACACTTGCTATCTCTTCAAAAAACGAAAGTTCTTGGAAATTAATAAATGTTTTAGGTAAATTTTTAAGCGGTAACGAAGACACACAGGAATCTAAAAACTCTTTTGCGAAACTCAACGTATCTTCAATTTGAAGATACAGAGCTTCATAAAGAGTGGAATTGAACACTGCGTCATCGAACAAAGACATTAGATAAAAAAATTAAACTAATATTTGATATTTTTGAAATATAAAATCATCGCAATTTACTGATAGCGAAAATCATCCTTCTTTCCACTTCTTTCATTAGTTTTTGACATTTTATCCTTCAATGTCATCTGTCACAAGTGTTGGCAGATCCGTAAAAAATATTATTGTACCAGGGCCGTAAAATTTTGTATTTTTAATAAAATTATTGTACATTTATCGCCTCTGTGGTCTAGTGGTCCAGGGTTGGCGTTGACCACATGAGGTCCCGGGTTCGATTCCCGGGTCGGTCACATTAAAAAAATTTTTTTTTCAGTTTTCTGAAAAACACAAAGTTGCCCGGGATTGAAAAGTGCCCGGTTGGCGATAGGCTTGCCACCTATCACATTTGTGGGACCAAGTATCTTCGGCTAATCGTGGGTGCACTTGTTGTACCTCTGCCTACCCCTTCGGGGATATGGGCGTGAAGATACTTTATTGTACATTTCAAAATTAGATTTAATTGTCAACTAAAACCTTTAGTTTAAAATAGAATTACTAAAGTAATTTTATTTAAATGGTATTCTGGCGATTATCAAACAATTTTTTTAATGCAAATTTTCAGTGAAGTATCAGTTGTATAATTGAAAACTCAGTTATTGATAAGACGGCCAAAATTTTATTTAAATGATATTCTGGCGATTATCAAACAATTTTTTTAATGTAAATTTTCAGTGAAGTATCAGTTGTATAATTAAAAACTCAATTATTGATAAGGCGGCCAATTTGACTCAAACATTTCAATAATAATTATTTTCCAAAGAGAATAATTTTGTATAGAAAATTGCAATCGTAAAAAAAATATTGTATTTTTTTTGTCAAGATTGTACGCTTAAGATTAAAGATTAAAAAATCGTGAGATTATAGTACATGTGCAATAATTATTGCACGTCTGCCATTAACGTGTATAATATTTATACACGCCAATGACATCTGCGGCCACTGTCTGTCACTGTTGTAATATTCCTAAGAGTATTCCTGTTTACAGGTTATTGCAATTTTACATAATACTAGCTGTTGCCCGCGACTTCGTCCGCGTGGACCTCGTTTACTCCGCACAGCTCCTGCCCCGTAGGTGATAGCGTGATGATATGTAGCCTATATGTTGACCCGACCTGTTAGTAATATTCATGCAAAATTTGAAGTAAAACCATGCAGTACTTTTAAAAACATACATACAGACAAGTAGATTAAAAATTCTTAAAACTATATTTTTGGCTTTAATATCGATTGTAGATTACGCCCCAAGTATTCTTTTAAAAAAATATTCAGTGTAGTCTTGACTTTCCTACGATTTTATTATTTTACATAATATTATGTAGGGTTGCGCCTATGAAACTAATATTATAAGTGTTAGTACTACATACACATATTAGTTTATAATATAGTGCACATAGGTATATCATGGGTCATATAATCTCATAGTTGCCTCGGATGAATTATCGTTAGTTTAATTTTATGGGTGACAGTTTCATGATGCTGGCACAATTGCAATTGTGTGTGTTCAGAACAACTACCAACCTAAAATATTAAACAATGATAGTCACACCTATCAGAGCAAACCAAATTTTACTCTACACACGTAAAGTTAGCCGGTTTCCTCCAGGACATAATTTTTATCTTTAACTATTAAAACATATAGAAGAAGTGTCTGAATTAAACAATAGCGCATTGACTTACAAAGTGAAATGGTGCCATTGGAGAATATCTAAATACCTATAAAGCGACCTGGAAAAATCTTAGCTCAATATTCTAAGTACCTAATTTTGATGTCTAAGATTAGAAGTTGTTCTGGACACCCCCAATAAGTCACAGCAAAACGATTACTTTCGCATTTTAATATAGGTACGGCCTGCGATTATATAGCTGTTGTCTGAGTCAAAATAATTTTAATATATCGTGTTTTGATTTTCAGGTAGCTAAGTATCTGAAATATCTCTTTATCTGAAATGTGTCGAAATCATAACATGCAATTATTTCATCCACTAAGTTCAACACAATGCTAAGTACCTACCTATATATTATTTCCTTTATTAAATCTGTATTGTACATGAATCTTGAATAAATTTATGTCTGATTATAAGAAGGTAGCCTGTAGAACTAATATTATTACCTTCATACATTGATTTAAAAAGGGAAGATATGTTACGCTCTAACATCCCAATTGCTAAACCCAAGCTTGGTCAGTCGAACGCAAAGTAATGCGACGAACGTAGCAGACTATGTTTCTCTTACTTACTTTTGTATTGTACTATCTCACTCTCACAAACATGGCAAACTAAACAATAATTTAATCTTATTTTCAAAAAAATTGTTTTAGCTGTACTTACGAATGGAAAGTAATCCCGTGTGTCTTATTTTTTTCCTTGAGTGATTATAACACTGGCTGAATATACAAGAAGGTATTTTGATGCGTGTTTAATGGTAAAAACAGTCGGAAAATATAAGTGTATGATATGAGGTCCCGCGCGTGATTGATTGTCACCAATTGTCACTGTGTCCACGGACCTAGTTTTGTAGGACCAGGCGCTGTGAATAGGTAACGTATCTTCCCTTTTTATATCAATGGCGTTTAAGATAATTTTTACAAGCAAATGATTTGTTAAACACATATTAATTGCTCGTTAAAATTATTTTGTATTTCGGAAACCAGCCGTTAAAATCACATCCCTCAATTCTCCTTGATCAAATTTATCAATTTATCAAATAATGCCACTGTCATCCCATTATAATAGAAATATCAGTTAAGATGCTGCCAAACTTTTCTTTGTTTTGAAACTCAAAGCAAACTCAAACTCTCCTGATGGAAAGAGAAACCGTCGCCTATAGATACCAAAGATGTTAATAGTGCATTTCTATACGTGTGACGGGATGTCAATCCCAAATTCGTAAACTCGGCTTCCTCACCCTCCAATCCGGTACATGACAATGACAAGTACTGACGCTATTACGGCAGGAATAGGTAATTATAAACCTTCGGCTTCTTTGTCTTTTTAACATGATTCAGCGCCTTTTTGCGCGTGATTTGGACGCCTTACTCTTCCCATCCCAACTCCTTAAGAAAGCCCTGCAACCCATTCATATGGGAGAAAGCTCCAGGGAGTGATATCGGAAATCTGAGGTATGAGGACTCGATAATTCACCTTGCCTTCGCATTGGACGATCACGTGGGTGGCCACTGCCTCAGCTTTCATGCAGGCTCTGCACAGAGGACTGTTTGTAACACCCATATTAACAGGTGTTTGAAGAAAGGACCGTGTCTTAATGCCAGTTAATACGCGGAGTTATTTTTTAAACGAAGATCCTTATCGGAGTTGGCGGATGAGGCCTGGCTGAAAAAAAATATTTGTAGATAAGAATTTTCTATCATGAGTTTTTGTCACGAGTCTTTCTTTAGTGTAGACGAGTTTGCGTCAGCAACATGCTAATATACAAACATCCAGCAACGCGCACTGTTTTCATAAAATAGTGTATTATAAATACAATTGATGTCACTATAGTGCATGTAATCTTTGCTTGTAAATACAGAATTAAATATTCATCTCTGTGGTAGTCACTCATGTCTACTTCCGATTTTTTAAATTATGATCTGATCATTGAAATTATCCAGTACTTTATTTATTAATCTTGAAGTTCAAGTTACGTCGTATATATATACAAATAACATTTCCAAAAGGCCATACACAGTTTGTACATGGATATTTGTCTAGTAATACAATAAAAATTTAAAAGATTAACATAATTACCTTCGTCTCATTGTCAATTAAATGTAATAAAAACGACCTCGCTGCAATAAAGAAGAATTTAAATAGTAAAATCTCGGCGCAATACTGATAAACACAATTAGGATTGATGTTTATTCACTTGCATTTGTTTTTGGCTTCATTTACGTCGTTTTTGTATTGGATAACAAATAAGTAATTAGATGGCCAAATTTAATCCATAAATTTAATAGCGATTAGCATTGATTAGAGAGCGATCAGTTCAAAAGCTTTTTAATATCATTAGCAATCTTATAAATGGTAGAGCTTACCGGCTTTAGGGAAAGGGTCGCAGGTTCAGTCCCTGCGTGTCGATATTTTTCTTTGTTGTTTATAAAATTTTTCAAGAGAAACCATCGCCTATAGATGATAACATGTTAATGGTGCGTAGCTGTTTGTGTGGCGGAATGGCAGTGCCACATCCATAAATCTACCGGATAACTTATCCTCAGAATCGGAACACAACAATGACATATTGTATTGACGCTATTGCGGCAGAAATAGGTAAGGCGGAGGTACGAAATACCCGTGCGAGACTGTGCGGAACTCTACTAGTTGTACTACTCTACTACCACCTAGTAGTCATAATAGTAGTGACACAAATATCCAATCGGTCGCCTTTTACGACCTGCCTAGTGAAACGGCCGTTGGTCCATTATTTTAAAGGAGTCGGGTTTAACACGAGTGAAAATATTATGGTACTTTTGCATTGCACTGAGAACCATTGAATGACTAATTAGCTAGAATTCCTAATTTTAACGAAATCACTGGAAAAACAGTCTACTCTAGCGAGACAAATGCAACATGATATGTATTTATCGTCTCGTTACCCTCAAGTTATACAGGTTATAAACATCATTTCACACAAAAGGATTCGACCATTTTGCCCTGAGATAAACTCACATAGATAGAGCATGATTTAAATATATAATTGTATTATTAAGACAGAGGAAGTCACGTATACGATAAAAAATTGTTTTGTTTACAGACCTTTCACCAAGTAAGAAATTTTTATAAAAATCCTTCGACATAAAGTTTTGGACCTCAATAGGAAATTCGCAAAGTGCCTGTCGGGCCACGCGTAATGTAGGGTTCTGAAGTTGCCCATTACAATAATGTGGACTAAGAAGAGGGCTTTTATTGTTTCATACTTTGAAAATTTATCCTATTTAACGTCACTGATGAATATACCCGCGCCATCCACAGGTTCATCACCTATAAAATCTTCTTTAAGTATAGACGAATAAAACTAGTTATTTTGCCAATTTCCGCGAACTTTTAAGCGGCGTAAGAAATGCAACTAACAATAAAGACCTCAGCGGCACAATTATGCACCCTCGTCCACCACACTTTACACCACACTTTATACCACGACAGCACCAAACACAAAACCACACAATTTACGCACTCAACACACGTTTCACTTCGCAACCGAAGCATCTTCAGGAGACACGTGCACTACTACACTCAACGAGAGCGGGGTGTACTTCCGCGGTGTATTACCTTACACTTAAAAGCTCGCGGATATTTGCAAAATAACTAGTTTTCTTCGTCTGAACAATGGATTTCCGCAAAGTAACGACTGAATCTATAAAATATCTAAAAACAATCTTCAAGTATATTTCATAAGTGGGTCTACTAGCCGGTAGCCGAGGTAGTTTCCCTTTTTACTTCATTATGTTTACTACTAGTTGTACCCGCGATGTCGTTCGCGCGGAAAATTTGCTAAAATAAAACCCGCCTTGTTCCCATTCCCGTAAGATTTTCGGGATAAAAAATATCCTATGTCCTTTCTCGGGTCTCAAACTATATTCTGTACTGTACCAAATTTCATCCAAATCAGTTCAGTGGTTCGCATTTATAATATTAGTATGGACTACCATGATTTTTTTTTGCCCTCAAAACCAACCATTTACCCTGTAGAGGTGAGGGGGGAAGGACCCTTAAAATTAGCAATTTAAAGCTTAATACTTTACAAACGAGTCTCTTAACCGAACAATTGTTTTCACCTACTATATTTTTTAAAAATCTAACCAAAGATACCAAATAGGGTACGTGGAAAAAAATTAAAAATATTTTTCAAGACTATATCACCACTTAACTGCCATGACTAATAATATGTATATTTGTGTCAAATTGCAGCTTTTTGGTACGTACTAACGAATAGATCAAACAAAATGGCTCGTTGTGAGATTCGCAAAAATATTTTACTAGCCAACTTTCCAGATTCGCTGGTAGAATCTCACTCGGATATTTGGTACCACCGCCTTATCTGTTTCTGCCACAATAGCATCAATACTTGTCATTTTCATGTTTAGATTTGGAGGATAAGTAGGAGGATAGTTTGGAGGTAAGCCGTTAGGTAATGTCATATAGTTTTTTACACAAACTTTAGTCTCCTTTTTAGGCCCTTTTGGGTTGATTTAAAAAAAATAACCTGTATTTGACCTCGGATCTTTAACTATCTCCATACCTAATTTATCCTGGAAAGCTAAATAGATAATCAGATAGACAGACATACTTTTGCATTAATAATATTTTGCATGCATTGCATTTGCATTAATAACAATTAATTGACAAATGATAACTGAACGTAAAGAAAATATTTAGTACTACCTGACCCGGCAAATGTAGTTCTGCCTTTTTAACTACTTACTCTTACTTTTTCTCTATATTTTCTCACGTTTTAAACATTCCCTGGACTTCAACAATTAATTCAAAATCAAAATTAGCCAAATCGATTCAGCCGTTCTCGAGTTTATATTTATGTCGCAGTGAAATTGTCAGTACCGTTAGATTATAATCTACCTAAGTTATATTATAATTCAACTGCTAAACTTTTTTTTTGTTAACGCAGGGGAAATGTATTTACGCACGACCGGGCCACTAAGCGCGGCCCGAGTGTGGGACTCGCCGGCTTCCACCGACCGGCCATACCCACTAAAACCCCTGCGGCGTCCTCCTCGATGCTTTTGTAGGTGGGGTGATGGGTACGCGTGAGCATTCTTCCATTACCCCGCCAGCATCCACATCCGCCTAGGACCGGGGTTTGTGACAACTCCGGTGCTAGGCGGATGTGGATATATTCTTTTCTTTATAAAGAAATAAGAAACTCTTTATAAAAAGATTACTTTTTATCAGTTACAAAGTGCCAAATAAGAATGCAGTTATTAAAAATATTTGCAAAACCATGTTCTAATCGTTCGATTAGTCCATAAATATTGTGAATGTTTAATGAATTATGTGCCTTAGTACCAGGAAATGGAGACGGTAAGTTGATAAGTTTGTTACAATACTTTATAAAGAATTTGCATAGGCTCAAGCGTAAGATAAGTAGCATTTGTAACGGTAGATAAATTAAGATAACTTGAGCACTTCAATGTCTGTTTTGCATAGATTAGATAGATTTATCAGGGGCGTTTGAGGGGCAGCTTTGTTTAGATAAAAGATTTATCAAACACCGTCATCTGTTCGATTCAATTTATGTATTAATATGTGAAGAAAAAAATTTATACCACTTTTTAAGACGATTACGTGAACGGTGGACTAAGGAATTTGGCACAGTTCACATTACGGAGGACTGCAGAAACCTTATATAAAGAACTAGCTGTTGCCAGCGACTTCGTCCGCGTGGACTTCGTTTACTCCGCACAGCACCTCCCCCGTAGGTGATAGCGTGATAATATGTAGCCTATATGTTGACCCGACCTGTCAGTAATATTCATGGCAAATTTGAAGTAAATCCATGTAGTACTTTTTGAGTTTACCCCGAACATACATACAGACAAACAGATAAACAGACAAACAGACAGACAAAAATTCTAAAAACTACATTTTTGGCTTCGATATCGATTGTAGATCACGCCCCAAGTATTCTTTTAAAAAAATATTTAATGTACAGTTTTGACTTTCCTACGATTTTATTATATGTATAGATAATGTGGCATTAAAATTTATAGCCTTCTATCATCAACACTTTTTTAAATTTAATAATTTATATGGCAAAACAATATTTGGCGGGTTAGCTAGTAATAAACAGTTTGTGAATTGTCTACAGTACAAGTGTAAAAATTTAAAATAATAGTAGTAGTATCTTCATGCTCGTATCCTCGAAGAGGTAGGCAGAGGTACAATAAGTGCACCCGCGATTAGCTGAAGATACTTATGGCCGAAAGCACCAACCTTGCCTTAACTTAGGACAGTCTTTAATGACATGCTGTCCCATTCTTTTCATTTAAGACAAAAAGTGACAGCCTACTATTTAGGGCTTTCCTAAGCTGACAATGTTGGTGCAATTGGCTATTAGTCTCATAATATGTTAGGTGGCAAGCCTATCATCAACCGGGCTCGTTTTCCAATCCACAGAGAATACACATTTTTTGAATTGCCCGACATGGGAATTGAATGATTCTATAATTATTAAGCCCGGCGAGGAGAATTCAGTGTGACACGTGAACAAGCAGATGGGTCTCCTGATGGAACGAGTCAACCATCGCCTATAGACACCAAAGATGTTAATGTTGCGTTGCTATCTTGTAGCGAGGACTAATGCCACATGCATAAGTTTACCGGCTACCTTACCCTCCAAACCAGAACACGACAGAGACTAGCTTTGACTCTATTGCGGCAGGAATAGGTAAGGCGGTGGTACCAGACCCGGTCGAGCCGATGCAGAACTCTACCACCTAGTAGTCACGATGGTAATGAAGTGCATAGCCACTCGGTCGCCTTTTACGACCTGCCTGGCTGAACGGCAGCTGGCCTATTATTCAAACGAGCCCGGGACCAACACGGGGAAAGTAAACAAAAAAATGCATGGTAGAGTTCCGCAAGATCTCGATCGAGAATTTGGTATCATCATTAACATCTTTGGTGTCTATAGGCGATGGTTGACTCTTTCCATCAGAAGACCCATCTGATTGTTTGCTATCTTATGATATAAAAAACCGTAGCTCTTAAACGATTAAACCAATTTGGATACGGTTTTATTTATTTGAATGTTGTTTTTCTAGCGGTAGTTTTTAGATATATTTTATTAAAATTGGGTCACCTATTTAGTATTTGAAGATCATCAGCACTTTTCAACTTGATGAAAATATGTATAATTATACATATTTTGCCTGATCGATATAAAATTTGGTATTCTGTTACTTTAGTGATATTACATTGATATTGTTACGTACTCGGGTTCGTAATTGTAAAAAAACACCACTTCTATTAAATCCGTGTATTTAGTATACAAATACACAAGACAACACAATATAATACTAAAAGACACTTTACACACTAGTCACTCACTGTACTATCACTGACTGTACAATAAAACACTTCTCGCTTCGCACGCACTTTAAGTATCGCTCTCGATCGCTTGATAAAAACTGCCCTGTATTTGTCAACACATCTCTATTTATAGCCAGGGTAAAGTTCTACCTGGATCCAGAAAAATCTTCTTCTTATTGTAATCAACTTGATAAACAAGTTGACTCATCAATGACTCATCAATCCTAGTACACGCTACTTTCAACCTTATGCCCTATCCACAAAGTTCGTTATGGTATAGCTTAGGTCAATTATATGTTTGTCAATAGGAGTAGCTATCTCTTTCTCTTATTTCTAGATCTCTCCAGCGTTCCAACTCTACACGTTTCTAGATTATTCGTAACAATATGGTACTTTTGACTACTGCTTGATCCCTTTCCGAAGATCATCAGCTATTTATATGATTTTCTCTGCCAATGATGCCAAATAAGAAGGTGGTCTATTAATAAAATAATGCGTCAGGTTTTATTAAATTTTTAATTACAGTTTTCTTTTTTTTTGATATCAAAAGATAGCAAACAAACAGAGGCTACTCCTGATGGAAAGAGTCAACTATCACCTATAGACACCAAAGATGTTAATGGTGCGTCGCTATCTTGTGGCGAGGTCTAATGCCACATGCATAAGTTTACCGGCTACCTTACCCACCAAACCAGAACACGTCGGTGACTAGCACTAACGCTATTGCGGCAGGAATAGGTAAGGCGGTGGTACCCGACCCGGGCGAGACAATGCGGAACTCTACCACCTAGTAGTCACGATGGTAGTGACTCGTGTAGCCAATCGGTCGCCTTTTACGACCTGCCTGGCAGAACGGCAGTTCGTCTATTCTTCAAAGGAGCCCGGGACCAACACGGGGAAAATTCGTTCACTTTCAAATTTAATTGAAATATTTTGCTTGACGTAAGAGTCAAGAATGTTACAACATCGACAACAAGATGTCGATTACAAGATGCGATAAGATATGATTTAAGATAGTTAAATAAATAATACGTTACTTGTTTGTGTGGTACCTCGGCAGGTTGTATTTAGAAAGATATTGTCAGTGGTAAATTGGAAAGAATAAAAACATCCACTAAAATGTCGTGAAGTGTAAAGTGAAAAAGTAGGTAAGTTTGTTTCCATTAATGATATTATATAAACTTACATTAATACTTGGTTTGATATCATTGTATACAACATATTTTATAATAGTGTAAATATATATACTTTTTCATTTTTCCCCCTTATTATCTGGGGGCACAGTAGTGCCCCCACCACGACAACCTAAAAGAAGCGCCAGGGTTTATCTAACTTCTTTCTAACCGATTTTTCGCTTTTTTGGACTCATAACTTAGGATTGAATTATACTAGACTAGCGATCTGCCCGCGGTTTCACCCGCGCAGCTTTTGTTCCTGCGTAGTTTTAAAGATTTAAGCATACATAGGGACATAGGGACAGACAGAAAAAGCAACTGAGTTTTATACTATGTAGTGCAATAATATATATAATATAAACAAAATTCGGGATATGATGTCTATAGTGGACTTATAAAACATATACCTACTTTCTATGCCATAGGTCAGACATATTATACTTCAATTTTTATTAATACATAAAAAACAAAAAAAATACAACATATCTTGACGCAACAATTCTAATACCTACTTGAAATACATTTTTAAGTATTGCTGTCATCTTCTGAGGTCTTATCCTCTCTTTCTAAGGCAGCTGTATAAAAAGAGATGGCGAGACCTCATAGATTGAGACGTAACGAAGGTATTTGTTTTAAGTGATTAATACGAGTACTAGCTTCACCTTTATCTAATACTTCATGGTTTGAAAAGGTAGGTTTGAAAAAAGTAGACCACAGTCGCCTCTGTGGTCTAGTGATCCAGCGTTGGCGTTGACCACATGATATCCCGGGTTCGATTCCCGGGTCGGGCACATAAATTTTTTTTTTCAGTTAAACACGACAGTTGAACTGGATTGGAAAGTGCCCGGTTGGCGATAGGCTTGCCACCTATCACATTTGTGGGACCAAGTATCTTCGGCTAATCGTGGGTGCACCTGTTGTACCTCTGCCTACCCCTTCGGGATATGGGCGTGAAGATACTTTTTAGTCCCAGAAAGTGCCCCATATGTAAACATGGGACGAATGATTACTCACAGATTTTAATGTATGGTCACTTTTCGTCAGTTTAATTTTTTTTTAAATGTATTATTAATTGGATTATTCCAGTAAACGCAGTTAAGTGGGATTTTATTACACCATTAAACGGCTATTTACCAACGTAGTTTAGGAGTTTACTCTCGTTGGAGCGAGAAAAGGAAGTAGCATTACTACTTGATCGTTAACTGCCCACATTAATATTGTTTACACATGGGCTAACTCCACACAAAATAGTTTAACTGATTGTCCTTCAATAGTAATAGCCGGTTTCCAGCCGGATTGAACAAAAAACAAAGCGAAAAATATGTCTTAATCTAAAACCTAAGCCCTTACACGTAGTAGACCATTGCCTATTAAGCTACTGAGATGAGCGTTGGCGGTGAACTTACAAGCCTATATGGGTAAATCATTTTGCGTAATAATATGGACTTAATAGATATGAGACTTATCTAGATTGCATATTCGCCTTAGTAAACTCATAGACTTGATTGGCAGAAATTACTCTAGGGCGTATATACTCTATATGTAAATACAATAGGCTAGTTGGATAAATTTGATAAACTATTAATAATTCACCTAATTAGGTATATTAACCAAAAAAATATTTATTTTTGTAAAATAACGTGCATTTATAATAGAAATTTCGCGTTTTAAAATTTAAATTAACATTTACCGCGAAAACGCTCTGGACTGTCATAGCGTCTTAATGACATCACGCCCTGGTCTATTACATATTCTGTGGTTTCTAAGAAAGCGACATCAAGATGCCGACATTTACCGTAATGAAGAATGTTAACTAATTTTGGTTATTAGCACTCCATATTCTCTGTGAAAAATAAAAAATACTAGTGAAAGAATTACTTCGATACGTCAATTAGTTTCCGATTTAGAAGTAAAATAAGTTGAACCGCACGACGCTGGCTACCGTTGACGCTGTGACGTCATCTCACAACACGCTCAGTCTAGTTCGCTCGGCGGCCGGCGCTCGCGGTCGCGCGCCCGTGCCGTCGAAATTACACCTCAATACTTTTCCAAAAAAATGTCCAATCCAAATACTAGGAAATCATGAGTTGTGCCTACTGAACGGATCTGGACGAAGTCTGGAATAACTCACGGCTCCTTTTAATTCTGGGAAAATGTACAGTTCGTTCGTTCGTTCGGAATGTCTCAATTGCTGTTAGCCTTATGGACTGTTACAGCTTCACCGGTCGCGGGGGCGAGCAGAGTGCTCAGCCAGAATTTAAAGGTGTAGGGCTGTACGCCCTCCGCCCTAAGGGTGTCTCCTGTGAGACCGAACCTCGGCTTAGGGTGGGGTCGTGATTTGCGATGAGAGGGCTAGTGGCATTGTTTTGTCCGTCCGCCGAACCTTGCCCTTGGGCTCGGTTCGCCGAAGGGCGAAACAGGGGTCCTCGTCGCCGCCGGCGGCGACGGTGTCGCGAATGTAGGTGTGTAGTGTTATCGTGTAAACCGTTGGCCAGAGTCATCGGGTCATCGGGATCGGTAAGAACGTGGCGGGGCCTACGTAGTTTGGGATCGGGATTAGGGTCTGGGATGTAGTCAGCCGCGGCTACCACCAGTGGGTTCGGATGCGAGATGGCACGATCGAAGTATCTTTCGGAGATGTCTTTGAAATGCTTTGCTAAGCTCGGCAATTCAAGATCGTTATGGAGGTCTACGTTGCGCATATACCACGGTGCTCCCGTGGCAATACGCAGGAATTTATTTTGTACCACTTGCAACGGATGCAAGTCCGTACGGGGGAGATGGGCAAACGCTACGCAAGCGTATGAAAGAATGGAGTTCCCGAGGTATTTATTTAAATTAAGAAGAACGGTAGGTACCTATACACGTACATATACCTACATCCTACGTACCTACCTATAGCTACAAAACTAATACATATTTGTTGTCTTTAACGTAAAAATTTAATGGTAGGTAGGTTCTTCTATTATTTGAGCTGCATTCTTTCATTACGACATTAGTTGGGTATTTTGTTTTGATAAAATAATTTAGAACAGATAAACTATTAAGCATAAGTAGTAGCAAGGAAAGTTTTCTTACCTTTGCATTTTTCTTCCTCGCATTTCGGCATCAACGAAATGACCGCCCCGTTGGTCGAGTGGTTAGCGACCCTGACTACGCAATCAACGGGGTTCGGGTTCGATCCCCGACGGGGACAAGCATTTGTGTGATGAGCATAAATGTTTGTATTTTCGGATTTGGGTGTTTATTATATATATTCTGCTATTTATATATGTATTTCTATGTATTAGTATCGTTGACTAACACCCATAACACAAGCAAATATTTGCTTACTTTGGGGTTAGATCAGTAAGTGTAATTTGTCCCGTGAATATTTATTTATTTATTTATTTAATCACTATTTGTTGATAAATAATGCGCAACCATTAATCCATCTATTTTAGGTGAAATATCCGATTGCCCTTTTTCGAATCCTTCATTCATTTTATTAATCGAATAATATTTACTATTAATAGACTATTAAAGTAATACGCTGACGAAAACAAAATACTGCGCAAGCTATTACACCTTACTATACTATAACCGCTGGAGACTTGATTTGATACTAAGCGAGGCGCGGCGCGTTGTGTCATGACGTCACAAGCGGTCACGTGGCTGTTAGCGAGACTTGATATTTTTCGAAACTTTGAATGCCTATAAAATCAAAACTACTAGGTATTTTTTACTACAACAAAAACTAGTGTATTTGTATACATACAGGCTTTACTGAGACAAAATTGCAAGCGATTTGGCATACCTAGTAACATTCTTCATACTTCCAGATTTGTATTCACTGTCACGTGATTTAATGTCTATTTTTAGCGAATTTATATCCAAACAAATATTATTAATCTCCATCTTATAAAAGAAACTAAAATAATTATTATAAAATAATTATTTATTTATTTATTTATTTATTTAATTCTTTATTGTACACAGAGAACAGCACAATTAGGGAAAAAAATAAACGTAACATAAGTACAATGGGCGAGCTTATCTCTACTTATTTTAGTTTTTAAACTTTCTTTTTATTACTAATTTATATCCAAAAAATATTATTAACCTTTATCTTTAACAAGCTGTTGCCAGCGACCTCGTCCGCGCGGACTTCGTTTACTCCGCACAGCACCTGGCCGCTAGGTGATAGCGTGATAATATGTAGCCCATATGTTGACCCGACCTGTTAGTAATATTCATACAAAATTTGAAGTAAATCCATGCAGTACTTTTTGAGTTTACCCCGGACATACATACAGACAAACAGACAAACAGACAAACACACAAACAGACAAACAGACAAACAGATAAACAGACAAACAGACAAACAGACAAACAGACAAACAGACAAACAGACAAAAATTCTAAAAACTATATTTTTGGCTTCGATATCGATTGTAGATCACGCCCCAAGTATTATTTTAAAAAATATTCAATGTACAGTTTTGTCTTTCCTACGATTTTATTATATGTATAGATAATAACTATTATTTTAGTTTTAAAACTTTCTTTTTATTACCAATTTATATCCAAACAATATTATCAATCTTCATCTTTCATAATAATTATTTTAGTTTTTAAAGATTCTTTTTATTATTACCAATTCATATCCAAAAAATATTATTAATCTTCATCTTTTATAATAATAATTATTTTAGTTTTTAAACTTTCTTTTTATTGTCAATTTATATCCAAAAAATATTATTAATCTTCATATTTTATAATAATTATTTAAGTTTTTTATGGTATGGAGACCATAATAAATCATTAAAAACTCCAATATATCCGATTCATTCTTAGGGAACACAAGCCTATTACACACAAATTAAAATAAATAAAATAAAATGAAGAATTATTATACTGATATCTAACTAGTGTTGCCACAATTTGGTGAAATAATATAATTGTACCAATCGGCGAAATGTCTGTACAACCTGTAATCCCGTAAGAAATTATGTTCAATTAAAATTAATGGGCCATTAGATAGTCCATTACAAATCTAATGGACTAACGCTATTCTAATGAAATGGAATGGTAATGTAGACTTATTGATTATCGCCCTTACAACAGTTTCAGTTGGTTTAAACAGTTTATTGAACTTGCTTTACATTTCATTTATTAACCAACTTCAATTTGTTCAATTTCATATCTTGGTGTATTTTTCTGTGGCAAATAAAAATATTATTATTAAATATTATTATATTATTATTAGTATTAACTTAAAAAAGAGGTTATCAGTTTGACTTGTATGTATGTGATATTGTTGAATTACGATAATATTTGAGTATGATGACTTACTTTAGGCTTCCAAGCTCTCACCATTTGCTCCTTTGTTTTGCTCCTTGTCACTTTTGAGAACATAACTAATTGGCCACTATGGTCAGAATCATCACACACACACATTTATAATTGAACTACTAGTGAGAGCTATATTTGTAAATATATCTGGGTGATTCCGTTCTAACTGTGATATTCAATGTCCTGTATTGTTTGTTCTCACAGGTCGTTAATTAATAATTAATTTATGAAATTTTTGTACTTATTGGAAAATAATAAACATATTTCAACATTATTTTCATATAATATAACTTGCCACTTACAGAAAACTTACAATATATCACTTAAATGTCAATACCGTGTCATGTCCATTTCTAGAATTTATTTATAAATTGTTAGTTTTTTTGTCGTAATAAATGATTTAAACTAATTACCTCATAAATTCTAATGTTTACGACAAAAAAAAACTAACAATTTATAAATAAATTCTAAAAATAGACATGACACGGTATTGACATTATATCACAGTTAGAACGGAATCACCCATCTATACAAGTGTAAGTATATCTATACAAGTGGCACTAGTGGCAGTTATCTTTGTAGGCTCAGAGAAAATGTTGTGCAGATTAAATGATTTAAAAAATTTTAAGAAAATTACATGTTAACGAAGATTTGTCTAAAATATTTATATTGTAATCTCCACAGACAATAATATTCATTTTTGATTTGGAAGCTTTGAATATAACCTCCTCCATCTTGTTTATAAACTCAACATAAGATACACAAAGGTGATTGTGTACACTGATAATAATAAATTGCTCAAACTCAATACAAGCAATCTCAATAACTCACTATGTCTTTAAATTCCTTAAATTTTAATGTTTTACTAATTATAATCATCGAGTCACCATGTATCATATGAGTTCTACTGAATATTTTAATGAGCCTTTAAATATAAGTATATGTATAAGTATTCTAGGGATTATTAAATATATTTCTGTATTTATATGTGTATATGTGTTTATATTATCGTGGTCCCACGAACAAACTTTTTTTGAATAATAACAAGTTGAATTTTTGGGAATAGCTTTATTTTCAGGAGATTATCATCTTTGCTATCTTCGAAAAATCGCGAATCGGGTAACTAATAAAAATAGCTAAAAAAGAAAAGTTTAGAGTGTCTGACTAAGAAAAGTTTCCAGTTTACGTGTAGGACAATGTTATCATTGAATTACGATAATAATTAACAAGTTGTTGTGAGAAAATTAGGTTGTTCTTAAATTGATTAATATCAATTTAAGAATCTCATAATTCCGAAACTTTAGAGTGGAGGACTCATCAGAAAAAGTTTCATCGTGTTTTTTATAGTATAATCAAGCAGTTGAAGTCGAAACATAATTATTGTTATTAATAAATATTTTTCCTTCACCCAATCAAAATTTTCCAAGCCTCATAGCTTTATTAGTTATCCGATTTAAGATTTTTGTTTTATTTTCAAACAAAAGCTGTTTACAAAAATTCAGTATGCTATTAATTAAAAAAAGTTAGTTATTGGGACTACGGTCTATATGTATCGTTAAACTCCCATATCACAAGAAACTTTGCCTACTTTAGAGTTAGATTAATTTGTTTAATTTGTCCAATGATGTTTATTTATTTAATCTACATAGTTGTAAACGTCTGAACCTCTAATCCTGAAAGAAAAATACGGAATGGGATTAATGGAATTAATGGGCCACGAAATAATCTATTAGGATCTAACTTTGTTCTATTGAAACGGAATGTTTACTTAAATTTATACTGATATAGGGTTGCCAACAGCAAACTTCGAAAGCTAGTATTTTTTTATCTTCCCACTACGTATGTAGATAGGAAAGTTACTGATTTTCGAAAATCGAGTTTTAACCAGATGCCCACGTTTTGCTTCGTAGGACTTTTTCGGAATATTTTCACGATGATGTCAGTATGTATGTATGTATGTATGTGTGTGTGTGTATGTATGTATGTGTTTATGTAAACATCTCATAACTTTTGAATGGATGGACCCATCAAAACACAGTTGATGGCATTCGATTGGATTCCGCTCAACTAAGACTTCCTGAAAATTTGAACCGATTCGGCCCAGGAGATTTTGAGAAATTTTGCAAAAACACCAAAAAACATTTTGGCGAAACAGTATTTTTTAATATAACTTCCAGATTTATGTAACGATTGAGTACAAAAACTAATCAGCTCTATTCCTCAAAAACTACGTCGTCTACATAAATACGTCGTCTAATACATAAATTGCATTAAAATGGGTTTAACCGTTAGGGAGTAATCGTTGACGAAGAATTTTGAAAAAAGTGTTTTTTACGACACGACCACTCATTTTTTGGTATTGTACGATATTTAAGTACTAAAAAAACTACGTTAAATGCCGTTTCAAACTTACTTATTTAAAAAACTTACTTATTTTTTATTTAAAGAACTGCTTAAAAAACTCACTTATTTTTTATTTAAAGAACTTTCAAGTTAATTCACCGATTGCCTTAAAAACCTTATCAGCTTTCCTCCTTTAAAAACTGCTTTAAACACCGTTAATTTAATTAAAATCGGTCAATTTGTTTGGGATTTATCAATGACGAAAATTAAAAATAAAATATTTTTTGACATTGCATCGAAATTTTTCAACCTATCGATTTTTTAGCTAAAGCAATATTTTAGATCTCAAAAATTGAGTTGAATACCATCATCATTTTCAAAATATACAGCTTTTCAAAAATTAATATACTGCCATTTTTAACAAAATAGATGTTTGAACTAAAAAATCTATGCATATATTTTTTACTCTTTTGAGCTTAAGATACCTTAATTCAGTGGGAAGTGTCAAGGATGACCCGTAGGGTCAACCGTTTACACATTTTTTATTTCATAAGATAGTAAACAAGCAGATAGGTCCCCTGATGGAAAGAGTCTACCATCGTCTATAGACATCAAAGATGTTAATAGTGCGTTGCTATTTTGTGGCGGGGTCTAGTGCCACATGCATAAGTTCACCGGCTACATTACCCTCAAAACCGGAATACGGCAGTGACAAGCACTGACGCTATTGCGGCAGGAATAGGTAAGTCGATGGTAACTGACCCCAGCGAGACAATGCACAAGTCTACCACTTAGTAGCCATGATATTAGTGACAAGCATAGCCATTGGTCGCCTTTTACGACCTACCTGGCAGAACGGCAGTTGGCCTATTCTTGAAAGGAGCCCGGGACCAACACGGAGACTTGAAGTTGACATAACCAGAACAATTCATTTATGCTTAAACCATATTGTTTTTATCTCGAAATGGGTCTCTCTTTTCTCTAGGTCGTCGCATCTGTGGTCTTATAATGGCCTGGTATCGGTGTTGACCGCATATGGTCCTGGGTTCGATTCCCGAGTCAGGCAATTAAAAAATGTATATTTCAGTTTTCTGATAAAAACAACATTGCCCGGTATTGAATAAGTGGCCGACTGGCGATAGGCTTGCCACCTTCGTGAGACTAAGTTTCTTCGGCTAATTGTGTGTGCACTGGTTGTGCTCTGCCTACTTCCTCGGGGATATAGGCGAGAAGATACTTTTTTAAAAAAGGGTAATTAGATTAATGTGAAGTACGCAAGCAATATATATATATATATATATATATATATATATATATATATATATATATATATATATATATATATATATATATATATATATATTATTTTTCATTTTCATCATTGATAAATCCCAAACAAATTGACCGATTTTAATTCAATTAACGGTGTTTGACGCAGTTTTTAAAAAAGGAAAGCTGATAAGGTTCTTAAGGCAGTCAGTGAATTAACTTGAAAGTCCTTTAAATAAAAAATAAGTAAGTTTTTTAAGTAGTTCTTTAAATAAAAACTAAGGAAGTTTCAACCTCTTTTCCCCGTGTTAGTTCCGGGCTCCTTTGAAAAATAGAACAACTGCCGTTCTACCAGGTAGGTCTTAAAAAGCGACCGATTGGCTATGCGAGTCACTACCATCGTGGCTACTAGGTGGTAGAGTTCTGCATTGTCTCGACCGGGTCTGGTACCACCGCCTTGCCTATTCCTGCCGCAATAGCGTTAGTGCTTGTCGCTGTCGTATTCCGGTTTGGAGGGTAAGGTAGCCGGTAAACTTATGCATGTGGCATTAGACCTCACCACAAGATAGCAACGCACCATTAACACCTTTGGTGTCTATAGGCGATGGTTGACTCTTTCCATCAGGAGACCCATCTGCTTGTTTGCTATATTATGGTATAAAAAATAATAATTTAAAAAGTCATTGTACACAAGGGTGGTCTTATCGCCAAAGAGCCATCTCTACCAGACAAACTTTGTTAATAATAATAAGAATTTTATACGTGAGTACCTATAACTGGCTTAATATTGCTATGTACAAATTGCTATTATTTTTAATGTATTAGCTGTTGGTTCTTCTATAAATAAATAAATAAATAAGTAAGAATAACATTTTAAAAAATGATGTGGTGTCGCGGGACACCAGGTAGGAACGAACTTCCTTCGGCTAAACGGCACTACTCGCTTGTGTACGCGACTGTCGCGCCTGCGCACGTCTCATTTAACGCTTTTATTCCACGCATTTTTCTTACGGTTTTACCATCACATTTTTTTCAGTTCGGTCGCGCAGCAAAATCCCTATCCCCTCCAAGCCTGCCGTAAGGAACTTCGTTCCAATAAAGAGTAGGATATTGAAAAACAAATGTACTATTACAATTACAAAATCTTACATATGTGCTGGATCTCTATACATAACAATTCTGCTCTCATACATAAACAATACAAAATGCATAAACACACACACACACAGTAAATTAAAATAAAATAAAAAAAACACTAAATGAATGCATAAAAAAGAACTTAAGAGTAATATCTAATTTAATCTGTAAAACAAGAATTTAAATAATGCGTTTTAACTAAGTTTTTAAAAATATTTAATGATTTCGCAAGTCTAATATTAGCAGGAAGTTTATTCCAAAGCTTAACAGCTTAAAAAGTAAAAGAGTGTTCATAAAAACGCGAATTATGCACAGGCATACGCATGGAAAGATTTTCACTTGATTTTCAAGGAAAAGTAAATTTATTTAACTATGGACGAATGGTATTAGACCCGGGCGAGACAACACTATCATTTACTTTAATATCACGATGGTAGTGACGTTCTTCTTTTACAGACTGCCTGGCAGATAGTATATTTTTCAAAGGTTCCCATACTAACACAGGGACAGAAGAAGAAGAGATGAAAGAAAGTTTGATTAGGTACCTATTATTCGACAAATAAATAATAAATCAGTCGGAATGCAACGTTAAGACTTTGATTTCCTACGAGTTATCTGTTGAGAAAAGAATGCCCTATTCTTTACAAGAGACACAGACCACGGAGCAAATTATTAATGGAATATATTAAAGTTCATTTAAATCTCTTTATAAAAATCGATTACGCAACATTGACATTTATTGATACACAGTAAATATTATTTTTCTATGCACACATTTTAAAAGTTACTCTATCGTCATTTGGTCGGGAAATGTATCCGAATATTCGAACCAATTTGGACTATAATGGACGGGAACAAAGACTGATGTAGGCGTACTAAATGTACAATAAAATCATTGGGATATGCACCTATAAATCGTATATTGGTATCATTAGGAGATGTTATTACCTGTTTTGTATTTTTTTATATGATTTTTAGAATCTGCTGTCTATCTAGATAAAAAGTATTACAAGTTAACATTTAGTTAGAAAGTTTTAATTCAAATAATTATTATCTGTGTAACTATATTATAAAAAAAATCTTGACTCACTGAATACTATAACAACGCCCAGCCTAAGCCCTTGAATCAAGAAGGCTGATTTTTTACAGGCGTTATTATTATGAAGTAGACTAAGGATTAAGGACTTTTCAAAATTCATCCCCTAAAATTGTAAAGTAGGAGGTGAAAATATATCGAATGAAATATTTGACATTGACGGCATGTTAATTTATCCGTGATCGAAGTTGTCAGCTAGCTAGCGTATAAAATTTAAAACTCAATGACAGAAAGCACGTCCTGGCCATTCACGGCCAGCTTAATGGTTATTGTCATTTAATGTCATTGGATTCGACTTAGGTTAGGTCCTGTAGGGGTGACATTTATAGGTTACCTATAGGCCTTTTCATCATCAGATGAGCGCATGCGTAGCCGCCATGTTGAAACGGCGGTAATTCAAAAAATTCGTACTGTTTTAATCAACAATGGCTGGACAAGGACTATTATCTCCACAAAGAAATAAATTATTGGAAAAAACCATCGATGGTGCTTCACTTATTTATGATTCAGTTGAAGCTCATAATTGTGAACAATTGAAAAGGTGGCTAAAATTGATTTTAGCCACCTTTTCAATTAATTGATTATTATTTGATTTGTTTGAAAAACAAAAAACCTTATTAATTGATTTATCAATATGTTGAAACTCTTGATAGCTTAAAGGATCAGGGTTTTGTTCAGTTGGACCACTTTCTCCAAGAAAATGTAGTGAGCAAATATAAGTATCCTTAGTAACATTATCAATAGATCTAAAACCTCGGTCACTTCTGCCACATTTTTTCACCCATAACTCACATTTCGCACATTTTACACATGCTTTAATGTATAATTTGCTTGATGATTTGATTATTTTTTTTCGATATTCAAGACAAGGCTTTGGAAAATTTATAAAATAGAATCTATTGGTTTTAAATGATTTGTATCGTGTATCACTTTTACATACTCCATAACAACACCGTTTTGTTGTTCCTTTTCGTACAGACAACATAATTATAATGGAGTACAAAATTTTTTTTCCGATTATTTTGACTTACTACTTATTTTTTTTTCACTTTTTTTTACAATTAATCAACTTTGATTTATATTTTAATTTTTGATACACGGATAGCGGACAATTTAGCATGGTTGTTTACAAAAAACAGTACGAAAAAGATGGCTGATTCTGACGCATGCGCACAAAAAATTTTTGTGATGAAAAGGCCTATTACATTTAAGCTCTGTATTGTTTATGATTTTTCAATGCTGGGATGATTGTGTTTTTCAACCAAAAATATTTACAGTTATCAGATGTGGTTATAATTTGAAATCATAAATAAAACATAAACGAGAATTACCATTTTATAGACTAATCAAGTACAATCTTAATATAATGTAGATGTTAGGTGTTTTTATTTTATTTGATTTTTTTGTATATTTAAATATTCTTGAATATTTTATTAAGTGTGTTTGTACGAATGAATTCGTTAAATATTTTATAATTACTTTTTTAAACCAAATAAAGGGTAAATAATACTATAAACTGTTATTAATATTAAAGGGTTTTTTATTAGGAATGTTAAAATACATAAAATAATTTTTAATATAATAAAATAGCAATCACTATAAAAAGCTTCTGATAAAAAGAGACGACCATCGCCTAAAGACATCAAATGTGTTAGTGGTGTGTTGCTATCCGAGTAGCGAGGTGTTAATGGCACTTGAATTAGTTTACCGGCTGGTAGTGAGTCGCATAGCCAATCGTTCGCCTCCTACGAAATGCCTGGCAGAACGATGACGGTGAATGGTACATCCATTCATATCATGGGATATATCTTGGATAATTTTTCTGTCAATTCGGATATAATGGTTTGTGCCCATATTTTTGTATTATTCATTTATATATTTTTTTACGATTCATATCTCGTATTGTTCTTCATTATAATTTCTTTGACAAAGTGATGATAAGATAATAATTAACTATGATAAGTAATTATATAGTACTGTTATTAAATTAACTCTCGTTGATATCTTTTTTAAATTTTATTTGAGACACTTTTGCATTTGTTTTATTTAACTATTAGCTATTGCCCGCGAATTCGTCCGCGCGGACATCGTTTACTCCGCACAGCTCCTCCCCCGTAGGTAATAGCGTGATAATATGTAGCCTATATGTTGACCCGACCTGTTAGTAAAATTCATGCAAAATTTGAATTAAATCTATGCAGTACTTTTTGAGTTTACTCCGGACAGACAAACAGACAAAAATTCTAAAAAATATATTTTTGGTTTCGATATCGATTGTAGATCATGCCCCAAGTATTCTTTTAAAAAAATATTTAATGTACAGTTTTGACTTTCCTACGATTTTATTACATGTATAAATTTAACGCGCTTCAGTAATATGATCTAATTTATTGATTTAAATAAAGTATTAAAATACAAGCTACAAAATGTATTATTACTCAATTAGCACTTAACACGCAATATTTTGCTCGACATTAAAAAACAAAAGTCGACAGTTAGTGCTCTGTCATATAATTCTTACTTTAAATATAAGTTACGAATAAAAGTAATAATAAACGCTGACAGAATACTGCAATATTACGAAATAATCTATTTTCTCACTCAGGACCTTATTTGGCACCACTAGACCAATAAACCAACAAATATTTATTTTCCTACTAGTGATCTGATAAGAATCCTACTGTACGATTAAAGAATTTTTAAAATCCCACGGGAAGGATGCAGGTTTTTGTGGGATAAAAATTAGCTTATTTTTTATATTTAACCGCCCGGCCCCGCTGGACGAGTAGCTAGCAAACCTTTTAAACATTGAAAATGTTATTACTCTTTTTTGATCCGTGGACAGCGCTGTGGGTTGCATTATTATTAATACTCATAAATAAAATACTTTAGTTTTTAAAATTATAATGTAACTGTTTGCTGTCTAAATAAAGAAAATAAAATATATATAACCTAACTAAGAATCGATAAGATTCAGGTTCGATTCCCGATAGAGAAAAACATTTGTGTGATGAGCGTAGATGTTTGTGTTTCTGGGTTTGGGTGTTTGTTATGTATGTATATACTTATATATGTATTAATATTGTTATCTAACACTCATAACACAAGCAAATCATTAACACTCATAACACAAGCAAATCATTTGCTTACTTTGAGGTTTGATCAATTCATGTAATTTATCCGACGATATTTATTTATTTATTGTGTGTTAGGTCACAATTTATCTGCATACCAAATTCCATCTAAATTCATTCATCATTCGGCGTAAAGAAGTAACAAATATGCATACACATACACTTTCGCATTTATAATGAGATAGCAAAGTAGGTATTAACAGCTCAATAAATGTACTGTCGCGAATATATGCTAAGTGACACCAGAGATCTTCCATGCAGGGTCCTATCGTGTACACTGCTCTTAAATTATTAAGCAGAATATTTGACGAAATCATACAGTCAGTTGAGGAGGAGACGCGGGCTCGCGTGGGCTATAGGACGTTACGCACCAACCAATCTTTCAATAAACATACTTAATGCCGTGACAATACGTTTTAACTACGCAGTGATTTATGTTCGGAAGTGTACATTCTATTTAAAAATTCTCTTATAACGGTCATAAAGCAAATGGCGGGTTTCGTGATGGACGTAATATCGAGTGATTTAAATTAAAAACTTCTCAAACTTCTCACAGTGGATCCATTTTTTAGGAAGATGAAAATTTTTAAAAAGAAATTGCGTTTTTCAATAGCTTTCATCATATAAGCAGTACGTGAGTTTCGTAGTAAATTTTCCAGTTTCACATATCAACAGCGGCTGATTTATTCAAGAGATCATTGAAGGTATGTTTACTTTTAATTTTACATGCTAATAAAGATGGGATATATTTTATGTTTATGTAGGCTGTAAAACCATTCCACCCCGTTTACTTTTGCATACGCTGTGTCAGAGAATCTCAAAGGTATAACTTCTAGGTACTACAACCACCTTACAAACAAAAACTACCTTGAAAATTTTCAATTAATCACGCTATACATAAATTTAAGTAGATACCTAAATTCTAAATCAAGCTATAACATTTATTTATCTTGTAACGCCATATATACAAGTTTTAACACTTCGTAGATGGAATTCGGTCTGGAGTACACCTTGCCTGGCTACGAAGGAGGGACATTCTCTCTCCCTCTTTCCTTACGTGACGTCACCTTAATAATTATCGCTCCTTACAGTCGTACACTCAGCGTAATCACCACCTCTCTAAATCTGTGTGTGTGTGTGTGTGTGTGCGCGCACGCGTGTGTGTGTGTGTGTGTGTCTGTGTTTAATATAATAATATAGAATATAAATTGAAATATTTATATCACGAAATTTTTATCTATATCACATCTATACAATATGTTTGACGTCTTTAATTGAAATGATTTAGCACAATTTTTTGCTAAGGATGACTTACTTTTTTCAGAACAAAAAATTTCAAGAGCAGTACAATTAGGCTTCAATCGACGATCTTTTGTTATTTCTAGATAGGCGTATCTTTGTAATTTCTAGGTAGAACTCAGCAAAATCTCTTTCACACGTGCAAGTAATCAGCATCAGCAAATATATACGTTTTTAGTAGTTTTTTTATATCATTAGATAAGAAACGAGCAGATTTTTTATAGAAGATGGGGCAAACGAGCAAGAGGTACACCTGATGGTAAGTGAATACTGCCGCCCATGGACATCTGCAATACCAGAGGTTGCAGTTGCGTTGCCGGTCTTTTGAGAATAAGTAAGCTCTTTTCTTGAAAGTCCCTATCTCGTATCCGTTCGGAAATACCCCTGCCGATAATAGGTTCCACAACAGAGTAGTACGAGGTAAAAAGTGTCGGGAAAATCGCACAGTTGTGGATTTCCAGACATCGAGATGGTGAGGATGGAACTTCAAATTTTGACGCGATGTCCGATGGATGAATTCGGCAGCAGAAATTAATCCAAACAACTCGTCGGAACACTCCCTATGATATATATGATAAAAGACGTAGAGAAAACCTATATCTCTGCGTAATGAAAAAAAATTAAGCTGTTTCGAAATAGACAGGTCGTCAAAGATTCGAATCGCTTTCCTGATGGAAAGAGAAAACATCACCAATAGATACCAAAAACGTTAATGGAACATTGCTACCCGTATGGCGAGATGGCAAAGTTACATGCTTCTACTTTACTCTCCAAACCGAAACACGACAATGACATGCACTTACGCTATTGTGGCAGGAATAGTTAAAGTGGCGGTGGTACTGTAATACCTTTATGGTATTACATACATACTGATAGCTTTGTCTGCTTTTAAACGTAGAACACTGTCTAGTTTTTATATGGAATGTGTAAAAAAATAGAAGTGATCGAAGTAATCTTGACGGGCTAAGACATATGCCCCAAAATAAATGAAGTTCAGAAAATAAGTGGTATTATTTTAAAATATAATACTAAAACCCGACGGTCTTCGGGTACCTCAAGCAGCCAAGCAAACAATACTTTGTTTTGTATAGCCTTTTGCCCGGAAGATTTACTAATCTTCCGGGCAAAAGGCTATACAATTGGTGTAATCGCCCGGCAAGCCTTTACAGTACTATACACCTGGACGAGATGTTGTGGAACACTACCACCTAGTAGTCACGGTGGTAGCTTATAGCTTTACTTAAAGCTAATCGATTGCCTTTTACGACCTGTCTAGTAGAATGGCAATTGGTCTATTCTTTTTTTTATATCATAAGATAGCAAACAAGCAGATGAGTCTCCTGATGGAAGGAGTCAAGCATCGCCTATAGACACCAAAGACGTTAATGGTGCGTTGCTATCTTGTAACGAGGTCTAATGCGACATGTATAAGTTTACCGGCTACCTTACCCTCCAAGCCGGAACACGTCAGTGACTAGCACTGACGTTATTGCATCAGGAATAGGCAAGGCGGTGGCACCAGACCCGAATGAGCCAATGTAGAACTCTACCACATAGTAGTCAAGATGGTAGTGACTCGCATAGCCAATCGGTCGCCTTGTATGACCTGCCTGGTAGGTATTCTTCAAAAGAGGCCGGGATTAACGCGGGGAGAAGTAGAACTGGTATTTAAAATTTAAACTTTGTGCTACGTAGATACTAAGCAATGTTTTACTATGGGTATGCTTTCCACGCTTTGAGAGCCACTGCTTCAAAAAAAAAACCCTACGAACATTGCTGTATTGCTACTTGTTTTTTTTTTCTGTAAGCGACGGTTGTTTTTTTCCATCGAACAGCAATCTGCTTTTTTATTTTCTTATGATACAAAATAAAAAGAAAAATACTTACTTTAAAGAATAATTAGCCTTTTAGGAACTGCCTTACCTTAATAGAAAGCTAGACATGCCGTAACAGTTTTTTATATAATACTAGCTGTTGCCTGCGACTTCGTCCGCGCGAATTTTGTTTACTCCGCACAGCTCCTCCCCCGTAGGTGATAGCGTGATAATATGTAGCCTATATATTGACCCGACCTGTTAGTAATATTCATGCAAAATTAGAAGTAAATCCATGCAGTACTTTTTGAGTTTACCCCGGACATACATACAGACAAACAAACAGACAAAAATTCTAAAAACAATATGGCTTCGATATCGATTGTAGATCACGCCCCAAGTATTCTTTTTAAAAAATATTCAATGTACAGTTTTGACTTTCCTACGATTTTATTATATGTATAGATATCGACGTGTTTGTTTTTTGTTCGAGCAACTCAAGCTTTGTTAACTAACTAAATTGTTGCAGACTTAACAATTAAAAATAATTACCCATCCGTTTTTAAGTTACACGGGGTGTAAGATCTTTATAAGAGGGCACGCTTTACATAGCATCGCTACCAATACATACATACATACATATCTTCACGCCAGATCCCTTACGGGGTAGGCAGAGAGAACGTGTGGATTTGGATTAATTCCTGCCGCCGAATTCCACCATCGGACATCGCGTCAAAATTTGAAGTTCCATCCTCACCATCTCGATGTCTGGAAATCCACAAATACGCACAGTATAAATCGCAATTTTTAATTCTATCTGCTACCAATCATTGATATAAAAACCCAAAATGCACAGTCCCGAACAAAACTGACACTCAAAAGTGTCCCTAATTTCATTTAAATAGTTATGGATATGGCAAATACATATTATGTCTTTGCATATCCAACCTTAAGCGCAAAAAATATAGCTGTTTTTACAAAGCAATGTACAAAAGGAAATAAAATTGACAATGTCGGGACCGACGTGATTCTATTTGAAATGAGCGCATAATTTTAAATTGTGCGCCCATTTTTGGAGGACGTTTTTGAGACACTGATTGTGTATCTTGGGTTTTTTATATCAATGCTACCAATAAGCAACTTAAAAATATTGTGTAATATGTTTGACGCACGAATATTACTAAGATTGTGTGAAGTCTTTGGAATTAGAATAATGCAATATGTAGAACAATAAATCTCTTATATTAAATTAGAAAAATGTAGTGATAATTTCCTGTTATACCCCCTTTTACAATAATTACGCGAATGGTAAAGTATGAAATTTGACATAGTTAAAGTTAACATTGCGGAGGACTGCAGAAATCTAATACTTTTAAACAAAATGCGTTAGAAATATAATAAATTAATAAAAATAAACATGACACACACTACATTCATGTGACATACATGATAATATACAAAAAGGCATATAATTTTCTTTACGGCTAAAGAAAATTGGTATTAAACTTAAAAGAAATTTTATTGTACAATCTATGGTCGAATTCTGACCACAATGTGATCGCCATACATTGATATAACAAACCCAGGATGCACATTCAGTGTCTCAAGCCCGTCCTTTAAAAATGAGTGCATAGTTTTAAATTGTGCGCTTATTTCAAACTAGCTGACCCGCGCAGCTTCGCCCACGAGTAAATTAACATGTCGTCAAGATAGATTTTAATGCAAATTTCATCCTCTATTTCAATCCTTTAAGGGTTGATTTTTGAAAAAAAAAATAGCATATGTTTCAACTACTTCCATGCCAAATTTCATGAAAATCGGTCCAGCGGTTTAGCCGTGAAAGCGTAACAGACAGACAGACAGACTTTCACATTTATAATATTAGTATGGATGGAATGGCGTCAATCACAACACTCAATTTTATAATTTTTTGTGCATTACAAAAGCAACTATAAATCTTGCTCTTGAGGTTTGATATGGAAAAAATATGTTTTTGCCATATTATTGTGAAATAAGGGACAATTTTAAGTGTCAGTTTTGTTCGGACCTGTGCATTTACAGCCCTTTTATATGCTTGGCAAGCCTCCACAAATGTCCACAAGCATAGTTGTGTAAACAGGGTGTTTGGGTTACGTCGCGTGTGCTTGGGAACGCTTGTCGCCTATCCGCTCGGAATCGGTTTTTGAACACAGATCAAAAGAAGTTTGCGTCAAACGCTCACACACACACACACCAAATAACGCTTTATTATTGCATTGAAATTATCACATTCAAGAAACCCAAATTTAAATTTAAAACGAAGGAACGTGTTGTACATGCAAAAATTAGACAAAAATAATCCCTACAACTTAAAAATTATTTAGTACCTAATCTAGAAGCAATGAAATAAAACGACATAACTATGTTCATGTATTGTTCATTTGTAACTAATCAGTACAATATGAATCAAAAGAAACATGTTATAACAATTGAAATTAAATTTCAAGGTTATCAAATGTTATATTATCCATAACTTCATCATAATTCACAGACGCCGAAACTACTGCCGACGACGTCGACGTCGATGCAGATGTTGTTGCTTGTGGTTGATTTTTAAAAGCGTACTTAGTGTTTTTTTTAATAGCTGCAATGACATCGCTTGGTAATTCATAATTGTAACATTTTGCATCAGTAACTTTTAATCTATTTCTGATATAAATTATCGCATTTAAAGAGGACCAGCTATCTTGTTCCGTAGTTTATTTTTTACGATGTTCATGACACTGAAAATTCTTTCGATACCTGCGTTAGATTGGGGTGAAAATAACGATGATATGGCAAGATCAACTAGTTTTGCAAAGTCATTTATACCCGTTGCGTTTCGGTAATCATCTACGTCAACCCAAAATTTTATAACATCGTTTGTATTGTTCCATTGGATAAAACAGATATTGTGCCACTGAATCAATATCTTGTCAATGTTACTAGCAGTATAGCCAATGTGTCTCACATACCTGCAAAGTTTTTAAAGGCGCTTCACCGCAATTAATAGTTTCGTAAATTTCTTGATATTCGATTTTACGTTTTGTAGAGTGGGTAAACCAATTGTACGTTTCTCTAATCAAGAATTCAATATTTCTTGGTAGCGTATGTTCTCTTGGTGTAAGAGTGGCAAGTGCATCTGATAAGAATTAAATTAGGTATATCATTTTGCAGGATTTTACACACTCCATTATTAATTCCAGTCATGATTGACGCATTGTCTGTTCCCAGTCCAATCGTTTTATTTTTATTTAATCCATATTTTTGTAAGCAAGAAAGAAGGGCTTAAACAATGCCAACTGCATCGTTGGTTTCAAGTTGTTCTGGAGCCAGAAACGAAGAAACTACTTTTTTTTAGTTTTCCACTGAAATACCTGATTACAATACCAAGTTGCTTGCTCGTAGTGATGTCAGTTGATTCGTCAATGATAAGACTGTATTTTTGCTATCCTATATCCTTTATTAGTTCTTCACTTCTACTTCAGTACACTTAGTACGATGCATTTTTATGTCGTCCGTTGCTCTGGAGTCAGGGAAAGCCAATTTCACTAAATCTTTTAGATGATCAATACAAGAAACTGACTTATGTTCTGTGATGTAAAGCGCGATTATTCCTTCAGCTTTGCGTGATTTTGGGTTGGAAATCTACTCACCATCGGGCTTAAATTGTATAATCTGGTTGCCGGATATCACTTGCATTTTTTGTTTGTGCTTATTTGTTTCA
This sequence comes from Apodemia mormo, assembly GCA_036924255.1. Lineage (NCBI taxonomy): Eukaryota > Metazoa > Arthropoda > Insecta > Lepidoptera > Riodinidae > Apodemia > Apodemia mormo. Next base: position 7,263,293 of record JAUPFN010000024.1, on the reverse strand, counting down.
GCATGTCTTCTCAAGTCTACCAATTTCGCTAGTAATTCTGCCTTACAATATGTGCAAAACGCCTTCGTATCATCACCAGGAAAAGCTTTAAGCCAGGATTTGAATTCGTCATGTGATTCCCTTTCTTTTCTATGTTTTTGTGTATCGTTTTTTTTTCTTGAATGGAAGTTCCATTATTAGACAGTATTGAGCGTCACGATTTTACATACTGTGACCTTTTAAAAACGATTTTATATAACTTTTCAAGTTTTCGACAGCACAAACCAAATTCGAGACATATAATGACAAGATTTAAAGAAAATATTAACAAACGACTGCACTAAAGGATACCCCGGTCATAGAGTAAGCATAGAACAGTATGAAATTCTGACTGTACTTAGGGATTCCCCGGTCATAGAGTACGCAGAGAACATTGGGAAATTCCGAAATTGTAGGTAAAAATGTGTTGTCAAATTTCGTACTAAAAATCCCCTAAAAACCACTATAAATATAAAAACGCTATGTTATTAAAAACACCTCTAGAGGTTTTAAAAAAGCGCTAGTTCTGGTGGAAAAACCTCCAATTTGGCAACACTGGTGCCAACGTGTAAATGTATTGCGAGCGCTTGGCGCAAAATTCCTTTGATCTGTGTTCAAACATCGACAGCCGAATTGCCCGAGTCAATCGGCGACAAGCGTTCCCAAGCACATGCGAGCCAAACTAAACATCCTGTTTACACGCTTGTGCTTGTGGACGCTTGTAGAGGCTTGCCAAGCATGTAAATGTGCTAATAGGTTTTTATATCAATTACGCCATACCTATAAATTTAAGAAAACCTTTAATACCCAGCGGGCTGTCTCGTAGGTTGCTAGTATATAAATGAAGTAAAAACACTAACAAATGTAAGTTTAAAAATATAAATCAAAACTGCAGTAACTGCGTATTTTTCTAAGAGTTTGTTATTTTCACCGCAATTTAAGTTTCTTCCAACTATAATTAATTTTCGCCTCGAGCTACGTGAGAAATATCTGGGAAAAATTGTATTGGGAAAATGAACAACAATTGCATTATTTTCAGTTTATTTCAATCTAACAACGCAACGTAGGGTTTTAGATACTTAATTACATAAGGGATGTTAAAGAAATTGTATATCATAGATAAGGGGTAGGTCATTGATATAAAATACCCAAGATAGACAGTTCCGAACAAAACTGACACTCAAAACTGTCGCTAATTCAGTCTAAAAAGTTTATAGTTATGGCACAAACGTGTTTTTGCATATTAAACCTTAAACTCAAGATGTAAAGTCATTTTTATAAAACAATGTACAAAAAGCAATAAAATTTTTGACTTAAGTTAGCCGGTAGGACAAGGCATATGTGGAGTCGAATATAAATATTTTTATGCATTGAGGTAGTATTTTAAGGGTTTGTAAAATTTACATAAAAAAAATCTTGTCGAAAATCTGTTTTTGCGTAGAACATTTATATATCAACAAAACAAATAATGACTATTAAAATAATTTATTTATAATTCAAACGTTATAGGTTATTGGTTCTATTACACCGAACCTACACATATAGGCAAACTGTGGGTTTATAGCCATGTAGTATTTGATGCTTGATATTGATACATTTAGTTTGCATAGTCTAATCGATTTAGAATATACTGAAATAGGAAATTTACTGCAATGGTGACTATGACTACGTTATAAAGTTCATAGATTCTTACATGATAACAGACACGATTTTTTTTTCAGACTTATTATGTAATGTATCGACAACATAGTAAGGAAACGCATTAATTTTCTAGAAATAAGTTTAGCTTTTCGTAGAATTCTGGTTTTGAATTAGATTTCAGTTTTTCTGTTCTTTTTTGCAGTATTATGTAAACGAACATTTGTTTAGTTAAAGTATCTGCAGACTTTCGAGCAAATACTGCCCATAGACATTTGAAACACAATAGGTTAGTTGCTAATGCGATGTCGGCTTCTGAAAATTTTATTGACCCTCGTATAAAAAATTCCAATAAAACAATTTAGAGCTAAAAAATTGTGTTCAATGTTATTCGGAAGATCAAACTCGTTGATGATTTTGAAAAAATATACATCTTTTCAAATACTGAATAACTATCATTTAAAAAAAAAAAAAACTTTGTATTTTTGAACTTTTTTAATTCAATAGTCTATGCTTAGGCATAGTTTTTTTCTTTGAGGTTAAAATACTTAAATTTAGCGGGAAGTTTCAGGTGGCCTGTAGGGTCAACCAGCTCACAGACCTTTTTAATATAGTTACATTAGTTAGTTACATAGGTGTGTTAATACACAGAAATCCTAATAGATACGTATATTTAGTTTGGAGTATAGTTTAGTACATATACTATTATTGCCAAAGGTAATTTTAGATTAGATATTTCCTGTTAATTATAAATTTCTTTTATAATTACGTTAGTTTTTTCGATATGTGTGTTACTAATAGGTATTTTTAGTTTGAGGTATAGTTAGTTATGATATTAGGTATAGAAAATCTAGAAGTCATAGGAAGTTCAGGTCTTACGTTTTTTACTTACATTTTAATAACAAAAATGTCGTATATAAATAATTAAGATGAATATGTAAATATTATTTTTAACGCACTAGCGCCCACCCAGCAATGTAGAGATTTTTAATAAAATAAAGAAAGGTTAAATAAGTTCCAAAGTAAATATGCGCGAGCAAAGCCGCGGGTAACAGCTAGTATGCAAATAAAACAACTCGTACATATAAACAGTCACTTAAAGTTTATACGAGACTAGCTGCAGATCTCTGCATTAGGATAAAAGTATTCTATGTGCTATTTCAGGTCATCTTATATCCGAGTCCAAATCCAAATTGGTACGTACAGCCATTTTTTACGTGATTGATTATCAAACATCCAAACATAAAAACTTTAACATTTATAATATGTATAGTATAAGATATCCGCAATCACAAACAACATTTTATTAAAAATGAATTATTAAATCAAAAAATAAACGTTCTTAATGCAACCTGTGCCTTCCACTTAAGAAATCATCAACAACACGTGTAAACAGAACAAAATTCGATGCTACTTATGATTTCCTATTGTTACATTAAAAGTTTCGTAATATATCTCCAAAGTTCATCGTAAGAATCACAATTATATATTGTTATTTCATATTTGTACAAATAGAATAAAAAGAATCACCTAACTTGGTCCTCAAATTAAGTAATCAATATAATCAAACATTTTAAAATCGTTAAATTGATGTCCTCTTCTCTTTTGGCAGTTGGTTAACAACTATAAAGGGTATTCAAAATTATTAATGAAAATAAATTTTTCTTATTAAAAAAATTAACTTTTTAATGAAAAAAATCGACTCCACTAATAATAACAGGATCAATTTGTATTATGTGACTAAACTAAAAGGAGGTTGTAATGCACAGTGCATTTTACTGAAAAAGTGACCATTGAAATTTTGTCGTATAATATTTGGAGCGTCGAGTACATTTTTAAGACAAATAAAATGAAAATCATACATTTTACACCCTATATTTAGTAATATAAACGACAAAAATAAATCGATAAACTCTTATACTTACCGAAAATACAAAATACAAAATTATATTTTTTTAACGTTTATGATGTTGTATTTTACAATTTATCAGAGAAAAATTCTGTATTTTTGACGCGCGTGCAGTGACGTGAGCGACAGGCTTCTATTTGAAGTGAGTGCACAATTTTAAATTGTGCACTCATTCTTAGAGGACGTTTTTGAGACACTGATTGTGTTTCTTGGGTTTTTATATATCAATGGGTTAGATTCATTAAAAGAACTCTGGAAAGATACAAAAATAAACAAAAAAAAAATATAAAAAATATTGCAAGATCAACCTAATTTAGTACCTAATAGCAATCATTTAGAAATAGAATTGCTATTGAATACAGCTCGCGACTAATGACACAAGATATGATGGTAGAGTAGAATAGAATAGAATATTTGCATGAAAATGGGTTACAATACATAAATATTACAAAATAATTTCTAGATCGCCATAATGCCGGTGTGCAAAAATATAATAAATGTACTTATTACCAATTTTTAAAAAATGTTACATGAAATGAGACATTATGTATTATTATGTATTAAAATTTGATCATTCACATTTAATTTTATTCTAACTATATATAATTTTCGCCTCGAGCTATGTGAGAAATATCTGAGAGAAATTGTGTTGGGAAAATGAACAACAATTGCATTATTTTTAGTATATTTCAATCTAACAGCGCAACGTAGGGTTTTAGATTTTTTTTTATATTATAAGATAGCAAACAAGCAGATGGGTCTCCTGATGGAAAGAGTCAATCATCGCCTATAGTTAATGGTGTTAATGGTGCGTTGCTATCTTGTGGCGAGGTCTAATGCCACATGCATAAGTTTACCGGCTACCTTACCCTCCAAACCGGAACACGACAGCGAGAAGCACTGACGCTATTGCGGCAGGAATACGTAAGGCGGTGGTACTATACCCGGGCGAGACAATGCAGAACTCTACCACCCAGTAGCCACGATGGTAAATTGTGCGCTCATTTCAAATAGAATTGCGTCGGTCGTGTCACTGTCAATTTTATTGTTTTTTTTTATATTGCTCTGTAAAAACAACTAAAATCTTGCGCTTAAAGTTGGATATGCAAAAATAGTGTTAAAAAATTAGTGTAATGCTTATTCTGCCATACCTTTTTTATGTGACGTAAAAATATACTTTTTGTGTTAAGAATTAGATAACACATTATTAAACTGTCTTAACGGTAGTTTGCGTATTGTTTTAGGTAATTTATTGTAAATATTTATTATAAATTTTTTGAGTATAATGCAGAAGAACACGTCGGGACTTGTAGCCTGGTTGGATCCCTAGACAGTAGGCCATAAACCTTTTGGCATACCTTAGTTTATTAAATAATTCTTGACGTTTTCTTACAAATAAACATGACTCTAATATGTACAAGCCAGTTAAGGTTAATAAGTTGCTTAAACAATGTTTCAGTTGGATCCGCACTACACAAAGCTTGAACACATTTTTTTCGCGCATTAAACACCTAGCTTATATTGGTACAGTTACCTCAAGTTAAGTCCATATTTCAAAACAGAGCCTATATACATTTATATTTTGTTACCTTTGGCAAGTCAATTATGTAGAAAGAGCAGCGGACCAAGAGCGCTTCCTTGTAATACACCTGTCTCTTTTGTTATAAAAGATGATCTGTAAGCTCAAACCATTTTAGTTCTATCTAGTCGTAAACTTTCTATACATTGTGTTCTATTTCTTAGATAACTCTCAATCCACTTGCTTGCGTTACCTCTTATGCCATAACTTTCACATTTATTTAATAATATCTGGCAGTGAACATAAAATATACATCTTTATTATCGAATGCCTTGTTCATGTCAAAGTAATAGTAGTACAAATAGTAATATAAAAGTATGAATGAATGAATGAAACTCTTTATTGTGCACAAACTTAGAATTTAAAAATACATTTTTAGTATAATTAATTACTATACTCGTAGTACACAAAGGCGGTCTTATCGCCAAAAGAGCGATCTCTACCAGACAACCTTTGTTGATAAGGATAACATTTAAAGATAGAGTAGGGTATCCATAACAGATATATATACTATTATATTATCTCATGACTATACCTATTTTACATCTATACATACAAATTATGCAATCACACATATAGGCAAATCCGAGATCACAACATAAAAACACATTGATGCACAACAAAATGCACAAAAATCAAAATATGACAAAAAAAAAATTATATATTATATATATATTATTTATTCTAACGCTTAAGTAGTCTTACGCTTGTCTATATTTTCAAGAATATTTTCGGAAATCCGTTTTGCTATAAACGTTGCGTTAATACGTAATATTTGCGATAAATGTTGTGTACATTGTCCGTCTGTTTCTTTATCACACATTGCTAAATGCTAGGTAGGCATGGAAATTATTGTTAAATTAGATTAACTGTTATGTTGTTAAAGTTAATTAATATTTAACACTTATTTATATATGTTATATTACATCAGTAGCCTATATATAATAAGTATTAGAAGCAGTAACAACACCAAGCTACCAAAAAAGGTCCTCTAGAATAGTTTTAATAACTTTTAACAGTTATTATTATCACGGTGTCTCGAAATATTTTTAATAATAGTATTATCATAAATCAAGTTAGCGAGCAAAAAAAAACGCTCTTTAAAATAAATATTTTTGATAACATTATTATCATATATCAAATTATTCGTAATTTTAGTGATGCATTAAAATTACTTTTAACAGTATTTGCTAATATAAATAACAGTTACTAATTGTTAAAAAAAATTGGTACGAAATTTAATATGTTAACTGTTAAATGATCTATGCCTAATGCTAGGTAGCGTCGTAGCAATGCATGATAAAAACGAGACAGACTATCACCTATGATGTAGGCAGAGGTACAATCAGTGCACCCAAATTGTAATAAACTAGTCAGGTGCATTTTTACATACCTGTATACGACTAGCTTTGAATTAACTTTTGTAATGAGTAAATAAATTATTATTAAAAAAAACGTTGATGACATTTAGCGTAGAGACAGTAAAAGATTCGGATTTAAAGAAAGGCTACGTTTATTTACAAAAATTAAGCCCTAAGAGACCAAAACAGAGGATGAAAGTTAGAATGAAAAACAATTGACGTCATGTTAATCTCCTCGTGCATTAGATAGTTCATAATAATTGCAAGTCATGTTTGAAAATAATCTGTCAAGAGCTACTTTGATAAAAATACTATAGATATTTGCCGATGCGGTTATCAAAAGAAATCATCACGTGCGTGGATAACGAAACGATCGCGACTTCCTCCAAGTAGGGATGCAAACGATACATCGATTTTTTCAAACATCGATATATCATTCATAAACATCGATGTTGAAACCCTAAAAATTAACAAACAAGTAATTTTCATAGCAAAACATCGACCACATGTACATAACATATATATGTTTATAATATGGCCTCTATTGTCATCTTTGGTGTTATATATATTGTGTGTATATGTTTGGTGTTATATATATATATATATATATATATATATATATATATATATATATATATATATATATATATATATATATATATTGTGTTTATAGGTAATGGTTGTCTCCTTCCATCAGGAGAACCATCTGCTTGTTTGTCATCCTATGATAGAAAAAAAGTTAATATTTAATCCTGACGCAAAAAGGAGTATCCTTAAGCTAAACCACACAATTTGCGTGTGTGTGTTTATCTGTCCATGACACAGCAGCGCTTAAACGGTTGAAGCGATTTGAATGCGGTTTCATTTGAAAGCAGAATTTCTAGCGGTGGTTCTTATATTTTCTATCGATCGTCAAGGCGCACAGATTCTAGGCATCGCCATATGATGGACGTTCCACGTACCCGGACAAAGCGGTTCGACTCGACATTCTTCATTCGAACCGCAAAGGACTAGAACATGCTTCCTGAGTCTGTGTTCCCGACGAGTATAATCTGGAGATCTTCAAGATAAGAGTGAATACGTACCTTCTAGGGAAGCGCGTTCCAACTTAAGACACATCTTAGCTTACCATCAGGCGACTATCACCGTGTTGGTTCCGGGCTCCTTTGAAGAATGGACCAACTGCCGTTCTGCCAGGCATGTCGTAAAAGGCGACTGATTGGCTATGCAAGTCACTAACATCGTGGCTACTAGGTGGTAGAGTTCTGCATTGTCTCGCCCGGGTGTGGTACCACCGCCTTACCTATTCCTGCAGTGCTTGTCACTGTCGTGTTCCGGTTTGGAGGGTAAGGTAGCTGGTAGACTTATGCATGTGGCATTAGACCTCGCCACAAGATAGCAACGCGCCATTAAAACCTTTGGTGTCTATATGCGATGGTTGACTCTTTCCATCAGGAGACCCGTATGCTTGTTTGCTATCTTATAATATAAAAAAGGCGAGATCGTGTTCAAGCGCTTCCCTATCAACAATAAAAAAAGAAGTTTTATCAAAATCAGTTCAGTTGTTTTGAGGTTATCAGCTCTTTTCTACTTGAAAGGAATTAAGCAACTAGTACAGTGATCGATACCAAAGGTATTCTGTTACTTCAATGGTATTGCAATGACTTGGTCTCTTTGACCTGAAGGTGCAGAATTACTATAGGGGCCATTCGAGTATTACGTGAGCACTAAAGGGGGGTGGGGGGTCTTCCCTTTGCTTATTTTTTATGACAAGGGTGATGGCGGGTCTAGTTGATGATTACGTCAGCAAAATTATTTTTTTTACTTTTCGAGTTTTCTATATGTTTACTGTTTGCTACATTAAATGTTTGAGGTTAACTCTTTTATCTCACCTACTGCTACTAATACAAACTGCTACTCATGAATCAATCACAAATCTGAGGAACAGATTGAAAAAGTGTTGGTCCCGGCCTCCTTTGTAGAATAGGCTAACTGCCGTTCTACCAGGCAGGTCGTAAAAGGCGACCGATTGGCTATCGAGTCACTACCATCGTGGATACTAGGTGGTAGAGTTCTGCATTGTCTCGCCCGGGTCTGGTACCACCGCCTTACCTATTCCTGCCGCAATAGCGTCAGTGCTAATCGCTGTCGTGTTCCGGTTTGGAGGGTAAGGTAGCCGGTAAACTTATGCATGTGGCATTAGATCTCGCCACAAGATAGCAACGCACCATTAACATCTTTGGTGTCTATAGGCGATGGTTGACTCTTTCCATCAGGAGACCCATCTGCTTGTTTGCTATCTTATGATATAAAAAAAAAATAATTTATAAATGTTTACGTAAGCAAGGGGGAGAGGGTTAGTGATTTGCTAACTTTCGCTGACATGGAGGAGGAGGGAGTCAATAATTGTGAAAAATCTGCTAACGTAATACTTGAACGGCCCCATATGTTTTTTTTTATAGCAGAGGGGGCAAACGAGCAGGTGGTGCACCTGATGGTAAGTGATCACCGTCGCCCATGGACATCCGTAATACCGGGGTTATTGCAGCTGCGTTGGCGGCCTTTTAAGAATGAATAAGCTCGTTTCTTGAAGGTCTCTAAATCGTATCCCTTCGGAAACACCCCCGAGGGTAATTGATTCCACAATAGAGTAGTGCGAGGCAAAAAGTGCCGACAAAAGCGTACGGTTGTGGATTGACATCGAGGTGGTGAGGATGTAACTTTAAATTTTGACGCGATGTCCGGTGATGGAATTTAGCTGTAGGAATTATTCTGAATAACTCTTCGGAACATGTTCCCATGATACATACAATGTGTATATATGCAAGTGTGGATGTAAATGATTTTGTTTAGCATTGTTTAAAATTATCACTTTTTTTGTCTTCCTATAGGCTTCCCGAGAAATTATGTAAGTGGATCACTAGTTTTTTGGCTGATCGGAGCAACAAAGTTGTAGTTGACGGTGCGTGCTCTGACCTTAAATCTATCAATGCTGGTGTCCCACAAGGCTGCGTGCTATCACCGACACTGTTCCTTCTGCATATCAATGACATGATGCGAATTCGCAACATACATTGCTATTCAGATGACAGTACTGGTGATGCTACATACTCCGGCCAAAGCGGTATTTCTCGGGAACACGTCGAAGAGACCCAAAACAAGCTTGTGTCCGAAGTTGAGAATCGACTAACCGATGTCTCGGAATGGGGTCGTCAAAACCTGGTCAATTTTAAACCCAAGAAGACACAGCTTTGCGTGTTTTTCGCTAAAAGACGCCCTTAATCGTTTCACCTCGATTTGGAAATACTCTCCTGGCAGCCTCAGCTAGCATCGGGATTCTGGGAGTCGACATATCGAATTACATTCAGTTTCGCGGTCATTTGGAAGGTAAGGCTAAACTAGCCTCCAAAAAGCTCGGTGTGCTCAGCAGAGCGAGACAGTACTTCTTACCGGCCCATCGCCTTCAACTTTATAAGGCTAAAATTCGGCCCCACATGGAGTACTGTTCTCATCTCTGAGCCGGAGCTCCTCAGTACCAGCTCCTTCCTCTTGATCGCATTCAGCATAGAGCGGTCCGTATCGTTGACGACCTGGCTATTGTGAAATGGCTTGACTCCTTGGCATTGCGCAGAGATGTTGGTTCACTCTGTGTCTTCTATCGTATCTTTATGGTGAGTGTTCCGACGAGTTATTTGGATTAATTCCTGCTGCCAAATTCCATCATCGGACATCGCGTCAAAACTTGAAATTCTATCCTCACCATCTCGATGTCTGGAAATCCACAACAGTGCGTTTCTCTCGGCACTTTTCGCCTCGCACTACTTTGTTGTGGAACCAATTACCGGCAGGGGTGTTTACAAATGGATACGACTTGGGGGCCTTCAAGAAAAGAGCTTACTCCTTCTTAAAAGGCCGGCAACGCTACTGCAAGACCTCTGGTATTGTGGATGTCCATGGGCGGCGGTGATCACATACCATCAGGTGCTCCTCCTGCTCGTTTGCCCCCTCTTCTATATAAAAAAACCTTCACGCCCGAATCCCGAAGAGGTAGGCGAAAAGTACAACCAGTGCACGCTCAATTAGCCAAAAATACATAGTCCTACAGTGTGATAAGTGGCAAGCCTATTGCCAACCGGGCACTTATCACACCCCGTGCAACGTTGGTTCTATCAAAAATAGAAAAACACACTTTTGATTTGCCTGGCCCGGGAATCGAACCAAGAACCTCATGTGGTCAACACCGATACCGGACCACTAAACCACAGAGGCGACCATTCACATTTTTTATCTAACGTAAAATCATTAGTATCATTAATTTATAAGACGGTATCTTTTTAGGTTTATCTATGTTCTGATTTATTGACCATAGTACACACATATCATCAGTCATTACATGAATTATCTTGCAGCGTAGGCAAAGTGGCTTCAAGCTCCCGGTTCACCACAACTGGACTCACCGGTTAGTCAGGTGGCAACGAGATACAAGAGGTAGGCAGAGGTACAACCAGTGCGCGCACGATTAGCAGAAGATACTTAGTCCCACAATGTGATAGGTGGCAAGCCTATCGCTAACCGGGCGGAACCAACGTCACTATTGTCAAGTGACGTCATAACTGTGGAGTTCGATGACCTTACTAGGACAAGGAAGGGGAAAAGGAGGATCTTCCCAGCCAGGCAAGAAGTACAGCCTGGGGGGAACAAATCCATTTCAAAAGCCTTGAAACTTGTATATAGTGTGTTCAAGTTAAATAATTGTGATATCGCGATTCAGGATTTTATTTTTAAATTTCATTATTTTCTATTTTTTTGTTATTTTTCCTTATAGCCTTTGTAGATTGCTTGAACCGCTACCAGGTAATTGAGTGTTTTCTTTGGGGTAATCTCAAAAATCTCAAACAATATAAGGCTTTGAATATCCCGTGTCATACACATATACACACATATCCCCTTATTAGTCCCGGGCTCCTTTGAAGAATAAGCTAACTGCCGATCTACCAGGCAGGTCGTAAAGGGCGACCGATTAGCTATGCGAGTCACTACCATCATGGCTAGTAGGTGGTCAAGTTCTGCATTGGCTCGCACGGGTTTTGTACCACCGCCTTACCTATTCCTGCCGCAATAGCGTCAGTGCATTTGACTGTTGTGTTCCGGTTTGGAGGATGAGGTAGCCGGTAAACTTATGCATGTAGTATTAGACTTCGCCACAAGATAGCAACACACCATTAACGTCTTTAGGCGATGGTTGAATCATTCCATCAGGAGACCCATCTGCTTGTTTGCTATCGTATAATATATTAAAAATGAAAATTGTAGTAGTCGATAAATCTTTGTGAAAAGTTTCCACTTGGTGAGTGATATCCTAACAAAACAATCTTTATTATGTATACATGGCATCTTCTTGTGTCCAAATAAAATTGATACAGTCATATTTTTTATAACTACAATGTATTATGTCATATCTTGTGTAGCTTAATATTATACTTCAGCACCGTCATTGCCTTGTTTTTCAATATAAGCCTCTTCTAAAGTTCTTCATATAAGTCCATATAATTTTTTTCTGTCTTTAATCTTTCTCCATCAAGTCACTCCCAGATCTGTTTTAAGTCATCCCTCCACCGTCTCATCTATCTAGCTCTTCTCCTTTTCCTAATCATATTCATATATTTTTTTTTATATCATAAGATAGCAAACAAGCAGATGGGTCTCCTGATGGAAAGAGTCAACCATCGCCTATATACACCAAATATGTTAATGGTGCGTTGCTATCTTGTGGCGAGGTCTAATGCCACATGCATAAGTTTACCGGCTACCTTACCCTCCAAACCGGAACACGACAGCGACAAGCACTGACGCTATTGCGGCAGGAATAGGCAAGGCGGTGGTACCTGACCCGGGCGAGACAATGCAGAACTCTACCACCTAGTAGCCACGATGGTAGTGACTCGATAGCCATTCGGTCGCCTTTTATGACCTGCCTGGCAGAACGGCAGTTGGCCTATTCTACAAAGGAGGCCGGGACCAACACGGCGGGAATTATATAATTTATAATTATATAATCATATTTAAATCATGCTCTATCTATATGAGTTTATCTACGTCCCAGGTTAAAAGGTCGAACCCTTTCGTTTCAAATGATGTTTAAAACCTACGTAACAAACTTTTCCGCTACGTTGCACAAGGCTGTGGAAGTAATGATTCATATTCATACCCTCATAAATTATGAGAAAAGTTTTTATACGTAGGCAGGGGATTTGATCCATACGAGAAACGACGTGAAAATACGCCATAAAAACGAATTATTAATTACTAGTTGACCCACGCAGCTTCGCCCGCGAGTTTAAGAGTTCGTATCTTCATACTAGTATTCCCGAAGGGCTAGGCAACGTTTTTTTTGTGTTTTGCAGCGGGTGGGGAAATCGTTTAGGGCGAGTCATAATCACGCGGTTGGAATCGCATATTGAACGAAAAAATAAATTTCGCTACACCCGCTGCACCCCCCTCCCTCTGTGATGTTTTTTGCTATTTTTCCGAAGACCCGAAGACTTCGAAGAGTGCGCTGCGGAATTGGATAACTTAATGCCGCCATCATTTTTCTGTCGATTGTCGAGGCGCACAGATTCTAGGCATCTCCATATGGTGGACATTCCACGTATCTGGACAAAGCGGTTCGACTTGACATTCTTTATTTGAACCGCAAGGCACCGAAACATGCTTCCTGGGTCTGTGTTCCCCGACGAGTACAATCTGGGGATCTTCAAGAGAAGAGTGAACATGTACCTCTTAGGGAGGCGCGTTCTATCTTAGGCCGCATCTTAGCTTACCACCAGGCAAAATCGTGGTCAAGCGCTTCCTTATAGATAATAAAAAACCTCCCCCCTTCGAATCTCACGTGATTAACAGTCGACCCTTAGCAACATTCATTTGACTTATGATTTCGGAATTGTTATGATTAATAACATTGCACTAAAATCATACTAAGTTTAACAGACGACTTAAGCCCTTGTTTGCCTCAGGAGCGATTTACATATAATTTACCATAACTAAGTAGTTAAGAAAACAATGAGACATAAAGAACAGATTAATAATAATATCAATGTTGTTGCTAGGTGATATTTTTGTCATAACTAGTGATCGCCTTGTGGTCGAAATTCAACTATAGACTAAACAATAAAATCTCTTCAAAGTTTGACAACAGGCTTTAGGTATAAAATAGTATAAATGTGTGTATATTACCATGTACCTATGTAGTAGAAGTAGGTAATATCACTTTTCATGAATATCAAATCGAAACTATATATCGATGTTTGATATCGGATATCAAAACACTATATTTTGTGAACTATATAATATTGATGGATACCGGCAGATAAACTCGATGCGCCCGATGCCGATTAAGGGCGTGTATTCGATTCGTAACGAAAAGTTCATATTTTCAATTTCTTTCCAGAGCAATGCCGTAAGAATGTTATGACAGATTATTCGAAGGATATTACAGTTTTTGCAAGATTAAGTCTTGATTATTCGATTTATCGGATTGCTGACGTTTCGTCCAGAAAATTTTCGTACACACTGGACAAAATGACACCTTTTCATTTTTTTTTTCACTGACAATTCGTCCACCAATCAAAAAAGTTGTTTTATACAGTCAGATATAAAACTAACAAAATAAAGCGATCTATTTATATGTTTTTAACTTATAAGATAAAATTATTTATTTTATAGTAAATAAATTAATAAATAATCGCCTCTCTGGTCTAGTAGTCCAGCGTTGACGTTGACCACATGAGGTCCCGGGTTCGATTCCCGGGTCGGGCACATAAAAAAAGTGTTTTTTACCGTTTTCTGTTAAAAACAAAATAGTCCGGGATGGGAAAGTGCCCGGTTGGCGATAGGTTTGCTACCTATCATATTTGTGGGACTAAGTATCTTCGGCTAATCGTGGGTCACTTGTTGTACCCTACTTTTTTTAAATTAACACATCAAAATCACCTAATTACTCTAAATTTAATTTAAAAAAAACGTGCGGCACTCAGGGACTGCCGCGGTAAAGCTATTAGTTTTTATCAACTCGTGAGTTGTGTGGCATTATAAAGATATGATAGATACCTATATATCTATATACTTTCTTACAAACAGCTGCTTTCATATTCGTCCGATTTCGGAGCAGCTCGTTTTGATCCGTGCGAGTTTCGTGCAGTCATATCATATAAATTATGTGTTGTTCGCGATTAATCGAATCAAAAGAACCGGGACCTAGAATCTGTGCGATTGATAGGGCAAGGGCTTGCACTCCTTGTTGCATAAATGCAGTGCTTTACTTGCCATTCACAGACATTTTAATAAAACGTTCGTACGTTTTAGATGACTTTAATTAATAGTAAATAAATGAATAAACAAAATATAATAACTTAAAAACGCCTAATCATTACATAGTATAAAACAAAGTCGCTTTCTCTGTCTGTCCCTATGTCCTTATGTCCCTATGTATGCTTAAATCTTTAAAACTACGCAATGGATTTTGATGCGGTTTTTTTTAATAGATAGATTGATTCTTGAGGAAGGTTTTATTGTATAAACCTTTCCAATATTCCCACGGGAACAAAAGCTGCGCAGGTGAAACCGCGGGCAGGTCGCTAGTATTTTATAAATAGGGACTATTTGCAAGCACACAAACATTATGTTTGCCAGGCGTTTCGCGACTCCAACCAAGTCATACGGTTAAAGTTCGCAGGACATTTGTTCGCATGTGTTTAGTAATTTTGGTGTCCGTGGACAGTTTGCAAACGCACACACCAATGAATATCGTAGGCGCGATACCAGCGGCTGGCTATAATCCGAGTAAAAATAATAGACAGAAATCTAATAAGTCACGTATGCACATTATGCATTTTTGTTTAGTAAGGTTTTATTTGTTTAAATATCAGAAAGCAGAAAACTTAAATATTATACATACACAAAGACTTTAATAACTAAAATGCGAGTACATCAGTAGTTATTAAAGTCTTTGTGTATGTATAATATTTAAGTTTTACAATAGTATAATGTAAAAATATTAATATGAAAGCCCCGATGATGCTTTAATAGGCGAAACCGGTTGGCTGTAAGTTTAAAAGTGATTGTGTAATAAATAAAATTAAATTACATTTGTGAAACAGTACAAGTGCTTATATTTTATAATCAATATGATGCAGTTTCACCAAGTGCCGACGATGGAAAGTATAAATTGCAAAATCTGTAATATCCTTTGAAAAATCTGCTCACATTATTACGATATTGCTCTTAAAAAAACATGGAGTTTTCGTTGCAAATCGAATATCTACCTAATATATATAAATTACATGTAACGTTGTTTGTCTGCTATGGATTCCTAAACTGCTGAACTGATTTCAATGAAATTTTGTAGATATCTATTGGGTGGTCCAACTTAAAAGATAGGATAGTTTTTATCTCAATTTGCCTCCTCCCCCCCTCATGTACCCCAACAAAATATTCAATACAAGTATATTGTTTGGAAAAATAATGTTTGCATGGTCAGTTAGTTAATATGTAGATTACAACCGTGGATTACAATGATGATTTATACCTACGTACTAGCGATCACCTGTTTTGTGATTGCTACTCGTGTGGCAGAATTACAATGCCACATGCATAAGTCTACAGGCTACCTTCCCCGCCAAACCGTAACACGACAATGACAAGCATCAAAGTTGTTGTGGCAGTAATAGGTAAGGCGGTGGTACCAAATACACGGGCGAGACGTTGTAGAACTCTACCACATCTACCTGGTAGAAGGTAGGAAGACTTGTCTCATTGTATAGATGCATTTTCTCGCCCGGGTCCGGTACCACCGCCTTACCTATTCCTGCCGCAATAGCGTCAGTGCCTGTCACTGTCATGTTCCGGTTTGGAGGGTAAGGTAGCCGGTAAACTTATGTATATGGCATAAGACCTCGCTACAAGATAGCAACGCACCATTAACACCTTTGGTCTCTATAGGCGATGGTTGACTCTTTCCATTAGGAGACCCATTTGCTTGTTTGCTATCTTCACTACATAGTAGGTATAAAACAAAGTCGCTTTCTGTGTCTGTCCCTATGTATGCTTAAATCTTTAAAACAATGCAACAGATTTTGATGCTTTTTTTAAATTGATAGATTGATAATTGAGAAAGGTTTTAGTAATAAACCTTTCCGATATTCCCACGGGAACCAAAGCTACGCGGGTGAAACCACGGGCAGGTCGCTAGTCACTACATAGTATAAAACAAAGTCGCATTCTTTGTCTATCCCTATATCCCTATGTCCCTATGTATGCTTAAACCTTTAAAACTACGCAACGGATTATGATGCGGTTTTTTTGATAGATAGAGTGGTTAAAGAGGAAGGTTTGTATGTATAATAACATTCAATATAGAGTCGAGAAATACTGCAATTTTTGAGTTTTCTGATGTCATGTAGTAAATAATTATATTTTTTCCGCTTACATTGCAAACGCTGGCTAAACCCTACGAGATTTATCAAAATAATGTACTAAGTATTTGTACACCTTGAAAAGGTCTACTCAAAACTTCGCGATGGTATATGTCTATCTCTTATGGATAACCCACAATAGCATTTTTTGTCATTTACTTTTTACGAGAAATAATGGCTTTTTTTCGAAGCAATTTTAAGCAAGACAGCACTAATCCTTATCCAATTAAATACCTTAAATATATTTCTGATTTAATATAGAGCAATATGGCCGTTTACAGCATGTAATTTAAATGAATATTTTCGAAGATATTACAGATTTAATTTAAAATGCAGGGACATAGCGGCGGTGTTAATTTTCGGATAAATAAATCGACGGGTCCCAAGAACAAAATCGTATCTACAAAATTACCAAATTACAATATGTTTGTTGGTGGGAGTACATTGTAGATAAGATGATGTTCACTTGAGCATTTCAACAAAAAAAGTCCAATAAATATAAAAATTATATCGTAGCTTTATGCGTGTTTAATGCAAATTTTATTATAAAACCAATTTAGTCTGATCTCTCCATAAGATTTTGTTCTTGGGACCCGTCGTTAATATAGGACTTCAGCTGAAAATCAAAATTTAGTATATTCTTTTTTTTAAACTAAATATCACTATATAAAAATCATGTGGATGATTAGAAATAGTATTAACAAATTATTTGTTTTAGAGATTTTTAGCCTGTTTTCGGAATTTTATATGATCAAGTAAAGTACATTCTATCATGTAATAAGTTCTTTAGATAATTCTTCAGGTATATCGTATAGTTTTTGTAAAATTGTTATTTAATAATCAATGTAAAAAACGTGATTTAGCAGACCAGTTTTTAATTTCCCACTACGTATATAGATAAGGAAGATACTGATTTTACCTCGATTTTCGAAAATCGACTTTTCACCAGAGTGCTAAGTGTGAGTTTTTCTTTTCGCATTCGATCGTGAGCGCGTTTGGAGTTTAATAGAATTTGTATGTGATTTGTACAGCGCCACCTAGTGGTAATCACATACAAATTCCTAGTAAACTCCAAACGCGCTCACGATCGAATGCAAAACGAAAAACTCACACTTAGCACTCAGATGTCCACGTTTTGAGGTCCTAAGAATCTTTTCCGACTATTTTCACGATGACGTCAGTATGTGTGTGTGTGTGTGTGTGTGTGTGTGTGTGTGTGTGTGTGTGTGTGTATGTATGTGTGTATGTAAACATGTCATAACTTTTGAACGGCTAGACCGATCGAAACGCGGTGGATGGCATTCGATTGGATTCCGCTTAACTTAGATTTCCTGAAAATTTGAACCGATTCGGTCTAGAAGATTTTAAGAAATTTTGAAAAAAATACCAAAAAAAATTTGAAAAAACACCAAAAGAAACAGTATTTTTAATATAACTTCCTGATTTATGTAACGAGTACAAAAAATAATCAGCTCTATTCCTTAAAAAAACTACGTCTAATACATAAATTGCATCAAAATCGGTTTATCCGTTTGGGAGTAATCGTTTAGGAAAAATTTTGAAAAAACTGTTTTTTCGACATAGCTTCGAAATTTTTCAACCAATAATTTTTTGGTGTTCTACGATATTTTAGTACTAAAAAAACTATGTCAAATACCGTTTGAAAAATCAAAATCAAATCTAATTCTCAAAACTTATAGCTTTTCAAATTTAAAATTACGTTGTTCTTAGCAAACTTACTTAATTTTTTTTAAATAACTTTCAACTTTCAAGTTAATTTACCGATTGACTTAACATAATAGTATCAGCTTTTGTTCTTTAAAAACTGCGTAAAATACCGTTAATTTCATCAAAATCGGTCAATTTGTTTGGGATTTATCAATGAAGAAAATTAAAATTAAAATGTTTTTAGACATAACACCGAAATGTTTCAACCTATCGGTTTTTTAGCTAAAACAATATTTTAGATCTCAAAAATTGAGCTGAATGCCATCATCGTTTTCAAATATACAGTTTTTCAAAAATTAATAATACTGCCATTTTTAACAAAATAGATGATTGAACGAAAAATCTATGCTTATAGTTTTTACTCTTTTGAGCTTTAAATACCTTTACTCAGTGAGAAGTTTCAGGGATGGCCCGCAGGGTCAACCATTTACACATTTTTTCGCCTTAATAAATCGCAGGGTCAAACCTTCAACGTTGCAGGCTTAGATTTGAGCGTTGAGTGTTTTTCACACGGTCAACTTATATGTCAATCTTTCAAGAGTAACCTTTAAAGAAAACATGTTTATATTGTCTAATAACAAGTAAGCTGTGAACGCTGTATATAAAGACATTTTGTAATATATTAATGGAAAAAGTAAAAAAAATAGGTAAAAATGTAAAAACTAAAAATGTAGTACCTACCTATATGAATTTAGATGTTCCAAAATTGCAGGAAATTTAGATGTTCCAAAGATAGCAGGAAATCTTCATGGTATAGGGAAAGGGGAATTGTTTGCGAGCCACGGGCAGTAATGAATAAATCAAAACTACTTCATCGATTTTAATCATTTTTTTTACTGAGTGACATAGGCTGTATATTTTACACCCGTGCGAAGCCGGGGCGGGCCGCTAGTATAATATAAAAAATACTTAATTTTTCCTACTTCCTAAAAAACTAAAATTTATTAAAGACTAGCTGTTGCCAGCGACTTCGTCCGCGCGGACTTCGCTTACTCCGCACAGCATCTGCCCCGTAGGTGATAGCGTGGTAATATGTAGCCTATATGTTGACCCGACCTGTTAGTAATATTCATGCAAAATTTGAAGTAAATCCATGCAGTACTTTTTGAGTTTACCCCGGACATACATACAGACAAACAGACAAAAATTCTAAAAACTATATTTTTGGCTTCGATATCGATTGTAGATAACGCTCCAAGTATTCTTTTAAAAAAATATTCAATGTACAGTTTTGACTTTCCTACGATTTTATTATATGTATAGAAAATCAGTAGGCATAATAAATACTGCTAACAAAACCGCTGACATCATTACAATACCATATTGAAAGTGATATCTAGAACACAACATTACCATAAGGTGGGTGTGACTCACTAATAGTCATAATTTTCTTTTTAACCCACTTAAGAAAAGAATTTCAATGATGTTAATATATTCAACGCTTGATTTCTTATTTTGATAAAATGTTTGTTCGTCTGTTTGTATGTCCCTTTGTAACTAAAGCACGTCTTTATGAAAATTGGCATGCATTAAGAACACGCAATCGTGTAAATAACATGCAAAGAATATTCAACCCTGTATCTCCGAAAAGTCAGAAATACAACAAGTGCACATACAGTACAGTGCACTACCATCCGAAGATACCTAGTCACACAATGTGTACACAAACAAAAAAGTGGTAGGTGGCAAGCCTACAGTCAACCGGGCACTTATCCAATCCCGAGCATCTTTGTTTTTATCAGAAAACTTAAATCACATTTTTGAATAGCCCGACATCATATGGTTAACACCGTTACCTGACCACTAGATCAAAGAATCGATAAAATAATATGCCATATAATTTTTAATTGCTAATGAATTTATTTATTTATTTATTTAACTTTATTGTACAACTTAAATAAATTTGTACAAAAGGCGGACATTAATGCCTATTGGCATTCTCCTCCAGTCAACTTTTGGACAAACAGAAAGTTTGTAAACGGTGCCTCAGAAAATATTTGTCATTTATGAACATAAATCTTAAAAAATTAAATAATAAATATATACTACTTATATTATATAAATTATTATATATACATATTACTTATATATACACATATGTATACATACAAACACACATATATAGACATATACCTGTTAGCTAATTACTATTTTGCACATGCATGTTTAGGTTTCGTTTAATTTAATATAGTCAATATCGATAAATATCTCTTCACTCTTGTGCGATGTATCTCATGTCACGCAACTTAAGCGGACAGGTAATCTATTATTAACTACAAGAAAATACAAAGCCGTGAACACAATGAACCAATTGATCTGAGATTGGATGACAATGCCATCTCTGACGTGGTCCAGAAACGCATTGAATAACTACCATGTAACTGAAGATCACGGTCGTATTATGAAGTAATATTTGGATTGGCGGTGGGTTGATTGAGATTACGCGTGGAGAGTACGGGTACCTAATAGTTGTTAAGTAGACAATAGAAGATTTTTTCCTGTACTAAATTGCAAGAGTTTATAATAGGTATAACATACTGAATGTAAATGCATCAAATATAAAATAGAAGGCTGGAAGTGCCGCCATTTTGAAAAAAAATCGTTATGACTTTATCCCCGTAATGGCAGAAAGTGACAAGGACCTTTATAAGTATCTTGTAGATTCATTGATATAAAAAACCCTAGATGCACAGTCCCGAACAAAACTGACACTCAAAAGTGTCCCTAATTTCTTTTAAGTAGTTATAGATATGGCAAAAACATATGTCTTTGCATATCCAACCTTAAGTGCAATACTCATAGTTGTTTTTACAAAGCAATGTACGAAAATAAATAAAATTGACAATGACGCGGCCGGCGCGATTCTATTTGAAATGAGTGCACAAATTAAAATTGTGCACTCATTTTTGGAGGACGTTTTTGACACACTGATTGTGTATCTTGGGTTTTTTATATCAATGTGTAGATTAGTAAACTTTCTATCTTTTAGGGTTTCGAACGAAAATTATATTTTCGCCATGTCCGTTCGTCCGTCCGTCCGCACGATAGCTCAGAGATACTAGAAAGCTGTAATTTGATATGAATATACCTATTAGTCACGGCAACAAAGTGGTGACATAAATTATAAAAAAAAATGTTTTTTAGGGTTGCTCCTCTATATGTAAAGTAGGGATGTTAATTTTTTCTCGTGTACTCCATAGTGTGGGATATCTTGGATTGGTTTTTTAAAACATATTGTAGGTTTGCGAAAACAATTTTTAGGTAGTAGTTAATATAATTTGACCGCCCCCTTGGTCGAGTGGTTAGTGACCCTGATTACGCAGTCGACGGGGCTCGGGTTCGATCCTCGGCGGGTCAAGCATTTGTGTGATGAGCATAAATGTTTGTATTTCGGGTTAGGGTGTTTATTAAATTTATTTCGGTATTTATACTATATGAATTTCTATGTATTAGTATCGTTGACTGTAGTAGAATGACCCATAACGCAAGCAAATAATTTTCTTACTTTGGGGTTAGATCAGTAGGTGTAATTTGTCCCGAGAATATTTATTTTTTTATATTTATAATGAATTTAAAAGGTAAACTATCACGGTTAAGTAGGTTTTACAAGTTTACGAGTTATAGCCGACCAACTTATAAAATGTTATATAATTTTACAAATTATTTTAAATTGTATGCAGAATAGTTCGTTATGTTGTTCATAGATGGCCGTGAACAATAATTAGATCACGCTATGATAGTCGCCATTTGATTTGATAATAACTGTATTTGTAGAATTTTTTGGCATAAGTCAATGCATTTCGAGATTTTAGTAGGTTTTCAAATCCCCTGACCAGTTCACAGAGAAGTTTGTACGGGCGGTGAAACTGTGGTGCACTGTGCAGATATAATTATTATTCATCATTGACGGTAAATAGATTGAAAATTCGTAGTATGACACAAATATACAATAGTAATAATGAATAAATATCACTGGACAAATTACATGAATTGATCTGACTCCAAAATAAGGAATTTATTTGCTTGTAGTATGGGAGTCAGTCAACGATACTAATGCATAGAGATACATATACGGGGTTACCTCTAAAACACCAGCAACCTCGCAGGACTAGGTACTTAACATCATATACGACAACATTTTATCACCTTCCAATAAAACTATGTAAGCGTAAATTGTTTGACTGGCTAGTACGGCTTTCATATGAACAGTCGGAACGTTTATTAAAATACGTGAGATACCCTGTGCCATCGTCATAATCATCACACACACTCACACACACACACACACACACACACACACACACACAAGCGCACACGCACACACGCATGCACACACACACATACACATTCACGCATAAATCAAAATCAGCATCTTAAATTCAAAAGTTCATACACTTTTCTTTTAATTAAGAACATATTGTTTGTGTATGATAAATTGTGTATGGATAAATTTCTTATAAATTTTTTAATTATATGGAACATTGTTTTACCTAACTTAAAGAGGGGGCACTCTCACTGCGCTACAGTTTTTAACTTTAGCAGTTGAGAGCGCTAAAACTGTTTGTATGTGTAACGATTTTTGTTCCGAATAAACTTTATTATTATTATTATTATTTGTTCTACGACTTTTGATAATTTGTTGATTTACTTTCACACAAAAATTAATATGAATTAAATTTTTCGCTTGAACGTTCTTAACTTTACATGCATCGCAAAACATTAGGTAGGAAAACAAATCTGTGCGAGTCACGGAGTGCGGTGTGGGGGCGGGGGCGGCACGTGGCGCTTTCGTCCTTGAAATGTTTGTTGCAAGTGTTGAAAGTGTTATTATTATTACTACTAGCAGCGCATCCGAATGAAGAGTTAGAAATTTCAAGACACAACAATGAAAACAAAAAAATCATTTTTATTTAATGTATTGAGTTATGTCAAAAGTCATAGAACAAATGTTGTTATTTATAATGTTGGGTATCTAGTCCTTAGAGGTTGCTGGTGTTTTAGAGGTAAACCTGTATAAATACTCAAATCTATTTAATAAACACCCAAACCCAGAAATACAAACATCTATGCTCATCACATAAATGTCTGTCAGTGCTTGTCGCCGTTGTATTCCGGTTTGGAGGGTAAGGTAGCCGGTAAACTTATGCATGGGACATTAGACCTCGTCACAAGATAGCAACGCACAATTAACATCTTTGGTGTCCATAGGCGATGGTTGACTCTTTCCATCAGGAAACCCATCTGCTTGTTTGCTATCTTATGATATAAAAAAATGATGTGGTGTCGCGGGACACCAGGTAGGAACGAACTTCCTTCGGCTAAACGGCACTACTCGCTTGTGTACGCGACTGTCGCGCATGCGCACGTCTCATTTAACGCTTTTATTCCACGCATTTTTCTTACGGTTTTACTATCACATTTTTTTCAGTTCGGTCGCGCAGCAAAATCCCTATCCCCTCCAAGCCTGCCGTAAGGAACTTCGTTCCAAAAAAAATTGTCCCGGGGTTTTACCCGCATAGTTCCCGTTCCCGTTGAATTTCCGGGATAAAAAACTATCTTATGTCCTTTCTTGGGTTTCAAACTATCTCTGTACCAAATTTCATCCAAATCGGTTTAGTGGTTTAGGCGTGAAGAAGAGACAGACAGACTTGCATTTATAATATTATTATTTATATATATATATTACGCAACACGTTATAATATAAAAAAATGATGTGGTGTCGCGGGACACCAGGTAGGAACGAACTTCCTTCGGCTAAACGGCACTACTCGCTTGTGTACGCGACTGTCGCGCCTGCGCACGTCTCATTTAACGCTTTTATTCCACGCATTTTTCTTACGGTTTTACTATCACATTTTTTTCAGTTCGGTCGCGCAGCAAAATCCCTATCCCCTCCAAGCCTGCCGTAAGGAACATCGTTCCAAAATCTCTTAGGTTTAACAATAGATATTAGCCGTAAAGAAAACCGTACACACAAACCATATGAATACTAATAGACACGCCATTGGGAAGGAAATATGTCGCCGCGCATATGAGCAAACGCTCCTATTATTGGAACGAAGTTCCTTATTGTCCAAATTTTCATACATTTGTATATTATATTATATTGTGAAAAGTAGAAAAAATAAGTTGTATTGTTGTACCGAATGCGATGCCAAGTTTTAAAAATTACCCTGAACATGATTTTATTTTATTGGTAAGTAGTATAACTGTATTTCTGTGTGTAATTGCAAGCAACACTGACAAAGTAAGAAATTGTATTGAAAGGCGTATCCATTTAATCCGTGACAGTACTTACGTGTGAGTATTATCACATGAACGTAGGTTGTAATGTTTATTTATATTCACTAAATGTATTTTTAATGTATATTATTTAATAATAGTAAATTTCTACAGTCCTATGCATTGATATAAAAAAACCCAAGATGCACAGTCCCGAACGAAACTGATGCTCAAAACTGTCACTAATTTCACATAAATAGTTATAGATATGGCAAAAACTAATGTTTTTGGATATCCAGCCTTAAAGTGCAAGATTTATAGTTGATTTTAAAAAGCAATATACAAAAATTTTAAATTATGCGCTCATTTTTAGAGGACGTTCTTGAGACATTGTACATCTTGGGTTTTTTGGAACGAAGTTCCTTACGGCAGGCTTGGAGTGGATAGGGATTTTGCTGCGCGACCGAACTGAAAAAAATGTGATAGTAAAACCGTAAGAAAAATGCGTGGAATAAAAGCGTTAAATGAGACGTGCGCAGGCGCGACAGTCGCGTACACAAGCGAGTAGTGCCGTTTAGCCGAAGGAAGTTCGTTCCTACCTGGTGTCCCGCGACACCACATCATATTTTTGGAACGAAGTTCCTTACGGCAGGCTTGGAGGGGATAGGGATTTTGCTGCGCGACCGAACTGAAAAAAATGTGATAGTAAAACCGTAAGAAAAATGCGTGGAATAAAAGCGTTAAATGAGACGTGCGCAGGCGCGACAGTCGCGTACACAAGCGAGTAGTGCCGTTTAGCCGAAGGAAGTTCGTTCCTACCTGGTGTCCCGTGACACCACATCATTTTTTTATATCAATGGTCCTAGGCAATTCGGTGGACAGCCTCAACAGTATGCGAATTATCCACTTCTGTTAATCTGCCGCGCTTGAATAAATCTCAAAACTAGGTACTAAAACAATTTTGTAAGGTGTCGACCAAGTATGGCACCACCACCTTACCGGTTCCTGCTGTAATACCATCTGTACTAGTCTCCGTCGTGATTCGGCTTAGAGTCAGGGCTCAAACTGTATCTCGGCAATCTGCGGCTTGACGGCGAGAGCAGCGGGATCAACACCTAGATTCTTATGGAAGTGAATTGGATGACAGCGGCGCGGATAATGTGTCAGAGTGCTAAGTGTGAGTTTTTCTTTTCGCATTCGATCGTGAGCGCGTTTCGAGTTTACTAGGAATTTGTATGTGATTTGTACAGCGCCACCTAGTGGTAAATTGGTTTCTCACGTTTACCCTTAGGTGGTGCTGTACAAATCACATACAAATTCCTAGTAAATTCCAAACGGGCTTACGATCAAATGCGAAAAGAAAAACTCGCACTTAGCACTCAGAGCGCTAAATCGCGCCGCTCTCGCCGCCGCGCCGCAGACCGGCGATATACAGTTTGAGGCCTAAAAGAGTCATCAACTTATGCATGTAACAACGCGCCATTAACGTATTTAGCATTTCTAGAAGTTGGTTATGTATTTTTATAATAAGAGCCATCCGCTTGTTTGCAATCTTATTATTTTAATAAGTTTCCTTTTACTAGGTGTAACGTAAAAGTAACATATTTCAAATTTATATAAAAAATCGGGTAGCAACTAATTTTCCGCTATTACGCTTGTATTTAGATCCATGTAGGTACCAAAATTCCGTAATTTACAGCAACATAGCTAATAAAGATACAGTACCGCTAGAGGCACTATAAAGTTAAACATTAGATAGATTTAAATGAGCAATTCTTTGTATAGTCGAGTGAAACGCAAAAGTTGATTTCCAATTGATATTACTCTGGGTATAATCATAAGAATTTATAAATATTTTAACAAAATATTAACTAAGCAGCCCCTTTTAAAATAATAGAATTATCAGAAATTAATCCACGTTATAAAAAACAATAGCTGAACACCTATTAGAATAAATAATAATAATAAATAAATATTCACGGGACAAATTACACTTACTGATCTAACCCCAAAGTAAGCAAATTATTTGCTTGTGTTATGGGTGTTAGTCAACGATACTAATACATATATAGATACTGTTACATACATAATAAACACCCAAACCCGGATATACAAACATTTATGCTCATCACACAAATGCTTGTCCCCGTCGGGGATCAAACCCGAGCCCCGTCGATTGCGTAGTCAGGGTCGCTAACCACTCGACCAAGTCGGTCAAGAATGTTAAAAGAATTTGACTAATTGTGAAACTCCTCTTTTTTTATTGAAGTCAGGTACAATAAGTCTTGAATTACTTCGATGTTTTGATGAACGTGACATCGAGAACTTAAAATGTTGAATCAAACGTAAAATGTTTAGAAGAGCTATTCTCGCCGTTTGAACGCTCATTGTTGTTCCGGTTTTTGCATTAAGGGTCGTAGCACATACTTTAACTCGGAAAGTGATTGTCACCGTATCAACTATCAAGCCTTTCAGTTTACTTTGTATGAAACTTCCTATTACGAGGTTCACTAATTGGAGTCGTAACGTTATTGCTTCGCTTCGCATAAAGTCGAACAGCTGATAGATCTCGCTGTTACGGCTCGTCGTCACCGCCCTTACACCTCGCCATCCACATGCCTGTCTCTACGTACTAGGCATGGAACATTTCATAAAGAGCTTGCGACAAATCATATGATATATAACGACACAGTCACCAACCCTTTCCGAGTTGAAATTGTGTGCTCCAACCCTAAATCTTATTCCGTCTTTTATATTTTTAAAAGTAATAATTGAAATTATACTCCAGCGAGAAATTGATTTAAAATCCGTAATTTGTTCATTTAATGGCTTCTTTTAAATGGTTTTTGGATTTTGATTTCACTTAAAAAGAACAATATTACGTCAAGTCAACGTACGAACAAGTCTTCAAAATGTTCGGTTAAAATGAACTGTCACCTTTAAATAAAATACAAAGAGTGACACTATATTTTGATATCAAAAGCTTGACGTGAACTAAATGAAAGCGTTGTATCAGAAATGAAACATTTTTAAGAGTTGTTTTCGCTGTTCTCACGCTTGTTAACGCGCCCTTTTTATTCTTCTGTAACATAGTACAAAAAACTTGAAAAATTGAATATAATTTAGTCTATCGTTAAACTTAGCGCATTAAGTACTTTAAATAAAGTAAAGTATCTTTACGCCCATATCCCCAAAGAGATAGGCAAATACCACAGGTGCACCCACGATTAGCTGAAGATACTCAAGTCCCACAATGTGATAGATGGCAAGTCTATCGCCGACCGGGCACTTATCCGATCCCGGCCAAAGTTATTTTTATTTATCAGAAAACTGAAGAAATCACATTTTTTGAATTGCCCTACTTGGGAATCGAACCCAAGACCTCATGTGGTCAACACCGACACCGGACCACTAGATCACTGAGATCACAACTATTTTAAATATTAAAAATATATGATAAACTTCCTTTCATCTTGGTTTTTAATTGATTAAGATATAACGGTAATATGGGCAATTCTTCTAAACACGTTTTTTTTTTTTTTTTTTTTTTTTATAGAAGAGGGGGCAAACGAGCAGGAAGTGCACCTGATGGTAAGTGATCACCGCCGCCCATGGACATCCACAATACCAGAGGTCTTGCAGTTGCGTTGCCGGCCTTTTAAGAATGAGTAAGCTCTTTTCTTGAAGGCCCCCAAGTCGTAACCGTTTGGAAACACCCCTGCCGGTAATTGGTTCCACAACAAAGTAGTGCGAGGCAAAAAGTGTCGAGAGAAACGCACAGTTGTGGATTTCCAGACATCGAGATGGTGAGGATGGAATTTCAAATTTTGACGCGATGTCTGATGATGGGATTCGGCGGCAGGAATTAGTCCAAATAACTCGTCGGAACACTCTCCATGAAAGATACGATAGAAGACACAGAGTGAGCCAACATTTCTGCGCAATGCCAAAGAGTCGAGCCGTTTCGAAATAGCCAGGTCGTCAACGATTCGAACCGCTCTACGCTGAATGCGATCAAGAGGAAGGAGCTGGTACTGAGGAGCTCCGGCCCAGAGATGAGAACAGTACTCCATGTGGGGCCGAATTTGAGCCTTATAAAGTTAAAGGCGATGGGCAGGCAAGAAGTACTGCCTCGCTCTGCTGAGCACACCGAGCTTTTTGGAGGCTAGTTTAGCCTTACCTTCCAAATGACCGCGAAACTGAACGTAATTCGATATGTCGACTCCCAGAATCCCGATACTAGCTGAGGCTGTCAAGAGAGTATCCCCAAATCGAGGTGACACGACAAAGGGTGTCTTTTTAGCGGAAAACACGCAAAGCTGTGTCTTTTTGGGGTTAAAAGTGACCAGGTTTTGACGACCCCATTCCGAGACATCGGTTAATCGATTCTCAACTTCGGACACAAGCTTGTTTCGGCTCTCTTCGACGTGTTCCCGAGAAATACCGCTTCGGCCGGAGTATGTAGCATCACCAGTACTGTCATCTGCATAGCAATGTATGTTGCGAATTCGCATCATGTCATTGATATGCAGAAGGAACAGTGTCGGTGATAGCACGCAGCCTTGTGGAACACCAGCATTGATAGATTTAATGTCAGAGCATGCACCGTCAACTACGACCTTGATGCTCCGATCAGCCAAAAAACTGGTGATCCACTTGCATAATTTCTCGGGAAGCCCATAGGAAGGCAGCTTAGCCAGAAGCGCTTTGTGCCATACCCTATCAAAGGCCTTCGCTATGTCCAAACTAACTGCCAATGCCTCCCCCTTAGACTCAACTGCTTCCGCCCACCGATGTGTTAAGTATACAAGAAGATCACCAGCTGAGCGGCCGCGACGGAAACCGTACTGGCGGTCGCTAATCAGCTGGTGCTCTTCTAAATACTTGAGGAGCTGCGAGTTGATGATTGTCTCCATAATTTTGGAGAACAAAGAGGTTATGGCTATCGGCCGATAGTTAGACGGATTAGAGCGATCTCCTTTTTTAGGGATGGGATGCACTAAAGCTGTCTTCCATGAAATCAGTACTACGCCGAGTGAGTAGGAGAGCCGGAATAGGCGTGTTAGTACCGGCGCCAGCTCTGGAGCACATGATTTAAGTACAATCGGAGGGATGCCATCCGGTCCACTCGACTTATGGACGTCCAAGGAAAAAAGTGCTTTACGTACGGAAGACTGCAAGAATTTTAATTCCGTCATAGAACTATAGCACTGCGGGATGGTAGGCGGTGCATTTCCTTGGTCGTCCAGAGTCGAGTTGGCCGCAAAGAACGAGCCCAAAAGATCGGCCTTCTCCCTTGCGGTATGGGCCAGAGAGTCATCATCTCCGTGTAAGGGTGGAAGAGAGGGCTGTGAGAATTTCCCCAAGACAGCCTTGGCGAGAGACCAGAACGCACGAGTTCCCGAAGGAAGGCGAACTAATTTCTCACCAATTCTGCCAATGTGTTCAGATTTTGCCTTGGCGATAGCTCTTTTGAAGAACCTCGAAGCGGAATTGTACTCCTTACGTAACGCGCTGGTTTTTTCATCACGAGATGTCGACGCTGCAGCCCAAGCCCGGTAGCATTCCTGCTTTCGGCGTGAAGCCGTTTTGCAGGAGCGACCAAACCAAGGCTGAGACTTACCACCAACCGGTACCGCAGAAAATGGAATGAAAAGTTCCATGCCCTGCAGCACGACATCAGCGATAGAGTCAGCGATGACACTCGGATCATCCAGCGAGAAGCACATCCGCCCCCATGGGTAGGACGCAAAAAAAGACCGCATCCCGTCCCAATCTGCTGACCTATAGTGCCAAACGCGACGACAGCCTGCAAAAGGAGGCCGTGATAGGCGCGTAACCGGCACTTTACTCCGGATCAGGCAGTGGTCTGACGTACCTAGAGGGACGTCCACAGATACCTGATAATTGTCCGGATGGGAGGTCAGCAGAAGGTCCAGCAGTGAAGGCGTATGATCGTCCACATCGGGAATTCGCGTAGGCGTGGTTACCAATTGTGTTAGACCATATGCCAAGGCAAAATCGTGAACAGACCTCCCCGCATGATCGGTAGTGCGTGAACACAGCCATTCGGCGTGGTGGGCATTAAAATCGCCTAAGATCACGATCTCAGCGGAGGGGGTCTGTTGCAACACGGAATCTACAGCCGTTTGAAGGTGCTCAACGAGCCTGTCGACTTCAGCATTTCCGCTATGGGACCTGTAGAGGCACGCATAGATGCGGGGATGGTCTTCGCAGTCTACACGCAGCCAGAGGATGGATAGGTCCCTATAGCCTTCAATGCTGCTGAGACGTCGAGAGCAGATATCCTCTCTGACATAAGCACAAACTCCCGCCCGGGGTACAAATGAATGCTCGAATTTGTACCCCGGGTAGGAGAGATATGAGGTATCAGCCGGAGAAGATATCTGCGTCTCAGTTAAAAAGAACAGAGCCGGCTTAGCCGTCTCAAGGTGGTAGTGGACGGCATTTAGGTTTGAGTGAAGACCCCTAATATTAGTATAATCCACGTGGAGTGTGGTAGAGGGTGCCCTTCGATGTCTGTTCGATTTGCCCCGAGCAGCGAAGTTTGAGAGCGCAATTGTGCCCCCCCCAGAGTACGCAGGGCAGCCTGGGCATCCATGATTAGGCTGATTACAAACCCCTGAACATGGATGTCCAGAGGGGGATTCTCCACCGCTTACGCTAGTGGTACCCCCCTGGGGTAAACTACTACCTTCAAATTGCGCTTCCATAGTGTTAGGGGGAGGGGGGAAAGGGCCTCCGGGAACCTCACAGACCAAACGAAACGCAACAGCAAAGCTGTTACTTTACGTTGGTTTTAAGTGAGGTAGTGGTATCGCCCCGGTCGTGCCGACCCATTCAGCTAAGCATGGCACTACCACTTTTTTTGACTGACTGCACCGGTGGAATAATCTCAAAAAAGAATATTATCCCTCCGGCGGGCGATGGGGTCGTCACTTCCCGACGCCATAAACTACTAATATACTATAATACGTTTACTATTAATAGGTACATGTTTATGCGACGCTTGAAATTGCCGAAGCCGAAAGCTTAAATTCGAGCCTTCATCAGTCATCTTAATCTTGTGTGTTCTATATAACAACAATTTTAATTTATTTTATTAATAATTAAGAAGGTATGTCAATAGTAAACGATTGTACTAAGTTTCTCTGTGCACTCCATCGTAAACACTGTTTATATGTGCTTAAGGTAGAGAATGTCATGTAGCATTAAGTCCACCTCTGTACATGTTTGTGCATAAATTTTAAATAAATAAAATAAATAAACATTTTAAACTTGCGATTTACAATTAAAATAACATTTTAAGCTTTTGGCGATCACCAATTTACACGATTGATTTACTATTAAGTTAAAAAAATTATTGTTTCCGTGAGATTTATGAAAAATACTGATTACACAGTGGATAGTGAACAGGACCTCCTTGCAAATAGACAAAATACATGATTTTTTTCTTATTGAAATAAAAACATATTTTAACATACAAAATCAACATTTTCTGACATTGAAGCAATCACTTCCATCTTCGGCACTTTCCAACATTTTTCTATGGTATTTGACCGCCCCGTTGGTTGAGTGGTTAGCGACCCTAACTACGCAATCTACGGGGTTTGGGTTTGATCCCCGACGGGGACAAGCATTTGTGTGATGAGCATAAATGTTTATATTTCCGGGTTCGGGTGTTTATTAAATATATTCTAGTATTAACATATGTATTTGTATTTATTAGTATCGTTGACTAACACCTATAACACAAGCAAATAATTTGCTTACTTTGGGGTTAGATCAGTAAGTGTAATTTGTCCCGTGAAAATTTATTTATTATTATTATTATTATTATGGCGTCGATTACGAGCCCAGCAATAGTAAGTTAAAAAAACCCTGTCCAACTCAATAGGCAGGCATATAGTAGGCATATAGTTGATGACACAGCAAAAAATAATAATAATGAAATTATATAATAAAAAGTTAAAAATAATGTAGTATTTTTAAATTCTTGTATTTATCCAATTTAGTCAAAATTTAGCAATAATGTTAAAGTGGGCAACACCACATGGTATCAGAAAAGGCAGCGTCTTTGTGTCGGTCATTTTTACTAAGACTACATGTGTTATATTTTATATTGTTGTAGATAATATTTAAAAATAACATCTCTTAGTTATTTTTATGTTTCGTTAATAGTTGCGAAAATATTTTGCCTTTTAACATCCAAAAATAATGACACATATATTAAGCTACCAAATAATGTCTTTGACAATCGTACATATTTTTTGTTACTTATCGTATACATTATTGAAACGAACCTTTAGCTGTAAATAAAACTACAACTACAAAGAGTGACAATTCTACTACAAAATATTTTGACATCAAAGGCTTGACGTGAACTAAATGAAAACGTTGAATCGGACACGGAACCTTTTGAAGAGTAGTCCCGCCATCCTCACACTCACCGCTGCACTATTGCGTTCTTCAATGCAACACATTTCTCTCATGAAATTGTCAAGCACCGCGAAAATTTTCAATTTATTCGTTTTAATTTTTATGATATGAATTCCATATTTTTGAATGCTTTAAAACGTTTATATTAAACCACACATACTTATTACGTTTAGACGGTTAGTTTCATACATTGATATATTAAAAAAGGGAAGATACCTACGTTACGCTCCAAGATCGCAATTACTAAACCTAGGCTCGGCAGACTACGTTCGTCGCGTCACTTTTGTTGCAAATTTTATCATAAGCTACCACAGAAATTGGTGGCTTGAATCGTAACTCGCCAAACGAGCTTATGTTTGGTCAGGTTGAAGTAGCTTACACGTAATTATCCGAATTTAAGTTGTTTACAACCGATTTATCGGGTTAAAACTCAATATTCTCAAAGCACCCGAGTTTTTACCTGGGCTTAAATCCGGTTGGGTGGATTGCCCATCTATACTTTGTATTACACTATCTCATTCTTACGAACATGGCGAATCAAACAATAGTTTAATCTTATTTTTAAACAAATTGTTTTAGCCGTAATTACGAATGGAAAGTAACCCGTGTGTCTTATTTTTTTTTCCTTGAGTAATTATAACACTGGTTGAATACATAAAAAGGCATTTTGATGTATGTTTAATGGAAAAACAATCGGAAAGTAGAAGCATATATTATGCGAAGCGATATGATGTCTCGCGCGTGATCGATTGTCACTGAGTCCACTGGGCCTAGTTTTGTATGACCGGGCGCTATGACTAGGCAACGTATCCTTTTTCAATGGTTTCATATTAGATTTTAGTATACAATGAAGCATAAAAATGAAGAGAGTGTGCAGAAATATATACTTACGTAAACTGGCAACAAGGAAAGCTATAATGTTGCTAAAAATAAACAAAGATATTCATGCTAGTTAAAAAATATTCATAAAAATTTTCATTTGTGAAAATCCATATCCATATCCATATTTAATATTAATTAATATAGAAGCTCTAAGTTTTCCAGTAAAATAAAATAAAAAAAATAAGTAAGTGGTAAACCATAAAGTGGATTATTTTATGCAAAAAGGCGTAAATCAATATGAGAAATAATTATTTTGTTCGTAAAAATCAAAATGACGTACTGAACGCTGCGTTGAAATATGATCACTTATTTTGGAAGGACCTAATATACCAAGGACCTAATAAGTCCAATCAAATACACTGTGTTTAGTGACACTTCCACATCTGCATTCTGCTTAAGGGTTGACTGGTGGATAATGTCAATAGGCATTAAGTTCGCCTTTTGTATGGAAATGTTTATTTTTGATCAATCAATCAATCAACAAATTTAAGAGCAAGCTCTTGTCGGTGCAGCATCTATTTCGTCGAGTAACTTCTACCACTTTTTCCTTTCCAATGCCGCCTCCTTGATCTCCCTATACGACACGACATTTATTTTTTCCTTCACTTGCGATATATATATATATATATATATATATATATATATATATTTTATCATCGATAGGTAAGCGCTTGACCTATATAGCTTAATCTTGGCCTTCCTCTACCTCACTTTCCTTCTATGTTTTCTTCTATGATATTGTTAATAAAACTGTCGTGTCTTATTAGGTGACCTGTCATCTATCATCTACGGTATTTTATTATTCATTTTACGTCTACTATTTTCGGTGCACATTAAAATTAAAATAAATAAATAATCGCCTCTGTGGTCTAGTGGTCCAGCGTTGACGTTGAACACATGAGGTCCCGGGTACGATTCCCGGGTCGGGCACTAAAAAAATGTGTTTTTTTCAACTTTCTGATAAATACGAAGTTGCCCGGGATTGGAAAGTGCCCGGTCGGCGATAGGCTTGTCACCTATCACATTTGTGGGATCTTCGGCTAATCTTGGGTGCACTTGTTGTACCTCTGCCTACCTCTTCGGGTATACGGGCGTGAAGATACTTTTACTTTTAAATAATGAGACCCAGGCCAACCCGGGATAAGCAAATTGAACCGAACGTTTATAGACTTAGCGGTTCACTAAGATTCACCGATACATCAGTTGAACTAATGATAACGATTAATGCTTATTTCTAGAGATTCTCCCGGTTATTTCCAGAGATAACCAGGATTGACGCTTTTACGTGCTCATATGAGCTACAAAGTGTTGTAATACACCACCCGACAGAATCTGAGCAGCTAATGAAATTTTTGGATTTTTGAAAAAAAAAATCGAAAAAATCTTAGTAGGTAACACTTTTTTCTACCCGAAGATCGAATCTGGGACCTCATGATCTGAGCCACATAGGCTAAGCCCTAGATTACAAGGCAGGCATTTTCGCCGTGTTGGTCCCGGCCTCCTTTGAAGAATAGGCCAACTGCCGTTCTACCAGGCAGATCGTAAAAGGCGACCGATTGGCTATCGAGTCACTACCATCGTGGCCACTAGATGGTAGAGTTCTGTATTGTCTCGCCCGGGTCTCGTACCACCGCCTTACCAATTCCTGGCGCAATAGCGTCAGTGCTTATCGCTGTCGTGTTCCGGTTTGGAGGGTAAGGTAGCCGGTAAACTTTTGCATGTGGCATTAGACCTCGCCACAAGATAGCAACGCACCATTAACATCTTTGGTGTCTATAGGCGACGGTTGACTCTTTCCATCAGGAGACTCATCTGCTTGCTTGCTATCTTATGATATAAAAAAAGTCGATGTGTCTTTGTATTAATATTATAGCTTAAACCCTACTCAGTCCAATCGTAATAAAGCGACACCTACGCTTACATTTCTACGTGGGAATAGTCTCGGCACGATTGGTTCTAGCTAACAATTTATGTAATTGGCTAATATGCTATAACAAAGGAAAAGACTTAGCTATTTTTAAATAGAAATACAGGAAAAGATTACTAAAGATTACGTGGAACGCGCGGCTTTGCACGCGAGCTTTTATTTTGTTTAGAAAAAAAAACTTTTAAAAACTATATATTTTTTAATTCAGTACAACTACTGCAATCGACTTTTATTTTTTTTTTATTTCCGGCACTCTAAATCTGATCTTCACCAAATTATAATGGAACCACACGGGTACTCCTTATGCGCGACGACGAGATGTTTTTTTCGATTGTCTCGATTGTTCAAACATCTCGAGTCATCTCGAGATGTTCTTCTTAACTAATGAACGGTAACTGACGGCCACAGACCACATGAATATTAATAGATACGCCATTGGGAAGGAAACGTGTGCCGCACATATGAACAAACGCTCCTATCACTGTCAAAAGCGTCATACATTTGTAGATATAATGTGAAAAAATAGAAATTAACCATATTGTACTATTTTATCGTACCGAATGAGATGAAAAGCTTTAAAAATTCCCTTGAAGTGATTTTATTTAATCGATAAGTAGTATATATAACTCTGTGTTTCTGTGTGTGAATGCAAGCTACACTGACAATCTAAGAAATGGCTTTGAAAGGCGTATCCATTTAATCCTTGGATAATACTGATGTAACGAGTACCAAGACCGAGAGTAAAACAGCGCGCGAGAGGCGAGCTCCATGTTGACTCGGGCGAGTGGAGAAGCAAGCAACATAAATATTATTTCTAAAAGGTGCTGGAGTGGCTCGATCTCTTTATCTATTGTATCAAAAATAATACCCAGTTAAAACTTATGTTTTCTGCTTTGAGCGAAAAAATATGAAAAAATTTGAAAAAATTCTCTTTGTTTAAAAAAATTAAATATAATTTTTATAAGAGCACCATCTGTGGGCGATACATCAAACATCTAAATAGAGTTTTATACTTGAAAAACGCTAGATGGCGCCGTACGAAATCTTCACATGGGTCAGCTAGTAGAGTATAAAGAATAATATTTCTATACTTTCTATATTCTTTGGTATAAAGCAAAATTTATCGGAACAATCTCCTTTTCGGAAACCAGTTAAAAATTTATGATAAAATAATTTTTATATTCAAAATTTCTCTGAAACACACTAAATTGTACAAACCACATGCGTTATTTTCCCTGTGTTGGTCCGGGCTCCTATGAAGAATAGGCCAACTGCAGTTCTGCCAGGTAGGTCGTAAAAGGCGACCGATTGGCTATGGGAGTCCATACCATCGTGGCTACTAAGTGGTAGAGTTCTGCATTGTCTCGTCCGGGTCTGGTACCACCGCCTTACCAATTCCTACTGCAAAAGCGTCAGTGCTTGTCACTGTCGTGTGTTGTCGTGTAACTTTGTGGTCTATTCACCGTATAAAGACGGCCGTTGAAGATCGTCTTTTTACGGCCATCATATTGCGTCCGTTTAATGACGGCATCGCATTTGGAGGAAACCAGAGCTTAACGGCCAGTTTCTGAAAAGCAAATTAATTTAACAAGCAATTAATCTGTATTTAACATAATTTTTACAAGGAAATGATCTGTTCAACACAGACTAATTGCTTTTTTTTTATTTGCGTTTCAAAAACCGGCCATAAATAAAAGTCATGCAATGCCTTGCTTCCGTGATGCCATTTTAGAATACGAACAACGCATAGCTATACTTTATGAAGTTATCCTTGTTTTCGCTAGGTAAAAATGATAGTAAAGTAAATTTTTACGAAACGCGCGCCCACCGTCACGAAAAACCGACAGCTTGTAATTAGCTAGTCAACACTTTAATTAAGTACAAATAATAACAATATTTTAATTAAGTTCTTTTATGATATTAAAATTAAATTTATTTAACTAGACAATGCGTTATAATGAAACTGTCTTTCAATGTATTAAATAGCTTTTTTTCTATTATTAGTGTCGTTTTCTACAAACATAGAATAACGCGAAGAATAAAATTTTTAGAAATATTTTTATACGCCAAAGAAGTGTAACTTCTTACGTGCGTACATAAGTACACACACACACACGTTTTTTACATCATTGTGTATATCTATATGTATGTTAATGGAAATAGACAATTATTGCCTATAGACACCAAAGATGTTAGTGATACGTTGCTATCCTTATGGCGGGGTCTTAATGCCACTTACACACACAAACAAATTACAACACACACAAATGTTCCAAACGGAAACCCGATAGTGACAAATACTACTGACGTTTATCGGTCATTTATCGGCATTGATATAAAAAACCCATCAATTATCGGATACATTTTGGAGAATTCCGCCATCTCCACTTTTCCATCGATCGTCGAGACACACAGATTTTAGGCATCGCCATATGGTGGATGTTCCATGTACCTGGACAAAGCGGTTCGACTTGACATTCTCCATTCGAACCGCAAGGGACTGGAACATGCTTCTTGAGTCTGTGTTTCCGGACGAGTATTTCTAGGGAAGCACGTTCCATCTTAGGCCACATCCAAGGAAGTTATATTCTAGGAATGTTCACACGCGCTTCAAAATCGTTCCGAAGAGTACCACGACATGGGTGGAGTGTGTCTCTTTCTACTAAATAAAGCGCCAATCGCCATATATAAGTGCGGCCATGCGTTGTTTGCAAATTACTACTAAGTAATTCTACTAATTTGAGAAACAGTTTTTGCATTGCATAATTAATTACGTAATAGTTAAAATACGCACATTTTAGAACTCACTATGTTAATAACAATGCATTTTATGCTAATTTATTTATCGACGTGTATAAATAAAAAGGATTTAACGATTACCAAATGTGTAAAAATCTACCATC
The DNA here is from genome assembly GCA_036924255.1 of Apodemia mormo. Lineage (NCBI taxonomy): Eukaryota > Metazoa > Arthropoda > Insecta > Lepidoptera > Riodinidae > Apodemia > Apodemia mormo. The sequence continues at coordinate 7,224,196 of JAUPFN010000024.1, read as the reverse complement.
TAGATAGTTTTATTTACACTGGCAATTGCAAGAAAGGGACAACATCCACTCTTGTCGTTGTCTTGCTCAGAACGTTTTTCCCCTCTGTTATGTAAGAAACAAATGTCAACTTTATTTGCTACGAAATAAAGTACACTTTTATTTTTCAAATATTGCTTCGTAACAATTTCAGTTATAGTATATAAGTTCCTTGGCCACATCTTAGCTTACCATCAGGCGAGATCGTGGTCAAGCGCTTCTCTATCTACTCTAAAAAAAACTAACGCTATTGGGGCAGGAATAGGTATTTTTTTTAATTATTATAAGATAGAACAAGTAGATAGCTCTCTCTAGAAGTATGTATATGGGGCGTTTATTGCATACGTGCTATATACAAGAATAACACGACACATTATTTTTAATGGGTTAATGAAGCAAAACTAATGAATGTGTTAATTAACTTAACGTACCATGAAATGCTTAAGATTATTAAGTAATTCTTAGATCACGTAAACGTAATTAAATATGAAGATATAAAGAAATTACATAACAGGCTTAAATGTATTTATTTACAAGCTTTTCCGCAGTTTCACTTAATTTTTTTTTAATTTTTTTGTTATATGACAGCAAACAAGCAGATGGGTCCCTGATGGAAAGAGTCAGTCATCACCTATAGACAGCAAAAATGTTAATGGTGCGTTGCTATCTTCTGGCGAGGTCTAATTCCATATGCATAAGTTTACCGGCTAACTTACTCTCCAAAGCAGAACGACAGTGACAAGCATTGACACTATTGCGGCAGGAATAGGTAAGGCGGTGGTACCAGACCCGGGTGAGACTAGATGTAGTAAAATATAACGTCAACCAGAAACGCGCTCAAAAACTTAGAAAACTTTAATATTTTTCTAAAAAATAATACTTTAAAATGACGTACGGAACGCCAATGTAACAAAAACATACAACTTTAAACAAATTTCTTTAGTTTATTAGTGACTAGCTGTTGCCCGCAACTTCGTCCGCGCGGACTTCGTTTACACCGCACTGCTCATCCCCTGTATGTGATAGCGTGATAATATGTAGCCTATATGTTGACTCGACCTGTTAGTAATATTCGTGCAAAATTTGAAGTAAATCTATGCAGTACTTTTTGAGTTTACCCCGGACATACATACAGACAAACAGACAAAAATTCTAAAAACTATATTTTTGGCCTCGAGAGCGATTGTAGATCACGCCCCTAGTACATTTTTAAAAAAATAGGTATTCAATGTACGGTTTTGACTTTTCTACGATTAATAATAATAATAATTTCTTCGTTATTCTTGATTTATTCTAGACTAGCTGTGCCCGCGACTTCGTTCGCGTGAAAAAAGTTCTAAAATAAAAACCCGCATAGTTCCCGTTCCCGTGGGATTTCCGGGATAAGAACTACCCTATGTCCTTTCTTGGGTCTCAAACTACATTTGTATTAAATTTTATTCAAATCGGTTCAGCGGTTTAGCCGTGAAAGCGTAACAGACAGACAGACAGACAGACAGACAGACAGACAGACAGACAGACAGACAGAGTTACTTTCGCATTTATAATATTAGTATGGATATGGATATAACTATTCCTAGTATAACCGTGGTATTAAGATGGATTAGTTTATTTTTATTGATAAGACTGCAGAAGTCTAACCGCCCGGCCACGCGAACCGGCGGCGGCGGCGAAAATTCGTCGGTAACTCCCCCGCCGGCCGCCACGCCGCGTTGCATGTTTAGTACTTTCCCATACATTTGTTTCAGACGCTAGATGCTTTGCCGTTCACGCTGCGCAAAAAATAGCGGGCACGAATTTCCCGTAGCCAAGCCGTAAGTTTAGAAATCTGTCAGGAACGGGCTCAATGCCACATGCATAAGTTTACCGGCTCCTTTACCACGGTAATATTATCTATACAGTTATTGTAACTCGGCCGTTCCTTTGAAATAAATGCCTACAGCCGCGCGGTACGTAAACATGCAATAGGGCTGCCCGCCTCCAGCACTTTAATTACATTTGCCTACTTTATGTTTGCATTTAGTTTCGTGATTGTAAATATACTTTTTTATATAAACAAATAAAATACTTTGTGAATTGAATAGGAAGTGTTCAATTAAAATGCGTGTGGTTTTTCATGCAACCATTCGCCTTGTTGGTCCCGGCCTCCTTTGAAGAATAGGCCAACTGCCGTTCTGCCAGGCAGGTTGTAAAAGGCGACCGATTGGCTATCGAGTCACTACCATCGTGGCTACTAGGTGGTAGAGTTCTGCATTATCTCGCCCGGGTCTGGTACCACCGCCTTACCTATTCCTGCCGCAAAAGCGTCAGTGCTTGTCGCTGTCGTGTTCTGGTTTGGAGGGTAAGGTAGCCGGTAAACTTATGCATGTGGCATTAGACCTCGCCACAAGATAGCAACGCACCATTAACATCTTTGGTGTCTATAGGCGATGGTTGACTCTTTCCATCAGGAGACCCATCTGCTTGTTTGCTATCTTATGATATAAAAAAAAAATAAAAAACAAACAAAAAACAGAACAATATATACTACTCGACATATTAAATATGTACTTGAACTAATTTTTAGTGAAAAAATCGTTGATGACGATGTGTTGTTTTTTATTGTTAAAAAACAACACATCGTCAGTTTGTCACTGCGGCACAGTCGCGACTGTCTGTATGCCGAGCGCAATGTCAAGATCGGGGCGCGTAGGCATAGGTTGCGCTTCGTCCGTTTGTATGAAGTTAGAATACTGTGTAGATAATATTACCGTGCCTTTAGTCCCACAACGTGATAGGTGACCAGCCTATAACCAACTGGGCACTTTTCCAATCCCGTAGGCGTATCATCTAACGTTTGCAATTCGCTAGCGATCAGCGATGACTCTTAAACGTATTGAAAAAATCATCAATAACGTCGCCAATTGCTTGCTGGTCACTAGATGTACTTTTTGCAATGTCACAGCATCAAAACTAATCAAGCGGCAACGACTACCACTAATGTACAAGGCTGTTATGTGTCTTGCAATAACTAAACAATCACGATAATTTCGCATTGCGTGTTACGTGATCATCCCGCCGGGCAGCGTTGTTTTTATTAGAAAATTGAAAAAACGCATTTTTGATTTGTCTGACTCAGGAAGCGAACCCTGAGGGTTTCTCTGAGAGAAAAATTTGAAAAATTTATTCGCTCAGTTTCTACCGTCAATTCTTAGTGCCTGCGGTACGTCCAATATTAATCATAAAAATATTGAAAGTTAATTAAATAAAACATTTTTTGATTTCGAAAATCGATGTAACACCAGGAACTTTCCGATTTTACAAAAAAAAAATAATAATAATAAACTTAGCGAAATGTTAAAAATGTGTTTTTCTTTATAAGATCAACTTTCATTTTCAACACACATTTTTCCTTGAAAATTCTTTTACAAGAAAGCTACCATAAATAATCCATTGATCGCCTCTGTGGTCTAGTGGTCCAGCGTTGGCGTCGACCACATGAGGTCCCGGGTTCGATTCCCGGGTCGGGCACTTAAAAAAAAGTGTTTTTTCAGTTTTCTGATAAAACACAAAGTTGCCCGGGATTGGAAAGTGCCCGGTTGGCGATAGGCTTGCCACCTATCACATTTGTGGGACCAAGTATCTTCGGCTAATCGTGGGTGCCATTGTTGTACCTCTGCCTACCCCTTCGGGGATACGGGCGTGAAGATACTTTTTTTTACCATAAATAAAAATTGAATTCTATCAATATTAGGCTTTAAGAGCGAAGTGGTGGCGCGAGATAGAAATATTTTCCTAACAATATTACTAGGTAGTATAACTTTGCGAGCCCTTACAAAGCTCTGCATTTTGCTAGTATATTTTAGTTTGAATTCTGCTTATATTAATACTTGCCATGCGTTTTGTTTTTTTGTGCCGGATAAAAATGAAATTTTGAATTTTTTAATTTGTTTTTTTTTATTACATAAACCGAACATATCGATTCTGGATAGCCTCTGAAAATTTGACCTTGAAAATTACCCCTTCATAACAAAAACGACGAAATTGTGAAGAAAATGTGCGTTGTATTCCTTTTATTTATTTTATTATTCTCTTTATACCGTTCTTCTAAAATTATTCACCGAAATAATGGTTTACTCTTATCAAAGGGTTGTCTGACAGATCCATTTTAAAGATAACTGATTTGTCTTTTATTCGGTAATCTCTCTGACAGTTTTTAGGAATACATTATACTAGGAATGTAACAGAAGTAGGTTTATCGGAACCGGAGTTGGAATCGGAGGTTTAATTGATTTTTCGGAACCGGAATTGAAATCGGAATCGGAACTGAAGCCGGAGGTCGAGTAGAGAGAAATGATGAGACTGTCAATGAAATAAAATGAAATAATAAAAATAAAAAACGCTCACTCAATTACGTATCTATAATGAAAATCTATAATAATAATAATTTAGTCAAGGGGCACTGTAGACTCGGTTGAAATCTTACCTGAATAATAAAACTTAAAAAATAGAGATTTCGAATCGGCAACATTTATTCCAAACATATAGCTACAAAATCGATAGGTTAAAAATATTTTTATTTTTTTTTGCTATTGATAAATCTCGAACAAATCAAACTATTTTAATCTGATTTACAGTATTCATAAAACAGACATATATGTATATTCAAAAATAGAGTCATTTAAAAAAAAGTAAGTTTGCTGTAATCAGCGTAATTTTAATATTTGAAAAGAAAGAACACTTGAAAAATTTGATTTACATTTCTGAAACAATATTCAACGTAGTTTTTTTAAGTACTAAAATATTGTAGAAGATTAAAAAACGGTTAATTGTTTGAAAAATTTCGAAGTTATGTCGAAAAAACACTTTTGTCGAAATTTTTCGTCAACTATAAATGCTGAACAGATGAACTGATTTTAATGCAAATTATGTATTGGACGCAGTTTTTGGGGAAATGAGCTGATTAGATTTTGTACTCACTCGGTACAGTAATCTGGAAGTTATATTACAAAATACTGTTACGCCAATTTTTTTTAGGTTTGTTCGAAAATTTTTCAAAATGTCTAGGACCGAGTTTGGTTAAATTTTCAGAAAGTCTAAATTGAGCAGAATCCAATCGAATGCGATTATGCTATACACATAGACACACTGACGTCATCGTGAAAATAGTCGGATAAGGTTTCTAAGACCTTCGTTAAGATCTGGTGAAAACACGATTTTCGAAAATAAGGGCAAATTCGTCCTTATACTTACGTATTATAACTTACGTATCAGAAAGTTAAAAATGGTATCCATTCTCCAACTTTCTTAAGAGGTTACCAAAAACTGTTTTCTGTTACCAAAAACATGAGCGATAGTAATATTAGCATTTTATCGATTTTTCCACTAATATAAGCTATAAAACACATACATTTCATTTGGAAAAAAGTAATATAGACACAAATGAAACATTTATAACTGCTATAAAATGTATATATCGAACAATTAAATTCAAGATTTAAGGACCTTCCGTTTAATAATATATTTACAATATTTGGGAACTCAATACATAAATATTTTCATTTCCCGCTAATACTAAAGGAAAGTTACTTTTACTAATTTTTTAAGTAAGGATTACTATGAAAGGTACCTACTAAGTAAAATTTGGAAAACAACTCAAAAAATGTCGACAAAACAATGTTTTTTTATTAACTTTAATTCGATTGATAACAAAATTTAATCAGCTCAATTCCATAAAAACTGCAATCAATGCCGTAAATTGCATCAAAATCGGTTAATCCGTTCGGCATTTATAGTTGACGAAAAATTTCGAAGAAAGTGTTTTTTCGACATAACTTGGAAAGTTATAGTTGATAAAAAAATTTGAAAAATATTTTTTGACATAAATTCGAGATTTTACAACCAATTGATTTTTGACGTACAATATGTTAGTACTTAAAAATTGAGTTGTATACCGTTTGCAAAATCAAAGTCGAAGCAAGTTAAAAGTTTAAAAAAACTAGTTGGTTTGTCCTAGAGATGTCGAGAAATTTTAAAAACCTAAAAAAAATTTGGCCAAACAGTATTTTTTTTAAATAACTTCCAGACTAATGATTGGGTACAAAATCTAATTTTTGACATTACTTGGACATTTTTTAACTATTTATTTATTAACCTTTGACAATATTTAAGTACTTAAAAACTGCGTCAAATACCGTTTCAAAAACCAAAATCAAATAAGTTGCCAAAAGTTACAACTTTCAAATATTTTTACTGTTTTGTTATTCACAAAAAACTCACTTCATATTAATTGTAAAATAACTTTCAGACTAATACACCGGTTGATTTCTAAATAGAATCAGTTCTTCATCTTTTAAAACTGCGTCTAATACTGTGAATTGGATCAAAATTGATCAATTCGTTTGCGATTTGTCAATGACGATTTTTGAATGGCTTTCGAAAATCGATTACCATTTTTAAAATATCCAGCTTTTCAAAATTAGATTTTTTAATTCTGAGCTTAAAATCTATGCATAGGTATTATTTTTGCTTTTTTGAGCTTAAAATACCTCAATTTGGCGGGAAGTTTCAATGATTTGGCAGTAGTGAGTGCTTTCTGATGGAAAGCACTCACTACTGTCAAAAGTTAGTTGACAATGCGATGCCGGTTTCTAAGAAATTTGTTTACCCTCCTCTTAAAAATCCTAACATCAAAGCTTCTAAGGAAAACCTAGTTCCATAGATTTTTACAAATAGTTTTGATTTATAATAATTAGCCATTCTTCAAGATTATTTTGTAGTATGTTGCGCTTATATGCTAAGTACAGGCACAGCACTCTGGTCGCGGTTACTCCCTGCGTTTAAACATTCGTTATAACTTCCGATTCAAATTTATCGGAACCGAAATCGGAATCGGACGTCTAAAATAAATCGGAAGTTCCGACGTACCTTAATCGGAACCGAAGCTTCGTAACAACCCTACATTATAATAATCACATAGAATATGCATTATTCCTCTAAGAGCAATGAAAGAACAATCTTATCATGCAAATACGAGTACATTTTAAATAATATTCCATACTCTTATTTAGCTTGATCTTTGCCCTGTATTAGTCCAGGCTTCTTTGAAGAAGAGACCATCTGCCATTAGGCTATTTATTTTTTTAATTTTATTCCATACAATAGCAAACAAACAGATGGTTATCCAAAAGGAAAGAGATGACCATCGCATATAGATACCAGATATGTTAGTAGTGTATTGCTATCCATGTGGCGGGTTTAGAATACCAAATGCATAATATTATTATCTACCTTTAGTTCGTAGGATAATATCCTACAAACTTGAAGACAACAATATTTTTATTTATATCATTAAATATCAAACAAGTAGATAACTCTCTTGGTGGAAAGAGAGATCATCTTTAAAAACAACAAAGAAAAATATTGACACGCAGGATTTGAACCTGCGACCGTCTCCCTTTATCGGCTTTAGGGAGACGGTCGCAGGTTCAAATCCTGCGTGTCGATATTTTTCTTTGTTGTTTTTAAAGTTTTTCAAGATTTCAGAATCATGGGGTGAGTGTTATAACACAAAAATACAGAGGTCATTGACTAAAAACATCTAATATGTATCGGTGCGTTGCTGTCCGTGTGACGGGATAACAATGCCACTTGCATAAGTTTACCGGTTATCTTACCCTCTGAACCAAATTATGACAAGCACTGACGCTATTACCAGATCCGAGAGATCCGTTGCAGAGCTCTACCACCTAATAGTTACGATGATAGCCTGGTAGAAAGGCTGGTCTATGTTTCAAAGAGGATCGGACCAACATGGGGTTATCATCAGCAGAGGCATCGTCAGACAGAAAAAACACGCTAGCAGCGACCTAGTCAATTAACATAAGTGTACAATAAAGTATTAAATAAATAAATAAACATTGTTTTTTTGGATAGAATAAATGTAAGTCAATATATTATTAAGAAAGCGATATTTTAGACATCATAATGAGGAAATATCATCTCAAATATATGTTTCGCACGTGATCAGAATCATAGTAGAAGAGATATCCACCATGGATTCTTTGTTATTGCATAGGATAGCACTCACTCCTAGTTGTTTTAAGGTGAACGCACACTTATCCGAGCCGAAGAGCCGAACGAGTTGACCTAAACGAATTTTAGAATTCTGTATATGAAATCGCATGAAACCTCGCACACTCACCCGCGTCGAATCGACGTCGAATTCTTGAGATTTAATATACAAAATTCTGAAATTCGTTTCGTTCGACGTGTTCGGCTCGGACAAGTGTACGTTCACCTTTAAGCACAATGGGATGGAGCGGGGCGAGTTACATTCCAACGAAAATGCTAGTATAGAATATTAGCATAGACCGCCGCGGAACGCAGCGAGCCGCATCGCAACGCAGCGCATTTCCGTATTTTTTTCCAAATGTTATTCTCCTTTGTGGATCATCATAAAGTGATTTTCACAAACCACATACTTCTTTGTAGACTTAAACTATAATTGTTATTAATCGTTGTTCAACTCTATTACGTGATTTTATAATTTATCTAGCTGTAACGTGCAGCCCCTTGCATTATAAAAGTTTTTGGAAAATTCCATGGGATTACCCAATTTTTACGGTATAAAAAGTAACCAATGTGCTATTCCAGGTCATAATCTATATGTGTGTCCAAAATTTCATTCAAATCCGTTTAACAGTTTTTGCGTGATTGAGTAACAAACATCATTACATCAAAACATCCAAACTTTCGCATTTATAATATTAATATAGAATAAAATAGATACTCAAAACACACGTGCGCAGCATTATGTGCACGTGTGTTTTAAGTATTAACTTCTCATTAAGATCGCCATTACACACTGGTAATGGGGCGCAGCGGGTCAGATCAGACCGCATCATGTTCACCGTAGTTCGCCACGCAAAATCTGCCGTGATACGCTCCGCTGTATGAACGAATAAATTATTTATTATGCACAAACTTACAATTTAGAAATACATGTTTAACTACAAAAATCGTAGTAAACAAAGGCGGTCTTATCGCAAAAAAGCGATATCTACCAGACAACCTCTGTTGATAAGAAACATTTTAAGGTAGATTAGGATATCCATAATAGATATACTATTACATTATCTGATGATATTACCTAAGTATTATTTATACGTACAAATACAATATTGTAGTGTTGCGATAGTTCATATAAAATGTATGAAAGCTGGATTTTTGCGATGCGACCCGGCCCGGTGCGGCCTGTCCCAGTGTGTTCGATCCTTTATATTTTAATTCCGTAACATTATTAGTGCCTGTTGCAGTGCACTTGTATGTTTGTTTTGATCGGTCAACTCGTTTAAAAGCTACGAGATGTAGATATACACACATACACACATATACATACGTACAGACAGACAAACTGACGTCATCGTGAAAATAGTCGAGCTTAGTTTCTAGGGCCTCAAAACGTGGAGGTCTGGTGAAAACTGAATTTTCGAAAATCGGGGCAAAATCAGTAACTTCCCTATCAACATACGTAGCGAGAAATTAAAAGTACTTGTCATTATAAATATCGACGGATCCTACGTAAGTTGTCGTAACTTAAAAAATGCCTAGACCGGAATCCTAGGAACAAATTTTTTTTGATGAATAACAAGCTGAATTTTTGTGAACAGCTTTGTTTTGATGAGACAACCATCTTTTCTATCTTCGAAAAATCTCAAATTGGGTAGATAATAAGGTGGTTTGAAAATTTTGATTCGGTGAAGGAAAAATATTTATTAATAACAATAATTATTTTTTGGCTTTAATCGCTTGATTATATTATGAAAAATACGGTGAAACTTTTGTCTTACACATTTGATGGTTTTTCTAGCGAGTCCTCCACCCTAAAGTTTTGGAATTATGAGATGTTTAAATTGGTATTAATCAATATAATAACAACCTAATTTTCTCACAACAGCTTGTTAATTATTATTGTTATTTAAGAGTAACATTGTCCTGCACGCAAAGTAGAAACTTTTCTTAGTCCAATACTCTAAAGTTGTCTTTTTATCTATCTTTATTAGTTACCCCGATTCGAGATTTTTCGAAGATAGAAAAGATAGTTGTCTCGTCAAAACGAAGCTGTTCACAAAATTCAGTTTGTTATTAATCAAAAAAAGTTTGTTCCTGGGATCCCGGTCAATGCGGTTTTTGTTTTATGAATTTTACTCCATTTTTATAACACAAAGGATAAAAATGAAATTTATATAAGATAAATCCAACTTCTAATAGTAATTTGATTTTTATTCTTCGTGGTATTAAAAGATCTAAGTATTAAAGTGGAGTCATTTTCATAAATAAAATATAAATCGATTTTTTTAAGTAACGACAACTTACGTAGGACCTGTTGATATGTATTAAGGATTCGCGAGCTCTTCACCTAATACGAGGTATTCCGCTTCAAGAGATATGCTAATAAAAACCAGTTTAAGAATCGGGAAAAGAACATGCTATATTGTTAGTTACACGGGGATTTTTCTATTATGTTTTATTATGAAATTTCCCAATTCGTCATAATAATTATGAAATTTCCCAATTCGTCATAATAATTATGTACATGACAAACGTTTACCTACTTAAAGAAATATGATCTGTACGCGCTGATTGATTACTCATCAGTCTTTGTCATTAGCTCAAAGCAATTATCGTCTAATGATTAGATTCTAATCGATCGAAATCTAAAGGAAAAGTTTGTACCCTTTTTTAAGACAATAGCGCGATCAGTGGATTATGAAATTTTGCATAGTTAAAATTTACATGTCGGAGAATTGCAGAAACCTAATATTTTTAAACACATTTCGGTTTTGTGGGTAAGGTAGCCGGTAAACGCATGTATGTGCCATTAAACCTCGCCACGAGATAGCAATGTACCATTAACATCTTTGGTGTCTATAGGCGATGGTTGTCTATTTCCATGAGGAGACCCATCTGCTTGTTAGCTATCTTATGATTAAAAAACAACATTTATGTGACATTTATGGTATATACACATGTAAAGGAGCTATTTCCTTTTCAGCTAAAGTCAGTGTTAATTAAAAATATTTTTTATTGTTTAATAGATACATACACATCTTCACACCAGATCCCTTACGGTGTAGGCAGAGAGAACTGAGTGCCATACATCACGATCCTTATAGGCTCGTCTCGCTTCCTTCACATTCATGCAAAGATTCTTGACACCATCTTCAAACAGTACTCGATCAATCTGATTATGGTACGTAAGTCCTGGTCTTCCCCGGTACCTACATCTTTCCACATTTACATTGTATATCTGTTTTTTTAACATTTCATCTACCATTCTTTTTAAACGTCCAAACCGACGGAGAATGCTTTTCTCATCTTTATACCGACACCGTGTGTTACACCACATATTTTTCGTAGCGATTCCGTGTTGATTCCACTTTCATGTCTTTTCTAACATACCCAACTCTCATTTCTGTACAATAACGTTGGGATAAGTACATCATTTTTTATTGTTTTAAGTCTATGGTCGAATTTCGGCCATAGGCGATCGCTAATATATATAAAACGGCGTGACTAGGGTTGCCACCTTTTAATTGAAAAAATAGAGTACATTTTCTTTTTAAGGTTAAATAATAAAGTACAAGGTTGAAAAATAAAGTATTATTTATAAGCTGTGCTATACGTTTACCAGAGGTACATATTTTTTGTTGATTCTAGCAATATAAATAACAATGCTTTTCAGCAATTACGAAACCGTCACTGGATGCACCTTAAAGAAAAAAACTACTAATGAGATTTTTATATATATATTCAATATAAAGAATTGATACATAAAATACCTTTTAGATGATGTTTAAAAGTGGTCAGTATCATTTTTGTTACAAACAAATATAGATTAAGTTTTTCTTCCTTTAAGTTGACAATTTTAAATGAAATGATAAAATAAAGTATTTTTACGTACTTTATTGCCTTCAAAAAGTATAAAGTACGTTTATTCAAAATAAAGTACAATACTTTATTATAAAGTACGGGTGGCAACACTAGGCGTGACATACCTACCTACAGTAAGTTCGCATCGATTTCAAATATTTTAAAGGCAGTAAAATTGTAACAACTGACATCCAAACCTCTGTTTCTTTGGAACTCCAAATCAGCAGGCCAACTTTTGAAAACAATATAAATCTTAAACCAGTATTGATAAAAACAATAAGTTTCGAATATCGTCAAAAAACGGCACTCTTGAAACCAATATTGCCCACATTGATTCAGTATAGTAACGACCTAATTATTGAAAATAGATGTCATCGTTACACGTCAAGCTAGTGTTACAAGTGGAAATTTTAAGTACTGTTTTAAACAAAATAACGAATAAAAGCAATAATAAGTAAGTCCCAAAAAATTTCGAAATCCGTGTGGCGCTGTCGCCGAATCCAATAATTGAACATAGTTGTCCAGAGTACGAAATACTTCAAGATTCATTAAATATTCATTTAAAATTGAAATCGGTTTTCAAGAATAGCCCTACAGATCTTCATCGAATCGAATTGGAATATATAGCACAGAACAACCAAAACACGACAGCTCCGTTCCGTTGCATTCCGTCTAGTTGCGTTCCGTTGAGTTCTGTTGCGTTCTGTTGCATTCCGTTGCGTTCCGTCAAGTTCTGTTGCGATCCGTTCCGTTGCGTTTCGTTGCGTTCCGTTCCATTCCGTTCCATACCATTCTATTCTATTCTATTCTAGATTAGCTGCACCGTTTAGCCCGCTGCATAAATTTTTGGTGAATCCCGCGGAAACAAATAATATTTATGGGATAAAAAGTAGCATACTAATAGTATGCTATTCCTATCCATAATCTATCATGTGCCAAATTTTATTCAAACCTGTTCAGTAATTTTGACGTAATGAGTAACAAACATCCATCACACATTCATCAAAACGTTCCCATTTATAATATTAATATAGACGGTTACAATATCTATGGTTATGGACCACCGGCGGCGACTTTATAATGGTGACTTCACTCTCGGTTGGCCAGCCTGTCTCGCTTTGCGTCAACTCGTTCACGAATCACGATTACTAAGTTAATTAGTATCTTTATCTGTTATAATCGAGATATCTCGAGACGTATATCTCATAGATGTTAGTATTATATCATAATCGCCCACCGCTAGCTTAAACATTTTAAAAGCATTACAAAGAAATTTGAGTAGCAACTGCTTTTATTAGTGAGAAAATTACTAAACAGTGAGGAATTTATAATATAAGTACCCACCCTCTTTGTAGCAGACGCTAATTTTCTTTAGTGGGAATTTCTTTTAGCATCATTCTTGTTTTACCTGGTTCTTACAACATATTTCTATTCGCCGCCAAGCTTAAAGTTTCCTAGAATAATTCATTTAAGTTAACGGTAACGCAATGCTTAAAATTAAAATTAATTAGAGGTTGCTTCTGGTAATATTATAATGACATTATTATTAGACATTTTTACTATTCCACTTGTACATAAATTTCACTTTTACCCAATTTTTTAATATATTACTCGACCGGTTTTACTTTTTAAAGCATCTTCAGGATGTAAACAACACAAGTAAACAATGACAAGTACTGACGCTATTGCGGTAGGAACAGGTAAGGCGGTATTACTAAATATCCTTCAAAACAGAATATAACAATGACAAGTATTGACGCAATTGTGGTCGCAAAGGAATAGGTAAGGCGGTAAGTTGTAGTACCAAACATCCTTCAGAACAGAATACGACGGTGATAAGTATTGACGCTATTGCGGTAGGAATAGGTAAGGCGGTATTACCAAATACCCTTCAAAACAGAATATGACAATGACAACTATTGACGCTATTACGATAGGAATAGGTAAAGCGGCGACACTAAATACCAGGGCGAAACGTTGCATAACTCTACCATCTAGCAGTAATGGTGACAATAACACGAACTGCCTGGTAGAATGGTAGATGGCCTATCCTTCAAAAGAGGCCTTAGTAGCAGAGGATCTCTTGATTTAGTCAAGCAAGCTATCTACAACATCAGCGTAGCAGTGAAATAATTTAAATTGGGCGTGTTCCTGAAGAATGTCTAAACTCAGACTTTTAACAAAGTTGACTTTATCAGAACACTATAGATAGACCCATGAAGCTGTATTATATCAATACTTCATGATAAGACCCATGAAGCTGTAATACCTAATAGGTACTTTTGGTAGGACCTAATTCAGCTTTGCATAATTCTGACAGTTTTACTATAGGTTTTGACATATAAGATAGAAAGTGTGTCCGTAAGGTGCCCCATAGACCTACAATAATATTGAGCAATCCTTTTATTGTGCAAAAATATTGAACAGATTCCAAACGTCCAATAAATTCACTCAATAAAATTGACAAACCCGTCTGGATGAATATTTTCGTGCGAGCAATATGTCTTGACGACGAAGTTTTGGCGCCAACCGTGTCGGTGATTTTGTTAATTAAGGGCGGATTGCACGAAAAAACTTAAATGCATTTAGTCCCTTAAACATGTTTAGCAAATGTCAAAACGCCTTAAATGCTGTCACTTTAGACGTATTTAGTGATTTGAAATGATTTAAACATTTTGGTGCAAGCCGCCCTAAATCTCTATATTACTTCATACACTCAAGTAAAAACTCCCGTTCTTTATATTTTTATAGCATTCTTGTTCGCCATTTTGCTTAAATTTACGACATTACCATACATTAAAACACAGTGACTGACCGAACACGACCGCTCCAAGCGCTAAAGAGAAAAATATTGTGCAATATTAAGCCCACACAGTGCAAGAAAAAATATTGCACAATAAAAAATAATCCCGCTCAAACTTTCGTTCAATCATTGTGCAATCTTCAATATTAACTCTAAACGGTCAATAATATTGTACAATACGTAATATTGCGCAATATTGTAGGTCTATGGGGCTCCTAAGAAACTGACTAAACTTAGACATATTTTGTTTAGCCTGACAGGTCTAAGTAAGTTTCGTAGCCAGCCAGACAGACTATCAGACATGTTAATCAGGAATATGCCTACTGGTTTATTTCGTCACACAACGACATCAAATTACTGAGAATCTTGCGCAAGTCTGTAACTACGTCTACAGCTCCATGCACTTAGAGGGACATCTATAACGTTATAACCTTTAGAACCAAGGTTGTAGTATGAGGTCGGACATTAGTAACGACTTGTATTATTACGATGTTTTTTTAAATAAACGATTAAATTGCTTGTTAAAAAATCTTGATAGTATTAATAAAATGGTTTAAATCGATGCAGTATCAATATTATGTACTTATACTACGTATTATATACGTATGTATGTATGTATGTATGTACGTATGTATACGTGAATACACACATATACAATGTGTGTATTCACGCACAAAAAATTTGGTCATGCCTAAGGTGACCATACGTTCTGCTTTAGAATAAATAAAAATATACATTGCATACCGTACATCCATATGACATACCGACTTACATGATTATAACCGTACTTAACATTTTCCTTACGGTTAAAGTAAAAAAAAAACCGGTAAAGTGTGAGCTCTTACACCAAGGGTTCTGTACGAACTTGTAGGTAACTTTAGCTACATATAAATTTTATGATTCTTCGTCACCGGGATATCACTGTAGGTTTTGATTCCCTTTTGAATTATACATCCTTTGATCGCTTTTTTAAATTCTCGCTACGTATGTAGATAAGAAAGTTATTGATTTTGACCCGATTTTCGAAAATCGAGTTTTCACCAGATCTCCACGTTTTGAGGTCTTAGGAACCTTTTCCGACTATTTTCGCGATGACATCAGTATGTCTGTATGTATGTATGTGTGTGTATGTATGCATGTAAACGTCTCATAACTTTTAAACGGCTGGACCGATCGAACACGGTTAATGACATTCGATTGGATTCTGTTCAACTAAGATTTTCTGAAAATATTAACCAAGTCGGCCCAGGAGATTTTAATAAATTTTGAAAAAGCCCCAAATAAGTTTTGGCGAAACAGTATTTTTTAATATAACTTTCAGATTTCAGTACAAAAACTAATCAGCTCTATTTCTTAAAAAAACTACGATAATGCTTAAAATGCATTTTTTTGTATTCTACGATATATTAGTCCAAAAAAAATACGTGGAATGCCGTTTCAAAAATTAAAATCACATCTAATTTTCAAAAGTTACAGCTTTTCAAACATTAAAATTACGTTGTGTTTAGCAAATTTAAGTACTTAATATTTTTGAAATAACTTTAAGCCTAATACATCGATTGTCTTAAAAATCTTATCAGCTTTTCTCTTTTGAAAAATGCGTCAAATACTGTAAATTGAATCAAACCGGTCAATTTGTTTGGAATTTATTAATAACGAAAATTTTAGAAAAAATAGGTTTTGACATTTTTTAATTTTTTTAGTCAATCGATTATTTAGCTAAAGCAATATTTTAGATCTCAAAAATTGAGTTGAATGCCATTCGTAAGATCAATAAGAAAAATAATCGATCATCTTTTCCAAAATATACAGCTTTTCAAATATCAATATACTGCCATTTTTAACAAAATAGATATTTGTACTGAAAAAATCTATGCTTATAGTTTTTACTTCATGAAGTAAGCTCATGAGCTTATAATATTTTAATTTTGCAGGAAGTTTCAGGGATGGCCTGCAGGATCAACCGTTTATAATTTTTTCTTAATTTGGAACGCATTTTTATGATTACGAATTCATTTATATAAGTAATATATAAGTAATAAAAATATAACGACGTTATATTTAGTTCTGACTAGCTGACCCGGCAAACGTTGTTCTGCCTTTGTAACTACTCTTATTTTTTTTCTATATTTTCTCACCTTTTACACCTTCCCTGGATTTTAACAATTAATTCAAAACCAAAATTAGCCAAATCGGTTCAGCCGTTCTTGAGTTTTAGCGAGACTAACGACCAGCAATTGATTTTTATATATAAGAAGAAGAAGATTACTTAAATAACCCATATATAAAAAACTTAAATCGAGTTAGTTATATATTCTTACATGTTAATGTTTGTGAAATTTCCTCGGGTATTTCCCGTATTGTACAAGGTTTGTGGGGCATTGCTCCGGAAACTCCTTTTATACTTAAGGTATGGAAAAACTTTTAAAAATACCATCTTTATGGATCCGATAAATGTGTTTAAATTTCTTGATTTTTGTAGCGACCAAATGTTCCGTGTTTTGGGTTACCCCAGTATTTCACGCCACAAACATTTAAAAACCCGCAATAACTAAAATAGAATTCGAGCTTCGAGGTTAATAAAACTCTCGTATTTTTACTATGTGTATAGAATGGCGAGTGCGACTAAACAGACAGACAGACGGATAGACAACGAGAAAGCATTTCGCATTTGTAATATTAATACGGATTGTATTGATATGGTTTTTTAATAAAAATGTATTCTATTCTTTTTATAATATTTTTATATTATAAGGGCGAACCGCCTCTGTGGTCTAGTGGTCCAGCTTGGGCGTTGACCACATGAGATCCTGCAGGGTTCGATTCCCGGGTCGGACACTTAAAAAAAGTGTTTTTTCAGTTTTCTGATAAACACAAAGTTGCTCGGGATTGGAAAGTGCCCGGTTTGGCGATAGGCTTGGCAGCTATCACATTCGTGGGACCAAGTATCTTCGGCTAATCGTGGGTGCACTTGTTGTACCTCTGCCTACTCCTTCGGGGATATGGGCGTGAATATACTTTACTTTTATAAGGGCGAAGTCACAGTAGTCAGCTTGTACATTATTTATTAACAAACGCATTATTATCGCCTTTATTTCATGGTTGCGTCATAATTCTTTTACATTTCTGTGTCCTTCCCAGGCACGTTTGCATTTATTGCCGTTACGTGTAGTCGCATAATATTATTTATTTTGTATACATTTTATAGTATCTTTATTTTTATTGCATAATAATTACATGCAGTAATATTGCAACAAAAACGGAGACTGGTAAACAAGTTGAATATTAAGATTTTGGAAAAGAAACTAATGTATTCACTAAATGTATGTATTATCTTCTTCTTCACATATTAATATATTTATTAATATGCGAAGGAAAAACTTTGGACCTATTTTAACAAGTTGTCTTTAGCGCAAACGGTGAAGTATAAAATTTAGCATAATTAAAGTTTAAAATGTGGAGGTCTGCACAAACCCTAATAATATCTATACATCTATACACATATAATAAAATCGTAGAAAAGTCAAAACTGTACATTGAATATTTTTTTAAAAGAATACTTGGGGCGTGATCAACAATCGATATCGAAGCCAAAAAAATAGTTTTTAGATTTTTGTATGTTTGTCTGTTTGGCTGTATGTATGTCCGGGGTAAACTCAAAAAGTACTGCATGGATTTACTTCAAATTTTGCATGAATATTACTAATAGGTCGAGTCAACTGCGAGCGAGGGGAGGAGCTGTGCGGAGTAAACGAAGATCGCGCGGACGAAGTCGCGGGCAACAGCTAGTTTTAAAATAAAATGCATTAGAAATACATTAATAAAAATAAATATTTCTCACACTATATTCATGGGATATACATGATAATATATACACATTATAATAAATGTATTTGCACAGACACAATCAAGTAGCCAGAATTATTCATCAACAACTTGCTCTTCGATATGGTCTTGTAAGTTTTGAAGTCCCGTATTATAAGTTGCACCGGAGTCAGATCTAGAAAATGGCCGTGCTAAGCTCTATTGGGTCGATCTATCATCACAGACAGGACTATTATCACAAATAGGCCTGATATCGTGTTGGTAGATCGAATGGAGCGCCGGGCATTTATTGTTGATTTCACAATCCCGCATGACGACAACCTCATGAAAGCAGAAAAAGAAAAACTCTAATCTAAGTATTTGCTCACGAGATTACCGACATGTGGGGTGTGGAGTCAACAATAATTGTCCCGATAGTCGTTTCTGTAATCAGTCTTGTAGCGAAGAGTCTTGATCAACATCTACATAGGCTCTCACTACAATTCTGGACCAAGGGCCAGATACAGAAGGTGGCAGTATTAGGAACGGCACGTATTTTGAGGAGGTTTCTTTTCTGTCGCCCTGACCACCGATGGCTTAGCTGCAAAGCTTCCGTCGGCGGGATATTTATTGGAACGAAGTTCCTTACGGCAGGCTTGGAGGGGATAGGGATTTTGCTGCGCGACCGAACTGAAAAAAATGTGATAGTAAAACCGTAAGAAAAATGCGTGGAATAAAAGCGTTAAATGAGACGTGCGCAGGCGCGACAGTCGCGTACACAAGCGAGTAGTGCCGTTTAGCCGAAGGAAGTTCGTTCCTACCTGGTGTCCCGCGACACCACATCATTTTTATTTTATAATATTGTATTTTTTAAATGTTATAATCATAAATGTATTTAAAATAAAAGAAAATGTAAATCTATATTAATATTTATTATTATAAATGCGAAAGTTTGGATGTTTGGATGTAATGATGTTTGTTACTCAATCACGTAAAAACTACTGAACGGATTTGAATGAAATTTGGCACACAGATAGATGATGATCTGGAATAGCATATATGCTACTTTTTATCCCGGAAAAAATATGTGATCCCGCGGGATTCGCCAAAAACTTTTATAATGCGGCGGGCTGCAAGTAGCAGCTAGTAAAGAAATAAATACTATTTTCCTGACAAAGTCAGTTATCAAACTCAAAAAGGTTTTATTGTTTAGCTTACAGTTGAATTTCGGCCACAGGTGATCGCTAGTTATTATTAATACGAAATTCTGTCTGTCTGCTTGTAACGCTCGTAATCTAAGCCGGTGAAACGCTATTGATGAAATTTTGCACAAGATAAATGAAGATTCGGGGTCAGCCATTGACTTTTTGAAAATCAATCCTTAAGTGGCTGAAATAGGGGATGAAAATCTGTACGTAAAAATTAGATAGACATGTTAGTCTAGAATTTAGTCCATGTAGCGCTTTCGCAGGCGAAGCTACGTTGGTCTACTAGTTAGAAAGAAAAGTGTCCTGTTGTTTCCGTCTGATCACAGTAAACTCAAAAGGAATTTTATTTGATTATTTGAAAACTCAATTTTCACTAATAAGCAAATTGATTCATGAGAAAAGTCTAGGTGTATTATTACCACAGATTGGAGTAGGTAGTCCAATTTGAAATAAAATGAAAATATTTAGTCGCGAGAGTATATGCGTTACAATAATTCATTAAAAAATAATTAAAAGTTACCACCAACAAATTAATTAAAAGTTACTTCTGGAATATTAATTAAAGGTACTTCTGGAATAATTTTCTAAAATAAAAGTAGCCTTTTTCTCGGAGTTTTACCCGCGTGGATCTCGAGCCCGTAAACTTTTCGAGATAAAAATTATCCTTTATTTTTTCTCGGGTCTCAAACTATCTTTGTATCAAATTTCATCCAAATTGGTTGAGTAATTTAGGCGTGCAGGAGAGACAGGCAGACAGACAGACTGACAGACAGAGTTACTTTCGTATTTATAATAATAGTATAGATTAAATTTGAAACTTTTGTAAGTCAATTAAATTAAATTTGTTCGGAATTTGGAACACGGCCACGCACTGAGAAGATCTGGTGAAAGAAACTTAGCGGGCGTGTTTTTTTATCTATTTTATGTACTTATTACATTTTTTACACTTATCTCATTGTTTATTACGTTATTTTCCGGGATTGCGTAATTTTATCTTAGTATAGATACGATACGATTGTATAAAAGGGCAAAAGAGAACTAGTGATATTTTTTAGAATAGTCGATCAATTTATCAATACCTGATTAATTAATTAATAAGATTTATATGGAAAGTTTTTTTTTGCATTTCTCATATTACATAATATGACACATGTTTATTTTGCCGCGACCAACAATCTAATTTATGCCAATTGGAAGATGACAGTAGTACAAATAAAAAATTCTCTAAGGTACAATCAAACAAAGTGTCGCGGAATAAATTTACAGAACTTAGAAAAAAAACATAGTTACTACCTACCATACCTACCTTACCTACCTACCATACACACCATACCATACCTACCATAATTAGCAGGATTCAATGGCGTGTCCACACTAAGATAACATCACTCAATCCTATTATCATATTATATGTATATATAAGTCGTGTTAGTTATTTTACACCTTCTTTTAATTCATGTTAACATGATCTGATGGGAATTTAAATAAAAAATATACCAGTTAGAATGAAAATTATTTGTTTTAAAGTATTTCTTTGTTAGAATGTTTTTGCACACCTTACTTATAATGTCAGCAAAAAATATTGTTCAAAAATATTTCTGATTTATTAAAGAACATATTATAATGTTTTAATAGTTTCATCAATAAAAAAATTATAAAAAACATCAATATATAGACCGCCCCGTTGGTCGAGTGGTTAGAGACCCTGACTACGCAATCAACGGGGCTCGGGTTCGATCCCCGACGGGGACAAGCATTTGTGTGATGAGCATAAATGTTTGTATTTCCGGGTTTGGGTGTTTATTATATATATTCTAGTATTTATATATGTATTTCTATGTATTAGTATCGTTGACTAACACCCATAACACAAGCAAATAATTTGCTTACTTTGGGGTTAGATCAGTAAGTGTAATTTGTCCCGTGAATATTTATTATATATAAAAAAGTTGTGTTAGTTACACCACTTATAAGTTACGGAGGTTATTTCATATTATTCTATATCAAAATCGTTGTCTGTCTAACAAATCAAGAAGTAAGGCCGTATCACTAATGGTTAATCAACCTGTATATAGAACTCCAAGGACGCAGACTAATATTATCGTATCTTAGCCGTGTGTGATACGTTAAGATACTGTAATATTTTATATTAGGGCATCTTAAGATCAAATATTATAGTATCTTAACCGTGTGTGATCAGCTTTATTGTGATGGAAAACTTCGCAACTCTACATAGGCCGTGGTCCGACACCCCCTTCACCAAATTTTAAAATAACTTTTATGCTAATGTGCCGACTGATTTAAAAATCTTATCAGTTTCTTTAATCCTTAAAAATAATTGAAAAAATCAAAATCTATATATATATATATATATATATATATATATATATATATATATATATATATATATATAAACCGAAGATATCAATTAATTCTTTGCTGTCTTTCGATTTAAATATAGTCGTAACCGTTTGGAAATCACCCGCCTACAAGTGGTAAATTTATTTTAATATACGTTTATTAATCTGTTCAACATTTAATTAAATCACAGATTATGCAAGAGCGTACTAAATTCCATGTACCTGTCATAAGATAAGGTTAGGTCGATCGTGTCTTGATAAATTTTAATTGCAAAATATGTTAATTGGTATATTATATTTTTAATTATTTATCTTAACTGAATGTATAAAACATTCTATACCCGCTAACTGCTGAGCTAACCAGACAATCACGATTATTTAATTGTGATAATTGTGGTAGTTATTTAATATAATATTTATTAAAATTTCGTTAAAATAAAATTACGGCTACATATATATATATATATATATATATATATATATATATATATATATATATATATATATATATATATATATATATATATATATACGATAACGATTTTCATGAAAGTCACAAATTAGGGGTTTTTCGGGTCA
Organism: Apodemia mormo; assembly: GCA_036924255.1. Taxonomy (NCBI): domain Eukaryota; kingdom Metazoa; phylum Arthropoda; class Insecta; order Lepidoptera; family Riodinidae; genus Apodemia; species Apodemia mormo. The sequence goes on along the minus strand of JAUPFN010000024.1, from coordinate 7,201,511 downwards.
TGGAATCGATTTATCAAGGTTCCAGGTCCAAGAAAAGCTCGGTTCCCAAGATATGGGTATGTGAAAAACCGAGCAAAGCGCGGTCAACCAGATATTATATATATATATATATATATATATATATATATATATATATATATATATATATATACAGCATAGACTACATACATTAAAGAATGTCTTTTAGTTTCTCACCTCACCAAATTCCGGATTCGAATTATGACATGAGCCAAAGTATATTACAAAGATATTTAGGAGTTACAAAATCTTAAGACTTTCATAGGGGATCTGAGATAAGCATGTAAAATTATTGGCCTCGGTTATCGCATGAGGAAAGCGATACTTATTAGGTTAGGAAATTACGCCGATGGGTATTTCCTCCCATTTTATCAATTGATAAACCAATGAAGCAATGAATTTGATAATGGTGTGTTGTTTAATTGATATGACGTAATATTTCAGTTTTCTGGAATTTCTATATCATTAAACAGCGAAAAAACAAATGGCAAAGACAATCATCGCCTATAGACATCGAATTTGTAACGGTGCGTTGAAATGTAGCGAACGATCTACTCAGTGACCGCCAATACGGGTTTCGCCGAAATCGGTCCACTGGGGATCTTCTAGCGTATGCGACCTACATCTTGAGCTCGGCCATCGAGAATCATGGGGAGGCACTAGCTGTTTCTCTTGATATCTCGAAAACCTTTGACAGGGTCTGGTATGATAGTCTTATTGGCAAGCTTCCATCGTACGGTCTGCCTACTGGTCTCTGCGCCTGGATCTCAGATTTTCTGAGTGGCCGGTCGATTAGAGTAGTCGTCGACGGCTGCTCATCAGACCAAACGGCTTTAAATCCTGGAGTCCCTCAGGGATCAGTTCTCTCCGCAACTATATTCCTGCTACGAAAAGTGAAAAGGGGAGTACAATTGGCTGAATAGAAGCTAACTAAGGACTCAGAACGAAATTTAAATGTTTTTTTTTATAAATTAAATGATATTAACGATCGCCTGTGGCCGAAACTCGACATATACTAAACAATAAAATCTCTTTTGGTTTTTACAACAGACTTTCGCAATAAAGAAAATAATACCAATAGATGCGTGTATATTATTCTGTATGACAGTAAGTCACATGAATGTAGTGTGTATATTAATTTTGGTTTTTTGTATTTCTAATGCACATTATTTAAAAACTGGCTTTTGCCCGCGGCTTCGCTCGCGTAAACTAAGAGACAAAAAGTAGCCTATGTCACTCTCCATCCCTTCAACTATCTCCACTAATTAACCACGTCAACTCGTCGTGTCGTGAAAAACGGACAAATCAACACACACACTTATATTATTAGTATGGATATTAAGTTTTTGCAGTCCTCTGCGATGTAAACTTTTACTCTGCCAAATTTCTTTCTCTACCGTTCGCGAAATAGCCTTGAAAAGGGGTCCAAAGCTTTTCCTTTACGTATACAGGGCTATTTTAAAAATCCGGCCAAATTTTCAGAGGCTGTTCAGAATCGAGAATATGTTCGATTTATGTAATAAAAAATAATTGAGAAAATTCAAAATATCATTTTTATCCGATACAAAAAACAAAATTCATGTACATAGTTTTAATTACGCAAAATTCGAACAAAAATATTTTTATCTAATCAAAATATTTTAATTTAAACCAAATTAAAAGTGATCGGTAAAAATGTGTCTAGAACGACAGATGACGTAATAGGTATCTAATATATCGCAAGTAGGTAAACGTAAATGTAAAATGAAACACAGTCAGCGTCACAAAGTTCATTCACAAGACTCGGTGCGTACAATTCATGAATTCAGTAGAATATTTTTAAATGAATATTTTTTTATTATGTATCTTGTAATAATTTTACGATAATAATTAAAACGCACTTTCAATTCAGTATTTAGCTCCTAATTTTCAATTTTGGCCGGACCTTTAAAAGTAACTATGTATAGATTTGCTTAAGGAACGAAAGAGCCGCAGTTTCACATGCAGAGAGCCGCGCGTGGCTCGCGAGCCGCAGGTTGACGATCCCTGGCCTAGGCTATACTAGTTCTCTAGTAAACGGTTTATTCTTCAAGGGAGACCGAACCAACACGGGGTAATTTTTTTTACTGTCGATAGAGAAGCGTTTGACCACGATCTTGCCTGATAGTAAGCTATGATGCGGCCTAAGATGGAACGCGCTTCCCCTTTGCCTGTTACCCTTGGTAGATAAAAGTTTGGCCAATTGTAAACCGTGTTGGTCCGGGCTCCTTTGAAAAATAGGCAAACTGCCGTTCTGCCGGTCGTAAAAGGCGACCGATTTGCTATGCGAATCACTACCATCGTGGCTACTAGGTGGTAGAGTTCTGCATTGTTTCAACCGTGTCTGGTATCACCACCTTACCTATTCCTGCTGTAATTATGTCAGTGCTTGTCACTGTCGTGTTCCAACTGGAACACGACAGTGACAAGCACTTAAGGGTAAGGTAGACGGTAAACTTTTACATGTGACATAAGACCTCGCTTTAAGATAGCAACGCATTATTAAGATCTAGAATGTCTATAGGCGATGATTGACTTTTTCCATCAGGAGACCCATCTGCTTGTTTGCTACCTTATGATATAAAAAAAATTCGCTATAAACACAGAGTAAGATTTCTTTTCAAACATTACCTTTGCTTAATAAATTAATTATGAGACGCGCTTGGCTTAGCCCACGAGTAGAGTACCATTTCATAAATATAATATTTTATATAAACTTTTATTTTATTTTTTTATATTAACCAACCATCGCCTATAGACACCAGAAAAAGTCAACCATCGCCTATAGACACCAAAGATATTAATGGTGCGTTGCTGTCTTGTGGCGAGGTCTAATGACACATGCATAAGTTTACCGGCTACCTTACCCTCCAAACCGAAACACGATAGTGCCAATCACTGACGCTATTGCGGCAAGAATAGGTAAAGTTTTGGTACCAGACCCGAGCGAGAAAATGCAAAACTCTACCACTTAGTAGCCACGTTGGTCACTCGCAAAAAGATAAAAACATCGCCTATTGATGTCAAAGATATTAATGGTATATTGTTATACATGTGGCGAGGTGTTAATACAACTTGCATAATTTAATACCTTACCCTCCAAATTGGAACATGACAATGACATGCAGTGACTCTATTGCGGTAGGGATAGGTAAGGCGGTGATACCAGACTCGGGCGAGATGTTGCTGAAGTCTACAAGGTGAGTTCCCCAACTTCTCGCCAGAAAGTAGTAATCCCCCTTGTTGGTCCCGGGCATCTTTGAAGAGTAGGCCAACTGCCGTTCTGCCAGGCAGGTCGTAAAGGCCACTGATTGGTTATACGAGTCACTACTATCGTAGCTACTAGGTGGTAGAGATCTGCATTGTCTCATCTGGGTCTGGTATTACCACCATACCCCTTCCTGTCGCAATAGCGTCAATGCTTGTCACTGTCGTGTTCCGGTTTGGAGCGTAAGGTAGCCGGTAAACTTATGCAAGTGGCATTAGATCTCGTCACAAGATAGCAACTCACCATTAACACCTTTGGTGTCTATAGGCGATGATTGACTCTTTCTATCAGGAGACCCATCTGCTTGTTTGCTATATTATAATATTTAAAAAAATGATGGTAATGGCACGTATAGTCCATCGTAGTCTTTTACGCTGGGCAGAATGACAGATTGATCTTTTGACATCACGTAAAGCCGCTTTCGTAAGTATATTCCATTGTTTGTCTGTACGTATGTGGATCTTGTAAAATGCGAGAACAGTTTTTTCCCCGCACTACTCATCTGTGGAACCAGCAGGGGTTTTTCTGAACGGATACGACTTAGGGACCTTTAAGAAAAGAGATTACTCTTTCTTAAAATGCCGGCAACTGTAAGTCTTCTGACATTGTAGTTGTCCATGGGTGGCGGTGATCACTTACCATCATGTGAGCATCCTGTCCGTTCTTTTCTTTAAAAAATTATTTTAAATGCGATGATTATCTTTTTGCAACAGGATAACTATTTTTTTTATAACATAACTAGCTGTTGCCCAGGACTTCATCCGCGCGGATTTCGTTTACTCCGCACTGCTCCTCCCCCGTAGATGATAGCGTGATAATATGTAGCCTATATGTTGACCCGACCTATGTATTATAAATATTAATGCAAAATTTGAAGTAAATCCATGCAGCACTTTTTGAGTTTATCCCGGACATACATACAGACAAATAGACAAACAGACAAACAGACAAAAATTCTAAAAACTTTATTTTTGGCTTTGATATCGATTGTAGATCACGCCCCAAGTATTCTTTAAAAAAAAAATTCAATGTACAGTTTTGACTTTCATACGATTTTATTATATGTATAGATAAGACAACAAACAAGAAGACGGATGTCTTTATGGAAAGAAATAATAATCGCTTATAGACACCAAAGATGTTAATTGTGCGTTGCTATTCGTGTGGCAGAATGGCAATGTCACATGCTAAGACGTCAGGCTATCTTATCCTCCAAGCCGGGACACGACAATGACAAGCAATGACGCTATTGCGGTAGGAATAATTGTTTACTGTTTTGTTAATAAAAATAAAAAATGTCAAAAATAATAGTCGAGGTAGTGTCGAATGAAATGCCTCTCTTACTCAACATATATTGTACCTACTTAGGTACAATATATGTTGAGTAAATCACTTGATTTATAGGGTTGGTTTTTGCGTGATGTCGTCATGGTATTCGCACATTTAAGATACGTCAAGGTAGATAGACTCCGCACTATGGTCATTTACAGTCGATCGACTATATGTACCGTTCGCGGGCGAACAAATAGTCGAACGCGCGAGTTCGTTTATTAAAAAAGCATTTTTTTAAAAGTTTTGTTATGGTGTTCTATTTTTGAAGTGTGTGTGCTTACGTTTTGGATTTATAGCGAAAAACGTAGAAGAATATATTATGTAAGTTTTTATTTATATAAGTTTTCGGCATTTTTAAATAAATTTCGCGCCAACTTATTTTTAGTTTTTTGTTGATTTATTAAAAATAAAAAAATTAGTTTAATGTTTTTAGGCATAGATCCGAGATCGCCGAGGTTTATTAATTTAAAAAAATATGGTGTTCTATATTCGAATTGTTTATTTAAGCTACTAATTAAAATTATTTTTGTTTTTCCACTAAATTTTAAGTAATTATTTTTTATTGATCACTTTTAATTTATTATTTATAAACGTATTTTCATACATAATCCGTTACGGTGTATGCAGATGAAGCTGAGTGGCATACTTTAAAACCTTTTTTAAAGTTAAATTAAATGGCTGACTATTTTGAGTAAGCATATCTATATCTCTCTATATATTAAAACGTAAAACATAACTTTATACCTCATTTTTAAGACAATGACTGTGACAAATTTATGTACATTTGAGTTTGAAATTTTGCACAGTAAAAGTTCACATTGTGGAGGATTCCAGAAACTTGATATTTTTTATTACATTTTGACATGAATTTTGACGTATTATATTCAATATATATTTAATAGGATGGAGAACGAAGAAGAGGTTTTTATAAATAAGATAATAGTATTATACAGTTGGATGTAGTTTTTAATTAAATGTCTTTTTTAATGAGATACAACAATTATAATGTGTATATAGTTGGATTTATTATTTAACAATATGGGTATTTATGAATTGAAATGAGTTCGGTAATAGTGTTACCTAGTTGGTTTTATTTTTTAACTACGTGTTTTTTTGAATTAGGTAAAGAAATGATATTAAATAGTTACATTTATTTTTTAACTAAGCAGGTTTTAATGTATATGAATTACACGAATTATGATATTATTGTATAGTTGAATTTAGTTTTAGATATCTATACGGTTTTTCTTGGGAGAACAAGGAGGATTATTTTGGAAGTAAAACTGTGCTATTCATTTGCGTAAAAATTATTTTTAGGGTTCCGTACCTGAAAAGGAATAACAGGGTCCTTATAGGATCACGCCGTGGTCCGTTTGTCCGTTTGTCTGTCTGTCAAGGTCCATTTTCTCAGAAACGCGTAAAGTTATCAAATCGAAATTTATGTCAAATACTCGAGTCTACGGCCGCACGGATAGCAACCGGACCAGAAAACCGACTCGGAATTGAACCTGGGACCTCTTGTGGTAAATGCCGACGCCAGACCTAGACCCAGCTAGAGGCGTTCAAAATCGTAATGTAAAAAAAGGCGTAAAAATATAAACAAAATCAAATAGTCCAGTAGTAAAGAGAAAATAAAATCATATGGTAGAGAGTGAATCAAAATAAGTCAATAAAAATATAAACAAAATTAATTTTTCAAATAGTAGAGAGAGAAAAAAAAACAAATATTAGAGAGAAAATCAAAATAAGTCAATAATAGCTTAAATAAAATCTAATAGTCAAATAGTAGAGAGAGAGAATCAAAATAAGTCAATAAAAATACAAATAAAATCAAAAAGTCAAATTATAGAGAGATAATAAATCTAATAGTATAGAGAGAATCAAAATAAGTAAGTAAAATATAAATAAAATCAGATAGTAAAATAGTATAGAGAATCAAAATAAGCCGTGTTGGTCCCGGCCTCCTTTGAGGAATAGGCCAATTGGCTATCGAGTCACTACCATCGTGGCTACTAGGTGGTAGAGTTCTGCATTGTCTCGCCCGGGTCTGGTACCACCGCCTTACCTATTCCTATCGCAATAGCGTCAGTGCTTGTCGCTGTCGTGTTCCGGTTTGGAGGGTAAGGTAGCCGGTAAACTTATGCATGTGGCATTAGACCTCACCACAAGATTGCAACGCACCATTAACATCTTTGGTGTCTATAGACGATGGTTGACTCTTTCCATCAGGAGACCCATCTGCTTGTTTGCTATCTTATGATATAAAAAAAGTCAGTAAAGTACAGATAAAATCAGATAGTCAAATAGTAGAGAGAGAGTCAAAACAAGTTAGTAAAATATAAATAAAATCAGATAGTCAAATAGTAGAGAGAGAATCAAAACAAGTCAGTAAAATATAATTAAAATCAAAATAGAGAGATGATCAAAATAAGTCAGTCAAATATAAATAAAATCAGATAGTCAGTCAGTAGAGAGAGAATTAAAACAAGTAAGTAAAAATATAAATTAAATTAAATTGACTATATAGGTCGATTGATAAAAGAGTGTACATGTTAAACTGTATTTGGAATACGAGCATGTAAAAAGCTCTGTAAGCTCTCTCTAGTAAGCTAACTCTGTAACTCTGTAAGGGTCAACCGGACCCTGTAGTCCATCCTTGACACCTTCAACTAAATTGAGGTATTTTAAGGTCAAAGAAGCGAAAATTATACCTAAGCAATCTATACTTTAAGTTCAAAGAGTTCAAAATCTAAAGTTTGTAAAAATGATGCTTAGTAATTTAATCTTCGAAAAGCTGTAGATACATTTTTTCAAAATGATTATCGGTTTTTATCTTTCGAATGGCATTCAATGCAATTTTTGAGCTTTAAATTGTTTTGTTAGCTCAAAATAAAGCTAAAATCCGTAGGTTAAAAATGTCGAAGATATGTAAAATTTTTTTTTAATTATTTTCATTATTAATAAATACCCCTAACGAATCAACCGATTTTATTTCGATTTACGGTATTTGGTGTAGTTTTTTAATTAAAACGCTGACTAGATTTTTAGATAAATCGGTATATTAAAAATATAAATTAAATTTGCTGTAAGCAACGTAATTTTAATATTTGAAAAGCTGTAGGTAACCTTTGAAAATTTGATTCGATTTCAATTTTCAAACGGCATTTGCCTTAGTTTTTTAGCACTAGAGATCAAAAAATGATTAATTAAAAATTTTCGAAATTAAAGTTAAGCCAAAAAGAAATCTTTTTTCAATTTTTTTTCATCAACGGTAACTCCCGAGCGGATAAATCGATGTTGATGCAATTTACGGCATTAGACGCAATTTTTCAAGAAATAGAGCATATTATATTTGGTAGGTTTGGTAGCAAGTAATTTAAAAAAAATCGTTTCACCGAATTTTTTTTAAGGATTTTAAAAAATTATCAAAATCTTTATGGTTAAATTGGTTCAGATTTTTAGGAAATCTAAATTAAGCAAAACCCAAACGAATGCAATTACCCGCGTTTCGATCGATCAAGCCGTCAAAAGTTGTGAGATGTTTACATACATATTTACACACAAACACTCACATACATAGTGACGTCACTGTGAAAATCTCAAAACTTAGAGGTCTGGTAAAAACTGGATTTTCGAACATCGAGACAAATCTTAACTTCCTCATCTGAATAGGTCATAATCTTCTGAGAAGGCGAATAGGAATACTAAAATAAGCCTTCAAAAATGTATCCAAAGTCCAAAATGTTAGGCAAGTATCATGAACAAGTTATTTTAATGAGTTATAATACCTACTAACCCCGTATTTTTTGATAACAGCGAAATAAAACTGGGTCACAATTAATTATGTAAATTATTATCACGCCGCGCTGGTTCGCTTGTGGGGTAGGGAGAGTGAACCGAGGATATCTTTAAGATTTTCAAGAGAAGAGTGAACGGGTGCCTACTGGAGAAGAGCGTTCCAATCTCAGGCCACATCTTAGCTTACCATCAGGCGAGATCGTGAGATCGTGGTCTCACGATCCCTATAATTAAATATATATATATATATATATATATATATATATATATATATATATATATATATATATATATATATATATATATATATATATATATATATATATATATATATATATATATATATATATATATATATATATATATATATATAATAGAACAAAATAAAAATTTAAGTGCTGGAACCCCCTTAAATATTTAGTTAATTCTGTAATTATAATAAACTTTTTTTTATATCATAAGATAACAAACAAGCAGAAGGGTTTCCTGATGGAAAGAGTCAAACATCGCCTATAGACACCAAAGATGTTAATGGTGCGTTGCTATCTTGTGGCGAGGTCTAATGCCACATGCATAAGTTTACCAGCTACCTTACCCTCCAAACCGGAACACGACAGTTACCAGCACTGACGTTATTGCGGCAGGAATAGGTAAGGCGGTGGAACCAGGCCCGGTCGAACCGATGCAGAACTCTACCACCTAGTAGTCACGATGGTAGTGATGCGTATAGCCTCTCGGTCGGTACGACCTGCCTGGCAGAACGGCAGTTGGCCTATTCTTCAAAGGAGCCCGGGACCAACACGGGAAAACGTGTTTTTTTATAGATAATGATACAACACCCTTCTTCCGCGACTCTGACTCGCACTTGGCAGGATTATTTAAACTAAATTTCATCCCCTAATTCAGCCCCTTACGGGTGTTATTAGTTAAAAAAAGTGAGCCTGAGTTTGAGCTGGCCCCTGAGCTTTAACTTCGACATGGAGATAATGTCTTTCATCAAAGTCGATTCAGTGGATTAGTCCTGTAAAGTTTACCAGATAGACAGACAGACATTAGCATTTATAATTGTATAGATCCCCGTGTTGGTCCGGGTCCTGACCAACTAACGTTCTGCCAGGTAGGTTGTAACTCGTAAGAGGTGACCGATTGGCTTTACGTGTGTGCCATCGTGACTACTAGGTGGTAGATTTCAGCAACGTCTCGCCCGGGTATTTGGTGCCACCGCCTTACCTATTTCTGCTGTAATAGCGTCAATGCTTGTAATTGTTGTATTTCGGTTTGGAGGGTAAGGCGGCCGGTAGACTTTTGCATGTTATAGCATTGCCATTCGCCATACAACGCCAGACAAGTTTTACTGCCTGTGGACCGAAGTCCATATGAGATTTTTTTTGAAATAACTAAGTATTACAGTACACCGGAAACATTAAAACTTGTATATAGTGCTTACAAGATAGATAATTTTAATATCACGATTTAGGATTTTACTGTGAATTTTATTATTTTTTCTTCAAGCGTTTGTAGATTGCTTGAACCACTGCTATGTTTTTTTTGTGAAGCAACATTGTGCTATGCTATTTCAAAATATATAGAATTAAAATTATATTTGGTATCATTCTAAAAGGTATATCATATGTTATTAAATCTTATGTTATAAAACTACAATATCTGGTTGACCGAGCTTTGCTCGGTTTTTCTCATACCCATATCTTGGGAACCGAGCTTTTCTTGGACCTGGAACCTTGATAAATCGATTCCTATAGAATATATAATTTTTTTTTCTGTACCTGGTTAACCGAGCATTGCTCGGTTTTTCACATACCCATATCTTGGGAACCGAGCTTTTCTTGGACCTGGAACCTTGATAAATCGATTCCTTGACCCGAAAAACCCCTAATTTGTGACTTTCATGAAAATCGTTGGAGCCGATTCCGAGATTCCAATTATATATATACAAGAATTGCTCGTTTAAAGGTATTAGATATGCTGGTTTTCTATTTACCTTGTAAAAATATTTTAAAATTTTTACAAGGTAAATAGCAAACCAGCAGATGGCTTTAGAGATAAAATGAGACATCTATCGCTTGGACGCCATAAACGTAAATATGTTAATGTTAAAATGTTAATAGTGCGTTCTTATGTATGTGGCGGCGTGGTAATGTCACATTCATAACTTTACCTACCTTATTTTCCAAACCAGAACACAACAGTGACAAGACTTGATTGCGTAGGTATGGCCGGATGGTACCAAACCCGGTGGAGACGTTCCTAAACTCTAGTTGAAAGTTACTATGTCAGTGATACTTACGGGTACATATTTTCTATACTTTCCATCGTCGGCACTTGGTGAATTTCCATTGTCACTAGACACTTTTTAATTGCACTTGTATATAAATTTCACTTTTACATTTATATTTTTAAGTACCTTCACGCCCATATCCCCGGACGGCTAGGCAGAACAAATGTGATAAGTGGCAAGCCTATCGCCAACCGGGCACTTTCCAATCCCGGGCAACATTGTGTTTATCAGAAAATTGAAAAAACACTTTTTTTATGTGCCCGACCCGGGAATCGAACCCGGGACCTCATGTGGTCAACGCCAACGCTGGACCAGTAGATCACAGAGGCGATTATATTTATATTTTTAATATATTAATCGACCAGTTTCACTTTTAAAGCATCTTTATATATATATATATATATATATATATATATATATATAACTTTGAATGCTCACCGACACCTTTCACCTTTATATATATATATATATATATATATATATATATATATATATATATATATATATATATATATATATATATATTAGGGTGAGCCAAAAAACTAATCTATCGATTTTATGGGTTAAAATGAACCTATATATCGAAAAAAAAATTCCCCTGCAAGGAGAGATTTTTAGCTTAATTTTGAAAGGTGTCGGTGAGCATTCAAAGTTTCCCATTTAAATAACACGTAAAAAAATCTTTTTTCATTAAAAATAATGTAACTTTTGAACCACTTGAGATAAACATTTTTTGATGGCAGATTCTTGAAGGGCATTAAATTTCCTACAAAATTATACCTGGTTCCATTTTTTAAAGTATAAAATTCATATATTTAATATATATATATATATATATATATATATATATATATATATATATATATATATATATATATATATATATATATATATATATATATATATATATATATATATATATATATATATATATATATATATATATATATATATATATATATATATATATATGTAGAGTAGCGACTTTCTCTTGTTGTTAAAGAAACGAACTTTAATTAAAACATGCTAATGTCTACCTAACATTATGCGTTTTGCCATGAAAGTGAAAGTAATTAAGAAAAGCTTTAATTTAATTCCAGTTATAAACTTAGAGTAACTTTACACGTAATATTTCTCGGCGTGTTAAATATCATTCGATTCCCACGACGTTGTGTAAGTGGAATTGATGTATGTAAGTATATGTATGTAAATATTGTCAATTTTTTATACCATAAGGTAGCAAACTACTTCTTAAGACGGCGCTCCTGATGGAAAGAGACAACCTATAGACACAAAAGTGCTAATGGTGCGCTGTTATTCATGTGGCAAGATGTTAATGCCACTTGCATAAGTTTACCGGCTACCTTACCTTCTAAACCTGAATATGACTCAAAAGCATGGACGTTATTGTAACAGGAATAGGTAAAAATACTAATCGCATTGCAGCAGGAATAGGTAAGGCGATGGTACCAAATACCCGGACGAGACGTTGCAGAACTTTACCGCCAAGTACTCACGATACTAGTGACACGTATAGCCAATCGGTAGTCTTTTACGACCTGCCTGGCAAAACGGCCAACACGGGAAACAAAGGAGATTTCTTTAGAGAAATAAATGACTTAAACCGTAATTATAAGAAAATTTAAAAAATAGTCTTTCAGTTTTTTTCTATTCTGTGATATCGGATAACGTCATAAAAATTGCAACTTTTTTTAAGTAAAAGTGTATATGCTATAGAAAGAAGGGCGCAAGTAGAATACGCCGCATCAATCTACTAGACCTGGGTAAGACGGGTCTTTCGTCGTTTCGCACCACGAGCGGTTCGGACCGCGGCACAGTGTATCGCGTGGAACATGCTAGGTGGACAATATTATTTTATGTTATATAACGATGCTCTTACTTATTTCAAATATGGGTAGTCATGTTTTTGTAATAAAAAACGAAAAAAATTATGATAGCAAAAAAATATTTTCAAAAATAATATATGAGCAACAATTAACTTAGCGAGTACTATGAATGCTGTAAATTGCATGCAGTTCAGATCGAATAAGTATCAAGAGGTATGTACAATATAAATCTAAATACATAAAATTACAAATAGTAACAAAACAATCATAGGTTTATTTACAATAAAAGAAAATATATGCATGAAAACTAAAACTAAGCAGCAAAGATAATATTTCATAACGTAACCTAATAATCATCATCAGAGTCTTCTGATGAATCGTTTACTGTGTAATCGTCATCATTTTGTGGAACTGTGCGATAATATGATGACGTTTCCAGTCTTGATTCTACTATACTAGGGCTTAAAATTAACTTTAAAACCTCTGAACATATTTTTTCCGGCTTTTTTTGGGGAATCTCTCGAAGGCTATTGATCAAGGGATCAGATGTTATAACCAACATTGACAGCAAGTCTCTGTTCGTGGCAACACGCGAGCACTTGCGGGTGTTGTACTCCCTAAATCTGCGGCAATCTTTATTACGTGCTTCCTGAGCCTCTTCGGAAAGCTGCCCAATTGGAAGCAATGCAGCTTTGATGACCTCTGTACTATGAATTAATATTTTATGTACAGTAGCAGGCATACAGTACCACGAATAGAGACTTAGGTAATGTCTTCTGGTTTCAAGACAAAATTTATTAAATTCAACTAAGTTTATCTCGAATCCAGAAGACAAAGTCCTCAATATTACATCGAACTGTTTGATGATTTCAACATCCAATCCCGTGATCTGAGCACTCATCTCAGCATTCTTAAAAAACCGACGAGCCGTGTTTCCATCGTTTGAAGAACCAAATCCTGGCTTTGGTTTATCTACAAAAAGTCCCATCTCGTTCTTAAATTTTAACTTAATTTCGTCGGAACGAACCTTGATATCTGCTTTGTCTTCGTTGCTTCTAGCCTGCCATTTCTTAATATTCAACTTGTAGCTGATATGTAAAAGGCATTCGAAGCAACGAATCCAAGCATGAAGTGTAGATAAACCAAAGCCAAAATGATCTTGGTTGCTGTTGAAGTTCGCGGGTTCATCATTCATCGTCTTGGGGGTGGCGCCACAGATGAAACACTTTTGAGTTGAACGAGTTTCCGTTAAAGCGTTGCATACCTTTCCGTCTGTCATTGTCAGCAAAAGTTCGTGTTTCACAGAGATTTGAGAATCACCAAAGTCGATACGTGTTGGAAGAAGAGCGTTAACTTCTTCCAACAATCTATTTGTCTCCGTTAACGTGAAGTCATTCGTTTCTTTAGCAAATATTAATTTGATTGGGCGACAATACAATGTTGATGAAGACCGAGGATTTTGCCAAACAATTTTGGCCCCATCATATAATCTAAGGGGAACTAAAGAAAATACGAAAAGAAATTCGTCCGTATCTTCAGTGTTCTCAAATCTCTGTTTGTATGTGCTGTGCCCAGAACTTCCATCACATCCCCATTTACTTACAAGTGTAAAAGACGAACTTGTTGCGAGGACACTGCTGATAACTTCATGCTGTGCTAATACTAAACGTTCCACTGTTTTGTTTAATAACGCTTGCAAATTTATTTCAGCACGTGTTTCTGTTACAGCAATGTGCTCCTGTGCAGGATAACAGGCCTGTTTAGATTTTGTCAAACTATAATATGATGGAAACACATTATGTCCTGCCTTCATAGACCACTTTCTTGTTTGTTTGTACGCATGTGTTGTTGACTTAGAATCTATATAGTAAGCTAACGCTTCGTCACTACTTAACTGCCTAGGATTAACATTACTGGTATCCTTAGACTTAACATTAATAACTGAGCTTTCACTAATGTCTCTAATTACGCTGGCAATTTTCCGTTGTCCTGCTGAACGCGCAGCAATTTCGGCAGCTGTCACCAATTCACTGACACTTCGCGATTCTACGAGATCCACGACTCGACGTTTTTTGGTTTTAAACGACGATTCTTCGAATTCTTTGCGAGGCCTTCCTGCTGAAATCACAGCCTCACTCGAAGTTGATGGTTGTGGCTCAAAAGAACTCACAGTAAACTGTATATCTTCTTCATCCAGCCAGGTCTTATTTTTAATTAAAAAACGCTCCTTCGATTTTCCTGAAGCCAACCATTTGACACCAATTTTATTGGAAAAGTTGGATATCTTCAACTTTATTTCTTTTTGGCTACATTCAGTAATGTTACCAAAGTGAAATTTTGAAGAAAGGTACTCATATATACCCGAGTTCTTTTCATTTTTTGTGGGTTTCAACCACTCTTCAAAAAATTCTACCCTAGAAATAGAGTATAAGCGTTCTGAAAAAAAAAAGAAAAGAATATGTTGTACTGAAGTGTGCTAAACAATTTGTGTATTTTTATGAAGAATAAAGTATTTCCTATGATATATCAAAGAACTAGCCCGGATAAAGGTGAATGTCTGCAAAATTAACTCTTTAAAACTATTCTTTCATAAAAAAAATACGTTAAAATATATAAGCTATGTTAAAATTATACCTAAAATTCATTTGAACAGATTCAGATTTTAAAAAAGGTTTTTTAAATAATAGGACTTACCCTCCGTGTTGATATCCATCACAAACACTCAAAATATTAACTATAAGCCACTATGGATGTGTACGAAAGTGTCACTAAACTGCAACTGATTGACTGTAACGATTTCATTAAACTCAATACCTGACTTCTAACCACTATTCCTTATCAGTTAAGCATTTGACAAACAACCGATTCTTGGAATCTGGAGATTAGGGGTGTTGTTTACGTTTTGCAATTAAGATTTCCTGGAAATGATAACATGAATTTTGTCCACCTAGCATGTTCTAGGCGAAATACTGTGCGCGGTGTGAATTCCCGAAAAGCTCTTTTGGCATTAGTCGTTTTGCACTGCAAGGATGAAGCGGTGCGAATCGCCCAATCCCTTATTGTACTGGGTTGATTCACACCGTTGTGGAGTAGGGAACAGTATTCTTTTTGGTTGAGTGAATTTGAACAGAGAAAAAATGTAGTTTTATGGCAAATTCCTTATAGTACAACCAGGCACAAAATAACAAGATAAACAAAATAATTTACACAAAATAAGTTACATAATATATTGTAAGGCAACTACGAAAACTTTTAATAATATTGCACTATAAAATTTATGATGTTTTTATTAAGTAAACACAAATTGATTGTTATCGAATGTGTACAGTGATTGTTAAATAATAATAAACTAAAAGCACTGATGATGTTCTAATTGGCGAAACCAGTTGACTTTAAAATAAATAAGTTATAGTTGCTAAGCAGTACAAAAGTTTAACAAAATCATTCTAAGTAAACGTATTGATTACTTACATAAAAATATGCAAAAAGGTGCCGATATACACGCGTATATTTTCTAAGAATCCTAGGTAAAATTAATCCTTTGTTAAAAAGTAGACTTACCAGTCAATTATTAATAATAGATATTCTAAAGTACGGGCACTAACCTACTTCTGATTGGTAGATGCTTCTTTTAGTTAGTTTTAAGTTCAACGATTTATGTCGATCAAACTGTGATCTTAAACAATTTTCATCTTATTACAAACATATATTTGTTTTTTCACTTGGATTAAACAATTGATTACAAATTAATAATGTAAGAAATTACCTGTGATAAGCAAGAATTAGTTTTAAGTTAAATGATTAATATCGACCAAACTATGATTTTAAGCAGTTATCATCTTACTACAAAAAATATAAGCATTTGTTGAGTTGCGAGCATAGGTACATGATACCAATAATATATATTTGTTTTAGCACTCGAGTACAACAAGTGTGTACTGGTATTATTTTTACGTTTATCTTTTTTGTAGTATTAGATGGTACTAGTCAATCTGTAATTATGTTATGTTTAAATTTTATATTTTTTTCAAATATGATTATTACGTACAATTTGGCTTGTTTAAAAAAAAATATCTCACGCCCATATCCCCGAAGGGGTAGGCAGAGGTACAACAAGTGCACCCACGATTAGCCGAAGATACTTGATCCCACAAATGTGATAGGTGGCAAGCCTATCGCCAACCGAGCACTTTCCAATCCAGGGCAACTTTGTGTTTCTCATAAAACTGAAAAAAACACCTTTTTTTTAATGTGCCCGACCCGGGAATCGAACCCGGGACCTCATGTGGTCAACGCCAATGCTGGACCACTAGACCACAGAGGCGATTATGGCTTGTTTTACAAACCACTTTACTACTCACCTGTACGAATGGATATTTGGGATCTTTAAATAATAAAATAAATAAGAAAAGAGCATATGAACGTTTCGCCTCGTGGTCCGAATCGACCCATTCCAAAAAATACTTTGGACGGTTTGCACCGCTCCAACATTGCGGTCCGAAACGGCTAATGCTAAAAGAGCTCTTCGGTAATTCACACCGCGGTCCGAACCGCTCGAGGTGCGAAACGACGAAAGACCCCGGTAAGACTATGCAGAACTCTATCACCTAGTTTTTCAGGGATGCCTCTTTATTTTCAACTCGATCTCTCAGCGTCCTTGGTTATTCGGGTGACTTTTGTACATGGTACTTTTAGTTCTCTGTAGTCTGTATGCGTTATTCGATACAGTTTATTAGGGATCTATATTGGTGGACAGAAAAGTACCCCATATATTGGTGGACAGAAAAGATGTATAGTCCCTCGTCTACACAGGCTTTAATATTCGATGAGGGACTCAGTTTCAATAAAACAGCTATAAAATCTTCATATAAATATCAATCATTTGTTTGAATTATGGAAAACTAGCTGTTGCCTGCGACTTCGTCCGCGCGGACTTCGTTTACTCCGCACTGCTCCACCTTTTAGGTGATAGCGTAATAATATGTAGCCTATATGTTGACCCGACCTGTTAGTAATATTCATGCAAATTTTGAAGTAAATCCATGCAATATTTTTTGAGTTTACCCCGGACTTACATACAGACAAACAGACAAAAATTCTAAAAACTATATTTTTGGCTTCGGTATCGATTGTAGATCACGTCCCAAGTATTCTTTTAAGAAAAATATTCAATGTACAGTTTTGACCTTTCTACAATTTTATTATATGTATAGATATGAATTTTACCATTGAAAGCTACAATATCCAGACGTAACATAAGCTACTTTTTTACCTAACTGAGCTATAAGTAATAATTTTGGATCACGTGAACAAAATCGTGAGTAAAACTAGAATAGATACAAAATCAAATATTATTTCTTTTGTTCATAAATAATTCAGTAATTGCTAAAATTCACGTGGCTCTCTAATAGCGGCTGAATATATTATATATTAATTGCAACCGCCAATCTTAATTACGAAACAAAATTGTTATTAAAAATTATGAGTCACTTCTAAAATAATATAAGTTTTTGTATTTCTTTATTTTTATATCATTAGATAGCAAATAAGCAGATAAGTCTCCTGATGGAAAGAGTCAACCATCGCCTATAGACACCAAAGATGTTAATGGTGCGTTGCTATCTTGTGGCGAGGTCTTATGCCACATGCATAAGTTTACCGGCTATCTTACCCTCTAAACCGGTACACGACAGTGACAAGCACTGACGCTATTACGGCAGGAATAGGTAAAGCGGTGGTACCAGACCCGGGCGAGACAACCACCTAGTGATTGTATTACTTTAATCAAATATAATTAATTATTAAAACACAGTAAAACTGCAAATAACCGAATTTTCATTTTCTATATTTCCGGAAACCTGCACGAGATCTTCACTAAATTAAAATGGGACCACCTGGGCAGTATACGCTATGAAAAAAAAAAGAATTGTCCAAACCGGCTCAGTCGGCTATCATGGTTTATGAGATATAGCCTGATGACAGATAGCCAGACGGACAGATGACAGCCGAGGCTTAGTAATAGGGTCCCGTTTTTGCCTTTAGGTAAGGAACGTATGTATCCCGAAAGAGGTAGGTAGGTACAATGAGCGCACCCACGACTAACAAAACTGGTTTCCGAAACACAAATTAATTTTTACAAGCAGTTATTCTGTGTTGAACAGATCATTTGCTTGTAAAAGTTATGTTAAATACAGATTAATGGCTTGTTAAAATTAATTTGCGTTTCAGAAACCGGCTGTTAGTCTCACAATGTGATAGCTGGCAAGCCTATCGCCAACCGAGCACTTATCCAATGCCGGGCAACGTTGTGTTTATCAGAAAACTGAAAAAAATACATTTTTGAATTGCCTGACTTGAAAATCTAATCCGAGATGTCATGTGGTCGACACCAACATCGGCCCACTAGCTCACAGAGGCGACGGATGATAACAGCGACCACTAATTAATCCTTGAATCAGAATTTCGCGTTGAAAAAAAACCCAAATGCAAACACAATCAGTTTTACGACTGGGAAGTCCCGCGATAAGTAACATAGTTCATTTTTTCCCGCACTTATTAAGATAAATTATTTGGCTGGTGACTGATGATGGCGCTATTAATAAAACAAATGGAATTTGTTTACATTTGTGATAATTGATAAAACCGCACTACTTGTGTTTGGTTTTTCAACAAGGACTTTGTTTTGTATATCAAAATAATAGAATTTAAAAAATTAACCCACTTCAAATATCTACAACTCTAATATCTCAATAACTATTGAGTCGATTTTGAGGAAACTTAGACTGCTCCCTAAGTTGCAATATACTTAATTTAAATAAAAAAAAAAACTCGATATGGCTTTTAGTTCCCGAGAAATTCGTGGAAAACATATAAACATACAAACAAATAAACATACGTACACTTACAAAATGTATTGCACGTGCTTGCACAAATTCAATAATACTTATTACATACGTACATGTGAAATTAATAACCTCCGTATAAGGAAAACACAGAGCCCTTGTAGGGAATCGAAAGCTGTAGGCAGTACCCTACATAAAATTTTGATATTATATATATATATATATATATATATATATATATATATATATATATATATATATATATATATATATATCTATTTCTTATTTCTTAATCAAGCAAAAGTTTTTCTTTTCTGTCAGAAAGTTACCAGTTTCTTTTCTTTATGACCAATCAAACACATAAAAAAACAAGTAAAATGCATAATGTTAAATAAACTATTGTATAAAATGCAACAAAAATAAAAAAAATTATGACTAAAGTCGAAACTTACAACACAGAAGGCTGTATAAACAAGTTACTCTTCGTATCATCCTAAACAAACAAAAAAATGTAATCTAGGTATTTAATCTGTGAACGAGTAACAAACATCCAACGAACGAGTTCCAAAATGTTACTCAGTATTATCCCTTATATTCTTCCTGTTCTTACGTATATATTTAATCTTTTCCTATCATCTAGCACGTTTCCCTCTATATGGAAGGCTGCCAAAGTAACCTTCTGACTATCGGCCCATCTTCTTACTACCTCTTCTCTCTTAGAGCACATAGTACATTCTCAATTATCTAATTACCTTTGCTCTAATGACCTTTTGAGTCAATTCCAGTCGGGTCACAGTACTGTGACAGCACTTGTCAAGGTATCTGATGATATTCGGTTGGCCATGGACTCAAAACACCTTACCATCTTAGTGCTTTTGGACTTTAGTAGCGCCTTCAACTCCGTTGATTTTGATTTACTGATTGCAGTCCTGCACACTCTTAATTTCTCATCTCCGGCTTTAGGTTAGTTTGATTCATATTTGTGGTGTCGAACACAACATGTTTCTCTGAATAAAGTTTGCTCTAACTGGTGTGACATTATTTCGGGGGTTCCGCAATTTATTTGTTTAATTTTCTTATCTCCTTTAGTTTTTTCTATATTTATTAACACTATTACTAAGTTTATCTCTTCTAACTTTCATCTGTATGCCGATGATTTGCAGATATATCGTAGTTACGGGGATATGGATCTTAGCGCAATTTATTCTTGGGCTGAAGCTTTCGGTCTTATGGTTAATCCATCTAAATCTAAAGCAATCATTGTGGGTAGCCGTCAGATGATTAATTCTATTGATCATTCAAATTTGCCACCATCACTTTATAATGGGACTCGGATCCCTTTTTCATCTAGTGTAACAAATTTGGGTGTTATTTTTAGCTGTGGATCTATCGTGGGACGATCACATCAGTAAAATTTGCAAAAAATGTATTTCACTTTTCACTCCTTACAGTTATTGAAAAATGTCCTGCCTATTAAGACAAAAAATTCTCTTATGCAAACCCTTGTACTTCATATTCTGGATTATGCGGATTCCTGTTTCCTTGACGCTACTGAAGTTCTTTTAAATAAACTCGAGAGGCTTCAAAATTCATGTATAAGATTTATTTTTGGTCTTCGTAAGTACAACCACATCTCTACTTTCAGAGCCCAGCTCAGGTGGTTGCTTATCAGATTTCATAGGAACACGCATATTCTTTGCCTTCTGTTTAATATATTGTTCAATCCTGCTGCTCCCAAGTGCCTTCGTGAGCGTTTCTCGTTTTTGCATTCTTCCGATTCCCTATGTCGTTCTCATATTGGCTCTCTTCTTCGTTTTCCTATGTCACATTCTCAAACGTATTCATGGTCATTCACTGTCCATGCAGTGAAGTTGTGGAATTCTCTACCTACTGAGATCCGCAGTAGCCCCTCGTTGCTAGTTTTTAAGAAGCGGGTTAGGAAGCATTACCTGTCACTGTCGTAGTTTCTTTCTCTCCTATTTATTTTATTACTGTGTTATCTTCTTTTTACTATAGTTATCAATTTGCGTTTTAGACTTTTCTTATCTATGTGTAATCTTATCCTTGCAATGTATGAATAATTAGAATTTCAATGTAATTTATATATTTGTATTTGTCTTTATGCTTATTTAAGATGCCTTTCACTTTCCTTTCCCAGCTTCACTTTCTGGGTTAGCTGGAAGAAATCTCTGTCGTTAGGGATAAGCTCACCTTTTGTGCATTATTTTAAGTATCGTTTAATTTTTTTTGTCATTATATAAGTGTACAATAAAGTATTAAATAAATAAATAGATAAACATTTTGCTGTAAACAAGGAAGTTACATTCTACCCGGAATGTTCACACGCGCTTCAAAATCGTTCCGAAGAGTACAACGACATTGGTGAAGTGTGTCTCTTTCTACTAAATAAAGCGCCAATCGCCATATATAAGTGCGGCCATGCTTAGTTTGCAAATTACTACTAAGTAATTCTACTAATTTGAGAAACAGCTTTGCATTGCATAAGTAATTACATAATAATTAAAATAAGCACATTTCAGAACTTACTATATTAAATACAAGACATTTTATGCTAATATATTTATCGACGTGTATGTATAAAAGGGATTTAAAGATTACCGAATATATACAAATCTACTATCAGATAGTTTTATTTACACTGGCAATTGCAAGAATGGGACAACATCCACTCTTGTCGTTGTCTTGCTCAGAACGTTTTTCCCCTCTGTTAAGTAAGAAACAAATGTCAACTTTATGAATAACGAAATAAAGTACATTTTTATTTTTCAAATATTGCTTCGTAATAATTCCAGTTATTGCATATACATTCCTTGGCTGTAAACGAACGTTGTTCATTTTTTAATTTTTAAGTGGTTAAAATCAAATAATCTTCATGATGAGTGATACAAAAACTTATTACAGCTATGTTGACGATATTATTATATTGCGACGTAAATGGCTTAAAGAGGATGTAATCATTGTGGATTCAAGTAATATTAATCTTTAAATGCTTTTCGTGAATTTTAGCATTATAAAATTGTACGTGATATAATTTTCATTACAGAATAAATTAATAACGAATTACAATACTATAAGCATCTATCAACATGCGTTGCTTTCGAGGCCAACTTTGTAGGACCCTTATCATTCTCCTTTAGATGATAATGATTCAAATTTGTATTGTATTAAAAATCGATTCTTTCATTAAAGTTTTAAAAAAATCACTAGAAAAATGGTGAATTAAAACTTTTAATTCGCCATTTTTCTAGTGATTTCTTTATTAATAATGCGATTTTAAAGTAAAATTGAATTTGTAACAATTTCCCAAGCTTCTACTATAGATATTCCAAAAGTGAAATGTCAAAACTTTCATATAGTTCCGGTGTGACCATATTGAATAACAGAATTCTTCTTAAAAAGTATTCGAGTGATTAGCAATTCTGATAACGCAATCAATAGGTCTTGGGTTCGGTTCCCGGAGAAGACAAACATTTGCGTAATGGGCACAGACGTTAAATTTTACGGGTTAAGTGTTTATTAATTCCATTCTACCATACTAATATTATAAATGTGAAAGTCTGTCTGCCTCTCTGTCAATTAGTCTGTCTGTTACGCTTTGAAAGCTAAATCACTCAACTGATTCCGAATCAAATTTGGCATGGACATAGTTGAAGATCTAGGTTCCAAACTAGGGCTAACCTGTTTCTTGATAAATAACCTCTAAGGGAATAAAAATTTGTATGAAAAATTATACAACGTGTGAGGGACGGTCAGTAAAAAAATTAAGAAACCATCTTTACGTGCTAATCATAGTGACAATTTTTGTGGGAAATGCGAAATCACTGTACTATGATTTTTTCTTATTTTCATGTCACGCAATCTAAAGCGTACAATGCTCTCACTCGTTGCGCCGCCGTTTATTTTACGTGGTATGTTGCGCATGATACATTGCTACCTTACTATCCAAACCGGAATACGACAGTGACTATCACTGACGCTATTGAGGCAGGAATAGGTAAGGCGGTAGTACCATATACCCAGGCGACACGTTACGGAACTCTACCACCTAGTAGCTACGATGGTAGTGACCCGTATGGCTAATCGGTCGCCTTTTACGACCTGCCTAGCAGAACGGCAGTTGGCCTATTCTTCAAAGGACCCCGAGAACAACAGGGGATAAATATTGTTTTTTTTAACATGTAGTCAATGCTATTTTGGTTTCGCAATAAGCGGAATCTTATTCAAGTTATTCCTTATCTTAACAGCGCATATTAATTAATAGTAGACACGATTATTTTTTATCGCTTTGTTGTCAATAAATAAATGTTATGTGTGACCTTATATTTGATTGTACATTTCAACAAGGTATCGTCATCCATATATTTCGTAACCGTTATGCTAACGTTACATGTTTTTAGCGTTCTGTACCTGAAAAGGGAATACGAGACCCTTATGTAGGGGGCCATTCAAATATTACGTAAGCAAATTTTTTACAATCATTGACTCCCCCTTCTGATTACTTTTGCTGACATGGGGCAGCTAAAGTAAGCAAATCACTTACCCCCTCCCCCCTTGCTTACGTAAACATTTGTAAATTTATTTTTAATCTGTTCCTAAGTTTTGTGATTTATTCATGAGTTTTTAAGTTTAAATGTTAGTAATAGGGTTAGGTAGGTAAGATAAAAGAGTTTAACGCAAACATTTAATGTAGCAAGCAGTAAATTTGTAGAAAACTTGTTAGTAATTAAAATTAATTTTCCTGACGTGACCCCCCCGTCCCCCTTTAGTGCTTACATAATACCTGAATGGTCCCTAGTCACTTTGTTGTCCGTCAGTCCGTCTGTCAATACCCTTTTTCTTAGAAACGCGTGAAGATATCAAATTGAAATTTATGTCAAATATTTGTGTCTACAAAAGTCTCAGCTGTGAAAAAATCAAACTTATTAATCACCGCGATAAAAAATATTTTTATGTTATAACACTCACCCCGTGCTTGGGAAACTGGAAAAACCTTAAAAACAACAAAAAAAATTATCGACACGCGGGATTTGAACCTGCGACCATCTCCCTAAAGCCGAGACGCTCTTCCACTGAGCTAGTGTCGACGGGCTCGAGGCGGCGAAATTCTTCTTTGCTATATGATCGATTACATCGATATATACATACATATAACCAGTTAAATGAGAAAACGATGAGTTACAGATAAAATTCACATTCATAATTTTGATCAGTACTTTCGTATTTCTAATTAGTTTTGTGTTAATCGATCATATAGCAAAGAAGAATTTCGCCGCCTCGAGCTTGTCGACACTAGCTCATCTGAAGAGCGTCCCGGCTTTAGGGAGATGGTCGCAGGTTCAAATCCCGCGTGTCGATATTATTCTTTGTTGTTTTTAAGGTAAAAAAATATGACCATTTATGACGCATATTTTGCGATTTCGAAAGGGAATCTAAACTTATAGGGTTTTTTATATCATATGATAGCAAACAAGCAGATAGGTTTCCTGATGAAAAGAGTCAACCATTTCCTATAGACATCAAAGATGTTAATGGTGCGTTACTATCTTGTGGCGAGGTCATATGCCACATGTATAAGTTTACTGGCTACCTTAACCTCCAAACTGGAACACGAAAGTGACAAGCACTGACGTTATTGCGGCAGGAATATGTAAGGCGGTGGTACCAGACAATGCAGAACTCTACCACCTAGTGGCTAAGATGGTAGTGCTACTTACACAATAAGCGATGGTTGTCTTTTTCCATCAGGAGAGTCCTCTCCTTGTTTCCTGTCTTAGATAGTAAAAAAAAATACAGGAATGAGCAGATAATATAATCTCACAGAAGACGTGTTACTGTGGCTGCTATGACAACAAATAATAAAAAATGATGTGGTGTCGCGGGACACCAGGTAGGAACGAACTTCCTTCGGCTAAACGGCACTACTCGCTTGTGTACGCGACTGTCGCGCCTGCGCACGTCTCATTTAACGCTTTTATTCCACGCATTTTTCTTACGGTTTTACTATCACATTTTTTTCAGTTCGTTCGCGCAGCAAAATCCCTATCCCCTCCAAGCCTGCCGTAAGGAACTTCGTTCCAAAAAGTAATAAGGATAGTTTATAAAGGTGGTCTTCATACAGTAATCTTGGTAAATACTCTCGTTATCGCCTCTGTGGTCTAGTGGTCCAGCGTTGGCGTCGACCACATGAGGTCCCGGGTTTGATTCCCGGGTCGAGCACATAAGAATAGTGTTTTTTCAGTTTTCTGAGAAACACAAAGTTGCCCGGGATTGGAAAGTGCCCGGTTGGCGATAGGCTTGCCACCTATCACATTTGTGGGACCAAGTTCTTCGGCTAATCGTGGGTGCACTTGTTGTAACTCTGCCTACCCCTTCGGGGATATGGGCGTGAAGATACTTTATCTCTCGTTAGTACGGAACCCACATGTACAAAACCGACTCACACTTGACCCGTTTTACATTACTGAAGTTTTTTATGTTACTCCGGCCCTTTTGAAGAATAAACTACAGGCAGTTCGCAAAAAGCGGACAATTTGCTGAACATATCACTACCATAGTGACTAGATGTCAGGTGGCACGGTTTCATCCGAGTTTGGTGTAATAACGTCATTGTTTACTACTGTCGCGTTCATAGTGTCGGGTTCATGGAGTAAGATAGTCGGTAAAGCACATGGCATTACCTTCTTGCTACATGGATAGCAACGCGCCATTAACATATCTGATCTAAAAGCGATTATTGCCTCTTAAGGTAGCATTTGGATCTAGGCGGTTGTGACTCCGTAGCTGTGAGAGTCTGCCGCGGCCTACTACCGCATCCGCGTCCTTTCGGGTAGCAGTAGCCGCTGCTTGAGCCGCGACTACCAGGTACAGTAGTCAGCAAAGTGGTGCGGCACTGCCGCAACTGCTGGAATCCGGTTGCTACTTTTACTATCAGGAGAGCCATTCGCTTGTTTATAATATAATATAATATAATATAATATAATATAATATAATATAATATAATATAATATAATATAATATAATATAATATAATATAATATAATATAATATAATATAATATAATATAATATAATATAATATAATATAATATAATATAATATAATATTCACGGGACAAATTACATTTACTGATCTAACCCCAAAGTAAGCAAATTATTTGCTTGTGTAATGGGTGTTAGTCAACGATACTAATACATAGAAATACATATATAAATACTGGAATATATTTAATAAACACCCAAACCCGGAAATACAAACATTTATGCTCATCACGCAAATGCTTGTCCCCGTCGGGGATCGAACCCGAGCCCCGTCGATTGCGTGGTTAGGGCCGCTAACCACTCGACCAACAGGGCGTATTATGATGTAAAAACACTCATAAGTCCAAAATTCCTAGTAAAGATCCGGCCTTATTAATATTCTAACATGTTCAGTATTCTGAGCTAATGTTATAGTGATGATAATGATGAATAGTTGTCAAGCGGAGGTCCGGTTTGTAAATCCCGGAGTCCGTCATTGCAGTGTTCTTTAGCTTTGTTCTTTAGATATATAACGTGACCTACATTAAAAGACAGTAATTTATCCGACATCTCTAAATTTATAATTTTAACACTGATGTTATAATCCTTACATCATAAATAGCTATGACTTGCGACTTCGTTCGCGTGTTCCAAAATCATTACTTTTATTTTGCTCCTGTGAGTCAAAAGTAACCGATGTACTGCCCTATATTTCAGTGAACGTTCCATCAAAATCGGTTCAGCCGTATCAGAGATTACCCTATACAAACAGAAAGATAGAAGACAGACAGAAATTTTGAAAATGGTTTTTAACATCCGACGCAAAACGTATATAAAACTAGCTGAGACCGCGACTTCGTCCGCGTGGGAAAATTTCGAAAAAAAGTAGCATAAGTTACTCCCTATCATATCAGCTATCTTCTAGTGAAAGTCCTGTCAAAATCGGTCCAGCCGTTCTAAAGATTAGCCAGAACAAACAGACAGACAAAAATTGTAAAAAATGTTATTTTTGTATATGTACCGTGTGTACATTCCTATGCATTTAGTAAAAAGCGGTTATTTTAATATTACAAACAGACACTCCGATTTTATTTATTTGTATGTATAGATAGATATACGTATAAGTTTCAGATGTGTATTTGTGTATCTGTGTATGTGTGTATCTGTGCGTCTGTCCGTGGCATCATAGTGCCCTGGCGGATATTCCGATTTGGTTGCATTTTTTTTAAATGAAAGCCATATTTTGCGAGATGCTTCATAGCTATGATTTAATGGAATCTATTCAGCCATTTCAGCTCTTTTCAAATTGAAAGAAATCAAACTTCTTGTAAAGTATTTATCGATAGTAAATGTTGTATCCTGTTACATAAATTATATCGCAATGACATGGTGACCTTGATCTGATATTGCTAGATCCTCATTCGAAGATCATCAGCTTTTAAGTGGCTATGTTCTTATGTAAAAAACAGATTTTCAAAATACTGCAAATCATATCCGTATCCGTATCATACATATCGTATAGATATCCGTTTATACTAAAACTTGCAAAGCTTTTGTAGTTCAGTGGCCATGCAATATTATGGTACCATCCAGCTGATCTCATGATGTAGCCTAGATGTAGGGACTGAAACTTAGACGCAGAGTTTCGACGAGACATCCGAGTTTCGGCTCATTGGTATTATTGCTAAAAGAACATACCAAGTTTAATTGGTACTCATGATGACGAGGATCTGAAGTTGGAACTAAAAAAAATACTACTGAAAATCACCAATGGCACATAACTTATCACTTAAGATAGTGAAGTTTGAAATTGGTTAAGTCAGCACTCAGTTGACTTGTATTAACAAATATTTTGGTGCTTGATAATTTCAAGGATCTGATGATTGAACTGGAAGGTCACCATGGGAATGAATGAAATGAATGAAATGGGGCAATATCATCGACATTGGAGTCGTTTGATTCGTTCTTTTAAGGATTTTGAAGTAGGATGGCTTCTAGTCTGATATTAGAGCTGGAAGATGTCTATGAGAACTCCTAAGGTTATCCAGATAAATTCAGCGAGTGTAGGCTTATTCGGTTGGTTTTAACGTACAGTTTGGTGCTGGCTAATTTCTAGGGTCGGATGTTGGAATTGAAAGGTGGCTATGGGAACTCCTAAGATCAACCTGTCGAGTTTAGACTCATTTGTTCTGTTTTGACAAAAACCCTGGTTTTAGATGACTTTCAGGGTTTTATGATGAAGCAGGGAGGAGGTCAGGGGAACTTTGAATTACAATTGATTTTAGGCTCATTTGATTCGTTCTTTTAATGTCTTTGGAGTGGGATAGTTTCCTGTATCTGGTGATAGAGCAGGAAGAAGTCCATGAAAACTTCTGAGCTAAACTAGATAAACCCGTCGAGTGTGGGTTAATTCGGTTTATTTTAGCAAATTTTTAAGTGCTACATGTTTTCCATGACGTAATTATGAAACTAAAAGGTGGCCAGCTTGGATTGTTATAGATGGTCTTTATTGTTAGAAGATTTGCAAGGTTTTTGGATCTAGAAGATGGCCATGGAAATTCTAAACTAAACAAAAAATGCCCATCGAGTGTGGTCTCATTTCTTAAATTTTTACAAATACTCTAAATCTGAATTATTTCAAAGTTTACATGGTGGAGTTGAAGGAAGTCATTCATTTTATGATTTTGCGCTAGAATTCCTAACCTGACTAATAAACTGCCACACATAAGGTAAAACATGTCTTCAATCAAGAGTAAAGCTTGATTATATATCTCCTCATTCAATTTAAGATCGTGATTTCTGAAACTAACACGAAGTTGATGTAAAATATCTTCCGACATATTATCCTTTTAATTTTGCCTCAGGTTAGATGGGTTCGATGGAAAGCATGTCGAAATGATGATAGCAAATAATGTGCGTATCTGACTTGGAGATGCAGAGATTTTCCCTGTGTTGGTACCGGGCTCCTTTGAAGAATAGACCAGCTACTGTTTAGCCAGGCAGATCGTAAAAGGCGACCGATTGGCAATGCGAGTCACTACCATCGTGACTACTAGGTGGTAGAGTTCTGCATTGTCTCAACTGGGTCTGGTACCACCGCCGCAAAGTAAATTTAAGACTGTATATTACTATATTTAAATGGTAAGTAAAATTAAAAACAAACATACATACACTTACGTACTTGGAAGCCTGAATAGATCATCTTCAAATACCATCTGACTTAAAAACTCAAATTCAAAATTTCCCTTTCGGTTTTTAACGGTTAAAAACATCATTAGTCACAAATACTAAAACAACAGCCTTTTGCTACGGTAGCACGCCTTTCAAAGTGAATGTCCCTACGATCTTCGAATGTCTAAACCTGACGACCTTCACGGAGTACATCGGAATCGGATGTCTTTATCAAGGTCATTCATTGTTATACCTTCATAACGCGAAAGTTACGCGGATGATTGGAATTGGGAAAGCTAATCTTTTATCAAAAGATTCAACTCTGGATTAAAAGAAATAGCCATAGATAAATAAGAGAGAAATAGTGCGTTGCTCTTCGTTTAGCGGGTGTTAATGCATCTTGCATAAATTTATCGGCTTTATTTTACTCCAAACTGCGGCCCTACCATGAACTCTTATAGCAGGTCAATTTTAGCCGATAATTAAACTGTCCTGCTATTTCGTACCATGAAAGCGTTATGTAACAGGCCAGTCAGCGACCACGTGACCTATGCCGGCGAGCGATCGTATTACTATTCAAACCTACTTCTGCCCTGCATTAGCGTACCATGAAGTGTTTTTGACAAACCGAAATCGATATTTGAACTGCTAAAGTGTCATAATATTGCCGGTCACTTGCAGGTGGAAAAAAGTAACTTTTATTGGATTGCTTTGTCTTAAATGTACTGTAAACGTAGGTATTTTTTATTATTATTGCTATTCCTAGCCCTAGTCCTATTTGGAATTTATATTGCATATTTTTGACATTAACTGTGTTTTAGAAAAATATTGATATTAGTATAAAATATAGTTCCTAATTCATTACTTCTATTTAAAGTTATTTATTTATTTTTTAATATTTACTTACTTTTAAAGCATTTTTTATTTATTTTTAATTTTAGATAAAAAAAGTATCTTCACGCCCGTATCCCCAAAGAGGTAGGCAGAGGTACAACAAGTGTACCCACGATTAGCCAAAAACTAATCGCCACCCGGGCACTTTTTCCAATCCCGGGCAACATTGCTTTTGTCAGAAAACTGAAAAACACATTTATTTGAATTGTCCGACCCGGGACCTCATGTGATCAACTCCGACACCGGACCACTAGACCACAGAGGAGATACACAAAAATTTAGATGTGTGATGAAAATTAACGTTTTGAGTATGCACTTTTATTGACTTAGTTTCCCATAACATTTTGCTAACCAAACTGGAACAATTGGGAATAAGAGGCCCGACACATGCGTGGTTAAAATCTTACTTGTATAATAGAGCACAATATGTCGAAATTATGTCAGTTAATAAATATGGTTATATAAAATTTCATAAATCGAAACGTAAAATAAATAATTCGGGTGTCCCCCAAGGCAGTATACTTGGACCGCTTCTATTCCTCCTTTACATTAATGATTTCCCAGACATTACTAATAATACATGCACACTGTTTGCCGATGACATTTCAATAATAATCACCAATAATAATTATAATATAATTGACGAAATTAATATTACAATTCAAAAAGCAATAGAATGGCTCACCTATAATAATTTAAAAGTAAATTTGGAAAAAACGAATGTTATATTTTATGGCAATCAAAATAAATTGAACATTTTACATGACAATAAAAAAATACAGAGAGTGCATCAAACTAAATTTTTAGGTATCCACATTGACGATAAATTAAACTGGAAAGCACAAGTCGAAAGTGTTTGTACAAAATTAAATAGATTTGTGTATGTGTTAAGGCGGCTGAGACAAACAACAGGTCTTACTACTGTGCTAAAAGCATATCATGGATACGTGGCCTCAGTGCTTAGATATGGCCTGTTATTATGGGGAAACTCAACAGACATTAATAAGGCGTTTGTTGCACAGAAAAGGTGTATTAGAGCTATATGTGCAAAGCCACCGTTCGTTTCATGCAAACCACTTTTTAAGAAATTAGGTATTCTACCACTTCCATGTATGTACATATATGAATTGGCCTGTTTTGTTAAAACAAATTATAAGCTATTTTCTGAGGCACGTGATGTGTATCCTCGGAATACACGAAATTCAAACAGGCTGGTTTTTAACCTGGCACCAAGGATAGCATTGTATCACAAACAATATTATTCCATGTGTATACAGGTTTACAATGCCGTGCCAGATACTTTTAAGTCACTACCCCTTAAGAAATTTAAAAAAGGTTTACTGAAGTGGCTAAAGGATAAAAATTTTTATAGTGTTAAAGAACTGTTGCTGATGCCAAAATTGGGTCATAGAAGAAGAATATGATGCACATTTACATGTTTATTTTATAGTTTTATTCCATTATTCTTTATAATCTTTTTAATTATAAGCATTTTACAAATTGACATTCCTTTAAGACATAATAATTTTTTCTCTCAAGATTACTAATTTTTTTTTTCTACTTAATTCTTCTGACTAATACAATTTGACATTACAATGATATTATTAATCTATTAATTTTGTTGATAATAATTATTTTTTATAATATACTAATTTTATATTTTAATTTTG
Organism: Apodemia mormo; assembly: GCA_036924255.1. Lineage (NCBI taxonomy): Eukaryota > Metazoa > Arthropoda > Insecta > Lepidoptera > Riodinidae > Apodemia > Apodemia mormo. The sequence continues at coordinate 7,169,321 of JAUPFN010000024.1, read as the reverse complement.
TTAACAATAATTAATTACTATTCTATAATATCTTAGCAATATTAAAAATGTTAATTTTGCCACAAATAAAAAATTTCATTGCATGCTGTTCATACGGCAAAGTAGGAGGAACTAATAACATAATATAAGAGACCATGTAACTAACCCTATTTTCTGCAATAAACATTTGATTGATTGATTGATTGATTGATTGATTGAATCCCGTTGCAATATCTTTATGAGTATTCAAAATATCTCATAAAACTTCCAATTGTTCATTGAATATATTGATATCATACGATCGTTTTGCTTCCGACATTAATCACGTTCATATCAATGTGTAATTTTAAGCTTTAAAGTAGTCACAAACTATTTCAAAACTCTAATCCCAAAAAGTCAAGACGTACTCAAGAAATTTAAAAACCGCGCTCATAACATAAATGTCTTTATTAAACAGTTCAAGGTCATGTGTAATATTCCCAGAGTTGCGTTCTTTAATGGATGCCGCTTAACAAATATTACGTGATTTACTTTATGTTCCATATATTTTACGTAGACTTTAAATAACTTAAAAGTCGATCTCTTTTGCCAATTTGTATTCTTAAATTCAAGATTTCTAATTAAAATGCATTATTAATAATAATTTTATACTAAAATTTAAAAATCGGCAAGTTATGAGTTTCTCAACGTTAATTTGATATGTCCTGCCAGAGATAATGTGACCGGCCAGAAGACGACGCATTGCAGGTCAACAAAAATTAGTTCATGGTACGATCGTAAAACCTGACAGGTTAATACTCATAGTTGAACTGCCTGGAACTTGACAAGTATTATAAGAGTTCATGGTAGGCCCTCTGGAACACGAGAATGACAGTGACGCGTTTGCGACAGGAACTGCAGGCTTATCACCTAACGTTTGCAATTCACCAGCGATCAGTAATGACTATTACACGTAACGGTACGTAACGGTATTTGACGCAGTTTTAAAGGAGAAAAGCTGATAAGATTAAGTCAATCGGTGAATTGATTTGAAAGTAATTAAAAAAAAATAAGTTTGCTAAAAACAACGTAATTTTAATATTTGAAAAGCTATAAATTTTGAGAATTAGATTCGATTATGATTTTTGAAACTACTAAAATATCGTAGAATACCAAAAACGGATTGGTTGAAAAATTTAGAAGCTATGTCAAAAAAAAATTTTTTTAAATTATCATCAATGATTACTCCCTAACGGATAAACTGATTTTGATGCAATTAATGAATTAGACGTAGTTTTTTGAGGAATAGAGCTGATTAGTTTTTGTAATTAACCGGTACATAAATCTGGAAGTTAATTAAAAAAATACTGTTTCACCAAAATTTTTTTTGGTGTTTTTTCAAAATTTCTCAAAATCTCTTAGACCGAATCGCTTCAAATTTTCAGGAAGTCTAAGTTGAGCGGAATCCAATCGAATGCCATCAACTGAGTTGTGATCGGTCCAGCCGTTCAAAAGTTATGAAATGTTTACATACACACATACACACACCCACACACATACATATAGACATACTGATATCATCGCGAAAATAATCGGAAAAGGTTCCTAGGGCCTCAAAATGCGAACATCTGGTGAATACTCGATTTTGGAAAATCGGGGTAAAATCAGTAACTTCCTTATCTACATACGTAGTGGGAAGCTAAAAAAAAAAGTGTGTGTGTACTTACATACGCCCACACAGAATACATAGTAGTACAAGTACGCACGTAAGAAGTTATACTCAAGGATTTATAACGATATAATTTCGATATTTTTGCTGTTTCGTGATTGGTTCCCTGCGTTTCATGCTGTTTCGTAATTGGTTCCCCAATTAGCGCTAGAACACAACGTCATAATATCACATACCATAACCAATCACAACGGCGCAAATATATCGAAATCATAACGTTTTAAATCCTTGGTTATACTTCTTTAACAACATTGATATGTAAAACCCTTTATGTCAATGCGTAACAAGATAAAAATCTTTTTAAAAATTTCATCCTCCGCGTTATTCTGTTTAATGAGAAAACGGACTAGTGATAGAAAAAAGGCGTTTTATACATTGAAAGCAAGTTTTATTATAACGCATTGTCTAGTTAAATAATTTTATTTAAATACCATAAAAAATTATTTGTAGGTACATAATTAGCAAAATGGTCAAGCTTTTTTTGAAAAACTAAAACGTTTCATGTTGTCGGTTTTTCATGACAAAGTGTGACATCGTAATTTTTTTTTTGTAGAAAAAAGGGGCAAACGAGCAGGAGGCTCACCTGATGGTAAGTTATTACCACTGCCCCTGGACAGCCACATCACCAAAGGTCTTGTAGCTGCGTTGCCGGCCTTTTAAGAAGGAGTATGCTCTTTTTTTGAAGGTGCCTAAGTCGTATCCGATCGGAAACACCCCCGCCGGTAATTTATTCCACAGAGGTTTAGTACTGTCATAATTTGTCAAATGTCAAATTTACTGTCATAGTATTTTCCTAACGCGCCAAAAGAAGTACAACTTTAAAAAGTGCGAGTCGGACTCGCGCCCGGTGGGTTCCGTACCATCATCCATAAAAGAAAAAAAATGATGTGGTGTCGCGGGACACCAGATAGGAACGAACTTCCTTCGGCTAAACTGCACTACTCACTTGTGTACACGACTGTCGCGCCTGCGCACGTCTCATTTAACGCTTTTATTCCACGAATTTTTCTTACGGTTTTACTATCACATTTTTTTCAGTTCGGTCGCGCAGCAAAATCCCTATCCCCTCCAAGCCTGTCGTAAGGAACTTCGTTCCAATTACGTTTGTTGTTAAAAATTACGTTTGTTATATGGGAGCCCTTTAATATTTACTTTATTTTTATGTAATTATTTATTTTAACAGGTAATTAACAAATAAATATTCTGTGAAAATTTTAAGCGTCTACCTGTTACCGTTATTATTATTAAGCAAAAAATATGAAAAAAAAAAAACTTTTATTGAATGGAGGCCCCCAATTTTTTTTATTTTTAGTATTTGTTGTTATAGCAGCAACGGAAATACATTATTTGTAAAAAAGCTTTCTAGCTATCACGGTTTATGCGATACAGCCTGGTGACGGACAGACAAACAGTGGAGGCTTAGTAAGAGGTTCCCGTTTTACCTTTTAAGTACGGAACCCTAAAAATCATCACGCGTGCAGATTTACATTTTCTTTTTTAGAATAATAAATATAATTATTTTTTATATGTTCAGCTAATCAATATAAATACGTGAAAAAAAAAACTTTGTACCTCTTAACATAACTACGCCAACGGTGAAGTATGAAATTAGGTACAGTTAAAGTTTACATTGCGGAGAACTGCACAAACCTAATAGCACGGTAATGTTATCTACCAGTATTTTGACTCAGCCCTGTTCATGAAATAAATACCTACAGCCGGCCGTCCCGTGTTGTACGTAAAATGCGATAGAGCTGCGCGTCTTCAATATTTTAACTACATTTGCGGCGCAACCCTCAGTCTGTTGTATATCGAGCGCATGCCGAACTCCGAGCGCGTAGGTATAACTCACGTTCCACCCGTTTGTATGAAGATATAATACTGGTAATGTTTACCGTGCTAATAGTATTCAACAACATGCATTAGAAATTTGTACAAATAAATGAAATTTGAGTGTTTGTTTGTAATATTAAAATAACCCCTTTTTGCTAAATGCACAATATGGATGTATACACGATAAACATACCAAAATATCATTTTTACAATTTTTGTCTGTCTGTCTGTTTGTTTGTTTGTTCCGGCTAATCTCTGAAACGGCTGGACCGACTTTGACGGGACTTACATCGGCAGATAGATGCTCTGATACTCTTATTTTTTAAAATATTTATTTATTTCATATTTCTTGTGATTAATAAAATATTAAATAAAAAATATTTATTTATTTATGTATTTTAGTAATAATATATTAAATAAATTTATTGGAAACTTTCGTAAAATGTGTTTGAAGGTGTCTGGTAGTACTCTATTACCGATAAAAGTCTGTTTTTTTAAATTGTAACAGACCTAATTAAAAGATGAAATAAAAATCAACTTGCCAAAAATACATTTAATGGTTTTTTTGCGAACGTTATATACTGCGCAGTAGAGAAATAAACCGCCGAAAAATAAATAAATGGTATCGCCATTTGATAAAATCATATATTTTCCCGATTTCACTCTGGCAAAAGGATGGGGCCATTAAAGTATTACGTACGAACTAATGGGGGACGGGGGTCTAGGCTTTGCTAGCTTTTGATGACAAGGGGGATAGGGGCTCTGGATGATGATTACGTCAGCAAAATTTATTATTATTACTTTTTAGGGTCTACCACAAAATTTAGTTGATTTGAACACATATACTTACTGTGTATATTGAGTGACCGTGTTGCTGGTCACTCAACTCAACTTAACAATATTTAAGAATTAGTCATGAAAGTATCTGTCAATAGCTAAGGGTTGTTTAGTCCAATCAGAATGAGCATGAGGCTAAGACATCAACGCATAGTCAACTTTTTATAGGTAGTATGAACACCACGAATATGCTCTCAGTGTGGCCCTGACGGAACATTTCTTTTTGTACCTGAGAAAATTATTTAAAAAAAAATTGTCAGCCGCATGACTACGCAGGCCATCCATGAAACTTCCCGCCAAGTTATTTTAAAACTATAAGCATAGTTTTTTCATTTCAAACATCAAGTTTGTTAAAAGTGGCAGTCAATATGATTGTGACGTAATCATCATAGGGGGAGGGGGTAAGCTTGCTGCCTTTTGCTGATATGAGGGATGGGGGTTAATAGTAACAAATATGCTTACGTAAGTGCTTGAACGGCACTTCTTTCCACAATTCGTTGCCAGCTCTTGGACCAAAATATTACAAAATGTAGTGGATAAATTTTGTACAATACGTTAATTATCTTAAAATGTTTTGTTGCAAAATAAACCTGTTTAACGTGTTCGTTTTAGGTAATTAGACACAAGGTCACCTAATTTGAGGGTAAAATAATGTTCTATCACATCGAGTTCGTTTGACGGAACCACGGATTAAATGGATATGCCTTTCAAGACAATTTCTTAGTTTGTCAGTGTACTTTGCAATTACATACAGAAATACAGTTATACTACTTACCGATGAAATAAAATTACTTCAAGGGTAAATTTTAAACCTTGTCATCTCATTCGGTAGGATAAACTGTACAACATGTGTATTTCAATTTTTCACGATATAACTACAAATGTGTCATTTTTGAGTGATAGGAGCGTTTGCTCGTATGCACGGCGACATGTTTCCTTTCCAATAGCTATTAGTACATGGGGCACATTAAAAGTTTTGCAGTTCTAGCTAATCGGAACTATTTGAATTTCAAATGTTATATTTTTAAAACGTGGCAACCTTCTTAGTAATAAAAAAAAAACAATGCGGGAAATGATTTGTCAATTGTTTTTTTTATCACACATCTAAGTTCTACGTACGCAACGAAAATGGAATTAAGTCGAAAAGATTTTAGAGCGATGATTTTAAAAGTTCTCTTTCTCCGCAAGACTGTGCCGCTCGTTTTCAAAATGTTTTGAAATCGCATGAAAAAGTGTTTAAAATGTAAAGGAAATTATTTTGAAAAGCAATAAACATAATATTTTGGTTATAACATGTTGTTTTTTTTTTAAGTTACGCAAAACTTATAGTGTGACCTACGTATTAATGTGGTCTGTGGACGGAACAGATTTACACGATCAAATTACAAAAATCGATTTAGCCCCAAAGTAAGCAATTTATTTGCTTGTGTTTTGTATGGGTGTTAAATAACGATACTAATACATAGAAATACATATATACTGCTACATGCACAATAAACACCCAAACCGAAAAACACAAACGAATACAAATTTTCCGTACCAGCACCAAAGTGTTTGGTCAGTTGACCAAACTGACCAACAAGTCAGTTGATTGCTGACTTAACCAATTTCAATCTCCACTGACTTAGCACTTTCCATTGGTGAGTTTCAGTAGTACTAGTAGTTCCAACTTCAAATCCTCGTCATCATGAGTACCAATTAAATTTAGTATGTACTTATAGCAATAATACCGATGAGCCGAAACTTGGATGTCTCGTCAAAATTCTGCATCTGAGAGTTTCAGTCCCTACATCTAGGCTACATCATGAGATCAGCTGGATGGTACCATAATATTGCATGGCCACTGAACTACAAAAGCTTTGCAACTTTTAGTATAAACGGATATCTATACGATATGTATGATACGGATACGGATATGATTTGCAGTATTTAGAAAATCTGTTTTTTACATAAGAACATAGCCACTTAAAAGCTGATGATCTTCGAATGAGGATCTAGCAACATCAGATCAAGGTCACCGTGTCATTGCGATATAACTTATGTAACAGGATACAACATTTACTATCGATAAATACTTTACAAGTTGTTTGTTTTCTTTCGTCAATTTGAAAAGAGCTGAAATGGCTGAATAGATTCCGTTAAATCAAATCTAAGAACCATCCCGCAAAATAAGGCTTTCGTTTAAAAAAAAACTGTGTGTAAAAAAACTGAGTGCTGACTTAACCAATTTCAATCTCCACATCTTTTAGTTCCAACTTCAGATCCTCGTCATCATGAGTACCAATTGAACTTAGTATGTACTTATAGCAATAATGCCAATGAGCCGAAACTCGGATGTCTCGTCGAAACTCTGCATCTGAGAGTTCCAGTCCCTACATCTAGGCCACATCATGATCTCAGCTGAATGGTACCATTATATTACATGGCGACTGAACTTACATAAGCTTTGCAAGTTTTAATTTAAACAGATATCAGTAAGTCATTGAAAAAATTATTTGCAATATTTAGAAAATCTGTTCTTTACATAAGAATATTGCCACTTAAATAAAAACTGATAATCTTCGTCCTCATTCGAAGATCTTCGATCTTCGAATGAGGATCTAGCAGCATCAGAGTGCTAAGTGTGAGTTTTTCTTTTCGCATTCGAGGTGGCGCTGTACAAATCACATACAAATTCCTAGTAAACTCGAAACGCGCTCACGATCGAATGCGAAAAGAAAAACTCACACTTAGCACTCAGATCAAGGTCTCCATGTGTTATTATAATCAATCTTGTAACGTGCATATTATGTACGCTACTACATTCCTACTTCCCTACAAAAATTATAAATGTGAATGTAAGTTTGTTTGTTACGCCTTCACACAAAAACTACCAAACCGATCATCATAAAACTTTGTACAGATATTCTTGGAGGTATTAAAAGTAATATAGGACACGTTAATTAAAAAAGCCACGTTATCGAGCCGCGGTTAAAAGCTAGTTTAAATATAATTGAGAAACAATGCAGCTGCGAAACATTATGGATATATTTCACACATCTTCGTTTTAATTATATACAATTTAAGTCTAGGTTAGTTAACATAACCGTTCATTAAACCAATAAAAATCGTTAAACTTTACACCCCGCTGACTACTAACGGGAGAGCCGTCAATTAGGAATCCTAAGAAACCGCATGTTTTTGTAATAAAAGCTCCGTATATGGACGCATTCACTATATCCGTAATGAATAAGATCGATGCTTATTAATTTACGAACAAATTATTCATACTGTTTTAAACGCAAAGACTGTCAATCTGTTTGTTATGTTGTCAGGACTATATCGCTGAACCAATTGTGACGAAATTTTGCAAGGAGATAATTGAAGATCTGGGTTTAAAATTGGACTAAAAATCAATTCTAAGGGGATCAAATATTTTTTTGGCGTATTGGTCTTGCCCCACTTTGATGAATAAACCATCTGTCATTTTGCTATGTGCTAGGCATTTTGCTGGGCTGTTCATAAAAGGTAAACGATTGACTATACGTCTTACTACTATCGTGAGTTCTAGGTGTCGCAATAGCGACGTTGCTTATCATTGTCGTGTTCCAGTTTGGATGGCAAGGTAGTTGAATCAGTTCCCCACACTTACAATTATTATTGTTATTATTGTTTTGGTTTTTGTTTATATTTTCTCGAAATAGTTTTTAGTTTATTTCGGTCAGATTTTCTAGAGTTCACGGGAATAAGCCAAGTGAACTTGGATTTACGGTGTTATTCGTGAGTGGGCTGTCATCCTTTAGAAACTTTCGGACAATTCGGCATGTGTTGAGGATGGCCGCTTTTTGTATCATCATATAAGTGTTTTTTTGCAAGTCCAGAGTATGCAGAGTACTAATTAAATGCTTAAGAGTAACTCCAGTACTAGGTAGGACCAACGGCACTATATAAACTTCCATTTTTTGGCAATCTCCATTTTCCATATTTTGGCAATCTCTTCTTTCAAATCTGTGTATTTGTGAATTTTTTATTATTATTATTATTTGTAAGTACAAACATATTTGCATCATTATTTTATGGATATTGATAGATAAATTTTCAAATTATTTGCTTGATTTAAGGGGAAGGGGATTTAGTATAAAAATGAAATAATTTAAACTACGATATTTTTCTTATTTCAATAAAAATAATTATTTTGTTATTTTTTTTTGATAATGTCATTGACCGATCTATATACCTCTTAGATTTTACACTTTCAATCGTCGGCACTTGGTGAAATTCCATTATTTTTAGTTGAAACTAGTTTAAAAGCGAAACCGGTCGATAAAATTAAATAAATTAGTGTATTATAATAGTGAAATAAAAGTACAAGTGAGTGATAAACTAGTTTCAACTAAAAATTAATAATTTATATTTAATTTTATTATTATTATTTAATTTTATTTATTTATAACTAGCTGTGCCCAAGATTACGTCCGCGTGGAAAAATTTCAAAAATTAAAGTAGCATTAGTTGCTCCTTATTACCGTTTTTAAAAAGTAGACAGTTGCGGGGTTTACCCCCATTGTTCCCGTTCCAGTGGGACTTCCGGGGCAAAAACTATCCTATGTCTTTTCTCGGGTCTCGACGACGAAGACTTCTCTATCACCCCGCGCAATGCCACGACTCCACCTACCACTTTTAGTTCACACGCCACTTTAAGCCGAGGTCCGGTCTCACAGGAGACAGCCCTTAGCGCGGGCGTAAGTTCTGGCTGAGCACTGTGCTTGCCTAATAGTTCAATGACGCAGTAATGACCCATAATAGTCATTTCGAACAAAACTCGGGCCTCCAACTATCCTTGTACCAAATTTCATCCATATCGGTTTAGGCGTAAAGAAGAGACAAACAGACAGAGTTTCTTTCGCATTTATAATATTAGTATGGATAAGTTCTAACAAATATTTTCTCTGTATAATAATCGTGTAGATGTCCAAGGGCGTTAGACCAATAGAATGATCATCGCATAGTGACATCTCTAGGATAACCAAGCCGGAACTCTGGCTGACAGTCGTTACACAATATTTCCTATAATTATACACACTATCAATCGTCCTATGGTTGAAACTCGATTGTAATTCCATTAATGTTAAAGCATAAATATATAGAGTAGGTAGTATACAATAAGTGCACTCACGATTAGCCGTAGGTACTTGGTCCCACAATATGAGAGGAGGCTAGTCTATCGCCAACTGGGCACTTTCAAATCCCAAGCAACGTTGTTTTTATCAAAAAACTAAAGAAAAAAAAAAACATATTGCTAGCGCGTTATGTAAAGCCCATATGACTTGTTAAGGCCGTTCGTCCTATACATTGTGCCACTACATTGCTAAGTAAATCAATTTAAATTTAAGGCTCTTAACATACGTAGCGGTTAGTGAACGATCGTTTGCGCTGACGTCTTCTCAATTCTTTAGTAATATAAATGTGAATGTTTGTTTGTATGGTAACTTTTTTGCGATAAAATGATTGGATGAAATTTAGTAAGTATATTGGAAGTCTTTTTAGTTTTTATGTGTGCTTTTGTGATTAGTGCCGGCGTGGTCGTGGTTGTAAAAGTGTGGTGGATGTGGGCGGATAAGTGTGCCGCTGGGGTCTTCGTTTGATCGGAACCATTGGTGAGTCTTATCCATATATTAAACCGACGTCTTTCTTTTCGGTACCATCACGGAGGATACATAGAACTGTTTATGGATAATAGCAAATTTAATTAATTTCACCTTTTTAATAATGGATTTCCGCAAAGTAACGCCTGAATCAATAAAATATCTGCTAGCTGATCACATTTGTACTGTTTCAGAATAAGATAATTATATTTAATTTCCGACCGGTTTCGCTTACACAACCATCCTCAGGGTATTTACAATAAATATACTTATTGTAAATACCCTGAGGATGCTTGTGTAAGCGAAACCGGTCGGAAATTAAATATAATTATCTTAACCATCCAACCATATAATTATCTCAACCATCCTCAGGGTATTTACAATAAATATATTTATTGTAAATACCCTGAGGATGCTTGTGTAAGCGAAACCGGTCGAAAATTAAATATAATTATCTTAACCATCCAACCATATAATTATCTCAACCATCCTCAGGGTATTTACAATAAATATATTTATTGTAAATACCCTGAGGATGCTTGTGTAAGCGAAACCGGTCGGAAATTAAATATAATTATCTTAACCATCCAACCATATAATTATCTCAACCATCCTCAGGGTATTTACAATAAATATATTTATTGTAAATACCCTGAGGATGGTTGTGTAAGCGAAACCGGTCGGAAATTAAATATAATTATCTTAACCATCCAACCATATAATTATCTCAACCATCCTCAGGGTATTTACAATAAATATATTTATTGTAAATACCCTGAGGATGGTTGTGTAAGCGAAACCGGTCGGAAATTAAATATAATTATCTTAACCATCCAACCATATAATTATCTCAACCATCCTCAGGGTATTTACAATAAATATATTTATTGTAAATACCCTGAGGATGCTTGTGTAAGCGAAACCGGTCGGAAATTAAATATAATTTATCTTATTGTGAAACAGTACAAGTGTTATCAGCTAGCAAATATTGTGTTAAAAATGGAGTTTCACCAAGTGCCGACGATAAAAAGTGTAGAATATAATAAAATATCTGTGTTAGAATATTTATCACGACGGCGGAGTCACGGCGGGCACAGCTAATAAAAATATTTGCACTTATTTGAATTTTTTAAAACTAAAAATAATACGATTTACGTATAGAATGCGTGTATAATTATTTATTTTATATCATCGGATATAAAACAAGCAGATGGTTCTCCTAATGGAAATAATCAACCATCGCCTATAGACACCAAAGATGTTAATGATACATTGCTATCCATGTGGTACGGTGGGAATTTACAAAATCCGTTCAGTAGTTCTACAAATTTTAATTCCTACAAAAACCTACAAACTTTTAAACTTTATCTCTTTACAATATTAATAGTTAATACATATTATAAAAATAAAAGTTACAGCCGTTAGATCTTACATGATGCTTAAAATAATACGGCCTGCAGGATGGTCAGTAAATTCCTTTTGTGGGAATTTCGGTCCGTTGTAGTGCGGCTTACTAAGGTAAGATGCACGTATGAAGAGCCATTACGATTTAAGAGCCATTTCACAAAATCGCACAACTGAAATTTAGATATTTTCTAATCGATGCAAGAGCTGGACGTCGTCGTCCATATAGTGCACCTAGTGCTGGTAAAATGAAAATAGTATTGATACTTTTGATATTTTAATTATAACGACGCGGTACTAACTTTAGCACACGGACGTAGCGGATTTTATAGTATTCGTTTTTATTTATTTTTGAAATAAAAAATAAATAAATATAATTTAAATGACTTATTTGTGCATGAAAATAGAATATAGTTATTTTCTATGCCAATTTCTATAGGAAAATGTCAGTTTTTGATAAAAAACCCAGTTAATATTTCGTTAATTTTCGTTGAAATAGGCATATTTGCTTAATTAATTAGATATAGTTCTTTTATTCTTCTTTTATCTATCTTATAGTTCTTTTATCTATCTTTTATGAAAAAAGTAATCCATTCAGGCACAATTGTTGGATATTTCTGGTAATTTAGTATTTTTTCTAATTAAATTTGTCGATTCTAGCGGTAGCAATACCTTTCAGAAAAATAGCTTCCTTGCGTAATTGTCGAAACTTGATTTCGGAGAACATTTATTATAAGAAATACAATTGATGATTAAAAAATCTGTTTCATTGAGCCGATATTTAAAAGATTAAACTATCTAATGAAACCATTTAATTGAATAAAAGGACCTTATAATAAGAAAATTTAGGAGTTGGAAAATTTTGATTTCTCGTCAAAAGTTGGTCTAAAGTGTGAACTGCCTCTTAAGCTCTCAACGCTGACTGATATATAAATTTCCCGTCATTTGACTCGATCTTTAATTTTCTTTTTGTTTTTCATGGTGTTACCACATTAAAATGTATTTTGTGAATGATTATACTTACATTAATATTGGGTAAATTCTTATAACGTACTTTTCTCTTCGTCTTTAAATTTGCTTTCATACCAGTTAAAAAAAAAAAATAATGACAAAATCGGGGAATAATCTTTGGTGTTACTTTTATATAATTAGATAGCAAACAAGCAGATAGCTCTTTTGGCGGAAAGATACAACCATCGCATATAGACAACGAAGATGTTAATGTAACTATATAGACAACAAAGATGTTAATTTTGCTGTCCTTGTGGCGGAGTCTTAAACCACAAAAGTTTACCGGCTACCTTAGGGGCCATTCATAAATTACGTCACTTTCCATAAATCACGTCGAATTTCATGATTTTTTGACCCCTCCCCCGTCCTTGTCACATGACACATTTGTGAGACCCCCCTCCTACCTAGTGTGATGTCACATATTTAACAATTTTACATTGGAAAAAGGATCTCCTTCGGTTATTTTTATCTATACAGGTATTTTATTTTGAAAAAATGTGATGTCACAAAATTTGGGAACCCTCCCTACCCCTTGTCACACAATGTCACACTTCTTCGACCTCTCTGCCCCTTAACGTGTTTATGGATAGCCCCTTATCCTCCAAACCGGAAAAAGACAGTGACAAACACTGACGCTATTGCGGCAGGAATAGGTAAGGCAGTGGTACCAGACCCATGCGACACAATGCATAACTCGCATAGCCAACCGTTCGCTTTTCACAAATTGCCTGAAAGAATGACAGATGGGCTTTTCTTCAAAGAGGGCTTTTGAAGAATAGACCAGATTTAAGATTTGATTCTTTTTTGTATCAGTTCTTTACACAAAATTGATTTAACTACAGAAACGTTCAGAGATAAACATTTCTAAGAAAGCAAAATATTCAATTTCACATAATAAAATAGATGTCGTTTTTGTTTCTTATCATGGACTAGCTGAGCCTGCGAATTCGTTTGCGTGAAAAAATTTCGAGAAAAAAAATAGCCTAAGTTACTCCCTATCACATCAGCTATCTGCCAGTGAAAGTCCCGTCAAAATCAGTCCAGCTGTTCCAGAGATTAGCCGAAACAAACAGACAGTCAGACAGACAGGCCGACAGACAGACAGACAAAAATTTAAAAAAAAATGTTGTTTTGGTATATGTATCGTGTATACATCCATTTGCATTAAGTAAAAAGCGGTTATTTTAATATTACAAAGAGACACTCCAATTTTATTTATTTGTATAAATAGATAAGATATACTAAGATTATCTTATTTATACAGCTTTTTGTGTTGTCAGTTCTGAATATTTATGATAATGATTTTTTTTTTATGTCATAAGATAGCAAACAAGCAGATGGATCTCCTGATGGAAAGAGTCAACCATCGCCTATAGACACCAAAGATGTTAATGGTGCGTTGCTATCTTGTGGCGAGGTATAATGCCACATGCATAAGTTTACCGGCTACCTTACCCTCCAAACCGGAACACGACAGCAACAAGCACTGACGCTATTGCGGCAGGAATAGGTAAGGCGGTGGTACCAGACCCGGGCGAGACAATGCAGAACTCTACCACCTAGTAGCCACGATGGTAGTGACTCGATATCCAATCGGTCGCCTTTTACGACCTGCCTGGCAGAACGGCAGTTGGCCTATTCTACAAAGGAGGCCGGGACCAACATGGCGAAATGATAACGCTTTTTCTAGAATTTTGTATCAGCTGTTAAATTTATGCGTCTTACATAGGTATGTAACATTTTTTAACTAGTTCAGCTAGTCATAAATAAAAGAACGTTTTAATTTTATTGCGGAAAAGAAGGAATTTGCTTGTTTTAAAAGTACGACAAAGTTTGAAAAGTTCATGTACCGTAGTGTGTTTCTGTTTAAAATGTTCTTGGTATGACAAATAAATGTCCATTGGATTCTAACAAAAGTTTATTGTACATGAAATTAATGTCAGTTTAGAAACGGATATTTATCACGAAGTTTCGTGAAAAAGAAGAGTCGGGCTTATTGATGAAACAAAGTGCTAATTTTATGACAGAAAGAAGAATTTTATGAAAGAAGAAAGATCCTTGCTTCTTTTAAAAGTTAGTAAAAATAACAAGTTTTAGAAGTTCATAACTTCCGTAGTGAGTCCTTTTCAAAAAGTATTTACTGTTAAAAAGTGCCCATTGGCCTTTGATATTGTACAATTAATTAATTTAATAATTTCGGATCAGGTTATATAGTTAGGTTATATTTATTGAACTTTGTGTCAACTTCACCAATTTCCTTTTCGATTTATAAATCGGTGAAGCTGAAGATTAATCGGTAAAAACTAGGGATGAGCCTAAATTCTTTTTACATTCGGTTTAACTGAATTTCGGCAGCTTAAACAGAATTTCGTTATTTGGCCTAAATCCGGTTTAAATGCCGAACATTCGGCACAAAAAAAAAGTTACTACTTGTACTACTTTGAAAACCTTTAAAACCTTTAAAACCTTTCGCCGTGTTGGTCCCGGCCTCCTTTGTAGAATAGGCCAACTGCCGTTCTGCCAGGCAGGTCGTAAAAGGCGACCGAATGGCTATCGAGTCACTACCATCGTGGCTACTAGGTGGTAGAGTTCTGCATTGTCTCGCCCGGGTCAGGTACCACCGCCTTGCCTATTCCTGCCGCAATAGCGTCAGTGCTTGTCGCTGTCGTGTTCCGGTTTGGAGGGTAAGGTAGCCGGTAAACTTATGCATGTGGCATTAGACCTCGCCACAAGATAGCAACGCACCATTAACATCTTTGGTGTCTATAGGCGATGGTTGACTCTTTCCATCAGGAGACCCATCTGCTTGTTTGCTATCTTATGATATAAAAAAAAAAAAAACTACTATTTTGCTGAACTACACTAATGTTATAAAGAGGATTGATTTGTATTTTTGTATTTTTATATGTATTGAATAAACTCAAAACTACTGGACCGATTTGAAAAATTCTTTCACTATTAGGAACATATTAAATCATACCCAAAATGTCATATTATATATTAAAAAAAAACTTGAGAGGTGTCAAGGGACACCCGGATGGAACGAAGTTCCTTTTATTATTATTTACAAAAAACCTGTATACACTCAACAAAAATAATTGTCGCGAAACCACACTGTTCAATGTGAAATAGAAATGAAAATATCTGGCTTGCTTTCTATAAGAGAGAGAGAGACAGACAGACAGAGAAACATGCGCACGCCGCACAGCTTACAATAGCTTACTATAACAAAAAGTGTCGTGACAACTTTTCGTAAGAATTTTTTCCGTCTAGCCCCCTTCACAACGCGCGATAAGGAACTTCGTTCCAAAAAAATTAGAGATCCCTACTTAAATTGGAAGAATGTAACCAAATGTATCCAAAATTTAACGATAAGTCATTACTTCGCGTGCGCTGCGAAAACCATTAGGATATATAAAATAATTTAAGTAAATTCGTAAACAAATAACGACATGTCGCTCTGGAAAAAGTGCGCTAAAATTGAACCGAAGTTCCGCTGAAATTCGGCCGAATTTTTTATTTTCACCACAAACCACATCTGGCCCATCTCCAATGAAAATAAATACACAAAATAAGATTCCGATGAACTAAGACGTCGGCTCCTCTTTTTTTAAGTCGGTTGAAAAATAGCCCTAACATAATATATTACAGATAAGACAATTATTGTAAGACTACCTTTTGTTTGCTATGAAAAGCGTTCCTTTACATAGGCTGACCACAACTCGTCGTAATTACTGAGACTAAAGAGGATTATTTAAATAGCTCCATTCTTGATTAAACATGACCAGTTTAGGACTTCTGACTCTATCATATGGTGAGAAAGGTGATATTTGCTTATGATCATTCTATGTTAAGGCTGCACTCACAGCTACAAGGATAAGTTACAAAATAGTCGAGTTAAACCTTTCGTTTCGTAAATGCTTAATGTTATGTGAAGTTTATTATTGCATGTGTTAAGATTTAATGGACTTGATACTGTGAAGAATTTTAGAAGATAATTTACACCAGGTAATAACAAACATATTATATTCAATACCTGTGCTACCAGCCCTTTTGAGTAATAGGCTAACTAATAGGCGTCTTGTTAAAATCGAGAGAAGTTTAACAACTAACATCGTTTCTACTAACTTGCTTTAAACAATTTTGTAAAAATGTTTATTATTACTAGCGATCATCTGTGGTCGAAATTCGACCAAAGACTAGCCATAAAATCTATTTAGTTGTCAACTGACATTCGCCGTAAAAAAATAGAAATATAAAGATGTAATGTAATCAGAAATCAGAGGTAGTTTATTTAATAAAACTTTTTACAAGTTATTTTGTTGCGTCAAAATTTTTTTTAACTACTACCGGATCGGAAACGAGACCACACACTGACAAAATCCCGTGGGAAAAACTCAGCGGGCTTGTCTTTATTCATGTATTTTTTTTAAGTTATTGTATAAAAATTGTATAAAGTTTCATGACTGTAATAAATTGTATTTGAGTCTTACACGTACATATATACATACATATATTCAAACACCGATCTGTTCCAGCGGACTTGAGAGTTTTGCTTGCTTATTCAATGAACATGGACGTTGTAACTTTGGTTGTAAGGAAGTTTGAATGTATGATATTTAGCAATCGTTTCTCTGCATACGCAGTAACAGCCTCAATGACTCCTTGTCATGTCAGAAAAGTCCCGTCAATATCGATTTAGTCAGATTTGCTGAAACAAGCAGAAAAAAACACAAACAATAACAAACATCATTATCGACGGACAAAAATTTTTAGAATTGTTTTGTTCATAAAAGTATCGAGCGTAACGTATTCACATGTATTTTATAAATAAGATGTTAATTTAGCATTATGAATTGACAATTTAATTTTATTTATATATTCTTAACGAAATCACTGAACTACCGTGTTGTTTTTGGACGAAGCGTGACAAATCAATGCAAATTTTTTTAAGAACCGAGTTAAATTACCGAACCGAGTTAAGTAATTACCGTTCTAATCGTCGGCACTCGGTAAAAATACACTATTGTTAGTTGAAACTAGTGTTAGGTATATTTATTTGTAATATAAATAATATTGTAAATAATGCTTGAATGTAATATTAATATTCGTTTATCTCGCATAATAGATATTAGAATTTGTTATAAAAATGCTGCACTACAGTGGCGCCACTTCCGCAACATCGTGGAATCGTTATATCAAATTATAAACTTGGAAGTGGTGCCATCTGAACTGGTCTGTTTGAAGTTGACATTTTTCAATCTACCCTACTTTTAATTATTGTAAAACTTGTGATACTATAAAATACCTTGTACTGGCCTACGCGGGTCATTCTGCTCTAAGTCTTGAAAGGATAAACATATATGTACGTCAAACTGTCTATTATTAAAACGAACCTTACACTAGTTTAGACACCCGTACTTTTATTTCACTATAGACTATAGATATAGACTAAATTATTTAAATTAATCGGCCGGTTTCGCTTTTTTAGACGAAAGTATATACCTATACGGAATATATTTTTTTTATCATAAGATAGCAAACAAGCAAATGGGTCTCCTGATGGAAAGAGTCAACTATCGTCTAGAGATACCAAAGATGTTAATAGATGTTAATAGATGTTAACGGAACACGACAGTGACAAGCGTTGACGCTATTGTGGCGGGAACAGGTAAGGTGGCGGTACCAGACTCGGGCGAGACAATGCAGAACTCTACCACCTAGTAGCCACGATGGTAGTGACTCGATAGCCAATCGGTCGCCTTTTACAACCTGCCTGGCAGAACGTCAGTTGGCCTATTCTTCAAAGGAGCCCGGGACCAACACGGGGGAAGTATATTACATACAGACTAAATAATAATATCTCTTTTAAGTTTTTTAATTTTTCGAAAGACACATGACTTTTGTTTGTCCTTAAATTTATACATATAATAAAATCGTAGGAAAGTCAAAACTGTACATTGAATATTTTTTTAAAAGAATACTTTGGGCGTGATCTACAATCGATATCGAAGCCAAAAATATAGTTTTTAGAATTTTTGTCTGTATTTATAGCCGGGGTAAACTCAAAAAGTCAAAATTTAAAATTTATTTATTTAAAATTTTGCATGATTATTAACAGGTCGGGTCAACATATAGGCTATATATTATCACGCTATCACCTACGGGGGAGGAGCTGTACGAAGTAAACGAAGTCCGCGCAGATGAAGTCGCGAGCAACAGCTAGTATTTAATGAGCTTATTGTTTTAGAGTAATATTTTTCTGTATAAAAATATAATTAAAGATGCATTATCAGATATATATTAATAGTAACATATAATTGGATATTTTTTAAATTGATTTTATAAGTTTAATTAATTGTAAAGATAATTCATGAGCTTAAATTTTAAATATGATTAAATAGATTATAATATGTATTTTCACACCGGCATTTTCGGTAGATTATGGCGATCTGAAATTTTTTAGATTCCAGAATAGGTGGTAGTCCAGAATAAGTGGTAATTTTATTCCAATCGCAGCTTATCTAACAACTGTCTGTGCATTGTTTGGTTTTTA
Organism: Apodemia mormo; assembly: GCA_036924255.1. NCBI lineage: Eukaryota > Metazoa > Arthropoda > Insecta > Lepidoptera > Riodinidae > Apodemia > Apodemia mormo. Next base: position 7,150,369 of record JAUPFN010000024.1, on the reverse strand, counting down.
TGAATAAGAATTGTTTTATTTACATTTACAATAACATGCGTATAGACTAGAAAAAAAAAAACAAAAAGCCTGCAAATACAGTAAACAAAGAAAATAAAACATTACACTTTTATAAGACGTCGATAGTTACAATTTATACAGCATAAATATTTACATGCATGAAAAAAAGAACATAAAATTTAATAATGGTTATCGTTGCAAATAATTGGCTTACTTTGGGGTTAGATCAGTAAGTGTAATTTGTCCCGTGAATATTCATTATTAGCTAAACCGCGCAGCTTCGCCCGCAATTAGATTAATATGTCGTCAAAATAGCTTTTCATACAAATTTCATCCTCTGTTTCAGCCCTCCAGGGACTGATTTTTGAAAAAAAATTTAGCCTATTTTTGACCTCGGATCTTCAATTATATTCATTCCAAATTTCATGAAAATCGGTCCAGCGGTTTAGCCGTGAAAGCGTAACAGACAGACAGACAGACTTTCGCATTTATAATGTTAGTATGGAAGTATGGATTTACTAGCTGCAGTGTGTAGCCCGCTGCATTATAAAAGTTTTTGGCGAATCCCGCGGGAACAACTCTTTTTACCGGGATAAAATCTATGTGCTATTCCAAGTCATAATCTACCTGTGTGCTAAATTTCATTCAAATCCGTTCAGTAGTTTTTGTGTGATTGAGTAACAAACATCCATCCATCCATCCAAACATTCGCATTTATACTATTAAATAAAGATTATGAAGCGTTAGTGAATCATGGTAAACCAAAACATATTCTGTTTAAGTTCGTTTCATTCCGCTCACCACGTAAAGAAACCAGTATGATACTTTAAATCAGCTGATCATATATTATTCAAAGCCATAATGATGAATGTCATTGACACACATAGACATGTGATGTAATAATGTCCGGCGCCGACTTATTCTGTAAATTGAATATACATTACTGAGGCGATATCGCCTTGTAATGTATATTAATCCCTACTAATAATATGAATGAGAATGTAAGTTTGTTTGTTACTCATCGATATAGAATACATTGATTTCGCTGTTGTTACTATTTCACGCGAAAACTACTTGACTGATCATCATTAAACTTTGTACAAATATTCTTGGAGGTATGACAGGTAATATAGGATATTTTTTATTAAAAAAATACTTGTATAATGGTTTAAATGCGAGTGAAGCCGCGGGTAAAAGCCAGTGTTATATAAAATTCTCATGTCACGGTTGTATACATAACATATTTCTCCGAAAAGAATTGACCGGTTTTGATGAAATTTTATATGTATATTCAATGGTGATAAGGGTTTTTTGGGATTGATCCCAATTTTTTTTTATCTTTTCGACAAATTTTTTTATTTTTATTTTTTTATGATGTGGCATTAAAAAATACATACAACCTTAAATTTTCACCCTTCTTTCATCATCATCTGTTTTTTAGTAGCGATATTAGTAATTTAATAACTAAACTAACTGTTTATGTTATCTATATTAATATTATAACTGCGAAAGTTTGGATATTTGGATGGATGCATGTTTGTCACTCAATCACTTAAAAACTACTAAACGGATTTCAATAAAATTTGCCACACAGGTAGATGATGACTTGGAATAGCACATGGGCTACTTTTTATCTCGGAAAAATTAAATGATCCCGTGGGATTCGTCAAAAACTTTGGAGCGGAGCTGTCGAGCTAAAATGGAGCGAACTGCACGCTGCAGCTAGCTCCATGCAGCTATGTATATAATTCTGTAGTGACTGTTTTTACATTGACTTTTGTAAATTAGTGATAAATGTTTGTTACATAATTCACTGATGTTAATTTTACTCTTCCATGTATTTGTATGTCCTGTGTTAACCGAAAAACGGCTTGAGTGATCTTGATAACTTTTTTTCGTCAGTAGGTACATTTAAATCTAACGAATTGGCTGAATTTAAGCTTGTTTTTATATAATAGAATAGTAGCAACTTAATGATACCACACATATACATATCTTCACGCCAGATCCCTTACGGGGTAGACAGAGAGAACCGAGTGCCATACATCACAATCCTTGCAGGCTTGTGTCACTTTCTCCTCATTCATCACTCTCTTCATTCACACACGCCGGTTTCGAAGACTCTTGACACCACCTTCGGACAGTATTCGATCAATCTGATTGTGGTATGTCAGTCTTGGTCTTCCCCGATACCTACATCCTTCCACATTCGCATTGTATATCTGTTTTGTTATCCTTTCATCTACCATTCTTTCTACATGTCCGAACCAACGGAGCATGCCCTTTCGCATCTTTACACCGGCTCTTTCTTTCAAACCTAACCTCTCTCTCACTTCGACATTACGAACCCAGTCCGCGAGTGTCACGTCACATATTTTTCTTAGCGACCTCATCTCGACCGCGTTGATTCTACTTGCATGGCCTTTCTGATATACCCAACTCTCACTTCCATACAATAGCGTTGATTTTACTTGCATGCCCTTTCTGATATACCCAACTCTCACTTCCATACAATAGCATTGGGATAAGCACATGATTATGCAGGGCTAGACGGGCACCCTACTTAAAATTGTGCTATTAGGTAATCTCCCTAACGCTCCATTCACTCTGTTTCCTGCACACACTCTTCTTTCAACATCAGCGGTGTACCTTCCATCCGTGCTAAAAGCACATCCAAGAAACTCATCCACTTGTGTCAGCACTACATCATCGACCACAACTCTTACATCCGTTCTGGTTGCTTCTCTTTCAAATACTAAAACTTTAGTTTTCTTCGCATTCAAATGTAAGCCTATACTCTTACAGTCCTCATTCATAACTGTGACCAATGTTTGTAGCTCAGATGGAGTTGAGCCTAAAAGTACAGCGTCATCTGCATAAAGCAGGCAGTTCACCACTAGATCACTCATGCACATTCCCACATTCAATGACACACACTTAATGATACCGCGATCTAAAAATACGGTGTCGTTTATTGGCAATTTACAATACTTACTATAATTAATGTGCACACATAATATTATTTAAATACATAACAATCAATAGGCTAGTTAACTAAATATGAAAAACTGTTTAACACTTTAACGTATTAGGTATACATATTTACCAAAAAATATTTCTTAATACCGTACATTTATAATTTTTTTTATATTATAAGAGTCAACCATCGCCTATACAAACCAAAGAGGTTAATGGTGCGTTGCTATCTTGTGGCGAGATCTAATGCCACATGCATAAGTTTACCGGCTACCTTACCTTCCAAACCGGAACATGACAGTGACAAGCACTGGATATTGCGGCAGGAATAGGCAAGGCGGTGGTGCCAGACCCGGGCGAGCCAATGCAGAACTCTACCACCTAGTAGCCACGATGGTAGTGACTTGCATAACCAATCGGTCGCCTTTTACGACCTGCCTGGCCGAACGGCAGTTGGTCTATTCTTCAAAGGAGCCCAGGATCAAGAAGTGGAATATTATAAAAATTTCACGTTTTAAAGTTTAAATTTACTGAAAAATACGCTTTGAACTATCATGGCGTCTTAAATGACATCACGTCGTGGTGTTACATACATTATATACTCTGTAGTTTCTATGAAAAATCAAAAACAAAATGACGTTATACCACGTTGTGTCGTAACATCTCTAGATTTGCGTTTACTATCACTTGACTTAATGACTATGTTATCAAAATTATGGTTCAAATATATTACTAACCATTATCTTTAAAATAAATATTTTTGTTCTTTTTTATCTTCCAACCATAATTCATCACTAGAAACTACAACATATCCGATTCAGTCTTATTGAAAACAAGCCTTACGCAGTACAGTAAGCAAACAATCAAATGCCTTAATGAAAAAATACTACTATCACCTATATACATCAAAGACGTTAATGGCTCATTGCTAACTGGATGGTGGTACAAAATCTAAAAGTTAACCGGCTACCTTATCTTCCAAACCGGAATACGACTGTGATAAGATTTTACGATTTCAATCGTCGTCACTTGGTGAAATTCCATTATTATAAGTTAAAACTAGGTTACGATGCACTTGTACTTCAGGATGTAATATTCTGTAAGTAAAGAATATTACGTCCTGAAGATGCTTTAAGGAGCGAAACCGGTCGATTAATTTAAAATTATTTATCTTTTTTACCGGTGGGAGGGATGCGCTCCCCTCTGTCCCTGCCGGCTGCATAGGTACCACCATCTTGCCTATTTCTTCCTTTAAACAGCTTTACTGTGTTTCGGAGAGAAGGGCAAGACAGGCAGTGTAATTACTGGCACCGAGACTTAACATCTCATGTCTCAGGATAGGCAACACACGAATGGAATACCTGGGCTGGTTCCAGACCAGGTATCCCATTTTTGTTCATTAGCGACGTTGACCACTTACCATCAGGTGGCACGTCTGCCAGTTTGCCTATCTCAATAACATAAAAAAAAAACTATATTTGTAGTGAAATTAAAGTACAAGTGCATCATAACCTAGTTTTATCTAATAACTGTGATAAGAGTCGAAGTTATTGCAACAGGAATAAATAAAGTTGTGGTGGTAACTGTGATTATGTATTTGTAATCCGACGATCAAAATCACTGAGACGAATGGGTAGACCATTAGACTGGAAGAAGTAAAATCGCAATTAGCTTACAAATATAACATTCTCCGATCGTATTCACCGTTACTAGTAGATATTATAATAAATGCAAAAGTAACTGTCTGTCTGTCTCTTCTTGACACCTAAAGCACTGAATCGATTTAGATGAAATTTGGTATATCTTTGAGACTCGAGAAAGGACATAGGGTAGTTTTAATTAATCCCGGAAATCCCATAGTAACGGGAACTGTGCGGGTAAAACCTCGGTGCTGTCTATTTTTTAAATCATGGTAATAAGGAATAACTTTTATTTTAGAAATTTTTTTACGAGGACGAAGTCGCGGGTGTTGTTAGTTTATTATATGTCGTTTATTTAAACGGCTAAATTTCAATGTGGGGTACATCTAACCCATTCAGTAAATAATAAAATGTAAAAAATATTTGAAACTAAACGTTTTTCGTAAAATATTCCCGTTCAAATTCGATATGTGTCAATTTGGCGAACGCTATAAAAATATTTTATGAATTCAACACTCGATAGATATTTTTCACGTTATTCCTGCCCATTTGTTTTCTTTATTGACGAGATTTTTTCAACGTACAAAAAAACAGGTTTTAGTTTGACATGTATGTATGTAATATTGGAATTGGATAATATCTGAGTATTATAATCTATTTAGACGTCCAATCATGTGCATTAAGTTTCGTAAGTATATGTATGTTTGTACAATTGTCCACGAATTTTTCGGAAATTAAAAGCTACATCGAGATAATTATTTTTAATATAACTCAGGTATATTCCAACTTAGGGAACAGTCTAAGTTTCAACAAAATTAGTTTTGTAAAAACCTTAAAAACAACAAAGAAAAATATCGGCACGCGGGATTTGAACCTGTGACCATCTCATCTCATCGTTTCACCTGTAACGATGAACTCATTTAACTAGTTATACGTATGTATAGCTAGCGATCAGTACAATCGACGTAATCGATCATATAGCAAAGAAGAATTTCGCCGCCTCGAGCCTGTCGACACTAGCTCAGCGGAAGAGCGTCCCGGCTTTAGGAAGATGGTCGCAGGTTCAAATCCCGCGTGCCGATATTTTTTTTGTTGTTTTTAAGGTTTTTCCAGTTTTCCAAGCACGGGGTGAGTGCTATAACACAAAAATAATTAGTTTTGTAGTTTTGAGAAATGGGTATATTTTATTATAATATAACAGAGTAGGTATAAAACCGATGGAAATTAATGGAAAGGTATAACTTTTACGTATACGTGGTTAATTTACCCTCTAATCGGAACACGACAATGACAATGTTTTTGCGGACAGAATAATCGTTCATAAAAGTTTATGTTGTAACACAACATAACTATTCATAGAGGTTATGGTGTATGTATAATTGTGAATAAGGAAATACTTATTTATTAATCGATATCGTTAACTATTTTATAGTGTGTAATTTAATTAGCGATGATTATGTTGGGGCCATATTTTCGCCTGTAATATCGTGGTGCGATATCGCGATAAAATTTCGTGGTTATGCTATGGTGAACTAGGTAGCCACATGACCACATAATATACTAAGTTAGCTATAGGTTATCTCGCTTCAACTTTCGATACGCACTAATGCGAAAGTGAAATAAAATTAATCACGGTAATTAGTTTTATAACTGTCTCTACGACGTTTCCTAAAGCTGGGACGCTTTAACCAACTGAGCTAGTGTTGACTGGTTCAAAGTGACGAAATTCTTCTTTGTTATGCGATCGATTCTGTTGACTGTACTTTAACTAGATAAATGTGCTCATCTTTACAGATGAAATTCATATTTATAGTTAAAAATTTTTGTTGATTTTAAAGTTTTTCAAGTTTTCCCAAGCACGGGTTATGTGCTAAAATACAAATATAATTATACTATTTGCTTTTGTTGTTTAGAAGTTTAATTTTAATATTACTAAGGTTGATTATAATCTAACAATATTTATAATTTTATGGTGATTTATGTATGTAACATGTATGTACGTCTTTGTAATATGTACATATAAAAAGAAAAGTCCTGACACACTGGCAGACATATCAACGCTCACCCTTATACCAAAAATGCTGCAATTTTTCACAGTTACTATTTTTACGATGTAGATGGGAAATGAAAAACTTTTCGAAATTTATCCTTTTTTTTATATCATAAGATAGCAAACAAGCAGATGGGTCTCCTGATGGAAAGAGTCAACCATCGCCTATAGACACCAAAGATGTTAATGGTACGTTGCTATCTTGTGGCGAGATCTAATTCCACATGCATAAGTTTACCGGCTACCTTACCCTCCAAACCGGAACACGACAGCGACAAGCACTGACGCTATTGCGGCAGGAATAGGTAAGGCGGTGGTACCAGACCCGGGCGAGACAATGCAGAACTCTACCACCTAGTAGCCACGATGGTAGTGACTCGATAGCCAATCGGTCGCCTTTTACGACCTGCCTGGCAGAACGGCAGTTGGCCTATTCTACAAAGGAGGCCGGGACCAACACGGCGGGAATCCTTCTCTAAGATGGTGAAGTAGGGGGTTTTGACACATCAGTGTAAGAATTTTTTTACAATATTTTTATTGTAAGAAAGTTCTTACACATCAATTTACCCGCGGGTGAAGCTGGGCGGGCCTGCTAATATTTAATACTTTGTTAGTCATCAGAATAAGACGCTGAGGTCGTTCAACGGACGCATACGTCATAACCATGTGATTGTCGCATTTGTTTTGTTTCATCACATGTTGAGATTACAAGGCGAATTGTAATACAAGAAATATAGACTGCTTTTAGCCTAAAGTATATTAAAAAAAAAAAACAAATAAAAATACCAACCTCAATATCTTTCTTTATTTTTTTATCTTCAAAAACTTCTGAACCGATTTTGATAAAACTTGTTCTCTAAATTGAAATATACTTGATTTAAATCAAATAGGATCATCTCGATAATGTTTTATCTTTTCCGAAAAAATTGTGAACAAACATAGAAACATATAAACACATAGACATATAAACATACCATCATAAAAACATACATATTTGTTTCATCATATGTGATTACAAGGCGAATTATATTAAATACAAGATGTGTATAGACTACTTTAAGCAACAGTATAATAAAAAAATAAAATAAAATTATAGTAATTTAAAAATAATTGCTAAACATATACATTTTTTAAATTAAACCGACTTTAACTTTGACTGCCCCGCGATTTGACTTAACCGACCCGTTGGTGGAGTGGTAAGCGACCGTGACTACGCAGTCAATGGGGCTCGATTTCGGTTCCCGACAGAACAGGCATTTATTTTGTTGTGTTATGGGCACAGTGGGTTTGGGTGTTTATTATATTTGAGTATTTATATATGTATTTCTATGTACTTATTAATATCGTCGACTAACACCCACAAGCAAATAATTTGCTTACTTTGGAGTTAGATCAATTTGTGTAAAAATTGTCCAGAGTTATTTATTAATTACTGGCTGTTGCCAGCGACTTCGTCGGCGCGGAGTTCGTTTACTGCCCCTCCCCCGTAGGTGATAGCGTGATAATATGTAGCCTATATGTTGACCCGAACTATTAGTAATGTTCACACAAAATTTGAAGTAAATCAATGCAGTACTTTTTGAGTTTACCCCGGACATACATACAGACAAACAGACAAACAGACAAAATTTCTAAAAACTATATTTTTGGCTTCGGTATCGATTGTAGATCACGTCCCAAGTATTCTTTTAAAAAAATATTCAACTTACAGTTTTGACTTTCCTTCGATTTTATTATATGTATAGATTTATCTTATTCATTTATTTAGAGGTTAGCCTATTGACTTGGATCACGAGGAAGGCTTCGATTCCCGGGTCGTGAAAAAGTTTTATAAAGGTTTTTGCGTAGTTTTTCTCGAAAATTCAGAATCTCTGTAGCAGCTTTGATTCTGGCGGGTGGTGTCTTAACCACTTCTGTGCTTCGAACGAGCACGTAAAGCTGTCAGGCCCGGTTATCGTTAGAAATAGTCGATAATATTTATCAGGTCTTTAACAGGTTGATGAGATCATCGCTTATCTCACCAACCGACAAACTGGTGAAACATGGTAAACCGGAAAGTCTATAACGTTTGGTTTACCCTGTCTACCCCGCAAGAGCACCAGGCATGATGATAATAAATCGATTTCAATATCTATCAGCAATAACCTCAAATTTCCCCGTGTTGGTCGCGGGCTCCCGGGCACTCCCGGGATAGTAGTGATTCGTATGGCCAATCGAATGTATTTCGATCGAATCGAAATATATATCGAATCGATATTCGATTATATTACCGATTATTAGAATAGGCCAATTACCGTTCTGCTAGGCAAGTCGTAAAAGGCGACCATTTTGGCGAGTCATTAGCATCGTGGATACTAGGTGGTAGAGTTCTGCATTGTCTCGCCCGGGTCTGGTACCACCGCCTTACTTATTCCTGCCGCAATAGCGTCAGTGCTTGTCACTGTCGTGTACCGGTTTGGAGGGTAAGGTAGCCGGTAAACTTATGCATGTGGCATTAGATCTCGCCACAAGATAACAACGCACCATTACTATTTTTGGTGTCTATAGGCAATGGTTGACTCTTTCAATTAGGAGACCCATCCGCTTGTTTGCTATCTTATGATATAAAAAAATGACTGAATCGATATTAATTAAACTTGGGCTGTTTAGTAAGCTATAGTATTACCTTAGTAAAACCCCGTTTTCACTTTGATTAGTGTGAGTGCGGGTTTTTAATGCAGGTGCTAAGTATTAAGCAAAAAATACGTGAAGGCAGCCGCTGATCAGTGCGAGTGATTAATATTCTGCGTAGTAAAAGTGAATAGACGCTGATTACTAATCACTCGCACTGATCAACTGCTGTCTTCACGTATTTTTTGCTTAATACTTAGCACCTGCATTAAACACTCGCACTTGCACTAATCAAAGTGAAAACGAGGCTTAAGGCCCAGATTACACTTGCGATTGTGAGAGTGCGAGTATTTAATCTAGGTGCCTTAATATTAAGCAAAAAATACGTGAAGACAGCTGTTGATCAGTGCGAATGTTTAGTAATCAGCGTAGTAAAGGGCGGGTAGTAAATAGAGGCTTATAATCACTCGCACTAATCAAGGGCTGTCTTAACGAATTATTTGCTTAATACTAAGAACCTGCATTAAATATTCTCACTTGCAGTAATCAAAAGTGTTTTTTTTAGTTAAATATACCTTACTTAACTAAAAAAAGATAATCTCAATTTCCTCCGAGAAATTCGTGAACAAACACACAAACACACACTTAAAAAATTTAGCACACGTGCTTGGAAGTAAATAGATCATAACATACAAATATTATCCAATTGCAACAACATTACATACATGCACGTCAGACTTATAACTTCCTTTTTTGAAGTCAGTTAAAAACCAGCTAAGTTCGTGTTAGGCCACAGACAAGCTAGGCATCCGTTATTACATATCAGAAGAAGTGGGATTTTTTATTTTTCCTTATAATGAACATTTAAACTTTTCAACGTTGCGTATTTGAACCTGCGACCTTTTCTCTGCCCGTGACGCTCTAACCAACTGATATATGTATATATATCTAGCAAACAGTATAATTAATGGAATCGATCACATAGCAGAGAAGAATTTTGTCACGTTGAACCTGTCATCAGTAGCTTAGTTGGTTAGAGCGCATCGGCGGAGGGAAGGTCGCAGTTGCAAGTCCTGTCATGTTGAAATTTTTCTTTGTTATTTGCAAAACTATTTTTATTTATTTATATCATAAGATACCAAACAAGCAGATGAGTCTCCTGGTGGAAAGAGTCAACCCGGAACACAACAGCGACTAGCACTGACTCTATTGCGGCAGGACAAAGCAAGGCGGTGGTACCAGATCCGGGCGAGTCAATGCAGAACTCTACCACCTAGTAGCCACGATATTAGTGACTCGATAGCCAATCGGTCGCCTTTTACGACCTGCCTGGCAGAACGGCAGTTGGCCTATTCTTCAAAGGAGGCCGGGACCAACACGGCGAAAAACTTCCTATTTTATTTATTACAACGCAGTTAAATGTCAACAATAACAAATGCTTAAGACCTTCACCTCGTGTTCTTCAAATGAAAAATGTTCATAATTTTTCTCTTGTTTTAGAATTCATCACGATGTATTGCGACAGCGTTATCTTCACGTTGGCCTTGGCTACCGTTATATGTAAGTATTACAGTTTTAAATTTATTTATTGCTTGCTAACATACGCAGCTTCGTCCGCGAGTTGATTAACATGTCGTCGATATAGTTGTTCATACAAATTTCATATCTTATTTCAGCCCCATAGGGGTTAATTTTTGAAAAAAAATTAGCCTAGGTTTGACCCCGGATCTTCAACTATTTCCATGCCAAATTGCATAAAAATCGGTACAGCGGTTTAGCCGTGAAATCGTAACAGATAGACAGACAGATTTTCGCATTTATAATATTAAGTATGGATTTCGTTAGTACTGCTAACAAGTAAATAAATAAATAAATAAATATTCATGGGACAAATTACACTTACTGATTTAACCCCAAAGTAAACAAATTATTTGCTTGTGTTATGGGTGTTAGTCAACGATACTAATACATAGAAATACATGTATAAATACTTTTACATACATAATAAACACAACACCAGCTCATCACACAAATGCTTGTCCCCGTCGGGGATCGAACCCGAGTCCCGTTGATTGCGTAGTCAGGGTCGCTAACCACTCGACCAACGGGGCGGTCAATACAACACAAGGTATACATTATATAGGTATAAACAAGGTATCATATCTATACATATAATAAAATCGTAGGAAAGTCAATGTATGTGCGGGGTAAACTCAAAAAGTACTGCATGGATTTATTCCAAACTAGTTGTTGCCCGCGACTTCGTTCGCGCGGACTTCGTTTGCTCCTCCCCCGTGGGTGATAGCGTGATAATATGTAGCCTATATGTCGACCCGACCTGTTAGTAATATTCATGCAAAATTTGAAGTAAATCCATGCAGTACTTTTTAAGTTTACCCCGGACATACATTGACTTTCCTACGATTTTATTATATGTATAGATTTTGCGTGAATATTACTAACAGGCTGGGTCAACATATAGGCTACATATTATCACGCTATCACCTACGGGGGAGGAGCTGTGCGGTGTAAACGAAGTCCGCGCGAACGAAGTCGCGGGCCACAGCTAGTATAGATATACACGAGGAAGCTCCGCGATCTAATCCGTTTTCGCAAGAAAAAAAATTTTATCCGAGTGAAGTTTGGTCGCAGTGCTAGTTATAACGCTAAAAAGTGTTTTGATTGTGTATATTTAGTGGCTTTAGTGCATAATTTGCTCTTTTAATATATTATCACTATATACAATATGCATATTTTGGCATATTGATAATGCGTATAATCATATGTCTAATAGTTTAGAAATATATTAACCATAAATTTTCATAAATAATTAACGGTAATAGAACATCACTAGCAAAAGAACATTTCAATTTAAAGCTAATAAAACGCCTTGCAAATGAACTTTAACTTAGTCTAGTCAGGAAACCCCAGTTTTAACACCTACGGGAAATCCGAAGTTGATAGATAAAAAGTGATTGTAAGTATTTCCCGGCGAGGAATACCCGACTTGAATGCTAAGTTCTGTTTTAAGTTACTTTACATAAGTTAAAGCACTATCGTAACTATCGAGCTAAGGGGATTTCTAGCTCCGGTAAATTAGAGAGATACATTTTTAAATCAATACACAGCTATCGCCACTGATAACAAATGCAAATTATCGATTTTTTATTAATTACTAAGATTGTGATCGCCTCTGTGGTGTAGTGGTCCGATGTCGGAGTTGATCACAGAGGTCCCGGGTTCGATTCCTGGGTCGGGCAATTCAGAAATGTGTTTTTTCAGTTTTCTGATAAAACAACATTGCCCGGGATTGGAAAGTGCCCGGTTGGCGATAGGCTTGCCAACTATTACATAGTGAGACCATGTATCTTCGGCTAATCGTGGGTGCACTTGTTGTACCTCTGCCTACCCTTTCGGGGATACGGGCGTGAAGATACTTTTACTAAGATTGTAAGATTACACACAACATCTTCACGTGAAATCCCTTACGAGATAGGCAGAAAGAATTGAGTGTCATACATAACGATCCAGACAGATTTGACTTGCTTTTTCTGTATTCAAATCTCTCTTCATACAAACTCGTCGGTTTTAGAAACTCCGCCTTTGTACAGCATCTAACCAATTTGATCAATATACCTTAGTCTTGGTTTCTCCAGGTACCTACTTTTATGAAATGAAATGAAATAAAAAAATATTTATTTGTAAGAATATTGGTGTCAAAATATTAAAAAAATTGATAAAAATTACCAACATATTCTACCACATTTTTATTGCATATCTGTTTTGTTAATCATTCATCTGTCATTATTTCAACATGTGCAAGCCATCGGAGCATGCCTTCGCTATTTTCACACCGATACTGTCTTTTAATTCCAACATTCCTCTCACTTCACACACACACATACTAATTTATACATATAATAAAATCGCAGGAAAGTCAAAACTGTACATTGAATATTTTTTTAAAAGAATACTTGGGGCATGATCTACAATCGATGTCAAATCCAAAAATACAGTTTTAAGAATTTTTGTCTGCTTGTCTTTTTGTCTGTTTGTATGTATGTATGTCCGGGGCAAACTCAAAAAGTACTGCATGGATTTACTTAAAATTTTGCATGAATATTACTAACAGGTCGGGTCAACATATATGCCACATATTATCACGATATCACCTACGGGGGAGGAGTTGTGCGGAGTAAACGAATTGCGCGCGAACGAAGTCACGGGCAACAGCTAGTTATTCTTAATTTTATTGTACAAGAAACATTCAATTGGGTTTTTTTCTTTTTTTATATCACAGGTCAAACATTAAGCAGATAGCAAATATATTTATGGTGCCTTACCATTCGTGAGGCAGATGCGGTGTCACACGCATAAGTTTACTGGCAAACTTACCGACCCCTGCAGTAACAAACACTGATTATTACGAGTTTTGAGAAATTGTTTCCTTTTTTTATCATAGATTTGTATCTAATTTTATTGAGTCAATAAAATAAAAAACTTTCTACGACGTAATAAACTGCTTGTTTCGCGAACCTTTTGCAAAGTTTGAAAAAGTTCTTTTTCGGAAGATTACGTAGTTTTTCGTTGATAGATAGCGAGAATAATAAATTAACGCTATATATGTAAGTTGGAGTAATAACACGGCTGGTTAAGCATACGGAATCGCTTGTATGCGTTCCTTTAATTAAAAACGTTTGCACATTTGTTCTGTATCTATATACTAGCTGTTGCCTACGACTTCGTTCGCGCGGACTTCGTTTATTCCGCACAATTTCTCCCCCTAGGTGATAGCGTGATAATACGTAGCCTATATGTTGACCAGACCTGTTAGTATTATTCATGCAAAATTTGAAGTAAACAATGCAGTACTTTTTGAGTTTACCCCGGACATACATTGATTTTCCTACGATTTTATTATATGTATATAGATTAATGCGCGAAGCCAAAACTTTTACCTCTTTTTACGAAAATAACGTAAGCTGTGAAGAATGAAATCTGCACAGTGGAGGAGTGCAAACACCTAATTTTATTTTTAAATAATATGCATTAGAAATACATTAAATTAATAAAATTTAATACAATATTTATAAATTAATTCACTTATACAGTTTCCTAATAAGGTTATACAAGCATCCTCAGAGTATTTACAGTTTCTAAAATGGAGTTTCACCAAGTGCTGACGATGGACACACAACAACATATCTTCATGCTATCATGCTAGGCAGAGACAATCGAGTGTCATACATCACGATAATTGCAGTCTTGTCTCGCTTTCTCCACATTCATTACTCTCTTCATACACACGCGCCGGTTGCGAAGGCTCTGGACACCACCTTCGGACAGTACTCGATCAATCTGATCATGGTACGTTAGCCTTGGTCTTCCCCGGTACTTACATCCTTCCACATTCGCATTGTTTATCTATTTCGTTAACCTTTCAATTACCATTCTTTCTAAATGACCAAACCAACGGAGCACGCCTTTTCTCATGAAAAGTGTAGAAAGTAATAAAAGGAAATATTACACACAACATTCATTTGACATACATGATAATATACACACATTTTTAATATATTTTTTATATATCATAAGATAACAAACAAGCAGATGACTCTCCTGATGGAAAGAGCCAACCATCGCCTATAGACACCAAAGATGTTAATGGTGCGTTGCTATGTTGTGATGAGGTCTAATGCCACATGCATAAGTTGATCGGCTACCTTACCCTCAAAACCGGAACACGACAGTGACAAGCACTGACGCTATTGCGACAAGAATTGGTAAGGCGGTGGTACCAGACCTGGATGAGACAATGCAGAACATTACCACCTAGTAGCCACGATGGTAGTAACTCGAATAGCCAATCGGTCGCCTTTTACGACCTGTCTGGCAGAACGGCAGTTAACCTACTCTTCAAAGGAGCCCGGGATCAACACGGGGTAACATGTATATTATTATGTTAATGGCTGAAGTCAGTAGTTTAACTTTGAAGATATTTTCTTGTTAAGTTTATGGTCAAATTTTGATTGAAGAGTGATCGCTAGTTTTTGAAATAGGTTACTGAAATTGTTAACAAAATATAGATACACTGATGAGATTATACATTTATCGTTGCCTCGTTGATGGAGTGATTAAGAATCCTAAATATGCAATCAATAGAGCTTGGGTTCGATTTCTGACAGGAAAATATTTGTGTGATGAACATAGATGTTTTTATTTTTGGGATTGAGTATGTATTAAACACTAGTTTTTGCCCGCGGCTTCACTCGCATTAAATTCGTTTTAGGGAAGAAGGGGGGTTAGAAAGGGACAAAAGTAACCTATGTCACTCTCCATCCCTTGAACTATTTCTACTTAAAAAATCACGTCAATTCGTCGTTCCGTTATGCTGTAAAAGAGGGACAAACAAACACACACACTTTCTCATTTATAATATTAGTATAGATATTTGATTGTTTATATATATCTTGCCCGTATTGGTCCCGGGCTCCTTTGAAAAATAGGTCAACTGCCGTTTCGCCAGGCAGGTCATAAAAGGCGACCGATTTGGCGAGTCACTAGCGTCGTAGCTACTAGGTGGTAGAGTTCTGCATTGTCTCGCCCGGGTCTGGTACTACCGCCTTACCTATTCCTGCCGCAATAGCATCAGTGCTTGTCACTGTTATGTTCCGGTTTGGAGGGTAACATAGCCGATTAACTTGTGAATGTGGCATTAGAATTCATCACAAGATAGCAACGAACCGTTACTGCTTTGGTGTCTATAGACGGTGGTTGACTCTCCATCAGGAAAGCCATCTGCTTGTTTACTATCTTATAAAAAAAAATTACAATTTTTGTCTGTCTGTCTGTGTGTTTATTTGTTATGGCTAATTTCTAAAAAGGCTGGACCGGATTTTGAAGGGACTTTCACTAGCAGATAAATGACCTCATAAAGACTTTTATTATTTAAATATTTATTTATTTAATATTTCTTATATGCAATAAAATATTAAATAAAAAATAAATATTAAATAAATTTATTGAAAACTTTCGTAAGATTCATTTGAAGGTGTGTGGTAATACTTTATTGCCGACAAAAATGTCTGAGATTTTTTTTGAATTCTAAAGTAAACAAGTAAAAGATGTAACTATTTTAAAAAACCATGCGCAGGATAAAATCTTTGAATGCTGTGGAGTCGAAATACCTATTTGTAAAACAATTATAGTTTGTATTTACCGAATACCTAATTCAAATACTGACTTATTTTTCTCTAAATTAGACTCAATGTTATACGAAATTGGACAAAAGTATAAAACAAAAAACATAGTTATATCTGGAGATTTTAACATTAATACCCTAAAATCGTGCAGTACAACCACAAATTTTACAAATTTAATTAAAAACTATAATTTACGTTTACATGTAACTGAACCAACTAGAGGTAAGGCTTGCATAGACCAATTAATAAGCAACATTGATTCTGCTTTTGCTGAATTACATGAACTGCATCTGTCTGATCATAACATGGCCCAAATGCTCCATATCCCTATAAAAAATAGGATTGAGATCCTACCTAATTATTACATATTTAAAAAAAAGTTATGTAAAGATAACCTTGAAAAATTCAAACATTATCTGAATCAATTATCCTTCTCTGAGGTATACAATGAAAATAATGTGAATGTAGCGACACAAAATTTCTTTGAATTATTTACTTTGTTATACAAATTATGTTTCCCGGAAGTAAAAATAAAAATATCTAATAGTTACCAAAAACCTAAATGGATTACCAAGGGACTTAAAACAAGTTGTAGAACAAAAAGAATGCTACGCTTCGCATTTTATAAACATAAAAGTACTCAAAACAAAATTATTTATAAGCAGTACTCGAAAATTCTTAGTCGTAGTATTAACCTATCACATAAAATATACAATGATAACTATTTAAAAATGTCAAAAAACCCATGCAAAGCGGCCTGGAATCTTATAAAAAAGGAATCACACAATATTGAACATGATAGGATACGCGGAATACAATTGGGTAATAAAATCATTAAAAATCCAATTAAAATTGCAAATGAATTTAATAATTACCTTATTAACTTAACAAATGTGCCAAAACAAACAAAATTAACAAACACAAATAAAAAACGGCTAAATAATAGTATATTTTTGACACCTTGTACGGAAATAGAAATTAGTAATATCATAAAAAACTTAAAAAATACCAACTCAGAAGGATATGATGAAATCTCTACAAAGGTTATTAAATATTGCAACAAAGAACTCACGCCTTTAATTACATATTTAATTAATTTATCCTTTGAAAAAGGATGTTTCCCAGATCTGTTCAAGGTGTCCGTTGTAAGGCCTCTTTTTAAAAAAGGAGACAGGTTAGACTTAAGCAACTATAGACCTATCACTCTTATCCCAGTCATATCAAAGATATTTGAAAAGGCAATGTACAAGCGAATAGCAGATTTTGTTACTAAATTTAATATAATCAAACCAGAACAATTTGGGTTTCAAAAGAACAAATGTACCACACAGGCTGCTACAGCTTTGATACAAAATATATTAAAAAATTTAAATAACAAAAAACCAACAGCAGGAATATTCTTTGATATGACAAAAGCCTTTGACTTAGTTTCCCATAACATTTTGCTAACCAAACTGGAACAATTGGGAATAAGAGGCCCGACACATGCGTGGTTAAAATCTTACTTGTATAATAGAGCACAATATGTCGAAATTATGTCAGTTAATAAATATGGTTATATAAAATTTCATAAATCGAAACGTAAAATAAATAATTCGGGTGTCCCCCAAGGCAGTATACTTGGACCGCTTCTATTCCTTCTTTACATTAATGATTTCCCAGACATTACTAATAATACATGCACACTGTTTGCCGATGACATTTCAATAATAATCGCCAATAATAATTATAATATAAATGACGAAATTAATATTACAATTCAAAAAGCAATAGAATGGCTCACCTATAATAATTTAAAAGTAAATTTGGAAAAAACGAATGTTATATTTTATGGCAATCAAAATAAATTGAACATTTTACATGACAATAAAAAAATACAGAGAGTGCATCAAACTAAATTTTTAGGTATCCACATTGACGATAAATTAAACTGGAAAGCACAAGTCGAAAGTGTTTGTACAAAATTAAATAGATTTGTGTATGTGTTAAGGCGGCTGAGACAAACAACAGGTCTTACTACTGTGCTAAAAGCATATCATGGATACGTGGCCTCAGTGCTTAGATATGGCCTGTTATTATGGGGAAACTCAACAGACATTAATAAGGCGTTTGTTGCACAGAAAAGGTGTATTAGAGCTATATGTGCAAGGCCACCGTTCGTTTCATGCAAACCACTTTTTAAGAAATTAGGTATTCTACCACTTCCATGTATGTACATATATGAATTGGCCTGTTTTGTTAAAACAAATTATAAGCTATTTTCTGAGGCACGTGATGTGTATCCTCGGAATACACGAAATTCAAACAGGCTGGTTTTTAACCTGGCACCAAGGATAGCATTGTATCACAAACAATATTATTCCATGTGTATACAGGTTTACAATGCCGTGCCAGATACTTTTAAGTCACTACCCCTTAAGAAATTTAAAAAAGGTTTACTGAAGTGGCTAAAGGATAAAAATTTTTATAGTGTTAAAGAACTGTTGCTGATGCCAAAATTGGGTCATAGAAGAAGAATATGATGCACATTTACATGTAAATAAACATAGTTTTATTCCATTATTCTTTATAATCTTTTTAATTATAGGCATTTTACAAATTGACATTCCTTTAAGACATAATAATTTTTTCTCTCAAGATTACTAATTTTTTTTTTCTACTTTATTATTCTGACTAATACAATTTGACATTACAATGATATTATTAATCTATTAATTTTGTTGATAATAATTATTTTTTATAATATACTAATTTTATATTTTAATTTTGTTAACAATAATTAATTACTATTCTATAATATCTTAGCAATATTAAAAATGTTAATTTTGCCACAAATAAAAAATTTCATTGCATGCTGTTCATACGGCAAAGTAGGAGGAACTAATAACATAATATAAGAGACCATGTAACTAACCCTATTTTCTGCAATAAACATTTGATTGATTGATTGATTGATAAATAATCTTGAAAAAAAAAATCTTGAAAAAATTTTGAATTCTAAATAATCTAAGTAAAAGATGAAATAAAAATCGACTTGCCAAAAATAAATTTTACGGGAATTTTTTGCAAAGGATATTGCGCAGTAGCGAAATAATACCGAATGCTTTGTCAGACTTGCAGGACTGGTATCGCCTTGACGGTATCATATTTTGTCGCAATTCCACTCCGCCAAAAGGTCCTTCTAAAATTTGTCGCCAGCTCATGACCCACAATATTACAAAATTGAATTGATAAATTTTGATGCAGTACGTTTTTTTGCAAAATAAACCTGTTTACCTGTTCGGTTTAGGAAATTAGACACAAGGTCACCCAATTTGACGGTAAAATAATATTGTGTGTTATCGCGTTCATTTGGCGGAACCACGGATTAAATGGATATGCCTATCAAGACCAATTGCCGTTCTGCCAGGCAGGTCGTAAAAGGTGATCGATTGCTATACGTGTCACTGTCACCGTGGCTACTAATAGGCAGATTTCTGCAACGTCTCACCCGGATATTTGGTACCGTCGCCCTACCTATTCCTGTCACAATAGCGTCAATGATTATCATTGGTTTGTTCATGTTTGAAGGGTGATGTAGACTTATGCTGTGGCATTGATATCCCGCCACACGGATAGCAACGGACCATTTACATCATTGTTTATAGGCGAAGGTTTCTCTTTCAATAAAAAAAAAACAATTGATTATATAATATAAGCACTTGTACTGTTTCACAAATGTAATTTAATCACTTTTAAACTTACAGCCAGCCGGTTTCGCCTATTAAAACATCATCAGGGCTTTCACATTAACATTTTTACATTATACTATTGTAAAACATACACAAAGACTTTAATAACTAAAAAACAAAAACTAAAATTAAATTAAATTACATTTGTGAAACAGTACAAGTGCTTATATTATATAATCAATATGATGCAGTTTCACCAAGTGCCGACGATGGGAAGTATAAATTATAAAAAAAAAACAATAAAAGCAGCCGAAAGGCAAGGAAGGCAGTGGCAATAACAATTTGTCAATTCAATCAGATCTATCACACAAAACTTGACGTTATACTTTGTGCTCCGTTTTGCCAGCGTGGTGCTCGTATTAAATCCCTGATGTCATAAAATCAATATTCGGTAATATTATTCGATATAGTACCACCTTTGAATACAAAAAAGCTTAAAATTATTGTGTATGTATTGAGAAGATTCTATTTTCCATTATTCAATACTTATGAATTTGCAATTCTTCAAAGGGGACCCAGAACAGCACCGGGAACTTTGCTATTTGTCCTCCTCAAAGTCCTCTGAGTCAAAGTCTCTCCTCAAAGTCAAAGTACTCCATCAGTGCAATTTTTGTAAAAAAGGGTACACATTTTTTGCTTCACGTATTAATTTATTATGTACCTACTAGTTGCAGCGTGTATCTCGCTGCATTATAAAAGTTTTTGGTGAATCCCGCGGGATTACCTCGTTTTTCCGGAAAAAAAATTAGCCTATATGGTATTCCAGGTCATCATCTACGTGTATGCTGGATTATTTAAATTCGCTGAGTAGTTTTTGCGTGATTGAGTAACAAACATCCATCCATCCAAACATCCAAACTTTCGTATTTATAATATCAAATATCTGGTTTTCCACATATTTTTGGAACCGATCTTTTCTTGGGCCTTGAACCTTGATAAATCGATTCCTATAGAATATATATATTTTTTTCTGTACTTGGTTGACCGAGCTTTGCTCGGTTTTTCACATACCCATATCTTGGGAACCGAGATTTTCTTGGACCTGGAACCTCGATAAATCGATTCCTTGACCCGAAAAACCCCTAATTTGTGACTTTCATGAAAATCGTTGGAGCCGATTCCGAGATTCCAATTAAATATATATATACAAGAATTGCTCGTTTAAAGGTATTAGATATAGATCATTGTTTCTTAACCTATGGTTCGCAGACCCCTGGGCACCCTGGGGGTCCGCGAGTATTTGTGCGGGGGTCCGCAATCTTATCTATGAACATTTGAATTAATAAATAAATGCCAATGTTTTTTATTAAGATCCTTGAAATTGCGCTTTAATTTTCTAGGGCGCCGTGGACTGAAAAAGCTTAAGAAACGCTGATATAGATGGATGGATGTAGGTACCGGGAAAGACTAAAATTTGTCACGTGCTATCCGATGGTGGGTTAAGTCTTAGAACCCGACATGTTTACGTGAAGAGAGTTATGAATGTGCAAGAAGCAAGGCAATTCTGTTTAGACCGTGATATATGGCATTCAATTCACTATACTTACCTCGTAAGGGATTTAGCGTGAAGATATGTATGTATGTATGTATTAATGCGTAGATTTTTATTTTAATATTAACGTTCGCTGTTATAATCTGAGTATGTTCAGTCATTACCGTTTTTACCATAAGGGCACTCGGGGCCAGTGCCCAGGGCCCCCATCCTCAGATGGCCCCGAAGGCCCAACATTTTCTTTCACATTTAATATCAAAATATTGAGGTCGGGCATTTTCGCAGCTTAAGAGAATAAAAAATGAATTGCAAACAACAATGTTGCAAGAAAGGCTAAGGCATACTACGTTAATTATGAGCAAAGAAAATTATATTCTTCAGAAAATTAAGTTTGAGGATTTAATAAAAGATTTTGATCAACAGAAATCTTAAAAGAAACTATTATCGTAATCACAATAAAAAAACAGAAGCATACATACTAATATTATTAATAACATATTGTATTATTATAATTTATTGGATTAATAAAGCAGATCATAGTGTTTTTTTTTGTATAGTTTGATTTTTTACTTTCCAAAAGGGCCCCGAATTCTAGTGTGCCCAAGGTCCCCAGCATAGTCTAAGACGGCTCTGTGTTCAGCACTAAACCCTAAAGTACTTACTAATCTCGTAAACAATCCCTGGGGTAATTTAATTTATTTTGACGTAACTCCCAAATATTATGCAAGCTGAATTACCATATTAATTAAAGTTTATACCTCAATAGTGTTCCATTTCTAATTCAATAACCAACTTGCATCCGAGATTATGATGCTTATTCAGGATAATGGCGAAACTATTGTGTTTGTTGTATTGAGTATCATATATATTATTTCTAAAAGGTGTTTTTTTCTGGAGTGGCTCGATCTCTTTAATTACTTCACAAAAAAAAATACCTAGTTAAAGCTTTTGTTTTCTACTTTGGGTGAAAAACATGAAAAAATTCGAAAATTTATTTTTGGTATTAAAAAAAAAATTAAATATAATTTTTAAAAGAGTACCATCTGTGGGTGATAAATTAAACATCTTAATAGAGTATTATACTTGGAAAACGCTAGATGACGCTAGTAAACCATATTGTTTGTCGAGTGGTTTTTCCTGCCATGAATAAACCATGAAGCTTTATTAAATCTGAAGACAATACTTCTAACACCTATCCATACCTATTTAAAACCAAACCTAAAATGATTACGATTTGCGCCCCACACCGGAATTATCTGTTGTGCTAAATCACAACCATGGATTAAGATGAGATACGCCTTTCAAGGCCTATTGTTAGTTTGTAAGTGTAACTTGCGTTCACACCCTGAAATACAGAGTTATAATCCTTACCGATGAAATAAAATTACGCCAGAGGAATTCCTTAAACCTTAGCTTTTTTCGAGACGATAAAATAACAAAATATGTCATGATATATCTAAAAGCGTTTGACATTTACATACATTTGCTTAAGGCGAGGTGTTTCGACGCGCGTCAATTCTATAGGAAATGGGTGGTGCGGTATGTTCTGAAACCGCTGAGAAACGTGTTAATTTTCGGATAAATAAATATAGGATATCACCTGAAAACCAAAATTTGGCACATTCTTTTTTGTATTTACAGCTTAATATCACCATATAAAAATCACGTGGAAGATTAGAAATATGATTAACAAATTATTTGTTTTAGCAAATTTTTTTAGCCTGTATTCGGATTTTTATATGATCGAGTAAAGTACATTCTATCATGTAATAAGTTAGCACATTTCCTAGATAATATCTTTGGGTATATCGTGTAATTTTTGTAAAATTGTTACTTAACAATCAATACAAAAACATGATTAAACAAACCAGTTTTTTCCCGTTTGTCGCGATGCCTCGCCTCAAATATGAGCGGCTACGCATTAAGCACCCAACACCGTGTCTATTAGTATTTATGTAGTCTGTGGTCACAACAGATATGATTTAACGATACAAATACAAAGAAATGCATATATAAATACTCAAATACATTTAATAAACAACTAAAACCAGAATCACAAACACGCTCATCAATTATCATACAAATGTGTCCCTGTTGGGAATCGAACCTGGGCTCCTTGTCATCGAAATGAACCACTCGACCAACGGAGCAGTAAATATTAGACCAAAGAATGTTTTTATTTTAAACTCAATTTGACCTTCAGTTAACTTTGACCTAGAGGAATTTCAACGTAGAATATCTTTACGATCGGAAACTTTTGTCCCAAAAGTTTTGAACGATAACGATTTCTTGAAGTTCCCTTGACAGTTCCCTTACAGCTATATCTGAGAAGCTGTTTCACAATGTCTAAATAGAGATATTTATCCCTGATAAGCCAATTCTAAGTTATTCGTTGCACGAACTTTAACTTTATTCAGAATTGAGTCTTAAAGTAAGGATTTATTTTGTTCTGGAGAGATATTAAGGAATATTTTTTATATTATAGTCACCTCTGTGATTTAATGGACCGGTGTCAGTGTTGAACACCTTTTTTTATATCATAAGATAGCAAACAAGCAGACGGGTCTCCTGATGGAAAGAGTCAACCATCGCCTATAGACACCAAAGATGTTAATGGTGCGTTGCTATCTTGTGGCGAGGTCTAATGCCTCATGAATAAGTTTACCGGCTACCTTACCCTCCAAACCGGAACACGGCAGCGACAAGCACCGACGCTATTGCGGCAGGAATGAATAAGGCGTGGTACCAGACCCTGGCGAGACAATGCAGAACTCTACCACCTAGTAGCCACGATGGTAGTGACTCGATAGCCAATCGGTCGCCTTTAAGAACTGCCTGGCAGAACGATAGTTGGCCTAATCTTCAAAGGAGTCCGGGACCAACACGGGGAAAATTATGTATGTAAATAATATAAATGCGATAGTTTGGATGTTTGGATGGATGTTTGTTACTCAATCCCGCAAAAGCAGCGGAATCGATTTGCATAAAATTTGGCACACATGAATGTCTGGAATGCCTGGAATAGAATAGAGGCTAATTTTTATTCCGGAAAAAATAGGTGTTCCCGTAGGATTCATAAAAAACTTATAATGCAAGGGCTGTAGTGTTTAGTTTGTGTTTTATAATGACGACGTGATGCGACTCACGCCGATTGTAAAATACATTCGGCTTGAGTCATTTTCTAAAAGAAGAGGCGGATTAATTAATTTTTTAAGAGTCGGCAGCGCATCCCCTCTTTTTTTATTATCGATAGGGAAGCGCTTGACCACGATCTCGCCTGATGATAAACTTAGATGCGGCTCAAGATGGAACGCGGCCTGTTCACCCTCCTCTTGAAGATCCCCAGGTTGTACCCGTCGGGGAACACAATCTCAGGAAGCATATTCCAGTCCCTTGCGGTTAGGATCAAGAATGCCGATTCGAACCGCTATGTCCGGGTACTGGAACGTCCACCATATAGCAATGCCTAGTATCTGTGCGCCTCGACGATCGATAGAAAAACGGGGATGGTGAAATTAAGTTGTGCAATTCCGGATGCAGTGGATGTCCATGGGCATCGGTGACTGCTTCAATCAGGCGGTCCGTTTACTCGTCTGCCAGCTCATCATATATTTAAAAAAAACGTAATTAATATCTTTTAAATCCGACGACGCCATTTTAATACGGACGAATTATAGAATTTGCCTGCGCCATATACTGATACGCCATACGCTGATAAACGGGTTCCTTATCGAAGCTTATCAACCGTAATACTCGTTTCAGCATGTTTTACTACTGAGGAGACGAGACTCGTAACGTCACAAATCTTTTATTATCCTGTATCCTTTCTCCCTCCTCTCCCTTAGCTACAGCTACTTGAGCAATGACAAAAAATAATGCTACCTCAATGACAGCAATTTGAAGTCAGAAATATATATAACTAGCGACCTGCCCGCGGTTTCACCCACGTAGCTTTTGTTCCCGTGGAAATATCGGAAAGGTTTATATACTAAAACCTTCCTCAAGAATCAATCTATCTTTTAAAAAAACTGCATCAAAATCCGTGATTTAGTTTTAAAGATTTAAGCATACAAAGGGACATAAGGACATAGGGACGGACAGAGAAAGCGACTTTGTTTTATACTATGTAGTGATATATACTTTATTAAATAAAACTTTTTATAAGTTATTTTGACGTGCAATTATATAAGCTACTACTGGAAGGATCGGAAACTCGGCAACCCAATTATAATGCTTATAAATTGGCATGAAGATCGTTGTGCAAATATAACACTATAGTTATTGTCTGAATTCAACACGGGGGAAAAGGAGTTCCGACAGTAACTTGTATGTAGCTATCTTGTCATCCTCAGAACTCAATGTAAAAGCGTATTCAAAGTCATGTTATCCTTCTTAATGGTCAAATTGGTGCCATAGCATGATGATAAGAACCAATCTGATATCTCTGCGTCTTTGAAGTTTTTTTCTTTTCTTATATTCCTTTTGTATTTATTTAGGTCATGAATAGTTAGTTTCTTCACGCCCTTATCCCCAAAGAGGTAGGCAGAGGTACAACCAATGCACCCACGATTAGCCGAAGATACTATGTCCCACGATGTGATAGGTGGCAAGCCTGTCGCTATAGGGCATTTTCCAATCCCGGGCATCATTGTTTTTATTAGAAAATTGGATAAACGCATTTTTGAGTTACCCGACACGGCAATTGAACCTGGGACCTCATGTAATTAACACTGACACCGGACCACTAGACCACAGAGACGATTTAGCTCATGATGAGAGTAAAAAATTCCTAAAAGTCGAAAACGTATTGTAGAATTGACCTATAAATTCGTTTAAAATCAAATGTATACTAACTCCTTTTAAGTTTAGTTCGGTATTTTATATATTTCATAGCATAGCAAATAAACAAATGGCAAATGGTGTTTGCGCGGGAATCCTAGTCCGGTCCTCCTTCTCTTTCCTTCCTGCATCCATCATATGTTTATTATACAGTCCACATTGCTACACCCCGCAACTCGCAGGATTTTGGTATAACCCTACCTCCGCATCCGGCGGGACCAAATGGAACAGAAGCAACGGAACATTGGTATTTATCTTGGTACCTTGGTACCTCTTTGGTATCTATAGTTATAGGTTATCTCTTTCTATTAGGAGAATCATCTGCTTGTTGGGTTCTGCATCTTATGAAATAATCTCTAGTGACAGTTATATCTTTGTAGTTCGCTTCGATTTTTTTAACAGTCTTGATAGAAATGTTACGAATAGTGATTTTAAAGAATACCTAATATTCCTTCGTGTTGGTCCTGGACTCCTTTGTAGAATAGGCCAACTGCCGTTCTGCCAGGCAGGTCGTAAGAAGCGACCGATCTATTGGCTATGCGAGTCACTATCATCGTGGCTACTAGATGGTAGAGTTCTGCATTGTCTCACCCGGGTCTGGTACCACCGCCTTACCTATTCCTGCCGCAATAGCGTCAGTGCTTGTCACTGTCGTGTTCCGGTTTGGAGGGTAAGGTAGCCTGTAAACTTATGCATGTGGTATTAGACCTCGCCATAATCTAGCAACGCACCATTAACATCTTTGGCCGCCGATTGGATGATTGATTTGAACAAAATAAAAAAACACATTGATTACTGTTATTTTTGTATGATATAAATAAATAAATAGAAGAAAATTGATTTGTATGGTATAAATAGAAGGAAATTGATTTGTATGGTATAAATAGAAGGAAATTGATTTGTATGGTATAAATAGAAGGAAATTGATTTGTTTGGTATAAATAGAAGGAAATTGATTTGTATGGTATAAATTTATTTGTATGATATACATAAAATGGACTACACCACTAGAGTCACGATGGTCACTGTAATGACACGTATAACCAATCGATCGCCTTTTACAACTTGCCTGGCAGAACTGCAGTTAGTCTTTTCTTCAAAAGAGCCAGGACCAACATGGAGGATCCTTATGAGAACAAACATTAACGCACACAAACGCCGAATTGTTTCAATAGAAAGGAGAACTTTGAGAATTTTGCTCGCTCGTTCAACTAAAACGCTTTAATTGCATTTAAAATTCACGTATCTATCTATACATATAATAAAATCGGAAAGTCAAAACGTACATTGAATATTTAAAAAAAATATTTAGAGCGTAATCTACAATCGATATCGAAGCCAAAAATATAGTTTTTAGAATTTTTGTCTGTTTGTCTGTTTGTCTGTTTGTCTGTTTGTCTGTTTGTCTGTTTGTCTGTTTGTCTGTTTGTCTGTTTGTCTGTTTGTCTGTTTGTCTGTTTGTCTGTTTGTCTGTTTGTCTGTTTGTCTGTTTGTCTGTTTGTCTGTTTGTCTGTTTGTCTGTTTATCTGTTTGTCTGTTTGTCTGTATGTATGTCCGGGGTAAACTCAAAAAGTACTGCATGGATTTACTTCAAATTTTGCATGAATATTCTAACAGGTCGGGTCAACATATAGGCTACATATTATCACGCTATCACCTACGGGGTAGGGGCTGTGCGGAATAAACGAAGTCCACGCGGACGAAGTCGCGGGCAACAGCTAGTTTAAAATAAATATTCCATAGTAAAGCAGTTGAAAATAGTTGTAGCGGTTTGAAACTCCGGTCACAAGTGTCGATCCTGTTTCCAACTAAATTATAATTGTTAATGAGGCTTTCGAAGTTATGGATAGCTAACAAACTAGGCAAACTCTACGTCGTTTATAAAATACTAGCTGATCCGCGAAGCTTCGCTTGCGAGTAGATTAACATGTGGTCTAAATAGATTTTCATACAACTTTTATTCCCTATTTCAGCCTTTTAGGGGTTGATTTTTAAAATTAGCCTGTGTTTGACCCCATCTTCAACTACTTCCATGCCAAATTTCATGAAAATCGGTCCAGCGGTTTAGCCGTGAAAGCGTAACAGACAGACAGACTTTCACATTTATAATATACTAGCTGCAATGTGCAGCACACTGCATCATAAAAGTTTTTGGCAAATCCCGCGGGATCATCTAATTTTTCCGGGATAATAAGTAGCCTATGTGTTATTTTGGGTCTTCAGCTACCTACATACGAAATTTCATCGTAATCGGTTCAGTAGTATTGATGTGAAAAAGTAACAAACATCCATACATACATACTCACAAACTTTCGCATTTATAATATTAGTAGGATCTTATTTTATAGCAGTATATCTAATATCTATACTAATATTATAAATGCGAAAGTAACTTTGTCTGTTTGTATGTCTGCCTTTTTGTCTCTTCTTCACGTCCAAACCACTGAAACGATTTGGGTAAAATTTGGCACAAAGATAGTTTGAAACCCGAGAAAGGACATAGGATAGTTTTTATACCAGAAATCCTACGGGAACGGGAATTATGCGAGTTTTTGTGGATATTTTTTTACATGGACGAATTTGCGGGCACAGTTAGTGTCTAATAAACTACCAAACTATAAGCTTATGGCGTTTATAAAATACTCCTATCTTATAGCAGTTACTAGCAGTGCCCGCAACTTCGTCCGCGTGGAAAAATTTCTAAAATAAAAGTAACCTTAATTGCTCCTTATTACATCAGCTATCTGCCAGTGAAAGACCCATCAAAATCTGTCCAGCCGTTTCAGAAATTAGCTGGATTAAAAAGGCAGACAGACAGACAGACAAAAATTGTAAAAAATGTAATTTTGTTATATGTACCGTGTGTACATATTATGCATTTAGTAAAATGCGGTTATTTTAATATTACAAACAGACACTCCAATTTTTGTGTAGATATGTACATCTGGTTGAGCTAATTTCGTTTATGCTTTATTGAAGTTGTAGTTCTTTAGGCGCTTTGGGTTAAAAATAATCGGAGTAATATTATATACTAGTTGTGCTAGCGACTTCGGTGGCGTGGAAAATTTTCAAAAAATAAAAGTAGCCTAAGTTATTCCTTATCACATCAGCTATCTGCCAGTAAAAGTCCCGTCAAAATCGGTCCAGCCGTTTCCGAGATTAGCAGGAACAAACAGACAGAGATAAAAATTGTAAAAAATGTTATTTTGGTATATGTAACGTGTTTACATCCATATGCCTTTAGTAAAAAGCGGTTATTTTAAAATTACAAACAGACATTCTAATTTTATTTATTTGTATAGATTATTATAGACTATTAAGGTGTTTTTGAGGTTTTTTTTGATAAGCTAAGATTTCAGTAGCAGCTGGAAATCTGGTGGGTGGTGTATTACTTCTCGCGTGCCTCACATTAACACGTAAAGCTGTCGGTTCCGATTATCGCTAGAAATAGTCGATATTATTATCTGGACGGCAAATGCGGTGACGAAAGAATGAGTTCCCACATTTTTTCCCTTGTATTGTTCCCGGGCTCCTTTAAAGAATAGGTCAATTGCCGTTCTGCCAGGCAGGTCGTAAAAGGCGACCGACAGTCACTACCATCGTGCCTACTAGGTGGTAGTGTTTTACATTGTCTCGCCCGGGTCTGGTACCACCGCCTTACCTATTCCTTCCGCAACAACGTCAATGCTTGTCACTGTCGACTTCCGGTTTGGAGGGTAAGGTAGCCGATAAACTTATGAATGTGGCATAAGAGCTCGTTGGCATTAACACCTTTGGTGTCTATAGGCGATTGTTGACTCTTTCCATCAGGAGACTCATCTGCTTGTTTGCTCTTTTTCATCTTATATTATAAAAAAAAACTCATCGGTCAATCGACAAACCGATAAATCGTGGTGAACTGGAAAGTCTGATTGGTTCACTCTGCCTTCTTCACATGGGAACCAGGTCAAACAGACAGCTTTACGTCTTTCACTACGAGAGTGGAAACACATCACCCGACAGATTGCTAATGAGCTTTCGGATTTTCGAGAAAAAAATTACTTCATTTCTTCTTTAAGTTCCCGCAGAGAAAGAAATGCCTAAACTAAAAAATATGAAAAATGTGTTTCAATAACCACAAAGTTCTGAATTTCCAGACATCTACAAATTATTATTTAAAAAACGTCCATAGCTATTTACATAATATCGATAACTCATTTATTTTCGATTTAATTCGTTTGTAAAATATTAAGCTGTAAAATTTTAACAAAAATTATTTAAAGTTTTTTTTATAAGATAGCAAACAAGCAAATGGGTCTCCTGATGGAAAGAGTCAACCATCGCCTATAGACACCAAAGGTGTTATTGGTGCGTTGCTATCTTGTGGCGAGGTCTAATGCCACGTGCATAAGGTTACCGGCTACCTTACCCTCCAAACCGGAACACGACAGTGACAAGCATTGACGTTATTGCGGCAGGAATAAGTAAGGCGGTGGTACGAGGCCCGGGCGAGACAATTCAGAACTCTACCACCTAGTAGCCACGATGTTAGTGACTTGCATAGCCAATTGGTCGCCTTTTAAGATATGCCTGGCAGAACGGCAGTTGGTCTATTCTTCAAAAGAGCCCGGAATCAACACGGGGAAATAAAGTGTAAATAATTTTTGTTAGTCAAGTGACTTCCCCTCCATTGCAGGCTAAATTGTTGGTTTTGGGGGTGAGAAAACAATCATGGGAAAAGTAAAAGTGAATATAATGAAGTTAGAAGGAAAACTATAAAGCTTAAAAGGTTTTATGAGTTTTTGAGTAATAGTCGACCAACTTATAAAATGTACTTAGAAAAGTTTTTACAGGCGGTGAAGCAGTTGAACAGTTAAATGTTTATAGTATGCAACAGTAAAAGTTCTCTTCTTAGTCCGCATAATTGTGATGTGCAACTTCGGAACCCTACATTGCGCGTGGCCCGAACGCGCTTTTGAATAGTGTCTTATTTGAACATGGATTATATTTAGCAAATTTTGATTTTGTTAAACGGGATAAACCAGGATAACCTAAATAAGTCTACCTGATAGTTTAAAATATTCCCGCCGACATGATGACTTGCCACTTAGAGTTAAAGATGTAGTGAAGCGCAAAACGTGTTTCAATAGCCGTAAAATTCTAAATTTCCAGACATCGTCGAAATCATTCTAATAAAAACATCGATAACTTTTTGTATGTCATCGAAAGCGATTAGGCTTCGCTACGTTAATTTATTCATTTTTGATCATACCAATACTTGGTCACGTAGTGGTGATTAAATTGATTGATGGTGACATAAACAATTAATATTTTTTTCTACAGTTGTGTTATACTTGATTTTTGAAGTGAAAACTTCTTTAGGCGCGTTGAGCGTTTTGGTAGAGGGTAAAATCCTCGGTTCGCGTCACCGACATGCTAATGATAATAGTATATCTATAGCTATGTTTTGCATATAGTTTTAATTACTCTCAACTTAATAGTTCCGTTTTCACTTCTATCGGCAGTCCCACGACTGCTACTGTTTTTTTTTTTTTATTATTATCGAATATGGATTAAATTAGCACATTTTTAAATAAACAGAGTAAACAATAACTGGAGGCTTTTTCAAATAAAAATTGGGATAGTAAACAAGTACGTGGTTCTCGTGACGAGAAGAGGTAAGTGGTAAACATTGACTATAGATGCCAAAGATGTAATTACATTGACTATAGATGCCAAAGATAATTGTGAATTGCTGTCCGTGTATCGGGAAAGTAATGCCACATGCTTTTTATCGGCTACGGATCACTTTAAAACGGAACATACCTTTCCTGATACTTTAGAAATAACCCCTCTGTCAGGATGCTTACAGTTATGGATGTAGTCAAGTAAAAAGAAAAAATGTTACATTAACCCCACAGTTCTCGATTTCCAGATATTAAAACCTAATTATTTAATTTAAAACATCGATATCGATTTACGTAATATCGATAATAATTAAACTTTGCTACGTAAACTCATCAATTTTCGATTATATCAATACTCAGTCACGTAATGGTGATTTTGTTGGAAATGACAAAAAGTCTTACCTTGTTGTATTACTGTGACTGTTTTTATATAGCATCCGTGTTAAATTTATTGCTTGAATAAAAACTATATATTAATTTTCCTCATTCATATTTGATAATATGATGTTGTGGTTTTCAATTAATTGTTTGCGGTGTCAATTCAAATATAATTTTGCGAACATGATGTATGGCTACATCCTGTATTTTTTATATCATCTATATTATAATATATTAAATTTTAAATATGTTTGTTACTCTTTCATGACTAGAGAGCTAAACTGGGGACTTATTTACGTAACAAAACTCAAATTGGATCGAAGCGCTTAGGGGTTTTCCACACTATGTCGCTCGTAGCACTTTTATAATCGTTTTAAATTATGTCTTGTTTAGATGTGTTTTGTCGTTGATGATCCGTCAAAAAAAATTGAGGTATCATGACGGATGGACGTTTACATTGCGTACGATATCGTGATCACGATTCGGTAAAATATTCCGAATTAATCTGCGCATTCGTTTCTTAATTTAGAGTTCTGACTTGGATGAGCTATGGAACACGATTGATGTATGTTAATTTTATATTGGTGTTATCGTCCATTGAAAAAGAGAATAAACAGACAAAAAATAGATAGGATGCTTCTAATTTTAAGGTAAATTATTTTTAGATGAACCTGATTCTTAAAGATGATACGTAACTTAATAAATTGAATGAAAATGGAATGAACAATATTTATTTGCTAGACTATGTGTGTTAGAGTTTATTTAAATTAATCAAAGATACCAGCATATTCTACCATGACATATCATTTCATTTCAATGAAATATGTCCGTCATTTTTCACATTCAACATAGCATTCAAAAGAATTGTCACTGTCAAAAAGACATTGGAAAAGACAATCCTTCAAAATAAACGCATCATCCTCGTGTGAATGAGCCCTTACAGCAGTCATGTCCTTAACTTAAAGAATCTTCGGTTTTCAAGAAACAATATTATCTAATTAACTTTTATGAAAAACTTTGTGTTTTGAAGTATGTAATTAAAATCTCGCCTTTAGACCCTACCCTTTGTGCTCGAAATGAAATTATTTATTCTCGTTACAGTGCAACGGTATAAAGGAAATATTAATTTTTTTTTAAATGGATTTTATTTAAGATTGACTAGTTAAAGACAGTACATATTAAAAGGCAAGATAATTAATGGTCATATGTTACTAATAAAAAGAAAATATTGTTTAACTCCGTAGTAAACCTCAATGAAGTAAATCTCGTATAGGTAATGTTCAGAAAGATAAGAGACTAATAACTTTGCATGATTTAAATTATACAAAAAAAAAGTATCTTCACACCCGTATCTATATATCTATATAAAGGGTACCCTTGCTCTGCCTATCCTTTATATATATCTATATAAAGGGTAATCAGAGGTACAACAAATGCACCCACGATTAGCCGAAGATACTTGGTACCACAATGTGATAGGTGGCAAGCCCATCGCCAACCGGGCACTTTACAATCCCGGGCAATGTTGTTTTTATCAGAAAACTGAAAAAACACATTTTTGAATTGCCCGACCTAGGATTGCCGGACCCCTAGACCACAGAGGCGATTAAATTATACAAATATGGAGTATATTCCTTAGATTGCTTTTAGGTCCTATACCTAAAAAATGGAGCCCCAGTAGGGTTGTATACCAGACCTGAGCGAGATACTGCAGATTTAACTTAGATTATTTTAAAATCTTTTAGAAATAATAAGAAAGAAAGACAAAATATGTCAACGAAAGTAAAATTCAAAAGGTTCCGCGTTTGAAATATTTTTAATAATAATGAAAGTAGCAATGTTTTAAAATCTTCTGGAAATAATAAAAAAGAAAGACGAAATATATCAACGAATAGAAAAATCAAAAGGCCGCCCCGTTGGTCGAGTGGTTAGCGACCCTGACTACGCAATCAACGAGGCTCGGGTTCGATCCCCGACGGGGACAAGCATTTGTGTGATGAGCATAAATGTTTGTATTTCCGGGTTTGGGTGTTTATTATGTATATAAAAGTATTTATATATGTATTTATATGTATTAGTATCGTTGACTAACACCCATAACACAAGCAAATAATTTGCTTACTTTGGGGTTAGATCAGTAAGTGTAATTTGTCCCGTGAATATTTATTTATTATTAAAAGGCGTTTGTCTGCTTGAAATTTAATCATAGATTCCCCTTACAATCAGTTTTCTTTGCAGTAAAAGTTTGTTATCAAAGCTGTGTAGTACGAACTCAAGGCACTGACTGATATAAAAAATCCAAAAAAAATGTAATATTTCTAAAAATAATGAAAGTCGCCATGTTTTAAAATCTTTTTGAAATCAGTAAAGCAAAAAGACAAATTATATCAGCAAAAGGAAAATTCAAAAGGTTCCGCGTTTGTCTGATTGAATTATAATCATAGATTCCCCTTACAATCAGTTTTCTTCGCAATAAAAGTTCGTTATCAAAGCCGTATAGTACGAACTCAAGACGGTCACGTATTTCAAGTCTTCCAGAAACTTCGGTTTTATAGGATCAATATTGCTTAGGGCTCAAGAACAATATTACTTAACGATGTTTTACGTGTTGTATTTTGAAGCGTTAGTAAGTGTATACAATTATTTATATTTAACGCCTATTTATGTTAAATGCTTAGTACAGAAATAATGCTATGTATTTTTTGAAGTAAAACTTGTTTAGAATACTTCAAAACAACACATATCATTTATGCCAATAACAGTCTAGTTGACTAAATTTGAAAATTTGTTTAACAACTTACCTTTTAAGTATATAAACAAAAAAAAACTATTTATTTTTGTTAAATAATGTATATTTTTAATAAAAATTTCCCGGTATAAAATTGAAATTAAAATCTACTTCGAAAATACTTTAGACCATCATGGCGTCTTAATGACGTCACGCCGTGGTAATTATAATATATACATTCTATGAAAATAAAAAAAACATCAAAATGACGTTTTACCACTATGCACGGGCGCGGGCGGCTTGCACCAAAATGCTTACCTAAATCATTTTAAGTCACTAAATACATTTAAAGTGATAGCATTAAGGCGTTTTGATATTTGCTAAACATGTTTAAGGGACTAAATGCATTTAAGCATTTTGGTGCAAACCGGCCTTAATATCCATTTTTGCCGAATTCACATCTTAAAAATATTATTAATTTTTATCTTTTATAGCAAATGCTTTGGCCCCATGTTGGTCCAGGCTCCTTTGAAAAATTAGATTAACTGCCATTCTGCTAGGCAGGTCATAAAAGTCGACCGACTGGCTATTCGTGTCACTACCATCGTGACTACTAGGTGGTAGATGGTCCGCAAACGTCTCGCCCGCGTATTTGGTATCACCACCTTACTTATACCTGCCGCAATAGCGTCAATAATTGTCATTGATTTATTCCGGTTTGGAGGGTAAGGTAAGTCGGTAGACTTATGCATATCGCATTGTTGTCCCGCCACATGAATAGAACGCACCATTAACATCTTTGGTGTCTATTGGCGATGGTTTCTCTTTCCATCAGGAGAGCCATCTGCTTGTTTGCTATCTTATGATATAAAAAAAGTTTTTTATTATTTCCATAATTAATGATTAAAATCGGTGATACTTGTGATTTATTCTTAGTGGCCACAAACGATTACTATACCGCCAGTGAATTAAAACTCGACGAAACGAAACTTTGAAGATACGCTTGATCCATACTATAATATTTCTATATATTACTATATTTACTATATCTATACATATAATAAAATCGTAGAAAAGTCATGTATGTCCGGGGTAAACTCAAAAAGTACTGCGTGGATTTACTTTAAATTTTTCCATAAATATTACTAACAGGTCAGGTCAACATATAGGCTACATATTATCACGCTATCGCCTACGGGGGAGGAGCTGTGCGGAGTAAACGAAGTCCGCGCGGACTAAGTCGCAGGCAACGGCTAGTAATATTATAAATATGAAAGTCTCTCGGTCTGTCTGTCTGTGACGCTTTCACGCCTGAGCCCCCCGACCGATTTTCGTGAAATTTGGCATGGAGATAGTTGAAGATCTGGGGTGAAACATAGGCTAATTTTTTTTTTTCAAAAATCAACCACTAAAAGGCTAAAATAGGGAATAAAAGTTGTATGAAAATTTATTTAAATGACATGTTAATCTACTCGTGGGCGAAGCTGCGCGGGTCAACTAGTGTCTATATAATACAGAATAGTGACAGTCTAGTGGTCATTATGTGACGTTATAAAAATATAAATATAAATATAAATATAAATATTATTATAGATAATGTTAATCTAGCATGTCGCCCATATTTCTCAATGTTTATCCGGGCTCCTTTGAAAAATAGACCTTCTGCCATTCTTCCAGGCAGTTCGTAAAAGGCGAACGATTGGCTATACATGTGATAATCACTCCTCAGTGAACAAACACAACCTATTTTCTAACAAAGTGCCTAAAATTACCTTCAAAACGCTGTAGACGACTGTCCATAAAATTAACAATTCAAATCATTTGTAAATAACTCGACGCGAAGCAATATTTCATTTGTTTTTTGTTTGTATTGGCTTAGGCGTTAAAGTGATTTGCATTGGAATTGTTTTGGGGATTAAATCAAGTGGACGCAATTTACACGAGTGAAATGGGAAATTAAGTCATCTATTTTCTTTTTTATCCCACTTGAAAGAGATTATGATTTTCTTACGTGCCACGTAATATATAAAAAGAAAAAAGAAGACATTTATATATATATATATATATATATATATATATATATATATATATATATACATATATATATACATATATATATATATATATACATATATATATATATATATATATATATATATATATATATATATATATATATATATATATATATATATATATATATATATATATATATATATATATATATATATATATATATGTTTGTATTTACGGGTTAGGGTGTTTATTATGTATGTAAAAGTATTTATAATATGTATTTATATGTATTAGTATCGTCGACTAACACCCATAACACAAGCAAATAATTTGCTTACTTTGGGGTTAGATCAGTAAGTGTAATTTGTACCGTGAATATCTATTTATTAATTATTTATAAATTACGTTATTTGTCCGCTTTGGATTGAATACTACTGAATTTACATAGAGAGATTGTATAAAATGTAATTACAATGGCTTAATGAGATAAATATTCATTAGCTTACAAATGAATTGTATTAAAAATAAACACAATTTGTATTTTATAATAGAGCTGAATATATTATGTAAATGCAATTATTTATTTATTTGCCGACAGTTGATATTAATGTAACGAACAAAAACAGTCCTATTTAAATTAATTTTCATGCTCATCATTTTGTTCTGCAGGCTTGGGTTAAAAGCACGATAAAATTTTATCGGCCTGTTTTCTCGACATTATGCCGATTTCTCTATTCGCTAACGCATTTGACAGTTAATAAGTTAATAGTTAGTTGACAGTTAATGACTTCAAAGTAGAGAAAATGATCACTTTTACTCGAGAGTAGTTTTCTCTTCCGATCGAAAATCTTGCTGTCATAAATTAGTAAGATATTGGTAATTGTTTCACAATAACACACTTCTATTCATTTAATTAAATTTACTCGTTTTAATATAAGTTAATTGAGAACCTAATTAAGAAACTACTAAGGTTATTTTTGAGATTTAGGTCCAGTCTATATACATATTTAATAATGAATAATTATAATATGGCACTGCCACAGTGTCATATTATAATTATGTGCTACTCAATAATCAACGTTGACATTTTCTCTTTTCGGATAAATTTTGAGTAATTTATCTCTTACATTTCAAATATACATGGGGCACACTAAAAGTTTTGCACTTCTAGCTAATCGGAACTATTTGAATTTCGAATGTTATATTTTTAAAACGTTGCAACCTTCTTAGTAATAAAAAAAAACACTTGGCCGGAAATAATTTATCAATTGTTTTTTTTATCACACATGAAAATTCTACGTACGCAAAGAAAATGTAATTAAGTCGAAAAGATTTTAGAGCGATGATTTTTTATGATTTTAAAAGTTCTCTTTCTTCCCAAGATTGTACCGCTCGTCTTCAAAATGCTTTTGGGAGAGAAGCACCTTGTTTGAGCACCGTGAGGCGATAGTTTGCTGAATTTGAGAGAGGTCGAGTTTGTTTATATGACGAATTTAGTTAAGGGTAGCCTTCAACTACCGTCAACGAAAATAATGTGACTACTGTTAAGCAGTTAATGGAAGAAAACCCCCGGATTATCTATAAGAAAGTTCGAGGCCAACTGGGGATTGGTATGAGCTAAATTCAGAAAATTTTACACGAAGAATTGTAAGTTCGGAAACGTTGTTGTCGTTGGATCCCTCATGAGCTGACAGCGGAGCATAAGCGGGCTCGCGTGGAATGGTGCTCACAGATGCTACTGAAGTACGACCACGGACATACTAATGCTGTTTATGACATTGTCACAGGAGACGAAACGTGTATTTATTATTTTAAACCCGAAAAAAAAAACAGCAATCTTGTATGGGTGTTTGAAAATGAGAACAGGCCAAAAGCCGCATTCTCCTACACCATGATAACGCTTCTTCACACACGGCCAACAAAACACAGTCATTTTTAGCTTCCGAAAAAGTACATCTCGTCAATCATCATGCGCATAACCCCAACCTAGCACCCTGTGATTTCTGTATTTTCCCCAAAATCAAAGATTTGATGAGAGGTTTTACTTTTACCAACTCCGAAGAGTCAATGATAGCATTCAATCAGCACGTAGAAAACATGCCTTCAGATCTGTGGTCCTCCTGTTTTAAAAAATGGTTCGATCGCATGAAAAAATGTTTAAAATGTAAAGGAGATTATTTTGAAAAGCAATATACATAATATTTTGGTTATAACATGTTGCTTTTTAAGTTACGCAAAACTTATAGTGTAACCTACATATTTCGTGGCATGCACATTAGAATAATATCGAGATATTAGTCAAGGCCGAGAAATCGTCAGTTTCTCGATCGAGACGTATCTCGCGTTATTTATCCTAAGCCTGCAGTACTAGTTTAAATACATTAAAAGTAACAAAAAATACTTTTTATACTGAATTCAGTGGTGTCACATCAAAAAACAAGTATCACGCCCGGTCCCTCTATGGGGTAAGCAGAGTAAACCGACTATCTATAGGTTTTTTTTATATCATAAGATAGCAAACAAGCAGATGGGTCTCCTGATGGAAAGAGTCAATCATCGCCTATAGACACCAAAGATGTTAATGCTTAAATGTTGCGTTGTTGTAAGATGCAAATGCCACATGCATATGTTTACCGGCTACCCTCCAAACCCGAACACGGCAGCGACAAGCACTGACACTATTGCGGAAGGAATAGGTAAGGCGGTGGTACCAGACCCGGGCGAGACAATGCAAAACTCTAGCACCTAGTAGCCACAATGGCAGTGACTCGCATAACCAATCAGCCGCCTATTACGACCTGCCTGGCAGAACTGCAGTTGGCCTATTCTTCAAAGGAGCCCTAGGACTAAGGACTAACACATATAAACGGTTATGTCTTTTGATCAGTTTTTCATTGACTTACAAGGTTAATGTTTTGATATCTGAGAGGGACTATAGATTCGAGTGTTTGATATAAATTTTAACTTGATAACTCTACGCGTTCTTGAGAAAAAGGATCTTGTCTGATAGATAGACGGACAGACGAACTACGAAATAACCGTTTAAGGGACAACTTATTGTTGTGAAATCACAATTTAGATCAGTAAACCTTTTTGGACTATAACGTGACATGCCAAAATTCAATTTTTATAAATTAATTTTATTATTTACAAATTTATTTTACAAATTCAAATTTGTAAAATTAATGTCTGTTTTCAAATTCTGTGTATTTCATTAGATATACAAATTGCATAAAGGAACAAGTCTAATAATTGCAAATTAATAAGTGTTGTAGAGGCGGATATCTACAAGTATCGTTTTGTAAGTTATTGTAAAATTGAAAACCTTGTACAAAGAGACATTTCTTTACTATCGTGTTTTTAATACTTCTGGGTAGCGATCTTAGGTTGTTTAAAGTATGGTTATGAAAATAACATAACTTGAGGTTTTCATTAAACATTTAATTAGACTGTATTTTTAACCTTTGTGGTATCGATTTAAGCATATAAAGAGGTATTTTGTCCAACTACTTTTGTACTATTACATTTGTACAACTACTGCGTACGTAAAGGGTTACGGTAGACTCAATCGAAACCTTACTTAAATTATAAAGCGTAAAAAAAATAATAATTTTGAGTCGACAACCTATCTCCGCAAAATTCGGATTGTCGAGTATTTTATTAAAATAGTAATTAAATATTCTAACAGTGCTGACAGACAAAACGGCCATATTTCTTTAAAGGTTACAAATATTTGATGTAGATGGCGTGAGCATTTATTAAAGTATCGAAGAATGGAGCGCAGATTATCGTGAAACTTATTTTCTTTTCGTTCATAAAAGAGTAGATAGAAATTAAAAAATAGCAACACTATAGTGTTGTTTTTATTAAACCAAAGTAATATTTTAAAGAAGACGTACTACATTGTTGCTACATTTTAATGTCTACTATTAGAGTTAGTATATAAGATTGCGTATTATGAGATTTCCGAGCGAAGTCGGGTTTTTATCTAGTACTATTATAAACTCATAAACTCCCTAAATCTTACTTTTTACTTTGAAGAAAAAACGTTTTTGTAATTTTCTTGAATTACTTCTAAACAGATTTGAACATTAATTATACTCTCTGTAAGCCTCAGATTTGACATATCACTTTATACGTAGGGACCGTCGATTTATCAAGTGCAAGTCTGACTCGCATACGCAACAGGTTCCGTACTACTGAGCGAAATAAATTGAGTTTACTTGTAATGGGAACCCCTTTGGGATTTAAAAAAAAAAAGTAAAAAAGTATCTTCACGCCCATATCCCCGAAGGGGTAGGCAGAGGTACAACAAGTGCACCCACGATTAGCCGAAGATACTTGGTCCCATAAATGTGATAGGTGGCAAGCCTATCGCCAACCGGGCACTTTCCAATCCCGGGCAACTTTGAGTTTCTCAGAAAACTGAAATAACACTTTTTTTTTAAAGTGCCCGACCCGGGAATCGAACCCGGGACCTCATGTGGTCAACTCCAAAGCTGGACCACTAGACCACAGAGGCGGAGACCCTTTGGGATTTAACTTTTTTATAATTTTTAATATTTGTTGCGACAGCGGCCACAGTTACATGAGTAGTATAAAAAATCACAGGTATCTCTTAGACATTAATACTCGAAAGAAATACTTTGTACCGCTTTTCAAGACAACATCCTAATGGATATAATTTAAAAATATTTTCTGCAGTCCTCGGTGATGTAAATCTTAACTTGCCAAATTTTATACTTCACCGTTCGCGTAAATGTGTTGAAAAGCGGTAAAAAAGTTTTCTTTCAAGTATTAATAAACTACCTAACTGTGAATTTTTCTGCTATTCATGTAACTGTGACCACTGTTGCAACAAATACATTAAATCAATAAAAATTAACATTACACGCCACCGCCTTACCTATTCCCGTCACAATAGCGTCAGTACTTGTCACTGTCGTGTCCCGGTTTGGAGGGTAAGGTAGCCGGTAACCTTATATATGTCTCATAAGACTTCGCCACAAGATAGCAACGCACCATTAACACCTTTGGTGTCTATAGGCGATGGTTAACTCTTTTCATCAAGAGACCCATCTGCTTGTTTGCCATGTTATGATACATATTAAAAAAAATACCCGCAATACATCTATGTGACATATTTGTATGTATAACACATGAATGTCACATGTATGTATTACGTATATATTACACATGTATGTCACTTGTGTATATTACACACATCTATAGGTACTATCTTCTTTAAAGTTAAACTCTGTTGTCAAATTTAAAAGACATTTTATTATTTATAGCTTATGGTCTAATTTCGGCCACAGAGCGATCGCTAATATATTTTAAATCGTTCGAATTAGTCTGTACCAAGCATAGAATACAATTTTATAAGCAAACATATTTTTGTTACAGATGCAAAAGGAATCAATATACTGCCAAATTATGAAACAACAGAATTTGAAACAGAACCTACAATAGAACAAACAACAGTACTACCCACCACAAACATAAGTGATTTTAAGATAGATATTACAAACCAAATTAACAATACACTTGATACTAATATTAAGATAATAAACGAAAATCAACAGACACCTAAAAGTGCGTCTAAAGTAATGTTACCATTTTTGGCGAATAATTCGTATAATATTTTAACATATCAAACAAAAAAACGTAATCAAACAGAAGATATTTCTAAAGAAAATGTAGATATGACAGAGAAAGTTGTCCCTAAAAGAAAAGTGGAAAAGAAAAATGAACATAGAGCTCACGTGCGTTATGATGAAGTAACTGGTGAATTAATTGAAGGAGGACATCCTTGTGAAAGAGAATGCAGAGAAGGTGAAGAACCAATGATTTGTTATTATCATTTTAGTTTAGAATGGTATCATACTATGAGTAAAGCATGTTACAACTGTCCGTATGACGAAGATGACTGCAAGAGACTGGACTGCATACCGGCAGATGGAATGAGTCGAGCCCTTAATGTTATAAACCGAAAAATGCCGGGACCAGCTGTAGAGGTAAGAAATTCATACATTGTATTTCGAATCAATACTGAGACACCCATCTATATCTATATACTATTATATTAGGCCTCATCTTAGCTTACTAGCCGGCGAGATCGAGGTCAAGCTCTTATCTATCGATAATAAAAAAATAAAAAATAAAAAGCAATTGCTGTTCGTTAGTCTCGCTAAAACTGGAGAACGGCTGAACCGATTTCGCTAATTTTGGTTTTGAATTAATTGTTGCAGTCCAGGGAAGGTTTAAAAGCTGAGAAAATATAGAGAAAATAAGAGTAGTTAAAAAGACAGAACAACGTTTGCCGGGTCAGCTAGTCTAATATATAAAATTCTTGTGTCGCGATGTTTGTTATCAAACTCCTCCGAAACGGCTCGACCGATTCTTATGAAATTTTGTGTGCATATCGAGTAGTTCTGAGTGTCGATCAGCATCCATTTTTCTTACCTCTAAATGTTAAGGGTAGCCCACTCCTCTTTTTTTAATTTTTCGGACAAAAAAAAATTTTGTTATTGTTTTTTAAAGATTCAGCATTGAAAAATACACACAAACCTTAATTTTCACACTTCTATCACCAACCCCTATTTTATAATTCAATAATTTATATGGCAAAATAACGTTTGTCAGGTCAGTTAGTATATCTATAATCTATATATAAAAAAATATCTATATAAATAAAAAAAATTGGAGTGTATTTTTGT
Source organism: Apodemia mormo (assembly GCA_036924255.1). Lineage (NCBI taxonomy): Eukaryota > Metazoa > Arthropoda > Insecta > Lepidoptera > Riodinidae > Apodemia > Apodemia mormo. The sequence goes on along the minus strand of JAUPFN010000024.1, from coordinate 7,106,322 downwards.
GATATTAAAATAACCACTTTTTACTATATGCATATGGATGTATGCATGGTACATATAACAAAATATCATAAGTTTTTTTTTTTACAATTTTTGTCTTTCTGTTTATATCGGCTAATCTCTGAAACAGCTTCAGGGTCTTTCACTGGCAAATAGCTAATAAGGAGTAACTGAGGCTACTTTTATTTTAGAACTTTTTCCACGCGGACGAAGTCGTGGGATTATCTAGTATTTAATACCACTTACACATATATTTATGCTCTCACAAATGCCTGTCCTAGTCGGGAATTGAACTCATGCTCCATCGGTTGCAAGGTCCACTGAACCATTTGAGCGTCCGAATAAGTCATAAACAAGGTTTAGTATAGAAATAAAAGCCCCATGTTAGTCCACAACTCGTTTTAAGAATATACCATGTGCTGTTCTACCAGAAACTTCCTGTTTTTTTTATAATAAACCCTATAAAAACATGGGGGTTTTATTTTCATAATAAACCTAGTTTAAGACTTATTCGTACGCTCCAATGAGGCAGTTTATAAGAGGCAAACGATTGAATATACGAGCCACTTACATTGTGGCTACTAGGTGGTAGAATTCTGCATTGGCTCGCCCGGGTCTGGTACGGCCTTAACTATTCCTGCCGCAATAATGTCGGTGCTTATTACTGTAGTATTCTGGTTTGTAGGGTAAGGTGCATGTATTTGACATTAAGATTCCATCACAACGATAGCAACGTAATGGTACGTTGCTATTACATATTTGGTGTCTATAGGTGATGGTTTTATCTTTCCATCAGAAGAGCCATCTCTTTGTTGGCTACATTATAATATAAAAAAACTACAGCTCGATCCGAAAAAATTAAATAGTCTGTCATACAAAACGAATATAAAGATAGCTCTCAAATTAATATATATGAAGCCGTTAAGGTTACATAGCGTTCATAATAATTTATATACATTCGGAAAACGTAATCCGTTTTCTAGCACAGTCGGATAAAAACTTTGTTTTTATTTTTGAAACAAAATTTTTCTATTTTTATCAAAAATAGAAAACAAAGATTGAAAAAAAAAACTACGGTTTGTGGTTAAATTTCTTTTAATGTAATTCCATCGATGAAGATTTGCCAAGAGACTTTTTACTTTCGATAAATATTTCTTCGATAATTATTTACTAATCGCCTTCGTGGTCTAGTGGTCCGGTGTCAGAGTTGACCACATGAGGTCCCGGGTTTGATTCCCGGGTAGGGTAAATCAAAAATGGTTTTTTTCAGTTTTCTGATAAAAAAATTGGACAAGTGCCCAGTTGGCGATAGGCTTGCCACCTATCACATTGTGGGACTAAGTATCTTCGGCTAATCGTGGGTTCACTGTTTACATCTACCTCTATCTACCACTTCGGGGATACGAGCGTGAAGATACTTTAATTATTACTTACTGAAATCGAGATAACTTTAACACCCTCTAATTTAAATAGGTAAGGATCTATTTTAGACGTAATATTCAGGTAAAAGTGTCTGTTTGCAATAAAAGTGTTGAAATCACAATTTTAACACTTTTGTTGTAAACTTATAAACATTATGACAGGTTTTGAATCATTTGAACTTTTTTTTTTATATCATAAGATAGCAAACAAGCAGATGGGTCTTCCGATGGAAAGAGTCAACCATCGCCTATAGACACCAAAGATGTTAATGGTGCGTTGCTATCTTGTGGCGAGGTCTGATGCCACATGCATAAGTTTACCGGCTACTTTACCCTCCAAACTGGAGCACGACAGCGACAAGCACAGACGCTATTGCGGCAGGAATAGGTGAGGCGGTGTTACCAGACCCGGGCGAGACAATGCAGAACTCTACCACATAGTATCCACGATGGTAGTGAATCGATAGCCAATCGGTCGCCTTTTACGACCTGCCTGACAGAACGGCAGTTGGCCTATTCTTCAAAGGAGGCGGGACCAACACGGCGGAACTGTGGCATTTTATGAAATACTAGCTGTAGCGTGCAGCCCACTGAATTGTAGAAGTTTTTGTTGAATCCCGCGGGGTTACCTACTTATATCGGGATAGTAAGTAGCCTATATACTATTTCAGGTTGTTATCTACGTATGTGCCAAATTTCATCTAAATCCGTTTTGTAATTTTTGCGTGATTGAGTAACAAACACCCATCCAACCTAACATCCAAACTTTCGCATTATAAATATTTTGTTAGTTACAATGTTATATTATGTATATATGTAAATGTTTTGAGTGATCTCTGAACATTTATTTATTTATTTATTTAAACATTTTATTGCACAAATCAGTACAAAAGGCGTAACTTAATGCTGTTAAGCATTTTCTCACAGTTTACCTTGATTATCTGAGAGAAGAAAACTTGGGTAGTGCGTAAGAGCATATTATTGCGAATTGAAGTATAAAATCTAATCACAATTAACTAGATACTTATTTACATTATAACATACATATATTAGAACATAGATATTGTTATAAGTGCAATTTAGCTTCGTAAAGATAGCGTGTACGGCAACTACTTCTGAAAGTATAGATCTCGATGACTTTGTTTCCTCAAAGCGACAGATAACATTTCTAATTAATGTGATCGTACCCACAACGTAATCAGGTAAACACTTCAAGACAGCGTAAACAATCTTCTTGAATCAAGTGGTTATTCAATTAGAGTTTGTTTAATTAAATGTACTGTCAAACATCCTGTAAATAATTGGTTAAGTACAATCGTACAGATGCACATGCACATAAATACTTTTAAACAACCATATATGAATTAAACGTCAGGCTACCTATGTGTTATGTATACTTCCTGTATTTGGGTAATTCTCTGTAAGTATGTTTTTTGCTGTTCCGGGCATTTTTTTATTAGAAAAATTGTTATTTTGTAATAAAAAAATTTATTACGAAAGTAAAAAAAACATTTGTATTTGGAACATTGAAAACTAAAATGAAATAAATTTTGTTTTTTTTTTTGCTATAAATTCGTAAACCACCGAAATGTCAGTCCCCTGGGCTGTCCCAGTCCCAAAATTAAAAATTTTAACATTAAATTTTGAGTTATTCGTCAATAATATATAATTTGGTCCATAATGTTTATAAACTTAATTAGTTAACTAACAATCTTCTTCAATAAAAAGTACCGAAAATTAATTTGTTTCATTAAATTCATTAAACCAAAGTATGTCCCAGGCATTTGAGATCAGTCCCCTGCCAGAAGTTCAAAGCCAAAAAAAAAGTCTAGCGTGTTATTTTACCTTTTGTAAGGTTTATAAGGATCTACCTAGCCTTAAGTTAATAACCATAGAGCTGTTAGCGCTTTATCGCCATTTTATTGAGTGTCAAAGCACCGTTTGTGCTGGAAATATGTGTCTGGGCCACTTCAAAACTCAGTCCCCTGGCAGCTATTTTTGTTTATATTATAAAATTGGATCCATAAGTTTTAATATTATTCTAATTAATGTAAACATTCATTGAGAAGTTAAAAAGTTGAATGCATTGAAATAGTTTGCTTCATTTTTCTCAATTTGAAAATCAGTCCCCTGTCATGTTACGCATGCAAAAGACACACAAATATCGAAATGTCACTAACATCGTGACTACTAGGTGGTAGAGTTCCGCAACGTCTCGCCCTGGTATTTGGTACCACCGCCTTACCTACTCCGCAATGCTTCCGCAAATGCTTGTCATTATCGTGTTTCGGTTTGGAGGGTAAAGTAGCCGGTAGATTTATGCATGTGGCAATACCATCCTGCCGCACAGATAGAAAAAAAAAACTATTATCATATTTGGTGTCTATAGGCGATGGTTTCTCTTTCGCTCAGGGAAACCATTTGCTGGTTTGCTATTTAATGATATAAAAATACATATCTACCTACTATTTGCATGGAACTAAATTCATCTGAGACTATTTTCTTTACGGCTAATGTCAGTTGTCAAACTTAAGAGATTTTGTTATTTGGTATGAATGAATGGTTTAATTTCGACGAAAGGGCGAACGCAACTTATATTAAATTGAAATTTTATAAAAATATTTTTATTTATATTCAACTAGCTGTTACCCGTGGCTTTGCTCGCGCATATTTACTTTTGAGCTTATTTAACCTTTCCTTATAAGCTACTTCCCTTATTTTAACCCCTTAGGGATCGAATTTTTAAAACGCTTCAGCACATAATTTATTATTTTTTTTGTACTCAATTTGTATAAAATTTCATGCAAATATATCCAAGGAATAAAAAGTTTCATACAAACTTTTATCCCGTATTTTACTCCCTTCGGGGTTGAATTTTGAAAAACCTTTCCTTAGTGAATGCTTACATCATAAGAAAAATACGTGTGCGAAATTTCAAGGTTCTAGCCCTTAGGGTTTGGCCTGTTGTTACCTCAGTCACTCAATTCTGCCTTTTATATATATAGGTTATAAACTAGTTATATATTTCCTATAAGTGTATTTTGTAGTGAATATAAGTACTTTTTTTGCTATCTGACTTTGCTCAGAAAATCAAAGCTTGTGTTAATTTTTTTTGCTAACTTCAAAGTACAATGTTCAACATTAACGCGTGATAAAAACATTAACTGCTACGTAAAAACTTAACATGCACAATTTAATAAAGTTCTTCCATAATGGGATTCCTCGCATGAGTAAAACGAAGTAATTACTCGGTACAAAAATGTATTAAACCTACTTCTGATTACGACGTTATTTTAAGTACTTTTTAATAAAAAGCTGTTGAAATTTTCGGAATTTTAAATACAATTCTCGATGATAATGAAATGTAGCGTTTGTAGTTTTAATTTTTATCCACGACACAATATTAAGGGGAGCTTAAGTTTTTTTTTATATCATAATGTAGTAGCCAAAAGCTACGCTGGGATGGCTGTGGTTTTTACACGCTTTTTATTAGCTTCACCTGTATGTTTGTATGTTTGTTTGTAACCGACTTCTTTGGGCGCGATTTTGACCCACTTTAAACGGCCAGATTTCGTTCAAACTTTGTAGATTAATCGAGGACCGATGACAATACACTAATTTGATAAAATTATTCCATTTTAACCGACTTCAAAAAAAGGAGGAGGTTCTCAATTCGGCTGGTATATTTTTTTTATGTATGTACACCGATTTCTCCGAGGTTTCTGAACCGAATTACGTGATTCTTTATTTGTTTGATGTGGAATAGTTTCGGATTGGTCCCATAAAAATTTGATTCAGGTAGGCTCAATAGTTTTTGTTTCATGAGCATTTTTTTATTTATTGTACCTATCTCGATGTCTGAAATCAAATCTCGCAAGTAAATGTGATTCACTTCCCGGTTACCGATTGAGCTGAAATTTTGTATACGTATGTTAATTGAATGACAATGAAACCTTATTATGACATGGAGCTGATCTGATGAATCTGAATCGGTAGGTGACCACAGGAACTTAATAATTAAATGGTTAAAAATCGGTTAATGACAAGACTGTTGAGTTTGGATTTATTTGATTCATGTTGACGAGTACTTTGGTGCTTGGTGGTGACTAGGATCCTGCAGGGTCCGATGATGTAGCTAGAAGATGGTCATAGGAGCTCAACAATTAAATGACACAACTCTATCGAATTTGGGCTTGTTTGATTAGTGTTGACGAGCACTTTGGTGCTTGGTGCTAACTAGGATCCTGCAGGGTTCGATGATGAAGCCATAAGGTGGCCATATGAGCTCGGTAATTAAATGACACAACTTTTTCGAGTTTGAGCTCGTTTGATTCGTGTCGACGAGCACTTTGGTGCTTAGTGGTAACTAAGATCTTCCAGGGTCCGACAATGAAGCCAGAAGGTGGTCATAGGAGCTCAGTAATTAAATGACAGAATTCTATTGAGTTTGGGCTCGTTTGATTAATTTTGACGAGCAGATTGGTGCTTGGTGGTAACTAGGTTCTTGCAGGGTCCGATGATGAAGCCAGAAGGTGGTCATAGGAGGTCAGTAATTTAATGACACAACTCTATCGAGTTTGGGCTGCACGCTGCAGCTGGTTATTTAATACTAGCTGTTGCCCGCGACTTCGTCCGCGCGGACTTTGTTTACTCCTCTCCTACTGGTCGTAGCATGTTATATATCTATGATGTTATATAGCCTATAACCTTCCTCGATAAACAGGCTAGCCAACTCAAAAAGAATTATTCAAATCGGTGTAGCAGTTTTTGAGATTAGCGCGTACAACCAAACAAACAAACAAACTCTACAATTTTAGAATATTATTAGTATATTAGTAAGTACTAGTATTAGTATATTAGTATATAGAAGTATAGATTATCTCATGACTTTAGCCAAATACAAGTATTTTTTTATATCATAAGATAGAAAACAAGCAGATGGGTCTCCTGATGGAAAGAGTCAACCATCGCCTATAGACACCGAAGGTGTTAATCATAATTAAATAAAAAAGGTGCGTTGCTGTCTTGTGGCGAGGTCTAATGCCACATGCATAAATTTACTGGCTACCTTACCCTCTAAACCGGAACACGACAGTGACAAGCACTGACGCTATTGTGACAAGAATAGGTAAGACGGTGGTACCAGACCGGGGCGAGACAATGCAGAAATCTACCTAACCTAGTAGCCACGATGATAGTGATTCCTATAGTCAATCGGTTGCCTTTTACGACCTATCTGACAGAACAGGAGTTGGTCTATTCTTCAAAAGAGTCTGGGACCAACACGGGGTATTTTTTGTTATAGCGGCAACAAAAATACATCATCTGTGAAAATTTCAACTGTCTATCACGGTTTGTGAGATTCAGCCTGGTGACAGACGGATAGAAAGACAGACAGGCGGACGGACCGTTTTACGCTTTGCATACGGAACCCTAAAAAAGTCAAACAAATAATTACTTTAATATTAATTAATTTAATATTAATAAAATTATAATTTTACGTAATTTGAACATTTATGTGGCGATTTTCGCAGGTTTGTCAACACGACCGAATCATAGTGGATGTTGAGAACGAGTTAATGACGGAGGGCACGACAGTACATTGGCATGGGCAGCATCAGCGCGGGACGCCGTACATGGATGGGACACCATTCGTCACACAATGTCCCATTTTACCGGAGACTACTTTTAGGTATAGTTTCGTATATTATCTATACTCCATACATACAAATAAATAAAATTGAAGTGTCTGTATGTAATATTAAAATATCCGGTTTTAACTAAATGCATATGGATGTATAGGTACACGGTACATATACCAAAATAACATTTTTTACGATTTTCGTCGGTCTGTCGGTCTTTATGTTCCGGCTAATCTCGGGAATGGCTGGACCGATTTTGACGGGACTTTCACTGGTAGATAGCTGATGTAATAAGGAGTAACTTGGGCTACGTTTAAAAAATATCCCACGCGGACGAAGTCATGGGCACAGATAGTCATATATATTATCGTAGTAGTCGCCTCTGTGGTCTAGTGGTCCGGTATCGGTGTTGACTGCATGAAGTCCCGGGTTCAATCCCCGGGTCGGGCATTTCAAAAATGTGTTTTTTCAGTTTTCTGATAAAAAAACGTTGCCCGGGACAGTAACGTGTGGGAATAAGTATCTCTTCAGTTAATCCTGGGTACACTGGTTGTTTTTCTGCCTACCTTTTCAGGGATACGGGCGTGAAGATATTTTTTTATTATAGTGCATATAGTCCGATGTCTAGTCATAGCTGAATATAATAATGTAAATCTTGATACATGGTATCACATTATAGGATTAAGTATCTTCGACAAATCGTGGGTGCACTTGTTGTACCTCTGCTACCACTTCAGGGATGCGGGCGTGAAGATACTTTTTAGTTTTATATATTATCGCCTTATTGATTAGATGTCCGAGTTCGATTCTCAGCTCGGATTAAATATTAGATAAGATACTTTTCAACATTGACAAAAGGTTTTTCTCTTTTGCGTGAAATATCTCACGGGCATATATTTTTTATAAGATAGCAAACAAGAAAATAGTTCTTCTGATGAAAAAAGACACCAAATATATTAATGGTGCGATGTTATGCGACCCGGGCGAGACAATGAAGAACTCTACCACCTAGTCACGATGGTAGTGACTCACAGAGCCAATCTGTCGCCTTTTACGACCTGCCTGGCAGAACGGCAGTTGGTCTATTCTTCAAAGGAGCTCGGAACCAACACGGGGAAAAATTCTTTTTTTATTTAGAATGGGTATACCTCGAGAGAGACCACATTTTTTTTTAAATTATAGCCATAAGTGAACGTTAACAAGGGATAATTGATGGTTTTCTCGCTGTTTGACCACGCATAAATTTTCGTCGATGTAATTTTTTGTTTTAATCATAGATTGTATTGTATTCTATTGTATTCTAGATAACGTTAAAATCAGTTAATAATAATATTGTAATTATCGTAAATATAATGTAGCTATTAACTTGTATACGTAATTTCATGCATGAAGATAAATAATTTGTAATCTAAAACAAAATTAATAATTTGTTAACATGTTTCTCATTGTATTGTAGAGCCCTGAAGAAGTCAACAAAGTTGACGAAACGTTGGTGATAGAATTAAAAAGTTTCACATAAGCTATTTGTCCCTCTTTCGCTTTAAAAAAGAATAAATTGAATAACACAATGGATTTAAATATAAATATAAATAATTTGTTTACGTTTGGGTTAGATCAGTTTGTGTAAAATGTACACTGATATTATTATTAATATTTTTTAAGGCAGTAGTTTTTAAACAGTGGTCCGTGGAAGCATCCAAAGTACATAGGTCCTAAGTCCATCCAAAGTAGGTTCTGGTAGGTCTCTAATTTTCAAACAACCGTGGTGCAATAGCAATCAGGCTTAACCTGATTGTAAAAGTCTCATTTCGTAACATTTTTTGCTTTTAACATTTTGCTGTCTCCTGCCAAAAAGGGAGGGAAACATGATCTATTTTCCTACTCCTCCTATATACTTCTGATTAACTTCGTTGCAGGATCCAAGACAGCTTAGCTTTTCGCCAAGGCACCCTGAGCTCGCAACTCAGAGGTTATCAAGATGGTTGCCGCTGTTGATTCTGGTTTACAGAAGTTACAGTGGTGGGAACGAGAGGTGGGCCAATTGCCCTTAAAAAAAGCATCCAAAGTTATCCAATTGTGATGTTTTATTTACAGTCATAGAACCACCCTCTATTTAGTTGACATGCGAGTACTTACCTTTAAAAGTTGGAGGTCAATGGCAAGACATTTATTTTATAGCGTGGCCTGTCATCACGTTCAAGTCAAGTTTAGCCGGTTTCTTTTGGACACAATTTCTATCTTTAGCTGTCAAAACCTGTAGAAAACTGTCAGATGCAAATAATAATAATAATAATAAAACATTTTATTGCCAATAAAATAATAGTTAAAACTTACGATATCATGCTTAAACTTAAACAAAACTAAAATTATAAAACTAGAATTCCATATGAAATACACAAAATTAATACTCAACATCAACATCTATATCTATATACATATAATAAAATCGTAGAAAGTCAATGTATGTCTGGCTTTGCATGAATATTACTAACAGGTCGGGTCAACATATAGGCTACCTACGGGGAAGGAGTTGTGCGGAGTAAACGAAGTCGGCGCGAACGAAGTCGCGGGAAACAGCTAGTATTTATTTATTTTGGCAAAAGGAACAATTCACCTTATACTTCACCAGTAGCCATAGGCAGACTGTGAAGTGCTGATTTTAAATTGTTCCTAGCTTTGTGATAACGTAAGAGTTTATAGTTTTTGTAATTGGTTAACACAGTGGCAGGACACTACTATGTACATGTAGCACAACAATTATTTCACTCATAAAAAATACTTACAAACTTACAAATAAAAATGTTTCTCTATAAAGTTTCCAGGAAAATCTTAGGTAATCATCGTTCTAATCGTCGACGACAGCACTATTTCTGATTGGCTTGATTCTTTGGCATTGCGTAGAGATGTGGCTTTGCTTTACATTTTCCATCGGATTTATCATGGGGAGTGTTTCGAGGAACTGTTTAGATTAATTCCAGCCGCAGAATTCTACCATAGGATCGTGACAAAATTCAAAATTGCATCCTCACCATCTCGATGTCTGGAAATCCACAACTGTGCGATTCTTTAGGCACTTTTTTTCCGCACTACTCCTCTAAACAATTACCGGCAGGCGTTTTTCCGAACATTTAGGAACCTTCAAGAAAAGAGCCTACTCTTTCTTAAAATGCCGGCAACGTAACTGCAAGTCTTCTAATAGTGTAGTTGTGGCGGCGGCGGTGACCACTTGTCACCAGGTGAGCCTCCTGTCCATTTGCCCACTTTTTCTATAAAAACAGTAAAGCCATTTGCCAATTTTGTTACAAGTCTGAGTCAAGACATTCATCAGGAACACACCCATTCTTTAAATTCATTTAACTCTTTGTTATTGTTCATTCTTTATGTATAGCTTTGCTCGCCTTTACCTGCTGCCCTACAAGACATAAAAAACACATGGTTTATTCACATAAAAGGCTTAGACCACAAAGTAAAAATCCTTTATCCTTTAAATCTATATAAGACTTTGTTATTGTTCGTTCTTCCGCATCGCTTAAGAAAATCGTTTCTCGTATCTGCGACCACAAGCGCCGTTTTCATGCCCCCTTTAATGTACACATTTCTTAATCTGTCCCTTTTTGTTGAGCCAAGCATCCATCTTAGTTAGGGGTGTCACTTACATAATATTTAGATATAAATATAATAAAATAGCAGTTAGTCGCGACTTTGTCTGCCTGTTCCACAATCATTACCTCCCTTTTATCATTCGAGTTAAAAAATAGGCTGTGTCAGCTCCAGGGTAAAGTAGCTTTTTAAATGTTGGTCGAGTAGTTAGCGACCCTGACTACGCAATCGACGGGGCTCGGATTCAATCCCCGACGAGGACAAGCTTTGTGTGATTAACATATTTTTTTTATATCATTAGGTAGCAAACAAGCAATGGGCCTCCTGATGGAAGGAGTCAACCATCGCCTATACACACCAAAGGTGTTAAATGGTGCATTGCTATCTTGTGGTAAGGTCTAATGCCACATGCTATCTTGTGGCGAGGTCTAATGCCAAATGTTTGTATTTCCGGGATTGGGTGTTTATTATGTATGTAACAGTATTTATATCGGTATGTATTTCTATGTATTAGTATCATTGACTAACACCCATAACACAAGCATAAGCAAATAATTTGCTTACTTTGGGGTTAGATCAGTGCAAGTGGCATTAGATCTCGCCACAAGATAGCAATGCACCATTAACATTTTTGTTCCCAACTTTTCCCATCAAGAGATCTATCTGCTTGTTTTCTATCTTATAATATAAAAAAATGCTTTACTGACAATTTACTGTCTTAGAAGTAAAAGTATAAGTGCATTTGTTATTATACTAGCTATTGCCCACGACTTCGTCCGCGCGGACTTCGTTTACTCTGCACAGCTCCTCCCCTGTAGGTGATAGCGTGATAATATGTAGCCTATATGTTGACCCGACCTGTTAGTAATATTCATGCAAAATTTGAAGTAAATCCATGATGTACTTTGAGTTTTCCTTGGGCATACATACATACAAACAGACAAACAGACAAAAATTCTAAAAACTATATTTTTGGCTTCGATATCGATTGTTGATCACGCTCCAAGTATTCTTTTAAAAAAATATTCAATATACAGTTTCGTCTTACCTACGATTTTATTATATGTATAGATTTACCTCTAAATAGTATAATTTCACCAAGTGCCGACGTTGGAAAGCGTAAAAAATACACCATATTTATTAATGTGAAATGTGAATTATAAGTTAGTAGTATGAACTGGAAGCTAGAAGCTGATCTGATTATATTTGGACTGGAAATACTGGCTGTGGCCATTTAATGTCAACATTTTTATAAAATAACTAGATAACCCGGCTAACGTTATTTTGGCATATAAATGATTAAATTACTAATACCGTTATTAAAAAATAGAGGTTGGTGGCAGAAAGGGAAAAATTTAGAATTGTATGTATTTTTTAATGCCATCTATCTATATATATAAAAATCAATTGCTGTTCGTTTGTCTCGCTAAAACTCGAGAACGGCTGAACCGATTTGACTAATTTTGGTTTTGAATTAATTGTTGAAGTCCAGGGGAGGTTTAAAAGGTGAAAAAATATAGAAAAAAATAAGAGTAGTTAAAAAGGCAGAACGACGTTTGCCGGGTCAGCTAGTAAAAAATAAAATAAAAAATTGTGTCGAAAAAATAAAAACTAAATTGGGGTGGACCACCTTTATCATTAGGGGTATAAAATAAATAACAGCCTATATACATTTTACATAGCAGAACATAGCAGCAGTTTAATACATTCCGTAAGATTTTGTACCAACTCCTTAACTTATCCGTTTTTAATAAATATTTTGTTAAACTTTGGAAATAGTAGCTAAATAAAGTTGAAACTTAGGTAAGGTTAACGTAAACATTCAGTTTAGTTGTCATTGGGCGTCTTTGATACAACTGCTAAGATTTTTCAAAGACACTTTTTGACAATTAAAATAACAAGAAAGAAATTAGCATTAACTATTCTTTAATACAAAAATAGGGAGAATTTTTATTTATCAAATATAATCTTTTTATATATAAAAATCTATTGCTGTTCGTTAGTCTCGCTTAAATTCGAGAACGGCTAAACCGATTTGACTAATTTTGGTTTTGAATTAATTGTTGAAGTCCAGGGAAGGTTTAAAAGGTGAGAAAATATAGAAAAAAATAAGAGTAGTTAAAAATGCAGAACAACGTTTCTCGGGTCAGCTAGTATATCATAATTTTCATTATACTTTTAATGAAAATTATTATAAATAAACTTATTGCTTTTAATGCAAATGTATTAAAGTTTTATACAATGGTAATACTTAAATATGGTGATAAAAGTCAATCAAATTAAAATCTCAATATTATTTATGTGATTGTTCCTAGCAATATATTTTATTTATTTAATTAAAAAAATGGAAAAAATTATTGGAACGAAGTTCCTTACGGCAGGCTTGGAGGGGATAGGGATTTTGCTGCGCGACCGAACTGAAAAAAATGTGATAGTAAAACCGTAAGAAAAATGCGTGGAATAAAAGCGTTAAATGAGACGTGCGCAGGCGCGACAGTCGCGTACACAAGCGAGTAGTGCCGTTTAGCCGAAGGAAGTTCGTTCCTACCTGGTGTCCGCGACACCACATCATTTTTTTCTAGTTTATCTAATATTTGTCACTCCGAAAGACACACAAGAGATATACAAAACCAAATCCGCCTGTGTTCTTCAGTCAACTAGTCTATTGTTTTAATATTTTGTATTTACTGTACATCTGTTACGATAGAATATCGTTTACTGGGTCATCATTATTGTATTTAACTTCTCTATTCTCTTCTCTAACAGATATTTTATTATTAATCATTTCAAAATTTTAGTCAAGGAATTTTATTGATAACTGGCAACCCTAATCTAGCATACACTTCTCAGCTCATCTCGACATTCGTTTCTCATTCGTTCCTTTAATGGATTCGGTTACCACCCTAAATTATTTTCATCTGAACTAATCTTCAATCAACTACTGCTACATTAAGGCGGTTTTATTCCAGTTTTGTTTGACGGCAGTTTTATAAGATAAAAAAGTGCGCAGTTCTTATACGGTAGTAAGTAGTAATAATACTGTCTCTTCCCATTTGAGTGCCCCATTTGTCAAATGGCTAGCGATCCTGACTATGCAATATGTGGCTCTGGTTTGATTTCTTTCAGGGCTAGGCATTTGTGTGATGGGCACGGACGTTTGTATTTTTGGGTTTGCGTCCTTATTAAATATATTCCGTATTTATGTATGTATTTATATGTATTAAGGCGAGGTATTTTGACGCGCGTCAATTCTATAGGAAATGGGCGTCGCGGTATGTTCTGAAACCCCTGGGAAACGTGTTAATTTTCGAATAACTAAATATAGGACTTCAGCTGGAAACCAAAATTTAATACATTCTTTTTTGTATTTAAAACTAAATATCACCATATAAAAATCACGTGGAAGATTAGAAATGTTATTTACAAATTATTTGTTTTAGACATTTTTTTACCCTGTTTTCGGAATTTTATATAATCGAGTAAAGTACATTCTATCATGTAATAAGTTCGCACATTTTTTATATAATATCTTCAGGTATATCGTGTAATTTTTGTAAAATTGTTATTTAACAATTAATACAAAAAAACGTGATTTAGCAAACCAGTTTTTTTCCGTTTGCCCCGATGCCTCGCCTTAATGTCGTTGACTTGCGCCCATATCACATGCAAATAATTTGCTTACTCTGAGTTAGATTAATTCGTGTATTTTGTCCAACTATATTTATTTATTTATTACTCATTTATGAAGGCAGTCATCTCCTTATAATACATTATTCTATTATAAACAATATATTATGGGGTTTCTATTAAATTTACCATATCTTTGGGATGTCCCAAATATATACCTACCTTCTTTTATATTAATATGTAGCGCCTATATGTACATTTAATTTTTTTCTCAAATTTCGTGACACCTATTCGTTTTAAGGGTTCCGTACCTGAAAAGGAAAACGTTGTTGTTGTTGTTGTTTGTCTGTTTGTCTGTTCGACTGTCCGTCTGTCAAGACCCTTTTTATCAGGAACGCGTTCAGGTCAGAGAGAACACAAGCGATTTAGAGTTTAAACATCTTTTGCGTGTCTTTAGGAGAGATAAATATTACATAAACTAGTATAATCTTCTACGTTTTTTAAGTTAATTAAATAAAAAATATCACTAGGAATAATCATATAAAAATATTGAGACTTTAATTTGATTGACTTCTATCATATTTAAGTGTATCATTTAACAAGACTTTAATTACATTAATATTAAAACAACAATAAGTTCATCATAATTTTCGTTATAATTATCAAATAAAAATTCTGCCTGTTTTTGTACTAAGGAATAGTTTAAAGCTAATCTATTTTTTGTTATTTAAGTATCTTTAAAGTGTCTTAGCAAAATCTTAGCTCAAAATTCTGTCAATCTAACTTAGATTTCTGAGATTAGCAGTTGTACTAGTGACAAAATAAATACATAAACATAGACTACTAAGGAGGGAACTAAATGTTTACGTTAACCTTACCTAAATTCCAACTTTATTTAGCTACTACTCCTCAAGTTTGTAAAATATTTATGAAAGTTAAGGAATTGATTTACGATGTATGAAGTCTCGCCCGTTTTCTATCAAAAGCTTGGGTCTAAAATCCCTCTCAGCTGCAAGAAACTAAACCTTGTAAGTTAACGCGAGGATTTGATTTTCGAATATTTTGCGATTTTTTGCAATATCAAAAGAGAAGTATCAAAATGTATAGGATGCTTCCCGCTGACCTAGAATTATGAAATTTGGCAAGAAGCAATGTTTCACAGCACTTGCTTAGGAAAAAAATCCGAAAACTCTAAATTTTTAGCAACATCATAAAAAAAATACAAGTTTAAACGGAACCCTCGCTATGTGAATTCGAATCACACTTGACGGGTTTTTAAGCTATTGCATAGCTTCAATCGTGGGCCTTGAGCGTGGAGACCGAATCCAGAAATTCCGTAACGAAAAAAACCTAACACCCCCCACTCCGACCGGCACAGCGGTGATACTTTTTAGTTTTTCCATCTATCGATAAATAGATTTGGTGTCTATAGGCGATGGTTGACTCTTTACATCAGGAGACCCATCTGCTTGTTTGCTATCTTATGATATAAAAAAACCTGTTACGATAAAATTTCGTTTATTGGGTCATCACTATTGTATTTAACTTCTCTATTCTATTCTTTAATGACTTTTTTGAAATATCACGCTTGTCTCTTTAGTTCAGCAACCCGCCTTTAGATGGCATTGGTTGTATTGGAAAACTACCGTAATCAGCTGTTTGTGAGAAAGTATATAGGTGTATAGGTATTTATCATCTACGTACAACAGTGAATATCTGTACTCGTATAATTTGTGTACAAAGTGTTTTAAATATGAATAAACAAAGTGCATTTATTAAATATTCCTGAAGAACCGACATGTATTGAAAGATAATAAAAATATTTTGAACAATATTAACATCTCATTTATTTAATAAAAGAAAAAAATTTGTTTTTTTATCGGTCACCATGCTCAAAGTGTAACTTGAATTATTATCAAAGAAAAAAACAAAGAAAAAAAATACTGCATAAATAAAATAAATATATAATTGTAATTGCATAAGTTGATAAAAAATGCTATGCAATAGCTTTACCGCGGCAGTCTCCGAGTGCCACACGTCTTTTTTTTAAGTAGTGACATCAATTTTGTCTCAGCTCAAGAAACGGCTTTACCGATCTTGATGAAATTGTAATTTGTATTCCTGTTGGTAACACCGGCACAGCAGAAAACTTTTTTTTATATTATAAGATACCAAACAAGGAGATGGGTCTCCTGATGGAAAGAGTCAACCATCGCCGATAGACACCAAAGTCTTTTTGCTATCTTGTGGCAATGTCTAATGCCACATGCACATGCTTACAGGCTACCTTACCCTCCAAACCGGAACACAACAGTGGTTAACATTGACACTATTGCGGCAGGAATAGGTAAGGCGGTGGTACCAGACCCGGGCGAGACAGTGCAAAACTCTACCACCTATGATGGTATTGTCTTGTACGGTCAAATGGTCGCCTTCTAAGAACTGCCTGAGAGAACAGCAAATTGTATTTTCTTCATATTATGGCGTGTGGACCAAGATAGACCAGATTTGTGTTTTAGCACTTACAAGCACGGGACTTGGGAAAATTTGAAAAACAATGTATATCTAGCGATCAGTATAATCGACGTAATCGATCACATAGCAAAGAAGATTTCGCCACTTCGAACTAGTCGATACTGTCTAAGTTGGATAGAATGTCCCGGCTTGAGGGAAGGTCGTAAGTTCGAATTTTGCGTGTCGAAATTTTGCTTAGTTGTTTTTAAAGTTTTTCCAAGCACAGAGTGAGTGCTAAAACACAAATATAATTAGAAACACGAGAGTATTGATCAAAATTATAAATGTGAATTTCATCTGTAACGATGAACTCATTTAAGGCGAGGCATCGGGACAAACGGGAAAAGCTGGTTTACTTAACCACGTTTTTTTTTTGTATTGATTGTTAAATCACAATTTTACAAAAATTACACGATATACCTGAAGATATTATCTAAGGAATGTGCTAACTCATTACATGATATAATGTACTTGCCTCGATCATATAAAATTCCGAAAACAGGCTAAAAAACTCTAAAAGAAATAATTTGTTAATAATATTTTTAATCTTCCACATAATTTTTATATGGTGATATTTAGTTGTAAATACAAAAAAGAATGTGCTAAATTTTAGTTTTCAGCTGATGTCCTATATTTATTTATCCAAAAATTAACACGTTTCCCAGCGGTTTCAGAACATGCCGCGCCACCCATTTACTGTAGAATTCACGCGCGTCGAAATACCTCGCCTTAACTAATTATACGTATGTATATCTAGCGATCAGTACAATCGACGTAATCGATGACATAGCAAAGAAGTACAGTACCCGGCGATAAATATTGCACATCGACCTTTGGAAAGAGACAATCGGCTAATTTCGGCTTCGTAGAGCGTTATCTCTGTCGCACAAAATACAAACAGTCCGGTACCTATTAGGAGCTGTTAAAACAAGTATGATTTGCTTCTTTTGATATTTTTATTCTTTGTATAAAATACACTAATTTTTCTATAAGTGATGGCTTTAGGTTGGGGTAAAATAAAATAAAAAAACATTTTTACATTATGTTTACGTATTTAATTATTTTGGAACATTACAGCTTTAGTGTACATAATAAACACCATTATACCTATTGCTAAAATGAGACATTGCAATAAAAATAATAATAATTCTAATTCTCAATTACTTCCATTTCACTATCTGTGCTCTCAAAGAGGTCAATATCACTGTCACTATCAGCCGTATTTATTACTAATCTATCAGTGTAATTGTCTAAACTGTGTTGAATGCTTCTATATTCATTCTCACATTTGATTGCATGATCGCAAACCTTTTTCCACTCTTCAGCGCCGATCATGTTTACTTTTTCAGTCAATAATGTTTTTACTGTAGTTAAGTTCATACCCACATTTCTAGAGGCTACATAGCCTTTCAGTTGAGACCATATATTTTCAATTGGATTAAAATCCGGATGATATGGTGGCAATCGCAACACAGTGTGCCCATGTTCGGCAAGTATTTTGTCCACAGAAAACTCTGTATACCTCTCCTTGTGCTGACATATAATAGCGTAAATCTGGGTTTTTGTTTTTTTTTTTTTTTTTATATCATAAGATAGCAAACAAGCAGATGGGTCTCCTGATGGAAAGAGTTAACCATCGCCTATAGACACTAAAGATGTTAATGGTGCGTTGCTATCTTGTGGCGAGGTCTAATGCCACATGCATAAGTTTACCGGCTACCTTACCCTCCAAACCGGAACACGACAGCGACAAGCACTGACGCTATTGCGGCAGGAATAGGTAAGGCGGTGGTACCAGACCCGGGCGAGACAATGCAGAACTCTACCACCTAGTAGCCACGATGGTAGTGACTCGATAGCCAATCGGTCGCCTTTTACGACCTGCCTGGCAGAACGGCAGTTGGTCTATTCTACAAAGGAGGCCGGGACCAACACTTTAAATTATTTAAATTTGTGGGTGTTACCAACTCTAAATATATATTTTTTTCGGGACGCGACTGCACTCTATCGTACTTGAACAACGACTGACTAAACGTCACATAGGTAGTGTGGGACAGAGATAACGCTTTACGAAGCCGAAATTTTCCGATTGTCTCTTTCCAAAGTTCGATGTGCAATATTTATCGCCGGGTACTGTATTTCGCTACTACGAACTATTCGACACTGGCTCAGTTGGTTAGAGCGTCCCGGCTTGAGGAAGGGTCGTAAGTTCGAATCTTACGTGTCGAAATTTTTCTTTTTTTTTAAATTTTTCAATACAGAGTACAACCCGGATACGAGTTGGTGCTCAGACCAATACAAGCTTAGGATAGTGCTTTAAAGTATTATCTACGGATAAATAATATATATTTAATTTCAGATACCAATTCAACGCTACCCATTCTGGGACCCATTTCTGGCACTCCCACTCTGGTATGCAGCGAGCTGATGGAGCGGCAGGGGCGCTTATTATTCGGAAACCAAAGTCACAAGATCCTCATAGTAGTCTCTATGACTATGACAGGTAATTATTTTTTTAATAATTTCAAGTGAATATTTCTGGGTGATTTTTGGTATAAGTAGACAATACAATTGGCAATCTATATCACTTAACTTACATATAAAACAAAACGGCTTTCCGCTGTCTGTCCCTATGTATGCTTAGATCTTTAAAACTACGCAACGGATTTTGATGTGGTTTTTTTAAATAGACAGAGTCTTAAGAAGAAGGTATATATGTATAATAACATCCATTATATAGTAGAGAAATATTGTTATAAATATATTTAGCAAAACAACGTTTCCCCGGTCAGCTAGTTAATGTCATAAATGCGAAAGTTTGGATGTTTGGATGAATGGATGTTTGTTACTCAGTCACGTAAAAATTTCTAAACGGATTTGAATGGAAATTGGCACACAGGTAGATGATGATCTGCAATAGCACATAAGCTACTGCTTATCCCAAAAAAAATAGGTGATCCCGCGGGATTCGCCAAAAACTTGCTGCTGCTGGCACCACATACATATATGGGTTTGCGTCCGTCCGTATGTCTGTCTGTCCGTCTGTCACCAAGCTGTACCATTAACCGTGATAATCAGACAGTTGAAATTTTCACAAATGATGTATTGTCTTTGGGATGGTAATTTATGCATGGCAACGCAACATTAACATCTTTGACCTATAGGCACCTATATATATAGATGGAAATGTACAACCATATATATATATATATATATATATATATATATATATATATATATATATATATATATATATATATATATATATATATATATGGTTGTACATTTCCATCAGGACAGCCAAAAAATCCGGCCAAGTGCGAGTTGAACTCGCGCACGAATGGTTCCGTACCATCATAGCAAAAAAAAAAAAAACAAATGAAAATACACGTTTATTGTATGGGGCGGGGGGGAATGGCCCTAAATATTTTCATTTTTTTATTTTCAGTACTTCTTATAGCGGCAAAGGAAATACATAATTTGTGAAAATTTCAGCTGCCTAGCTATCACGGTTTACGAGCTGCAGCCTGGTGACAGACAGACAGCGAAGACTTAATAATAGGGTCCCGTTTTACCTTTAACTACGGATCCCTAAAATTAAGAACGTCCGGCTTTTTTACCCAAATCTCCGGCCAAACCGACTGGTTTTTTTGGCTGTTAGGTTTTACGACCTGACAACCTTATATATATTCATGTCTCTTCATACAAACACGTCTCTTACAAATACTTTTAAAATCTCTTAATAGCACCCGATTAATCTGATAAATCTTTTCCCCAGATCGGAGCACGTAATGATTGTGACAGATTGGATTCATGAGTTATCGGTGAGTATGTTCACCGACCATCACCACTCCATCGGCGACAACAAACCACCCACACTCTTGATCAATGGCGTCGGACGGTTCAAGATATTCAACGAGACTGCCAAACCCGTATACATGAAGTCCGCAAGATTCGACGTCGAACAGGTAAGATTTGAGGATTCATTTACTATTTATCCATACAATCCAATGTTCTGTTAAAAATAACTTTTGAATTAACATTATCAGCCATTGGAACGAAGTTCCTTATCGCGCGTTGTGAAAGGGGGCTAGATGGAAAAAATTCTTACGAAAAGTTGTCACGACACTTTTTGCTATAGTAAGCTATTGTAAGCTGTGCGGCGTGCGCATGTTTCTCTCTCTCTCTCTTATAGAAGCCAGATATTTTCATTTCTATTTCGCATTGAACAGTGTGGTGTCGCAACGATTATTTTTGTTGAGTATACAGGTTTTTTATGTCAAAAGGAACTTCGTTCCACCCGTGTGACCCTTGACACCTCTCAAGTTTTTTATTTTATTTTATATATGTATTTAATCGTCGTATTTATTCTTATTTCCCTATATATATATATATATATATATATATATATATATATATATATATATATATATATATATATATATATATATATATATATATATATATATATATATATAGGGAAATAAGAATATATAGAAATAAAGAATATATATATATATATATATATAGGGAAGAATATATAATATAATTCCCTATATATATATATATATATATATAATATTACCAGCAGTTATTGTAACTAAATTTGACTAATTTATCTTTTCATGCACATTTTTAAATGAAATGTTCTCTAATTAGTTTGGGTTAACTGGTAGGAAATGCCATGTAGTATTAAGTCCACCTATGTACTCAATTGTGCATAAATTTTTAAATAAATAAAATATAGCTTCACTTTTAAAGGTCCAGCAAAATTTTCAGGGCTGCTCAAAATCGATAATATTTTCGATAATTAAAAATAAGGATAATTTGAAAAATTCAAAATTTCATTTTTATCCGACACAAAAAACAAAACGCATGGATATAATTTCAATTACGCAAAATTTGAACTAAAATATTTTAGTGCCCTCAACCAAATTAAAAGTGATCGGGAAAAATGGAATTAGAAAAAAAGATTACATAATAATTACTATGGTAATTATACGCGAATGTAAAATGATACACTACCAGCATTACAGAGTTCATTCACAATACTCGGTGCATTCAATTCATAAATTAAGTGGGATATTTTTAAACAATTTATATGGAATTTGGGACAATTTTTTATGGAATTTGGGACAAAAAGTTGGGCGAATACGGAACAAATCAATAATTTTTGTACGATCTTTTAATAATTTTGCAAATATAATTAAAACGCACTTTCCTTAGTTTAGTTTACTTTTGTTCACTTTAGTTCCTTATTTTAAAATTGCGTCGGATCTTTAAAAGTAACCTTCTATATTGATACGTGAAGCAAAAACTTTGTACCCCTTTTTAAGATAATTACACGTATGTACCTACGGAGAAGTATGTCATTTGGCGCAGTTAAAGTTATACAATACTTTTGGTTAGGTTAGGTTAGCAGTTAAATTATAATATCACTTAGTTATAATGTAACAGAATTGCGTCCTAGGCAGATTATAATCTAACAGTATTGACAATTTCATAAGGAAGGATAGAACGGAAGTGCATAGTGCAACTATAAAGATTTCTAATTTACTTCGAAAACCTAAAAAAAGAATAAAAAAGTATGTGTTTATTATTCAAGATAGAAAAATGTATGATGAAATACAAACGAGAAAAACATAAAGAATAAGCTTATCCCGAGGCATCTCCAAGCTAGACGGAAATTAATGGCAGAGTAATATTTAACGGTTTCTTTGCTGTCTCAAGTTATCTTAAGTGAACGTTATAGCTTTGGTAGATTACATTTTTTTATTTTAGAGTATAGAAGCACAAATAAGCAGTAGGCTTTTGTGATTAGAGACAACCACGTTTTGAGACAAACAAAGAATATTGTATTCCGTTTCTTTCAGACAAATAAAATACTATTGCGAGCTTATGGTTCGTTATTGTATAATAAAATACCGCTTATATAAATCGTATTTATTTAGACAGGTCGTAAAAGGCGACCGATTGGCTATACGAGTCACTATCATCGTGGCTATTAGGTGATAGAGTACTGCATTGTCTCGCCCGGGTCTGGTACTTACCTATTCCTGCAGCAATAGCGTGCTTGTCACTGTTGTGTTCCGGTTTGGAGGGTAAGGTAGCCGGTAAACTTATGCATGTGGTATTAGACCTCGCCACAAGATACTAGCCTGCCTCCTTCCATTAGGAGACATCTGCTTGTTTGCTATCTTATGATATAATATATATATATATAAATATATAAATATATATATATATATATATATATATATATATATATATATATATATATATATATATATATATATATATATATATATATATATATATATATATATATATATATATATATATATATATATACTGAAATATTTTTTATAAGCTGGATGCTTATTTATACATAATGTCGCAGATACCTGACTTTATCGAAAATTGAATCAAAGCTCTGTAGATTGTAGTCAGGATTACCACTCACTCGCCCACTCACAAATGACAATTTATAATATGTTATTATATAGAATTATTGGCTGTAATCTGCAGCCCGCTACACTA
Source organism: Apodemia mormo (assembly GCA_036924255.1). Lineage (NCBI taxonomy): Eukaryota > Metazoa > Arthropoda > Insecta > Lepidoptera > Riodinidae > Apodemia > Apodemia mormo. The sequence goes on along the minus strand of JAUPFN010000024.1, from coordinate 7,082,981 downwards.
CAAATTTTTTGTTGAATCCCACGGTAACAACTTATTTTTCCGTGATATAAAGTATTTTATGTACTAATTCAGGTTATCATCTACATGTGTGCCAAATTTCATTCAAATCGCTTCAACCATTATTGAGCAATAGAGTAATAAACATCCATACATCCAAACATCCAAACTTACGCGTTTATAATTTTACTATAGATTATATGTAATTCATGTCCAGGGCTACAAATACCGTTTTCGAGTGATCAATGCAGAATTCCTCAACTGCCCGATTGAAATGTCAGTAGACGGCCACAACATCACAGTCATCGCCTCGGATGGATACGACTTACAACCAATCACTGGTAAGTATTACATTAAAATATTTTAATTATTATTGGTTTAGAAGAGAACGGAAAACCGTTCTTCCTGTTTCATTCATGACAATTAATTAATCAAACGTCTAAATATGAGTGCCATTATTAGTTTTCTGTGCATAAGCAAACATTCTGTAATGTTACTTTGAAATACGCTCAACAAACAAATCTTAAATGACACGGGCAATTGGGAGATCCATGTAGGTATGGTTGCCACCTTTTAATTGAAAAAATAGAGTACATTTTCTTTTTAAGGTTAAATAATAAAGTACAAGATTGAAAAATAAAGTATTATTTGTTAGCTGTGCTATTCGTTTACCAAGCATATTTTTTGTTGCTTCTAGCAATATCTAATAATGCTTTTCACCAATTAGTTTCATCCCGTCACTAAATGCACCTTACAGAAAAAAACTATAAATGATTTTTATATATATATATATATATATATATATATATATATATATATATATATATATATATATATATATATATATATATATATATTCAATAACTATTTTCATACAAAAAAAATCAAGTAAAGGAATGTTACAAAAAATACGTTTTAGATGATGTTTAAAAGTGGTCAGTATCATCTTTGTTACATACAAAAATAGATTAAGTTTTTGTTCCTTTAAGTTGACAATTTTAAGTGAAATGATAAAATAAAGTATATTCATGTACTTTATTGCCTTCAAAAAGTATAAAGTACGTATATTCAAAATAAAGTACAATAAATACTTTATTATAAAGTACGGGTGGCAACCTTACATGTATGCCTCGCAGATAGTTGAGATAAAATAAGTAACTTATTGTGGTTAAAAACACTTCGGCTATGAATACTGAGTGCTAAGTGTGAGTTTTTCTTTTCGCATTCGATCGTGAGCGCGTTTCGAGTTTACAAGGAATTTGTATGTGATCTGTACAGCGCCACCTAGTGGTAAACTGGTTTCTCACATTTACCACTAGATGGCGCTGTACAAATCACATACAAATTCCTAGTAAACTCCAAACGCGCTCGAGATCGAATGCGAAAAGAAAAACTCACACTTAGCACTCTGTACGAAGTTTCGTAATTGTATACGACGCGTATAACTCTTTAAAAATAACATTATTATAAATAACATAATTTACATAACAAGTGCCTTAGGCTTTACAGAATTCATACGTGCTACGAATGAATTCTGTAAAGCCTTTTTGTAATGTCATGTGTTTTAAATAAATTATTCATTTCAATTTAGTATTCTACGAAAAACATATTTTCTTGGCAGTTTATATTTAGGTATTATACAATTTTAAATAGATGGTAATCTAGACGAATTGTTGCGCTTCGCGTTCGCATTTTATGAACTGTCTGATAGAGAGGCAGATGGTCTAATCTTTAAAAGTGCTCCGGACTAACATGGCGTAACCCTTTTGGAGTCAAACTGCATTTGCACTGCATTTACATTGCATGCAACTCTTTAATTATTTGGATTTTTATTCATGGACATATCTGTGTATGTTTTACGTGAATACGTCTACGTAACGGGTGATATTTTGCGACGGTAACATTTTTATTCGTCGTACATGTGCCGTTGTTCGGACAGCTTCATCTTTTCACGTATTTGTCAGCTCTTCACTGTTTTAAATAGGGGTTCGTGGATGTCATTAAACTGCAATAATGCAGTTCAGACGGTACAAATTTCTTATACTTATTTTGATTTGGCTTTTAATTTTTTTTTTACCGATAACTATTTTTGCAAATTTTTTCACTTATAAGCCATATATATATATTTACTATAAGCATTTCAAAATTATTTTTTACTTATACATAAAATAAATTTTTACAAGAGATATCGAAAAAACTTAATTCAATGTCATAGCCGCTTCGAATCAAAGATATACAATATGCAAATGCTGTAATGCCGCGAAATTATCTAAAAATGGAGGCACTTTTCCACCCCCTACGAAGCATCGTAGCACGTATTTAGCTCTACAAATTCTTTAATTCTTAAGCTATCCAACGGTACATTTAGAAGATTTTTGATGTTGATAATAGTTAAGTAGCTATAATACCAAAGTCATCTTATTTTTTTTTAACTGCCCTCACAATGAGCCAATTTAAAGAGAATTTAAATAAAAATTTAAAGATTATCAAGTTTTTAGATCTGACTGTACATTGAAACATTTGTAATAATGAATATTTTACTCTCAGATATTTACTAATGAAACTTTGCTGGTTGCGAAGGAAGCGGAAATTGCCACTGAAAATTAAATGAATGTAATTATATGAATACGAGATAGTAAAAGTAATTAAAACTGTTTTAAAAAGTGATTATGTTGCATATAATGCGAGTGTGAGTGAGACACGCCATAATATAATGATAGGGATTGGGTACAATTTTGTTGAAAAGCACTGTATATTACTAAATTAATACGTAAAACAAAAAAATGTTAATTCTTTTTATGAAAATTGCGCAGACTGATGAATATGAATGTTGGCGCAGTTAATATTTATATGGAGAACTAGAAAAGCTAATAGTTTTGTAACAATAGATTAAAAATTAATTAATTTAATAAAAAAATGCCTTATACATACTTCCAGGTATTTGAAACACAGAATCTATTGTATTTATGATTAAAGTCTATTGCCATATTGTAAAGAGATTTTATTGTTTAGTTGACGCTAGTTTTTATCTATCTATATCTAGTTATATTAATAAAAATATAAATTTAAGTGTATTTAAAAATGCTTTATTTAACTACCAAAATAAATTAATTTTGTCTTAAATTTAGCAAATTAAAAGTATATTTGTCGATATGCATAAAATAACTACAAATATATGATTTTATTTGGCAATTTAACAATGCCTTCAATGAAGATCAAGCAGGGTTTTAGTTATTACACTAACTATATTTAAAAAAAATCAGTTACAGGATAAATTTATAAAATATTTTGCATGCGATTGTACTGCGGATATTAAATGTTCCATTAATGTTAGTTTGGTCACTGAAAAAACGAGCTTTTGCACTCGTTTGTAACATTTTGAATTTTTTCGTCTGTAGCTTTCGAAGAGATACGCATTGAGCATGAAAAAGGGCTATCATTCATTTTACAGAATTTTTTCAGGTATATGCTTGTATGACAACCCGCCATTGTTCTTTGTATGTTTCGTCGTTATATAATTTATAAACGGTTATAGTAAGTTATGAACGTAAACGTTCAATACAAATTGCTAAAGGCAATTTGTAGATGGCTTAAATTGCGTCAATGTCAATGCCGACGGTTGACGGAGGCCCGCTGGCTCCTTTCTCCAGGTGTGGGAACTAAGGGGACCTGACAAACCTACTTATTTTTTATGTAAAAAGCCCAATAGGGTTTAAATTTTAAATAAATTACCTATATACGTAACATAAAATTTAAAAAATATGCCGCAACATTTTGTTAACGGCAGCGGTTTTCATGTATATTATATAATGACGACATTTTATATTCGGTGTAAGGCGTTTTCTAAAACGAACTTATCTTTGCAGTCTGTCGACGTCATTTGTGTAAGGACGTATTATAGATATTATCTGCGACATATAAACACTATAATAGTTTAACTGTTATGTTGTTAAAGTTAATTAATATTTAACACTTATTTATTTATGTTATATGAGTAATCTATATATATATATATATATATATATATATATATATATATATATATATATATATATATATTAATATATATATATATATATATATATATATATATATATATATATATATATATATATTAATATATATATATATATATATATATATATATATATAGTAAGTAAGTATTAAAACTTTCTTATCTACATACTCCGTTCGCATAATGGTCATTAAAAGGGATACAAAGCTTTGCTTCACTATAAAATATATAGATTTTGGCAGAGCAATGTCACGAGTAAGAACTAGTGACTTTATATTTTTGATTTAACCACAAACACGATTATTTGATAACAAAAATAAGCTTCACAAATATAATGCTAAAAATATGAAAAGAAAGATTTATTTTGCCTTTGCCTTTACACCCCAATGAATGCCAAATTGCAGTAGAATTATAACAAAGAAAACTGGTATAAATGAGAATTTTTTCTATTTTCCTGGACCATTTATGTCTATTAAGGTGAAATTGGGGTATGTTCACAATGAACACGTATTGAATGGTTTTATTCACACGGAAAGAGATTTTGTGTTTTGACTCTAAATATCCATACTGCTTATAATAATCGATAGCGTCTGTTGGTAATATTTTTTTTTATAAGATAGCAAACAAGCAGATGGGTCTCCTGATGGAAAGAGTCAAACATCGCCTATAGACACCAAAGGTGTTAATGGTGCGTTGCTATCTTGTGGCGAGGTCAAATGCCACATGCATAAGTTTATCGGCTACCTTACCCTCCAAACCGAAACATGACAGTGACAAGCACAGACGCTATTGCGGCAGGAATAGGCAAGGCGGTGGTACCAGACGCGGGCGAGACAATGAATAAAATACCCGATTTTTACTAAATGCATATATTGTATGTATACACGGTATATATACCAAAATAATATTTTCACAATTTTTGTCTGTCTGTTTATTTTAGATAATCTCTGAAACGGCTGGATCGATTTTGACGGAATTTTAATGGCGGATAGCAGATGTAACGAGGAATAACTTAGGCCGCTTCTTTTTTAGAGATTTGTCCACGCGGACGAAGTCGCGAGAAAAGCTAGTAATATAATATAGTCTTTGCCCACTGAGATTCGCCTTTGATAGAATTTAGAGTCCATTAAAAAACGTGTTAAAGAACACTTCTTTAGCTGAAGTGTAAGTTTTCCTTAAATTGCATGTATTTTTTGTTCCTACTATTTTTTTAACCCCTAAAAACCGAGGACCACACGCGCGGAATCAATCGCTGGCATTTGACCTTTGACCGTTAAAAAGACATGCCAACGCTGTTACCACAAAATGCAAAGAATTTTTACAAGCCAGTGGTAAATGTCAATATAGCTGTCTTATTTAACAGAATATATCCAAGGCCGTCAATTACCAAGATTATTCAAACTAAATTAATCACTATTATTATGCAAAATAGAGTTTAAATTCAAAATGGGTGTGATCACATTTTACCGAGTTGCGTCCAACCGAAATTCATAAATCAAATAGCGGTCATATTTTCCGATCTGAGACTTGAGGGGTTAAATTCTTCATCATTAGTATATGTTAGGTTTAGTTATTCGTACATAGTTCTGTATATTAAGGTCTACTCATTTCTTTGGTTTCATTATTTTATTCTCCTTGAACGGGTTGGCTGGAAGAAATCTCTTCAGTAGAGTAAGCTCGCCCATTGTAATTATGTTACGTTTATATTATTTTGTTTATCTTATCTTCTGTGTACAATAAAATGTTAAATAAATAAATCTATAGTAACTGTTGGTTATTACATTTTTTATTGTAATTTTTTTACTTCATAAGTTAACAAACAAATAAATGGCTACCATAATGGGAAGAGCCAACCATCACATATAGATACCAAAGATGCTATAGATGTAATGTTATCCCTATGGCGAGATGATAATGCCACAGGCATAAGTTTACTAGCTACCTTACCAAGTCGGAACACGACTGCGACAAGCATCGATGTTATTGTGGCAGAGTAAGTACCACGGTGATACCAAAACCGCTCGAAATATTGCAAAATTCTGCCTGCGAGTTAGTAGACACGATGTATTGACACCTATGAGCACATCACGAGATTCTTATTAGAATCAAAGTTCTAATAGACATCTCGTGATAGATCAAAATTAATTTGAAAATATATATCTCATTATCGAGTTTTTGCGTTGACTGTACGACGGAACATTCTTATAATGAATGTTTTACACTCTAGAATTTACTAATGAAGCATTTCTGGTAATGAAGAAATTTCTGCTGAAAATGAAATGTATGTTATGTAATACTAAATATAATTAAAGTAATTAAAACTGTTTTAAAGAGTAATCATTTTGAATATAATAAGTGTGAGTGAAGCTTTACATATAAATAAATTGTGTATACTTCTGATGTAAAGTGCTGTTATGGAAAATATTTTCCCTTCACTCCTTTGAAAAAAGACTATTTGCTATAATTCCGCTGGTAGCGTATAAAAAACGAATGTTTGGCCAAATGTATCCCTAGCATCGTAACTACTAGGTAATAGATTTTTGCAACGACTAGCTGGGGTTAATTGCCACTACTCCCATCATCCCATACATAGAAACATTCCTAGCGCTCAAAATTGACTAAATTTTTGATTGTGCTGCGTTAATACAATTGTGCCTTTAAAGGAATGGTATTATGCTCAATGAAATCAGTTAATTATTGTTGATTTTTTCCAGTTTGAAGTACAAGATCTTTTTGTGTTCTCTTTGCTACATTAAAAACGAATTGGTCTTTTAAATAGATTCTGACAAAATACACTAGCTAGGCTTACTAGTAGGTATTTAAAGGTCAAAGAAGCTAAAAGTATACTAAAACATCGATTTTTGAAACTCAAAGATTTCATAACTCTAGAATTTATTAAAAATATAACTATTTTCGTTTTTGAACAGTTGTCACCTCTGTGGTCTAGTAGTCCGGTGTCGATGTTACTAGGTTGATACTAGGTTTAATTCTCGTGTCGAGCAATTAGAAAAATGTGTTTTTTCAATTTTCTGATAAAAAGAACATTGCCCGGGATTGGATAAGTGCTCGGTTGGCGATATATTGGCTTGCCACCTGTCACATTATGGGGCTAAATATCTTCGGCAAATCATGGGTGTATTTGTACTTCAACCTACCTCTTCGGGGATACGGACGTGAAGGCACTTTTTCTTCTTTTTTTTTGAACCGTTGTGTATTTTCAAAACGACGACCGATTTTAATCCTTTGAATGACACTTAACTTAATATTTGAGCTCTTAAATTTTGTCTTAGCTTACGTGACTGAACTTACATGACCAAACGTATTTCAGTTTCGATCCCAATTAAAATGGTTGGACTTACGTAACCGTCGGAATGATCATATTATTATATTGCTTTTTTAAATACTGCATGATCCTTTCTCTCTATCATATTTATGTGAACGGTTTCATTACTTTTATACCCAGGGTCGTATTCAGCGCTCTTTATACACTTTTTCCCCTTTGGTCCCAGTCCACAATACAGAAAGTTATTTGGAATCTTTTATGCTTACAGCAATACGTCTCTGGAATATATTTCAATCTAGAATATATAATTACAACTTTAAGGTTAACTGGTAGAAAATGTCTTCAGACTTAACGTCTGAACGTTCACCTTTTGTACATTTTGTGTAATAAATACTTTAAATAAATAAAATTTGTTGTAAATGGCAAAAATTTTATGATTAAAAAGCTGTATCTTACAAAACTTAATTCGATTTTAAGCAGTTTTAAGTACAAATTAAAAAAATGTAAAATATTAAAAATCGACTGGTTAAAAAATTAAGTCAAAAGTTACATTGAATTAGTCTCAGATAGAGTCTAATTCAATGTACAGCATCTTTAGCGTAAAGTAGGCAGTTAACCTCTAAATCACGCAACTCATCCGCATTCCCACATTCATCTTTCTTATTATTTAGAGAAACTTATACAGATATAGCATAAACAGACGCGCTGACAATTCACAAGTTCCAGCCCTAATTAACCTCAATATTGACATCAAACTAGGGCGATGTATTGTCATCTATCCGCAAACGTGCTTTGCAGTCTAAGTATATGGTTTGCACTGCATACAACAGTGGTCCATCTATCTCGTAATTTAGTAAAGTCCTTGAGTGTCTTTCATACAACTCTGTCAAACACTTTCTCTATATCCACAAAACTGCAGGAAACCTTCTGGCTAACAACTAAATACTTCTACGAGTTTACGGTGTTGTGGAAATAGAACACAGTCCGTATACGTGTATATATCCTGTTGTGAAAATTTCTTGTGCCTCTCACAACATCTCATGAGACTTCGCTTGTATTCTTCTTTCAATAATGTATCCCAGACCTGAAGACCAAACCCGAGATCTTATTATCTGAATTATATAAGCTACCTCGTAAACTACGAAGCAGTCGTAATAGTGTAAAACAATTTAGTAGGTATAATCTATATTTTGGACCCGTTTTTAAGACAATTGAGTGAACGGTGTAGAATTAAATTTGGCACAGTTAAAGATTACATTACGGAAGATTACAGAAACCTAATATTTTTTTAATAAAATGCATTAATACATTAAAATAATAAAAATCCCACGGGATTCGCCAAAATCTTTTATAATGCTGCTGCACGCTGCAGCTACTTAGTAATATTCATACAAAATTGGAAGTAAATCCATGCAGTACTTTTTGAGTTTACCCCGGACATACATACAGACAAACAGACAAATTCTAAAAACTATATTTTTGGCTTCGATATCGATTTAGATCACGCTCCAAGTATTCTTTTAAAACATTCATATTTTGATTATTAACATTTATATTTTGATTTAAAAGTTGATAAACTTATTTGTAGGTTACGAATTGGGGGTGGTATATTATTCCAATACTCGCTAGCGTTACAACTGAACTACCCCGAAATGCTGCAGTTTCATGTCTTGGTGTCCCAGAGAGAGCGATGCTCTTGTGCAATATTCTTTATTCTCTTCTCTAATCTCTTATCCATAATATCCTATTATATAGATAGGTAGGGAGTTTATATTTTAGAATACCAAATAACATTGTCCTAAAATGTAAGCCTTCGATAGTCCATTTTTAAGATGGAAGTGTTATTGAAGAATGGGGTAACATGTGCGTGCGGCGGTACTTCAAAACAATAGCGAGCACAGGTATTCTGTACCCTTTGTATAAGTTTCCTAGTACGCATTAAAAGAATGGTCCTATGACAGTGTTAGCATAATTAAACTTAGACAGTATTAAAAGGGAATTCATTAGAAGTTCACTTCTAATAAGTTTAGGCCGTGTTGGTTGGTTAGTTGCCGTTCTGCCAGGCAGGTCGTAAAAGGCGACCAATTGGCTATCGAATCACTATCATCGTGGCTACTAGGTGGTAGAGTTCTGCATTGTCTCGCCCGGGTCTGGTACCACCGCCTTACCTATTCCTGCTGCAATAGCGTCAGTGCTTGTTGCTGTCGTGTTCCGGTTTGGAGGGTAAGGTAGCCGGTAAACTTATGCATGTGGCATTAGACCTCGCCACAAGATAGCAACGCACCATTAACATCTTTGGTGTCTATAGGCGATGGTTGACTTTTTCCATCAGGAGACTCATCTGCTTGTTTGCTATCTTATGATATATAAAAAATCCCTAACGCGATAAAGTACCTTCATGTGACATACATAATAATTTACACACATGTAGGTATATAGTTTACGGCAAGTCAACTGTCCAATTTATAAGAGATTTTATTGTTTAGTCTATGGTCGAATTTCGTCCGCAGGCGATCGCCAGTATAATTTAATAATAGTTTATTTGTATGATTATCTATGGTGTGTGGTAATATAATCATTACATAGTATAAAACAAAGTCGCTTTCTCTGTCTGTCCCTATGTCCTTATGTCCCTATGTATGCTTAAATCTTTACAACTACGCAACGGATTTTGGTGTGTTTTTTTTTAATAGATAGGTTAATTCTTGAGGAAGGTTTTAGTGTATAAACCTTTACGATATTCCCACGGGAACAAGAGCTGCGCGGGTGAAACCGCGGGCAGGTCGCTAGTCTAGTATAATTTAGATTTGCAAGACAGATGATATTAAAATTTGAATTTATTCTCAGGCAGCCGTGGACAGACTGCAATCCTATATTAGAGTTAACATTAATTTCGCAACGAAATGTACGAAAACAATTTTCATAAAATCTCAAATTGCAAGCTGTACGCTTATTATAACATGATCTTTTCACATTGACTGTAGTTACTATTTCAAATTCGCAACCTTTCACGCCATCTTGCCAACGGCTAAACAGTTTAGTATAAATGTATCGTAAAAGTAGCTTCTAAACGTAATTTCCACCGTGTCCGTCCGGGCCCCCTTTGCAGTATAGACCATCTGCCGTCTGGCAGTTCGTTAGAGAAGAACGATTGTCCATGCGAGTTACTTACACACTACAAACTACGTGGTAGAGTTCTGCATTGTCTCCTCCGGGTCTGGTACCATGCCTTACCCATTCCTGCCGCAATAGCGTCTGGGTTTATCACTGTCATGTTCCGGTTTGGAGGGTAAGGTAGCCAGTTAATAAGACCTCGCCTAAGAATACCAATGCACCATTAACATCTTAGGTGTCTATAGGCGATGGTTGTCTTTTTCCATCAGGAGAGCCATTTTCTTGTTAGCTATTTTCTGTTAAAAAAATTTTCAAAAATTTTCATTCGTGTCAAAAGTAATTTTTGTAACCTGCAAAAATAGCAAATTGTTTTTGTACGAAAAGCATTCTATGTCCATTTATGTAGTCCTGAAATGTGTACACATAAACTGATAATGTTCAAAAACAAGCAAACAAATTCTCTTAGCGCTACCGGTATTAAGTTTGAATATTTTTAATATGTTGTTTTTACAATGACACTATCATTAAACAACATTTATTAGACACAAGTTGATCCGCGCAGGTTTGCCCGCGATTAGATCTATTAGCGAATAGCGATTCGATATCATCATTGTAATTTTTCATACAAAATTTTTATCTCCCATTTCATCTAATAGGGGTTGATTTTTTTTAAAAAGTGTGTGTTAGACCCCATATCTTCAATATTTTTGGCGGTACGTGTCACCGCCATCATGATTACTAAGATGCTGTAGAGTTTTGCAACGTCTCGCCTGGTTATTTAATACCTATTCTGCGGTAATACCATTGATGCTATTACGGCTTGCCATTGTCGTGTCCCGGTTTGGAGGATAAGGTAGTCGGTAGACGTATGCATGTGGTATTATCAACTCGCCATCACCATAGCAATGCATCATTAACATTTTTGGTGTCTATAGATGATGGTTTTCATTTCCATCAGTAGAACCATCTGCTTATTTGCTATCTATTAATACAAAAAAAAAATACGAGTCTCATGATCAAATTTTTTTCCCACTACACTACTAGCGCACATTAGTATTCTCAAAGTAACGTAATTTAAAAATATATTCTTAAGAATTTAAGCGTGTATGATGTCGACGCTTCCCAGTCAATGTGAAAATAGTAGTAATTTGTACATACATAGTAAGTAGGAAACGATATCGTGCTAAAATAATTATGACATTAATTTTGCTATCGGACACTGTTTACAACCGGAAATAAATTAGTTTTTTGAACTAAACAAGAATATTACAATGAAATAAATATTCTGCAAGCAAAAATATAAGGAGATGTATACAGTGCCGATAGCGGCACTTCCTCATATAGTTATCACCTCTCGTAGAGTATAAGTGTTCTGAGTGCTAAGTGTGAGTTTTTCTTTTCGCAATCGATCGTGAGCGCGTTTGAAGTTTACTAGGAATTTGTATGTGATTTGTACAGCACCACCTAGTGGTAAACTGGTTTCTCACGTTTACCACTAGGTGGCGCTGTACAAATCACATACAAATTCCTAGTAAACTCCAAACGCGCTCACGATCGAATGCGAAAAGAAAAACTCACACTTAGCACTCTGTGGTTATCACTTAACGAAAGTAAAGTGTGTGCACGTCGCTTATGGCAAATTAATACGTCCGTTTAAAGTACTGTGAAATAGTAATGTTGCTTGCGATGTTACTTGGTATTTTTAACCCCCGACGCAAACGAGAGGTGTTATAAGTTTCAGGTGTGTATCTGTGTGTCTGTCCGTGGCATAGTAGCGCCCTGGCGGATGGTCTGATTTGGTTGCGGTTTTTTTTTAAATGAAAGCCCTGTTTTGCGAGGTGGTTCTTGGCTATGATTCAATGGAATCTGTTCAGACTTCAGCCGTTTTAAGATTACCAGCTCTTTTCTAATTGAAAGGAATTAAGCAACTTATAAAGGCTTTATTATGCTAAATTTGGTATTCTCTTACTTTATTGATATTGCAATGACATGGTAACCTTGACGTGATACTTAAAAATTCTAATTCGAAGATTATCAAAATCTATTTAACTGGCAATTTTCGAATGTAAATGACAGATTTTCTAAATATTGCAAGACACTTTTTATCGATTTTCTGGTATCCGTTTGTATAAAAACTTGGCAAACTTGTAAAAGCTCAGTGACAATGCAATATTATGGTACCATCCAACTGAGCTCATGATGTAGTCTGGACGTAGAGACTGGAACTCTATGATGCACAGTTTTAACAAGACAACGTTGTTTGGACTCATTGGTCTTGTTGCTATAAGTACTGAGTTTGATTAGTGCTCATGACGACGAGGATCTGAAGATGGAGTTGAAAAAGTGCTACTGAATCTCACGCGTAGAATGTAGATAGAGATAAGATGATCAAGTTCGGACTCGATGGATTTTTCGATGATATGTACTTTCCATTATACATTCATAATGTCGGAGATCTGAAGATAGAGTCGTAAGTGTGTCATTGTAACTCACAGATAGAAATTGCTAATATAGTGGAGTTTGGAGTCATTTAGTTTGTTGTAGTAAGTTCTTTCTCCTGATGACAAGGCTTTGAAGATTGAGCCGAAAAAGTGACATTGGAACCTCAAGAATCCAGATTTAAAATGCAACTATAATGAGCTCCTAAACTAAACGAGGTAATGTTTTTAAATTAGCACTTAATTGTCTTGTATTGGCAAACACCTTAGTTTCGGATTATTTTTAGGATCTGATGATGGAACTGGAAGGTAACCATGAGAACTCCTAAATTAAATAAGATAAACTAATCGAAATTGGACTCATTTGTTCAGTTTGGACAAACACTCTAGTGCTAGACGATTTCCAGAGTCTCATGATAGAGCTGAAAGTACGTTATGGGAACTTTGGAATAAAATACAGCCACACCATCGACTTTGGTGTTGTTTGATTCGTTATTTATTTGTGGTCTAGTGGTCCAGCGTTGGCGTTGACCACATGAGGTCCCGGGTTCGATTCCCGGGTCAGCCACTTAAAAAAAGTGTTTTTTTAGTTTTCTGATAAACACAATGTTGCCCGGGATTGGAAAGTGCCCGGTTCAGTGATAGGCTTGCCACCTATCACATTTGTGGGACCAAGTATCTTCGGCTAATCGTGGGTGCATTTGTTGTATCTCTACCTACCCCTTCGGGGATACGGGCGTGAAGTTACTTTTTGATTCGTTTTTATAAATACTTTGAAACGGAATGGCTTCCAGTGCCTGATGATAGAGCTGAAAGATGTATCCAAGAACTCCTCGGCTAAACCAGGTTAACCCATCAAGTGGGGACTCATTCGGTTTGTTTTACAAACCGAATGAGTCCCCACTTAGGTAGGGTAGCCGATGAACTTATGCATGTGACATTAGACCTCGCCACAAAAGAGCAACGCACCATTATCACCTTTGGTGTCTATAGGCTATGGGTACTCTTTCTGTCAGGGTACTCTTCCATCTGCTTGTTTGTTATCTTATGATATAGAAAAAAACAAGCCCATTGAGTGTGGTCTCATTGTTATATTTTTACATGCACTCGGGATTAAAATAATTTCCAGGGTTACAAAGTGGCCATGGGAGCTTTGCAATTATACAACTTTAGCTCGTTGAGTAAGGAACCGTGGTAATCTTAAGCTGATGCTGCAAAACCCTTTTAAAGATCGTTAAGCCCTTTCACTTTTTGCTCTTAAAATTATGCATATGTTTGATTTGTTTATTTTTTGTTTTTGTATGGTAAATATTCATTAATAAATAATCTCTTATTATTATTCTTATGTAGAAGATTGGCGGTCTGAGAATGTGTCGGGGGGTTTTGAAATTTTTAATTTTATCTTGTTAGTTTATCATCATGTTTCGCTTGCGGGGTAGGCTGAGTAAACCAAACGTCTGTAGACTTTCCGGTACATTACGGTTCACTGGTTTATCGTATACTTAAATTACCGGTAGTATACTTAAATTATAGAAGATTTCAAAAGCAATCATGCAAATTTTATTAATATAAACGTCTCCCCACATCAAACAGCTAACAAGAAGAAAAACGCTTTTGATCCCTCTACGCTTATGAATATGTAAATGTGAAAGATAAAATTTATTTCAATAGTCTATTAATATATGTCTGTAACGTGTTTAAAGAAGTACCTACTTAAAAGGTTCAATATTTTAGTAACGGATTTTGTAAATAACAAGCATATTTTTGTCTTTCTTAGATTTTTTTTATTATTCCTACGATTATAGTACGAAAATATATTTTTAATTAATCCGACAATCATATGAATATAGAAAAACTTTAAAAACAACAAAGAAAAATATCGACACGCAGGGATTGTCGACAGGCTCGACGTGGCAAAATTCTTCTTTGCATGATCGATTACGTCGATTGTACTGATCGCTAGGTATACATACGTATAACTAGTTAAATGATTTCATCGTTACAGATGAAATTCGCATTTATAATTTTGATCAGTACTTTCGTATTTCTAATTATATACATTAATTATTTGTGCAATAATTTTTAATTCTATAACCAAAACACAATTATATAAATACGTAATTAAAAAAAAATTTCGTTCTTATTACCTTTACATTATTTTCCGACAAAATTAAATATAACTTTTCATTTTCTTAATTTAATTAAATATAATAATTATATGAGAGTAAAATTTACTCATCTTGTTAAGGTTATTAAAATTATTAAAAGTAGTGAGAATTTTTAGCAAAATAATTAAAAACGGCTACAACCTACACCGATTAAATATGACTATAGTCGTTTTTAATTATTTAGTTAATGTTATATTAGTTTAGATTTTGGTAAGGTTAAGTTTTTAGTAGTAGAGTAGTAGTTAGTGATATGTCATTTCATTTGATACAGTAAGTTCTTTCTCTTGATGATTCTTTTCTGTGAAAGTGCAGTGAAGTCTTGATCTAGAGTACTAGATAACAGGATATTAGAAGACAGTTGTTCCAGTTTTAGTGCCTTTAAATTATAACTAGCTGACCCGTACAGCTTCGCCCGCGGAAGTCGGTTGTTCCAGTTTAACTGCCTTTAAATTATAACTAGCTGACCCGAATAGCTTCTCACGCGGAAGTTGGTCGTTCCAGTTTTACTGCGTTTAAATTATAACTAGCTGACCCACACAGCTTCTCCCGCGGAAGTTGGTCATTCCAGTTTTACTGCGTTTAAATTATAACTAGCCATTCGTTTCAGTTTTACTGCATTTAAATTATAACTAGTTGACCCGCACAGCTTCTCCCGCGGAAGTCAGTCGTTCCAGTTTTATTGCATTTAAATTATAACTAGCTGACTCACATAAATTCTTCCGCAGAAGTCGATCGTTCTAATTTTACTGCGCTTAAATTATAACTCGCTGACCTGCACAGCTTCACTCGTTACGCCCATTTGTCAATGGGGCAATTATGACCTTGACTACACAATCAATGGGCCTCGGGTTTAATTTCCGACAGAGACAGGCATTTGTGTGATGAGCATAGATGTTTATATTTCTGGGTTTGAGTGTTTATTAAATATATTTCACTATTTATATATGTATTTCTATGTCTTAATATCATTGACTAACACTCTTATCATAGCTATCGTAGTAATTAAGTCTTTATTCCACAGCTACATCGCTGGTGACGTATGCGGGCGAGAGATTTGATTTTATTTTGGAAGCAAACAACGAAATTGACAATTACTGGATCAGGTTCAGAGGTCTCATGGATTGTGATGAGCGGTAATATATTTTTCGTAATAAATTTTATCACATTTATATTTCCGAAGAGGTAAGCAGATAGGCAATAGTCCTACAAGTACAAAGTTTGTATCCTTCTTGTGTTCCCAGTTTATAAGAGGCGCACGATTAGCTATGCAAGTCGCTACTATCCCACGGTATACTACGGTAGTAACTCCTACTATCGTGGCTACTAGGTGGTAGAGTTCTGCATTGTCTCTTGGGGTACTAAACTACTTATTTCTGCTGCAATAGCGATACTTGGCACTTTTTCCTTTCACGTTTTATCCCCCGTGTTGGCCATGGCTCCATCGAAGAATAGACAAACTGTCGTTCTTTTTTTGGTGTGGTTGTAATACTGGTGTAGTACCACCGCTTCGCAATAGCGTTAGTGCTAGTCACTGACATGTTCCGGTTTGTAGGGTAAGCTAGCCGGTAAAATTATGCATGTGGCATTAAACCTCGCCACAAGATAGAAATGTACCATTAACATCTTGATGCGATGGTTGTCTCTTTCCATCAGGAGACCCATATGCTTTTTGCTATCTTATGATATGAAAAAAATTACAAACTAGTACTACACCATCTCACACAATGCTATCGTATATGATTACGTATCTTAAGTGACGTTACGCACTTAAAGTTAGTAAAGAATACAGCAAAGTGTGCTTCAAGTTTTATATTATATAAAACTTGAAGCACCCTTTGCTGTATTTTTTTAAAAACGAATTAGTTTATTTGATTTTTTTTTTGAAGTATCAAATGGAATAGTGAAAGCTTTGTTTAAAATTAATATAGTTAATCACATTTTGTATAATGAAATTAAATTAAATTTGTGCCCAGTTCCTACATCAGTAAAACGACTCGTTTCATTTACGAATGGAAGCATTTACAACAAGGTATAAGCTAAAACAGTTCCTAGAAATGTCAAATTACCAAATGGTCCAAACAACTTGTGGAACGCCACCTTGAAGGTATTAGGTATAGGTAAACTTATGCATGTGGCATTAGACCTCGCCACAAGATAGCAACGCACCATTAACATCTTTGGTGTCTATAGGCGATGGTTGACTCTTTCCATCAGGAGACCTATCTGCTTGTTTGCTATCTTATAATATAAAAAAAAGGTGGAGCTAGCACTTGTATTAATCAATTGAAAATCAATCAGTCTATGAGGTCTCTCCATCTCTCTTTATACAGCTGTGTTAAAAAGAGAGGGTAAGACCTCAGAAGATGACAGCAGTATTTGAAATTTGGTTTTTAAGTAGGTTTTTAAGTTGTTAGAAGTGTTGCCTTGTCTCCAGATATAATATAGCTTCATGAACGCCACATTATTATTAAATTAGTTGCTAACTGTTACTGCTACGAATAACGGATTTTGATTATAGCAACAAAGCATGAATCGTGATCACGTGCACACGTGTCTCAGGTTTGATAAACATGGGTGCACATGCGTATACCTAGTTAGCTTTTCAGAATATGACAGTCTGTATACAGCGTTACTTTTAAAGGACCGGCCAATTTTCTCTCAGTAGCTGTTCAGAATCGATAATATGTTTGATTTATGTAATAAAAAAGTAATTTAAAAAAAAGAAAAATTCCGTTTTTATCCGACAAAAAACCTAACGCATGGATATAATTTCAATTACGCAATATTCGAAATAAAATAATTTATTGCCTTCAATTAAATTAAAAGTGATCGGGAAAAATGTACTTAGAGCAACAGATTGCATAATAGTTACTATTTTAATTATAGGTACATGTAAAATGACACACTGCTAGCATTAAGAGTTTATTCACAAGATTCGGTGCATCCAATTCATGAATTTAGTGGGATATTTTCAAATGAATATTGTTATATTAGCTTGTAATATTTTTACAATAATATTAGTTCCTAATTTTATAATTTGGCTGACCTTCAAAAGTAACGCAGTATATTTTTTTTGTAGATTTACAAAAGCAAAACAAGTGGCTGTACTACATTACGAAGGCGCAATGGAAACGGAACCATCCGGAGATCCAACTTGGGAGCAACTGCACAATGAGGGACTTGTAAGTCAATTACTAATTTAATAAGTAAAATTCATGGTTGGAGATTGGCAAAATTTCATGATAAATCTATATTAATACTAGCTGCAGCGGGAAGCCCGCTGTTATATTCACGGGACAAATTACACTTATTGATCTAACCCCAAAGTAAGCAATCTATTTGCTCGTGTTATGGGTGTTAGTCAACGATACAAATAAATAGAAATACATATGTAAATACTGGAATATATTTAATAAACACTTAAACCCGGAAATATAAATATTTATGCTCATTACACAAGTGCTTGTCCCGATCGAACCCGAGCCCCGTCGATTGCGTAGTCAGAGTCGCTAACCATTCGACCAACGCGAACGGGGCGGTTAAGATTAATTATTCATTATCATTCAAATCAATCAAATTCAATATCATTCAAGATTAATTATTTTGATCGGGGAAAATTTATCAATACCAAAGATATTAATGAACTACGTTAGTACATAGAAGTTATTGATCTACACAAATAAAATAATTGTATATTTATGATGTGTTGGTCCAGGCACCTTTCAAGAATAAACCAACGGCCGTTCTGCCAGGCAGGTTGTAAAAAGCGATCGATTGGTCACTGCCATCATGACTACTAGAAGGTAGAATTCCGCAACGTCTCGCCTGGGTATTTGGTACCATCGCCTTACCTATTCCTGGCGCAACAGCGTCAATGCTAGTCATTAGAAGATAAGGTATCCGGTAGATGTATGCATGTGGCATTGCCATCTCGCCACACGGTCAGCACGGCACCATTAACAACTTTGATGTCTATATGCGACGGTTTCTTTTTCCATCAGGAGAGCCATCAGCTTGTTTGCCATCTAATGATAAGAGGAAAAACACCTTAACCAAAGTTATTCGGAAAAAAAACCCGCTAGTAATTAATTTCACATGAGTGATGTGTGAGGTAAAAGTGCCTGCTGAATTGCTCGGTAATGGATTTTCAGATATTGAGGTGGTGGATCGACAAGCTAGAACTTATAATTTTACCGCGAAGTACGGTGATTAAATTCAACAATAAGAATCAATTTGAACAACTCTTTAGAGCACTCGGCATGTTATATAATGTAATAATATTCCCGGGACAAATTACACTTACTGATCTAACCCCAAAGTCAACGATACTAATACATAGAATTACATATATAAACACTAGAATATCTATACATATAATAAAATCGTAGGAAAGTCAAAACTGTACATTGTATATTTTTTTAAAAGAATACTTGGGGCGTGATCTACAATCGATATAGAAGCCAAAAATATAGTTTTTAGATTTTTTGTCTGTTTGTCTGTATGTATGTCCGGGGTATACTCAAAAAGTACTGCATGGATTTACTTCAAATTTTGCATGAATATTACTAACAGGTCGTGTCAACGTATAGGCTACCTGGCTACAAGTTATCACGCTATCACCTACAGGGGAGGAGCAGTGCGGAGTAAACGAAATCCGCGCGGACGAAGTCGCTGGCAACAGCTAGTATTTAATAAACACCCAAACCCGGAAATACAAACATTAATGCTCATCACACAAATGCTTGTCCCCGTCGAGGATCGAACCCGAGCCCCGTCGATTGCGTTGTCAGGGTCGCTAACCACTCGACCAATATGGGGCGGTATATGTGAAAGAAGATGTAGAGTAAACCTATATCTCTACAGATCCCAAAGAATAAAACCGATTGGAAATTGAATATTTTTCTTTTCTCGCACTCTTCTACTCCGCAAGGTTCCACATTATATTTATTTGTATATTTAATTTCCAGCAATTAAATGCTCTGAACAAAGGCGAAGAAGAGGATGAAACAATTAGCGTTGCAGAGATGCGGTCATTGGAAGGCTACGACGATAGTCTAAAGGAAGTGGCCGATTATCAGTTCTACGTGGCATACGACTTTTATGCCAAGAACAACACGCATTTCCATAAGTCTCCTTACTATGGATATTATCAAGGTAAAAAATATTTTATTTTCACTATTATAGCTTTTATTTTAGACTGATTAATGCTCGGTTATATCAATAAAACGACCCGTTTTACTTACGAGTAGTAACATTTTCTACGAAACGTAACTGTTCTTATAAATGTCAAATTACCAAATGGTCTAAAAACCTGTGGAATAGTATGATATGCCTGATTATAAATTGGTTGTGAATGGTTACTGCTACAAATGACGGATAGTTGATTATAGAAACCAAGCATTACACATCACGGTGAAGACACCGGGTGCAAATATTTAACATTTTTAAACAAATTACATTATAAAGTTACATTTTTATTGTAAAATAATTTTGTAAAGTTGTTTGTTGAAGATGTGAAAATTCGTTTAGATGGTAGTAAATTTTATTAATAGTAGCAAACAGTCCTAAATATGAAAAAGATCCAAAAAAACAGCTAAATATGTTTATATATTTCAATTGATAAACTGTAGACGTTTTAGTATGTTTATCCTTTGTCAAGGCACATGCGGCTCTCCAATATTCTTGTAATATGATGTTCCTAATATTCCAACATTTATTTTAAACATAATATTGATGTTTTTTGTCAAATAGAGTTGACTTTTAAAGCAACGAATCACAGCACGAGTTATAAAGTTTTTCTGAGTGCTAAGTGTGAGTTTTTCTTTTCGCATTCGATCGTGAGCGCGTTCCGAGTTTACTAGGAATTTGTATGTGATTTGTACAACGCCACCTAGTGGTAAACTGGTTTCTCACGTTTACCACTAGGTGGCGCTGTACAAATCACATACAAATTCCTAGTAAACTCCAAACACACTCACGATCGAATGCGAAAAGAAAAACTCACACTTAGCACTCTGACCTTTCTTGTAAAGACGAACGATTAAATAAATCTGTCACTACTGTCGTGTAATGCTGATCTCTCATCTCTTGAATCGGGTTTTATCAGTTCATTACTTATTTTTGTTGCGATAGTATCAATCCCCGTCGCTGTCATATTTCGGTGTTCAGAGTAAGGTAAGGGAAATTAAACCACGTAATCTGAGTCCAATAGGCTACCTACTAGAACATGAGGTAACTAATTTGGTACACAATTTATCCGTTATGAAACTAAATTAAATTATTGTCTTTGGTGTTACATACGTTCAACGAGTAATGGAAATATCCAGTCATGAAAGGAGAATATGATGCGATTTTTTAAAATTAATAACTATTAATATAAATCATTTCATTGTAAATTCAATTAAAAGAAAGTATCTTCACAACTGTATCCCCGAAAACGTAGTCAGAGGTACAACAACTGCACCTACGATTAGCCGAAGATACTTAGCCTTATATGATAGGTGGCAAGCCTATCGCTAACCGAGCACTTTCCATTCCCGGGCAATATCGTTTTTATCGGAATCAATTTAGGTTTTATTAAATGTTCATATATTTTTTTAATTTTAAACATTTTACAAACTGACATTTCACAACATGCTATAATATTTTTTCCTCGACTGCAACGTAGAGTTATTTATATAATACTAAAATATAATTTTTATGACTTATATAATTTGAAATAGCAATTATATAACATATTCACGTATTAATTTTGTTGATGATAACTACTTTTCATATGCCAATGTTTAAACTTAAAGTTGCATGACATACGGTAAAGTAGGCCAGAAATTAGTATGTTTATATCATTGATGTGTCATCAGTGTGTCAAAAACGTCCTCCAAAAATGAGCGCACAATTTTAAAATGTGCGCTCATTTCAAATAAGATCGCGTCGGCTGCGTTACTGTCAATTTCATTTATTTTAGTATATTGATTTGTAAAAACAAGTATATGTCTTGCGCTTAAGGTTGGATATGCAAAGACATAATGTTTTTGCCATATCTATAACTACTTAAAAGAAATTAGGGACACTTTTGAGTGTCAGTTTTGTTCGGGACTGTGAATCTAGGGTTTTTTATATCAATGGTTTATATACATAAGAACACATATAACCAACCTTATTTTTTGAAATAAACGGTTGAATTATGATGAATATATAATGATTGGGTCGAATTCAAATAACATTGTCTAAAGATCGAAGCTATAAAATTTGTTTAAAACAATGTCCCTACAAAAACTTATGTTCTTCGATTGAAGCTTTTCATAGTGAAATCGATAAAATCGTCTGCATTGTAAATTCAATCTATAGCGTCCAATTCAATAGAATCGGAATTCTTAAATTTCATTTGTCTTTTAAGGCAAACAGCAATTGTCAATTTAAAACGGTTTTCCCACAACGGAGGAGGTTCTAGATTCTCGTGTATTTTTATGTTTTACTAGCTGACCCGGCAAACGTTGTTCTGCCTTCTTAACTACTCTTATTTTTTTCTATATTTTTTCGTTAGTTCGAAATAATTTTCCTGGGCAATTCAATTTTTTTTCAGTTTTCTGATAAAATCAACTTTGCCCGGGATTGGAAAGTGCGCACTTGGTGATATGCTTGCCGCCTATCACATTGTAGGACTAAGTATCTTCGGCTACTCGTGGGTGCACTTGCTGTACTTCTGTCTACTTCTTCGGGGATACAGGCGTAAATACATGGGGCACACTAAAAGTTTTGCACTTCTAGCTAATCGGAACTATTTGAATTTCGAATGTTATATTTTTAAACCGTTGCAACCTTCTTAGTAATAAAAAAAAACAATTGACGGGAAATGATTTGTCAATTGCTTTTTATCACACATCAAATTTCTACGTACGCAACGAAAATGGAATTAAGTCGAAAATATTTTAGAGAGATGATTTTTTATGATTTTAAATGTTCTCTTTCTCCGCAAGATTGTGCCGCTCGTCTTCAAAATACTTTTGGGAGAGAAGCACCTTGTTTGAGTAAAGTGAGGCGATGATTTGCTGAATTTGAGAGAGGTCGAGTTTCTTTACATGACGAATTTCGTGAAGGGCGGCTTTCAACTGCCGTTAACGAAAATAATGTGGCTACTGTTAAGCGGTTAATTGAAGAAAACTCCCGGATTACGTATGAGACAATTTGAGAACTATTGGGGATTGGTATGAGCCAAATTCAGAAAATTTTACACGAAGAATTGAAGTTTCGGAAACTTTGTTGTCGTTGGATCCCTCATGAACTGACAGCGGAGCAGAAGCGGGCTCGCGAGGAACGGTGCTCACAGATGCTACTGAAGTACGACAACGGACATTCTAATACTGTTTATGACATTATCACAGGAGACGAAACGTGGATTAATTGTTTTGAACCCGAAAAAAACAGCCATATCGTGAATTAGTGTTTGGAAATGGGAACAGGCCAACAAAAGTGAGACAGGCGAGAAACGTTGGTAAAAAAATGATCGCGTTTTTATTTTCAGCTACGGGTCCCATCTGTACAATTCCACTTGAAGATCAAAAGAGTGTTAATGCCGTGTGGTATTTGACCATTTGTTTACCCAGGGTGTTAGAAAAAAATCGCGAAAGGCGACCCAAAAGCCGCATTCTCCTACACCATGATAACGTTTCTTTAAAAAATGGTTCGATCGCATAAAAAAATGTTTAAAATGTAAAGGAGATTATTTTGAAAAGCAATAAATAAAAATCCTTGGGTGCACCCCCTGCACCTTTGCCTGCTTCTGTAAAAAAAGTAATAATAAAATAATCATCGCTTATAGACACCAAAGATGTCAGTCGTACTTAATTGATTCAGGAATAATGTAACTTTGCTTAACATCGATCTCTTATAAAAATATGTTTTAAAAAGTTAAAAAACATCGAATTACTACGTGTCTAAATATATTATGTGAAGTGTACAATAATTTATTAATATGAGTGTTATAAAATGAAAACAATGTTGAATTTAAGTGAAAAAGTGCATAAAAGTGAGGCTTAAAAAATGATCAAAACTTCTATTGAACCGTTCAAAACGTTAACAACTAAATTTAGTTAGAAACTATATTCGGTTTATAACATAACATAGTGATTATATTAAACTTATATCAAAAATATTTGTTCCGCTCAAGATTTGCAGATTTAAAAAACTCGTTACATAGTGAAACTTTAAACGACTATAAACTAACAACGAAAAGTGCTGTTTTACCCTAGTGTGAATTTTAACAAGCTTGGTGATATTCATCGCAGGGAATGAATCAATATCAATTACTTCGTTCTATGTACGGAAGAGGGCGCTGAAATAAAAGTCTATTCATAAACGACTTTGACGTACCAAGCAAAACATAAATTCAAAGAATATCGTACGATTAGTGTAGCCCTTTTGGATAAGGTGCGCCTTTATTGTCAGATGACCCAGGTTCAAATCTCATAACACACATAAGTTTTAGCCTTTTTTTTTTTTTTCATTTTTATATATAATTCTTCCACACTTTTCTATTTTATATTTTGAGTATTTGTTATCATAAATATAAAGATGAGTTCTGATAAAGATATAAACATAACTTATAGAAATAAGAATATATTTCCTAAAAGCACATCACTCAGTATGAATAGTGATAATGAATCAATATATGGCTCATCTATATGTCTTGATCGTTCGGAGATTAGAAAAAGTCTACCAGACCTTTCGAAAGCAACATTACTTACGGAGATAGAAGAAATGAAAGAGGAAATTGTAAAATTACAGATGAAATTGAATAGAGCCAACAACGAAGTTGATAACCTAAACACAGAAAATTATGCTTTGCAAAAAGTTATACAGTCTCAAAAAGGAAAAATTGAAAAATTTAAGCGAATTTGTGGAAATCCAACATCAAGCAAAGACTCAATAAAAAGAAAAAGACTATGCAAAAAAATACGACTTGGACATAGCGAATTAGACTCTACTCCTACCTTCAAGAGCCCAATGAATGAAAGCTTCGATGATTTAAATATACACACAATCAATAAAAACAGTGATAGTAATAATATGACGAGTTCTCCTATTCGTCCAAACACAGTTGTCGAACAAGCGCTCAATTCAAAAGAGGATCAAGATCAACGTGGTGTAATTATAAGTAACTGTAAAGAAATGTCATGCCTTAAAAGTAAAGACATGGCAAAAAACAAATGGAGTTGCGTGATTGTAATAAAAATTATAATGGACCTAAAACAGTTACTACTAACCAACATAAAATTATCATACTCTCTGATGATAATGGTAAAGGAGTCGGTAAACTTATCAATAATCTTGCTGGTGTGACATTCTCAGTAACAACTTTTTCAAAACCTGGCGCTACTACTGACAAAATACTAGAAAATTGTTTAGAACTATGTAAGGATTTTAATAAGTCAGATTTTGTTGTGATCATGTGTGGAAAAAATGATAAAAATCCTCTAAAAATTCAATCTACCTTGTGTCACTATATAGATAAACTTAACTTTACCAATGTACTGTTATGCGATATAAATTACACTAGATTTTTGCGAGTGGAACGACTACGCCATCTCTTTCATTTTATCTGCACACAATTTTCACATAGTAAATTTGTTAATATAAATTCGTTGTTCTACTACAATACATATAAGTCGATCATAAGTAAATTTATATTAAGAGATATATTACATATTAACTACAAAATCGAATTTGATAAATATAATAGTAAATTTAAACAAAAAAATGTACATTCATATACAAAACAAGAAAATAAACTGTATATGACGACTGGCACCCAAACAGTACTAGATCCCATAAATATGTTCTGTTCGGTAGCTACTCAAACAGACGACACTGAAATATTTTTTCGAGGCTAAAAACGACATGATAATATTACATCACAATATACAAGGGCTCAGATCTAAAATTAATGATTTGAATATATTAATAAATAATAAACAAATTGATATCTTATGTATAACTGAAACTTTTATTAAAAGAGGTAATAATATTTGTGCATTAAAATTAGAGGGGTATAAAGTTGCCAGTTATTTTTCCAGGAAAGGGCAATCCAGGGGTGGGGTTTGCATTTTTATAAAAAAACAAATTATCCATAAGGAAATTAAGTGGATTAGAGATATGGCCATCGAAAAAACCTTTGAGTGTTGTGGTATTAGTGTTTGTGGAAGTATTCGTTTTTATATTGTATGTATTTATAGAACTCCGGATAGTAACTTGGATATTTTTACACATAAGTTGGAAACCTTGCTATATAAGCTTACTATAAAATTTAAGAATTTAAAAAATAAAGTGATACTTTTGGGAGACTTTAATATTAATACACTTTTAGATAATAGCATTAGCAAAATATTTGTCACTACCCTTAAAAAGTTTAACTTAAAACTTACTTTAAATGAACCTACTAGAATTACAGCTCATTCAGCTACTTGTATTGATAACATAGCAACAAATTTTTCTAAATATACGGTAAGTGTATGGAATTCTGGTATTTCTGATCATATTGGACAATTTATAAGAATTCCATTTTCTTGTAACATGTATAACTCACACTGGTTTACATTCAAGCGAGATTTCAAAAACAACATTGAAATTTTTCAAAAATACATTTGTCAAATTAGTTTTAGTGAAGTTTATTTAGAAAATAATGCCAATTTAGCATACAATAAATTTATTGAATTATTCAAACTTATTTATGATCTGTGTTTTCCAATAAAAAAGATAAAAATAAATACGTTCAAGAACCAAAGATGGATATCGAAAGGTATAAAAAAATCAAGCATTACAAAAAGGAAGTTACATTTACTGGTAAAATCGAGCAGAAATAATAAAACAATTTCTACTAAATACTACTTTCAATATTGTAAAATACTAAAACGAGTGATTCGTGAGGCCAAAAGGAATGATAGCATAAATTATTTAAACAGCAATACCAATAAATCCAAAGCAACCTGGAATTTAATAAAGCATGTTACAGAAACAAGAAATAGTGCCAAAACGATGGTAGAAAAAATTACAGTCAACGACGCTAATATTACATCTCCTTTAAAAATTGCTGAAACTTTTAACAATTATTTTCTGACGAATAATAATAATGACCAAAATAGAAGCTTTTTTGAATATAAACCAATTTGTATGAGACAGTGCAATAGTATATTTTTATTTCCGGTTGATGAGCAAGAAATAATAAAAATTGTTAGTCAGTTAAAAAATAAAAAAAGTACTGGATATGACGATATATCTATGATTGTACTAAAATCCAGTATTAAATATTTTGTTATACCTCTTGTTTACATTATTGATCTTATGTTAGAGACCGGAGAATTTCCCGAATCACTAAAAACAGCCATTATCAAGCCATTATATAAAAAAGGTGACAGACGTGATATTAACAATTACAGACCTATAGCTTTACTCTCCAACATTTCTAAAATATTTGAAAAAGTTATTTATAACAGATTTATAACATTTTTAAACACTTATAATATTCTTAACTGCAATCAATTTGGCTTTCAAAAAAATAAAAACACATCATTAGCTATTTTCAAAATTCTAAAAACTTTATGGGATGACATGAATGATAAGAAAAGATGTGTTTGTATATTTCTTGATTTATCTAAAGCGTTCGATTGTGTTGTACATGATATTTTATTAAAACAACTAGAACACATAGGTGTACGAGGAATCGCCCTTAAATTATTCGAAAGTTATTTAAAAAAAAGAATGCAAGCAACATCGATAGACTATTTTAATAAAAATACAGCAACTATTGAAACAGTTCAATCCGATTATCGCGAAGTTTCACTAGGAGTGCCACAAGGCAGTATTTTGGGACCCATTTCTTTTCTGGTCAACGTAAATGACCTTCCCGAAATAACTAATGAATTATGTGTATTGTTTGCTGATGATGCGACTTTATATATTTCAGAGAAAAATCCATTAGAAGACACTTTTGCTAAAAAGATAAATTTAACATTAAACAAAATTACTGCTTGGCTTGATTCTATTAATTTGAAGGTCAATGTCAATAAAACAAAATTTATGCAATTTCACAACTATCATACACAACCCTTGCTTTTAAATGTAGTTCAATCAAATGTAAGTATTGAAGAAGTAGATCATTTTAGATTTCTAGGGATAGAGATTGATAAACATTTAAACTGGAAAGCACACGTGGAGGAGATAAATAAAAAAATATCTAGCTGTTGTTATATGTTGTCAATACTTTCAGAAACAACTTGCGAATATGTAACCAGAAATGCATATTACGGATCTGTTTATCCACTACTGACCTATGGTATTATTTATTGGGGTAATTCTGTAAACATCCATCAGATATTTGTTTTACAAAAGAGATGTTTAAGAACTATTTATAAAATGGATAACACGGAATCTCTTAGAGATCTATTTAAAAGAAAAAAGTATTTAACTGTCACTGGAATTTATATATTGGAAATATGCTTATTTGTTAAACAAAACTTTGAATACTTTAATTTAAGATCAGCATTCAGTAAAAATATACGCAGTAAATATAAATATAATATTAGTCTTCCAAAAATATCAAATAAAATAATGTTTAAATGTACATATGTTTCGGCTATACGCATATATAACCATCTTCCAAATGATTTAAAACGACTAGACAATAATCAATTTAAAAATAGATTAAAGACTTGGCTAGTTAACAAATGTTTCTATGACTTAAATGAATTCTTCTCAAATACTAAGGTTGTCCTATAGCAAAGTTCAAGTTAAAGTTTTTTTATTATTATTATTTTTTTTTATAATTATTATTATTATTATTTTATTACTCAATGACTTAATTTTAATTGTGAATTAATATTTTTAAGCTTTTTTTTTTAATATATAAAATGACATTAAATAATCGAATGTGACTTAATAATATGATATGAAATTGATGTTCCCTTTACTCTTTTTATACAACTATTTAATATTTAATGAGATTAATATTTTATAACAATGTTTCTAAATAAAAATATAATTAAAGATGGCTTATCAGGTATAAATTAATAATAACATGTGATGGGACATATTTTTTTTTTCTTGTATTGATTTTATGAGTTTAGTTGTAAGTAAATTGTAAAGATAAATTGTGAACTTAGATTTATAAAATGTAATTATTAATTATAATTAATTAGATTGTAATATTATGTATTTGCACACCGGAATTGCCGGTAGATTATGGCGTTCTGAAAAATCTGTAACATCTATTAACTGTAACCCATTTTCATGCAAATAAAATATATCTATCTATCTATCTATCTATAAATATAATATTTTGGTTATAACATGTTGTTTTTTTAAGTTACGCAAAACTTATAGTGTGACCTACGTATACTTAAGAAGCTTTTAAATTGTAAAATATTTTTTAAGATCGGTCTCTTAGTTTTAGTTTTTGAGTTTATTCATTAAAAATACAAAAGTTTTTTTTCATGATAATTTTTATAAGTTATATTAATAATTATTATTATGAGTCTTGTCCGTCCCACTGCAGAGTGAAGGCCCCTCTATCCTTCTTCCATTTCTTCTATTTTCTTCTGTCTAGTTGAGGCAGTGGAAGAAAGTGCAATTCGTTCGTGCAATTATATTATTGTTATATTAATATCACTTATTTTATTTGCAGTGCCTAATCCAGACAACCAACTTTACACGCCACAACTCAACCACATCACTATGAAAATGCCATCCAGTCCACTGCTAGTATCCCGACCATCAGCAGATAACTTCTGCAATGCATCAAGTATAGATGAGTCCTGTAAAGAAGGCTTTTGTGAATGTCCCCATGTCTTATCAGTTAGAAAAAATGCGGTCGTCGAACTCATAATCGTTGATGAAGGTGTAACTTTTGACGCTAACCATCCTTTCCACTTACATGGCAACTATTTTAGAGTTGTTGGAATGAGGAGATTATCTCATGAAATTTCTATAGAGGAAGTAAAAGCATTTGATGAAGCGGGGCTTTTGAAACGAAATCTAAAAAATGCTCCACTTAAAGACACTGTAACAGTACCTGATGGAGGGTATACGGTTATAAGATTCAAAGCAGATAATCCTGGTTATTGGTTATTCCATTGCCACATAGAATTCCATGTTGAAGTTGGAATGGCGTTGATATTTAAAGTTGGGGAACATAGTGAGATGACTCCTATTCCTCCAGATTTCCCAACTTGTGGAAGTTATATTCCAGATAATATGTTAGAACATGCAACAACATCAAAGCCTACGCCATCTGACAATCAAGTGATATCCATAACTCATTGGTGGCCACTTGTTTATGTTAACAACACAACATCTAACACAAATTCATTACATTCAACTTCTGAATTATTTATTTCTTTAGTATCTTTATTAATATCTTTAATTGGAACGTAAGAAATGCTATTTGTTTATACGGCGGTTAGTGAATTTAAATCTTATTTTGTACTTATACTTAGTGAAGATGACAGACTCCTGATAAATATAAATGGTAACAATATAAGCAGTCCACAAAAATAACGCAGCTATTTAACAAATGAATGCCAGAGATATTTATATATTTAAACTCTTTACCGCTAAAAATATACAAGACACGAATTTTACGTCTCTCATCTATCAGTTAACCTTGCAATTGTATACAAATTATTTTAAAATAAACAAAGCAAATAAAGGCACGCGTCTAAAGTTATAAACACCACATAAAATAAATTAATCTATATATTAGTTAATAGGTAAAATGAACGGTTTAAAACTCATCTAAGTGAACAACCCGTTCAAAGGAGTATTAAATTTGGCACATTTAAAGCTTGTATTAAAAAGGAGCGCAGGAAAATACTATATAACAATAAAAATAAATTAAATTAATAAATAACACAATAAAATTACACACACAAAATCAGTGTCGCCACCATTTCTGATAATTTTATAACAACAGAAAGTCACTTTACTTAAAATGATAAAATAAAATAATTTTTAGATTACAATTCAAGACAATAGAAGACGTACATAAGACGAACTATAGATAGAAGACGTCTAATAATGACACAAAAATTTCTCGCTTTTAGTTAATTCAATTGGATAGTAATTGTTATTTGACAAATAAATGGAAAGTCATAACGATAACACAGATTCTTAAAGTGAGATGTTTGCACTATATATTTTTCCACTTTCTGGCATATCTTAATAATTATAATTTGTTTGGACAATGCTTAAAAATTATATAAATTAAAAGCGGAGACACGTAGTCCACTGCGTAATTAAATTTTTGGGTAAATCCCAGTGATATGATCAGTGAATTCCGCGAACTTCATTTCTTAGATATAAAAATATCCTTCAAACAAAATACAAACAAACAGAATTTTATATCGCATTGATGGATTCGCGTTTTTGTTTATCTGTGTTTTGTCATCTTTACTTTAAAATTTTTATATATGTTTGCTTATCGAATAATTTATTGGTCAGTACTTATTTACTAGCCCAATTTGTCAATTCCTGTATAGTATGACATACATGTCAAAATACAAGCATCTGTTCAACCCTATAGGGATTGTGGTGTGATGTTGTTTTAATGTTACATATTTTAATAATCTATTTATTTTTAAAATTATTCAGAAATAGGATAACAGGCATTTGTATTAATGAGGATCAATTAGAAACAACTAATTAAATTAAAAATTCATAAAAGTATTATTAATTTCTTCTTTCGTTACTAATAATTTAACAAAAGTAGGTATATTTTTACGAGAGGATGTCATAAATGATCTTCATGAATTATATTTTCAAAAGCGTGGCTGGTTCCATTTGGTGTTAATGTATTAATAAATATTGTAAATGTTATTTAATTTAATATTAAATATTGTAAATACACCGGATAGGTTTTATGTGGATAAATAAAATGCATGATAATTAAGGACTTCTATGTACTAACGAACTAGACAAGGCTAATGCCATGCCACTTATGGGTGAGCAAAATGGAGTCCATGAACTGCACTTACTTCATTACGATAATGGCCGCGGTTAGACGCGTTGCGTGTTTCAAATACCCAAAAGTTTAGAAAGAGACTTAAATTGTTTTACAGCAGAATTTTACATTTATAATTCTAATAGTGATAATAATAATAATATCGCTGGACAAATCACACGAATTGATCTAGCCCCAAAGTAAGCAAATTATTTTGCTTGTGTTATGGGTGTTAGTCAAAGATACTAATAGATAGAAACATATATAAATACTGTTACATACATAACATTAAAAATTTAGTTCACGCAAATTGGTTATATTCTGTATTACGTAGTACGTACGTATTGGATAGCTTCTCTTGTAAGTAGTACATTAATTTCTCTGATTATAACATATTGTACGTAAAATGTGTTTTCAAATTCTGGTCTTAAAATCAAGCTAACAGTGATAATCAAAAATCCTTATCGTTCTGAAAGTCTATACAAAGCAAAAAAAAATAATAATATCAAATAATTGTATCACACGCGGTAGACGAAACAAGAAACGGTAGAAGAAACACACGATAGAAGAAAGAAGAAAAAGGTTTTTCTTATTTTAGAAGTAAAAAGTAGTAGTAAAATTTTTTGGTTGTACTGTTTGTATTTTGCTGATTTTGTAATAGTTTTATTTAATCGTTTGGAATGTCAAAACCAGCCAAATACAAACTATAACCAAAGAAATTTTATATTCTACAATCTTTGTTGTCAGCACTTGGTGAAAAATTCCATTTTCATTCAATATTTTATATAAAAATACTTGTAATGTAATGTTACAAAATTACTGTAATGTTACAAAAATGTTAAATCATGAAGGTTAGATATTGTTTTAAGTTATAAGTTGTAATTGCTCTGATGATGCTCATCCAGAAGTAACTGGTTGGATAATATATATAATAATTTATTGTTTACAAGTGTTTTTATAAAATATATTGAAATAAATTTTACTGCAACCTTTTAGTTTTAAATCTAAAAGAACCATTCTTATTCTCTCTCCGGCTTAGTCCTATATGTTTATCGTGACGCATTTTTGTTTCAACAAATTTTAAGGATTCTTAAGAAGTATCAGTCAGTAAAAATATTATTTTATTCTAAAATGTCCCTATTTATACTTCCATTTCCCTAAAATTTTGTAAATGTTTTAAACTGGACAACACCAAGTCGGAACTTCGATATCGTAGCTGCATCTTTCAGCCTTTTACAAAGACTACATGTGTTTGCTAAAATGTGGACATTTTTTGTTGCCATAAGTAACATGTGAAAAATATTGTTTAGGAATAATTATTTTCCATTTTCATTTCATTTCAATTATTATCCAGCAATGCTTTTGATGATCGAATAGAATTTTTTTGTTTACTGTAGGTATAAGTTGTTGGCTGAAATCCTCCATTATATTATTTTGAGTATGTTGCTTAATTGGAGTAAAACGTAAGAAACTTGGCAAATAAAAACCTAATACCTTAGTTTTTTTTGCATAACGGACCGTTAAAGAAATGAAAAATATGCCTGAATGTTTCTTTGTGAACGAAGAAAAGTGCTAGAAAAAAATCTATGTTCATAAATCTAATATATCTATATGAAATCCATTATTAGTTTATTTTGAAAATGTTGGATCAATTCAAGTAAAACGTATGAAACTTGTCGAAAAAATAATACTTTAGTTTTTTTTTCTATAACAGATAATTACAAAAATAATAACATTTTTTTTAAAATATATAACATAAGATAGAAAACAAGGAGATGGGTCTCCTGATGGAAGGAGTCAACTATCGCCTATAGACACCAAAGCTGTTAATGGTGCGTTGCTATCTTGTGGCGAGGTCTAATGCCACATGCATAAGTTTACCTGCTTTCTTACCCTCAAAACCGAAACACGACAGTGACAAGCACTGACGCTATTGCGGCAGGAATAGGTAAGGCAGTGGTACCAGGCCCAGGCGAGACAATGCAGAACTCTACCACCTAGTGAAACTATTCCAGCACATTTCTTATTTGTTCAAATTAAAAAAAAAAACAGAAGAAAATATCATTGTTCATAAATCTAATGTAGACACATATTTCATTGGTCTTTGTGAAATTACATATACTTTTAATGTAATTATTGTAAAAGTTACTTGCCAAAATGTATTTCACGTTTTCATTTATATGCTAGATGTCGCTGCTGATATGTGATATTACACAATTAAGTTAACTTAGATTGTATTATAGTAAATATAAGAAAAATATAAAAAAATATACAATTCATTTAATGACTTGGTTTGTAATTTATTTTAGCTCTAGTTTTTGGCCGCGACTTCACTCGCGTAAAGAGACAAAAAATAGCCTGTGTCACTCTCCATCTCTTCAACTATCTCCACTTAAAAAATCACGTGAAATCGTCGCTCCATTTTGCCGTGAAGTATGGCCAAACACATTCCCATTTACATTATTAGTGCGGAATATTTATATTCTCCATTGTCGACGCTTAATAAAACTAGAGTTTTTTATGTCATTACATAGCAAACAATCTTACGGTTTCCTAATGCAAAGAGAACCATCGCCCATATACAACATAGGTGTTAATGTTGCGTTGCTATCCTTGGAAAAGCCATGTTTGTCTTTTTTCATCAAGAGCGTCATCCGCTTGTTTGTTTTCTTATAAAATGTTAAAAATTAGTAAAACTTGTCCGACACACGTTTCTACGCGCCACGCGCAATCTAGAGTTCCGGAGTTGTCTATAACAATAATGCGGACTAAGAACAGGGCTTTTATAGTTTCATACTATGAACATTTAAGCTATCCAACATCAATGACAAATATATATCCGCACCACAGGTTCACCGGCTATAAAAACTTCTTTAAGTACATTTTATAAGTTGGTTGACAAGTACTCAAAAATCTGTAAAGCCTTGTAAGCCTTAGCCTGCAGGGGGGGGGGGCAACGACTAAACTTGACTCTAACAAAAATTAGCACTTTAAAGCTTAATCTATATAATAAATCCCTATTTTCCTTAGTCACGACATCACGCCTGAATGACTGGATCAATTTCGGTAATTTTTTTTTGTTTATTTATTTATTTATTTATTTAACAAAATCCACAGCGCTTAACAACAAAATATGTACCTACATACAAAGCGTAACTTGGGCTTAGGGCCAGTTATGGATTTACATTATATATGCAGGACTTATACAACACAGCAAACGACACAATAAATATCAAATAGCGTTTCAACATAATTTAACTTTTACAAAAAAGCCTAATCAATAAATATAAAGGTTATTTATCTGTTTGTCTGTCATTTCCAGCTAATTGTCGCTGTAACAATAATATATTTATAGTTGAATTTATGGGAAGTATTTTTGGCTAACTTAATTATTTCCTCTTTTATATATTAGTATTTATAGTAGGACAGTAGTCAGAACTGCAAGGATCGTGACAAATGGTAATGGTGTTGTGTTTGTATAAAAGTAAATATTAAGATAATTGCGCGGAAAAATAGAAAATTTAAGAATACTTAACCACCATCTATTATATATATAAAAATCAATCCCTATTTTCCTTGGACACGACATCACGCCTGAATGGTTGGACCAATTAAGGTATTTTTTGTTGTGTTTGTAATTGTAAGGAGAAGGTTCTTATAAAAGAAAATATTAAGAAAATTGCGGAAGCGAGCGGAAAAATAGAAAATTTAAGAATACTTAACCACCATATAAAGTTTAATGCCATTTTGGCTGCGTGGAAGGACAATCCCGTAGGGCGTAGACTTATATAAATTACGTGTCACGTTGTTTGTCCGTCTCAAAACATCGTTTGCCGGGTCAGCTAGAATTTTTTTATAAACGAGTCCCTTAATCGAAAACTTGTTTTCAAAAACCTACAATATTTTTAAAAGCCTATCCAACGATACCAACACGATAGGGTACGTGAGATAAAAACTAACATCCCCATTTTACATGTACAAGATTTTATCTTACCACTTTGTTCTGTTGTATCTTATCACTGAGCTATCGTGTGGACGGACGGACGGACATAGCGAAACTATAAGGATTTCTAATTCACTACGGAACCTTAAAAATTATAAGTGGTTAAAAATCACTATCTCTAATGCTAATCTTTGTTCAGACATAAACCCTCATAGGTATGTAAGATATATCATGCAAGTAATTTTTATAGAAAAATTAATAATTAAGATTATAAATTCATTTATTCTAAATAAGTATAGAAATAATTTTTGATTTGAAATTTAGAAACTCACGCGTCTGTAATATTGAAGTTGCGATTACGAGAGATGACAGAAATAATTTTCAAACTGGAATATAAATTGAGGCAACCAGCAATGGTATTAGACTAATGACTTATGACTATAAGCAAGGTAAGACATAACATTAAAGTCAGAATAATTCCGTTAAATACTCTAAAATATACTTCCTATAGCATGTGGAAAGGAACGTCTTATATAAATAATGTCTTTTATAATTATAGGTATTATAAAAGAATTTCTTAATTTTCTCAGTATAATAGGAGAAATTATGTTTAGGAAACAAAATTCCTCAATCAACTTAATTTACTGTAATAAATTCCATAAAAGGGTTCTTTTCAAACGCAGCTCACGAATTAAGATATCATGAAAGTAAATATCAAGTCCGAAAGGAGCGAGTAATGAATATCTTTGAATGATGGAAAGCAATTACTGTGAATGAGAAGGAAATGGTGTTCTTATCTGATTTACGACTATGTCGGTGTGAATTACAAGTCATAGTAACTTACTGCAATCTGTCAAGTTATGCAAATCATTTTAACAATCCTAAGGGTGATCATTAACTTGGATGGCATCTTAAGTAAGAAAAACGAAGAAGAAAAGACGATGTCTTCCAAGTTATAATCTTGGGTTATAGTATATTCATTGATATTAATTATATGTAATTTACATAAATAATAATAATAGAAATTTTATAAATACTTTTATAAATAATAATAATAATAGAATTACTTTTGAGTTGAAATTTGAGTAACTAAATTATATTTTTAATAGATTGAGCTGATATACGAGTAAGTGGACAACCTAATATTAAATAGAAGTCAATGTCCATGGAAATTATTAAATATAAATATAATGGTATAAGAACATTAGAACACAATAAAAGGATTTTTGCCAGAAATTTTCAAAAAGTTATCTAGCTAATAAATGTAAAATATATACTGATAAATGAGAAATTTTTATTAAGTTAGAGTTTAGTTAACAATAAGCTGTTTATAAACTCTGGTTATTATAAACTACGCCTTAACTTAACTTTAGTATTAACTTAGTACTTAGTTACAATTTTAGCT
The DNA here is from genome assembly GCA_036924255.1 of Apodemia mormo. Lineage (NCBI taxonomy): Eukaryota > Metazoa > Arthropoda > Insecta > Lepidoptera > Riodinidae > Apodemia > Apodemia mormo. The sequence continues at coordinate 7,045,631 of JAUPFN010000024.1, read as the reverse complement.
GAAAATTTTATAATTAGAAGCCCTGATGATGAGTTTATACATAAACTCAAAACACTCTATGTTGTTTTAAAATGGTTGTTAAAACCGTTTGTGATTGAACAACTACAATCAGTAAAATGTCTCTGAAAATTAATTTAAATTACATAATACGAGCATCTTTAAATAATTTTTTTTTGTGGGAAGATGTTAATAACATTGCTTTAGTACGAGAATTTAATAATTTGTATGAGCAAAATTTATATTATGAGCTAACGTTAATATCTCAAAGGCGTTGTTGGATACATCAAGGACATTGTATGGCCTCAGTTTCGTCGAGCATAACTGTATTAAATAGACATCTACAAGTGACGGCGTTAATCTGACTTATGTTAAAACTACGTGATTTTTAACAAAAGAGATTATGAAGCATGTTAAGTTTAACAAGAACCTAAACCAAAATTAATCAATTAATTAAATTTACAATAAACCCATATTGGAATTTAACATACAATTTTTATTAACAATATACGGTACCACCGCCTTACCTATTCCTGCCGCAATAACGTCAACGCTTGTTATTGTCGTGTGCCGGTTTGCAGGGGAAGGTAACCTGTACACAATAGGCATGGCAAATTTCACGCATCACTTGCTATATCACTCGTTATAAAATAATTCACGTATCACACTAGTTATATGCATCGAAACCGTCCGTTATATATAACTTGATATCACGCGGGCAAAGCTATTAATTAAGCTTATAATTCTCAGAAATCCATAGTGCGAAAAAGACAAAGCAACATCATTTAAGCAACACCGTGCCACCAGCTAAAAGAAAGATTATTAAATATACTTCCTATAGCATGTGGAAAGGAACGTCTTATATAAATAATGTCTTTTATAATTATAGGTATTATAAAAGAATTTCTTAATTTTCTCAGTATAATAGGAGAAATTATGTTTAGGAAACAAAATTCCTCAATCAACTTAATTTACTGTAATAAATTCCATAAAAGGGTTCTTTTCAAACGCAGCTCACGAATTAAGATATCATGAAAGTAAATATCAAGTCCGAAAGGAGCGAGTAATGAATATCTTTGAATGATGGAAAGCAATTACTGTGAATGAGAAGGAAATGGTGTTCTTATCTGATTTACGACTATGTCGGTGTGAATTACAAGTCATAGTAACTTACTGCAATCTGTCAAGTTATGCAAATCATTTTAACAATCCTAAGGGTGATCATTAACTTGGATGGCATCTTAAGTAAGAAAAACGAAGAAGAAAAGACGATGTCTTCCAAGTTATAATCTTGGGTTATAGTATATTCATTGATATTAATTATATGTAATTTACATAAATAATAATAATAGAAATTTTATAAATACTTTTATAAATAATAATAATAATAGAATTACTTTTGAGTTGAAATTTGAGTAACTAAATTATATTTTTAATAGATTGAGCTGATATACGAGTAAGTGGACAACCTAATATTAAATAGAAGTCAATGTCCATGGAAATTATTAAATATAAAAATAATGGTATAAGAACATTAGAACACAATAAAAGGATTTTTGCCAGAAATTTTCAAAAAGTTATCTAGCTAATAAATGTAAAATATATACTGATAAATGAGAAATTTTTATTAAGTTAGAGTTTAGTTAACAATAAGCTGTTTATAAACTCTGGTTATTATAAACTACGCCTTAACTTAACTTTAGTATTAACTTAGTACTTAGTTACAATTTTAGCTGAAAATTTTATAATTAGAAGCCCTGATGATGCGTTTATACATAAACTCAAAACACTCTATGTTGTTTTAAAATGGTTGTTAAAACCGTTTGTGATTGAACAACTACAATCAGTAAAATGTCTCTGAAAATTAATTTAAATTACATAATACAAGCATCTTTAAATAATTTTTTTTTGTGGGAAGATGTTAATAACATTGCTTTAGTACGAGAATTTAATAATTTGTATGAGCAAAATTTATATTATGAGCTAACGTTAATATCTTAAAGGCGTTGTTGGATACATCAAGGATATTGTATGGCCTCAGTTTCGTCGAGCATAACTGTATTAAATAGACATCTACAAGTGACGTCGTTATAGTGCGCGCGGAACTAGTTGGCCGCGCCATACGTAATACGTAATACGTAAGGCGCGGCCAACTAGTTCCGTGCGCACTATAATCTGACTTATGTTAAAACTACGCGATTTTTAACAAAAGAGATTAATGAAGCATGTTAAGTTTAACAAGAACCTAAACCAAAATTAATCAATTAATTAAATTTACAATAAGCCCAAATTAGAATTTAACATACAATTTTTATTAACAATATACGGTACCACCGCCTTACCTATTCCTGCCGCAATAACGTCAACGCTTGTTATTGTCGTGTGCCGGTTTGCAGGGGAAGGTAACCTGTACACAATAGGCATGGCAAATTTCACGCATCACTTGCTATATCACTCGTTATAAAATAATTCACGTATCACACTAGTTATATGCATCGAAACCGTCCGTTATATATAACTTGATATCACGCGGGCAAAGCTATTAATTAAGCTTATAATTCTCAGAAATCCATAGTGCGAAAAAGACAAAGCAACATCATTTAAGCAACACCGTGCCACCAGCTAAAAGAAAGAATATGTTTAATATGTTACTTCACTTTACTAATCACTTATAAATAGTAATCACTGGGGGGCGATGTAAAATACGGAATAAAATGCACCCACTGTGACAATAATCGTCACTAATAAAATATAACGGTTGTGATTTAACACCCGTTATATAACAGTGACGAAAAACAAATAACTTCACGACGTGACAGTTGTCACGTCGTGACACGTACGCGCACGTACGCTTTCGTCTTTATAGGCGATGATTTCTCTGTCTATCAAGATAGCCATCAGCTTGTTTAGTATTTAATATAATATTAAAAAAGTTTATAAGCGCAGACATCTTGATATTGCCTTTAAAAGTTTGAGCAATAAATAGTTTTATTGGATTTGATAAGATATATCGAGAAACGTATTAAAATATTTATTAGGACACATTAAATTGTAGAAGTTAGAAACAAATAAAGATGATTACAATATGTATATGACGGCGTCCGCATCGTCAAATGAAAGAATATTGTAAAGTGTAAACAACAAATGCACGGCCTGGGCCGGCAAGCGCATCGTTCGATATCCCTACTACTCAACTTGTTTTGCTACCTGTATAAAAGGCTCGGAGCGCCCGCCGATAAGGCAGTCTAGGCTCTGGCGTGGCTCGGTACACTTGTTGTATCTTGCTAGTAGCTTATCCTTGACTCTCGGATAATTAATTTGTGCAAACAAGTTAATTATTATTGTCAACTATAAATTAGTCGCAGGACAATTTATAATTGACTATCTATTGCTTAAATTATGACTTATTTGTAATAAGGAATAATTAAGTTACTTGGAATTGTTAAACCAGAACTAGTCATTAGTGATGGAAAGCTTTAATAGTGATTTTATGATATTTATTTGATACAAGTTGAACAAAATATAAAGAGTTGTTATATTACCACATCCGCATTTTATTTATCATATCTGACCCACTTCCTACATATACTAACTGTCACGGCAAACGTTTTGCTATACAAATTTATTGTATTGAATATTTTGGTGGGGTACTTGAGAGGAGGAGGATACTTAACTGATATAAAAACTATCCTATCTCTTAAGTTGGAACAAACTGTAGATATCTACAAATTAAATTTAATAAATAAATTAAAATTTCTCCATGTTGGTCCCGGGCTCTGCCAGGCAGGTCGTAAAAGGTTACTGATTGGCTATGCGAGTCACTACCATCGTGGCTATTAGGTGGTAGATTTCTGCATGTGTGACGGGTTTTTGTGGTAAGAAGATGTGTTTCATTAGCCCGTCAATATATTCATGAGCAGCCAAGTATCCCTTGTTATTGGACGAATACTCGAGATGTCGATACTTAGAAGAAAGAATACTTAGAAGTCAAGTACTTTGTGGTCTTGTCGATGGATTTACAGGTATTTTTGTAGTACTGGGGCCAAGAGTTTTTGAAATCTAAAATATCATCTGACTTGACACTTGTTTCGACAAAACCTGTCTTATGAACTTTTAAACTAACGCGTTCTACTATCATTTTTGGAACGAAGTTCCTTACGGCAGGCTTAGAGGGGATAGGGATTTTGCTGCGCGACCGAACTGAAAAAAATGTGATAGTAAAACCGTAAGAAAAATGTGTGGAATAAAAGCGTTAAATGAGACGTGCGCAGGCGCGACAGTCGCGTACACAAGCGAGTAGTGCCGTTTAGCCGAAGGAAGTTCGTTCCTACCTGGTGTCCCGCGACACCACATCATTTTTTTTTAAAATATATAAACGGGTCAATAACGCGTACATATATAGAACTTACTTGTAAAGCTCGACGTTTCGGCCAAGTTACATTGACCGTGGTTACGAGCAGACTGGAGCAGCGAGTTTCCTACGTCTTTCACGTCGGGATCGATTTTCATTTACCCCTTTCTGGTCTTGTTTTTTCGAATTTAACCTACACACAGCACTAACCCTATCTTGGACTTTATTTGTTTGCAGGTACAAAGGCTTTATTCTGCTGATCACTGGATTCCAAGCAGGAGACAACTTAAATCCGTCTTCCCTGTTGAAATTTTTATATTTTCTAATTTCAATAGCTTCCCGTATCATACGGGGTACATAGTGTCGCTCAGTAGAGAGAACCTGAGGTCGGTGGAATTCAATCCAGTGATCAGAGCTGGAATCCAAAATATGTTCAGCTATAGCCGACTTAAAGTCAAAAGGCAGCCGGCATTCATGACATATATTAAAGGGATTACCGATAAGATTGGAACGCTACTGAAAAAATATTCCATACCTACCATCTATACGCCAAGCTTAAAGGTAGTCGGGCATGTGGGCACGCCTAAGGATGTCATACCCTTCCAGACGCCAGGGGAATATAAAGTGGACTGCAGCTGTGGTAGTGCTTATATAGGTCAAACTAAACGTACTATCGCAGATAGACTCAAAGAGCATATCACGGCTGTAAAAAACAGGCAGGTTAATAAGTCGGCTGTATTCTTGTATTCTTCTATGCTTGTATTCTTCAGAATGATTTTGAAGCGCACGTGAACATTCCAGATAGTATGTAGCTTCCTTGTTTGTTGAGTCAGTTAATATATAGATTATACAGGAACGCGACGGGTATTGTCGCTATTGAAGCAGAAAAAGGTAAGACGCTTGTACCAAACCTGGACAAGATTGCGGATCTCTACCATATAGAAATAATTACCACATTCCTCGTGTTAGTTCAGGCGCCTTAAGTAAAACAAAGACTTCCCTCGCCTGTTTAGTGCTTTCTTAATATTTGAATGACTCCTAATACCCATATATAATAATTTGAAGAAGAGACCGTTTGCCGTGCAGTTCGTAAGAGGTGAACTATTGGCTACACGAGTCACTAACATCGTGGTAGGCATGGATCATTTAACAGTTAACATTTAATTTCGTATTTAATTTTTTTAACAATTAACTGTTACTTGTATTATCAAATAGGTACTGTTAAAAGTATTTTTATGTATCACCAAAATTACCAATTAAAAATATAACACTGCGAGAGAACGTTTTGTCTTACTTGTTAGATAATACTGTTATTAAAAATATTTTGTATTTCGAGAGACCGTTTTTTTTTGCTGGCTACCCTGATTTATGATAATATTAACTGTTAAAAGTTATTAAAACTATTGAAGAGACATTTTTTGGTCGCTAACTCGATAGCTTTGCGTTTTTACTGGCTCTATTATTTATTATATATAGGCTACTAATATAATATAACAAATAAATAACTGTTAAATATTAATTAAATTTAACAACATAACAGTCAATCAAATTTAACAATATTTCCATGCCTACATTGTGGCGTCTCACCCGGATATTTTGTATCACTGCCTTACATATTCATGCCGTAGTAGCATCAATGTTAGACATAGTCGTGTTTCGGCTTGGAGGGTAAGGTAGACTTATAAATGTAGCATTTCTATCCTGCTACACGAATAGCAACACATTATTCACATAGTTGGTGTCTATGCGGGTAATAGTATCAAAAATCAAAAATCTACTCAATCTTTTGAATACAAAGAAATAAGTAGTTTTATTTATTCACTTATAGAAAAGCTGCTGAAAAGTAATTTAATATTGCACATAAATTTCTTACAGAAATATTTACCAATAGGCTTAAAACTTTATTTCAGTGCCTCGCAATAAATTTATTTACTACCATTTCCATAGCAACCGTTTAATCGAAGACAAGAGCAATCTGTCTTTTTCATGTCTGTTATAATAAAAATGTTTTTAACTTCCCGCTACGTATGTAGATAAGGAAGAACTACTGATTTTACCCCGATTTTTGAAAATAGAGGTTTTACCGGATGTCCACGTTTTGAGGTCCTAGGAACCTTTTCCGACTATTTTCACGATGACGTCAGTATGTCTGTGTGTATGTGTGTATGTAAATATCTCATAACTTTTAAACGGCTGGACCGATTGAAATGCGGTTAATGGTATTCGATTAATTTCCGCTCAACTTAGATTTTTTTAAAAATTTGAACCAAGTCGATCTAAGAGATTTTGAGAAATTTTGAAAAAACAAAACAAAAAAAATTTGGCGAAACAGTATTTTGTTTAATATAACTTCCAAATTGATGTACCGATTGAGTACAATAAAAAATTAGCTCTATTCCTCAAAAAATACGTCTAATGCATAAATTGCATCAAAATTGGTTTATCTGTTTGGGAGTAATTATTGACGAAAAATTTTGAAGAAAGTATTTTTGCGACATAATTTCGAAATTTTTCAATAATTTTTTGGTATTCTACGATATTTTAGTACTAAAAAACTACGTCGAATGCCGTTTCAAAAGTCAAAATCAAATCTAATTTTTACAAGTTAGAGCTTTTCAAATATTAATGTTACGTTGTTTTAAGGAAACTTGCTTAATATTTTTGAATTAACTTTCAGGATAATACCTACACCGATTGACTTAAAATCTTATCAGATTTTCTCCTTTAAAAACTGCATGTAATACCCGCAATTTGATCAAAATCGGTCAATTCGTTTGAGATTTATCAAGGATGAAAATTAAAAAAAATGTTTTTTGACATTGCTTTGAAATTTTTCAACTTATCGATTTAACTTAAGCAATATTTTATATATCAAAAATTGAGTTGAATGCCATTCGAAAATTCAAAATCGAGCATCGTTTCCAAAATATACAGCTATGTATTATAATTAGCTTCAAAAATCAATATACTGCCATTTTTAACAAAATAGATGTTTGAACAGAAAAATCCATACTTACTCTTTCGAGCTTAAATACCTTAATTTAGCGGGAAGTTTCAGGGATGGCCTACAGAGTCTACCGCTTATACATTTTTTGCGGTAACGTATTGGCATTAAATTATTTTGATTCACAAAAGCAATTCAGGGTTATTTTGTGGGATAGGTTGAATAAAATAAAAGTTACATATTTAACAATTTAAAGTATTTACAGAAAAAAATGCGATCTTATTAGTAATAATGATACTTTTTTAACAAAAAATTAAATTGGCGAAAATTTATGCGTGATCATACTTCAAAATAAATAAGTGAATATCATGCTCTGTTTTCATAACCTTTTGGGTAGATTTTTTCAAAAATAATTAGAGACGAACCTCGAAGAATCCTCGAAGAATATTCTATCCTAAAAAAAGAATTGTTAAAGCCGGATCTTCTAGGATGGATTTGTCAAACACCAGCTGGAGACGCTTGAGACGATAGGGAGCCGTGTCAAGAGGCTCATTAAAGCGATGATCTGGTAGGCAAAAAACTCCAAAGCCTACATACATCGTCGCAGTGTAGCTAGTTTATTGGTCTTTTATCGGGTACATTTTGGAGAGTGCGCTGCGGAATTGCACAACTTAATTCCGCCATCCCTGTTTATACATCGATCGTCGAGACGCACAGATTCTGGGCATCGCCACACGGTGGACGTTCCACGGAGCCGAGACAAAGCGGTTCGTCCCGAAATTCTTCATTCCAACCGCAAGAGACTAACTAGAACATGCTTCCTCAGTCTGTATTATCTGACGGGTACAATCTGGGGATCTTAGATACATAAAAAAAAAAAAGTATCTTCACGCCCATATCCCTGAAGGGGTAGGCAGAGGTACAACAAGTGCACCCACGATTAGCCGAAGATACTTGGTCCCACAAATGTGATAGGTGGCAAGCCTATCGCCAACCGGGCACTTTCCAATCCCGGGCAACTTTTTGTTTCTCAGAAAACTGAAAAAACACTTTTTTTTTAAAGTGCCCGACCCGGGAATCGAACCCGGGACCTCATGTGGTCAACGCCAACACTGGACCACTAGACCACAGAGGCGATACTCTCTCTACTCTTAGATACATGTTGTGCTAAAACTAATTAATTTCATTTCAGCACAGTTTGACGTTCAAACCTATGTAGTGTCTTATACTTTCACACCAGGTTTTATATAATATTCTTTGTTTAATGCATTATTTAAAAAAAAAAACGAAATAATCTATCGATTTTCTTTTTGTACTTTTTAATAACTTTAATTAATAAAAAATAATAAACGCTCTATTATTATTAGACATAAACCCCAATAGTTATTTGACATAATTCCCAATATTATAATAATTAGCTTTTATAAAACTTTTTAAAATTCGAGTCTCTTATAAAAAATAATTTGGCTTCCAGAGACACAAGAATAAAGTTTGAAATCGCTTGTTGCAATTTTACTGATTTTAAATATATTATTAATATTTTCAACCTGTAACAAACTTTAATTCTAACGTGAAATATCACAAGGAAGTCAACCTTTCTGTATCTGACGTACAATCTCGGCTTTCATGTAAGGGTTTGTCGACGTCATTGAAGACCCAAAGCGGTGTGCGGTGATTAATGGTGTGGACACTTTGTCAACGGTCGAATGGCGGTGAGTCGTTCGGTATTCTATTGAAAATTAATGTGTTCTACCTTTCATGACTATGCGCTTAAATTTCCCAAATTTGAAAAATTAAATTTAGTATCTTTAGTCTCTACCGAGAAATATGTTAAGTATGTATATATCTATATATACATATAATAAAATCGTAGGAAAGTTAATGTATGTCCGGGGTAAACTCAAAAAGTACTGCATGGATTTACTTCAAATTTTGCATGAAATTACTAACAGGTCGGGTCAAGATATAGGCTACATATTATCACGCTATCACCTGCGGGGGAGGAGCTGTGCGGAGTAAACGAAGTCCGCGCGAACGAAGTCGCAGACAAAAGCTAGTAAATCTATTAATTCACCCATTAAAAATTTTTAAATTCACCCTAAATTACGCACAATTTTTACCCCTAAATGAAAGAAGTAGCGAACGTTCAATCACACAGCAGAAGATAAACATCGAACTTCCCTTCACTCTCCTTAACCTAACCAGTCCTTTTGTGATGGCAATTATTAAGATTTAATAAGATATAATAATAATTTAAGATATAATAATTTACCTGATCATATTATACAAAACGAAACAACAGAACATTTATTTAAATCCTAAAATAATATGTAATTGATAAATCATAATATACTTTAAAGGAATATATATGATAAATAAATGTAAATTAAAACGAAATCATAATAACCGGCTAAGTGCGATTCGGACTCGCGCACGGAGGGTTCTGTACCATCATAGTAAAAAATACGAAAAAACACGTTCACTGTATGGGGACCCCCTCAATATTTTCATTTTTTGATTTTTAGTATTTGTTGTTATAGCGGCAACGGAAATACATAATTTATGAAAATTTCAGCTTTTTAGCTATCACGGTTAATGAGATACAGCCTGGTGACAGACAGACAGCACAGGCTTAGTAAAGGGTTCCGTTTTATCTTTTAGGTACGGAACCCTAAAAAGTATCATCACGCCCGGTTTCCTTAAGGGGCAGGCGGTGTAAACCGAACGTTTATAGGCTTATCGGTTGATCATAATGCACCGATTTGTCCAAGTCAAGTAGTAAACCCCATCGCCGCATTTCACCGACCTGCAGGCCTACTCTTGAAAACAATATAAATCTTAAACCAATATTGATAAAAACAATAAGTTTCGAATATCGTCGAAAAACGGTACTCTTGAAACAAATATTGCCCATATTGATTTAGTATAGTAACGATCTAATTATTGGAAATAGATGTCATCGTTACACGTCAAGCTAGTGTTACAAGTGGAAATTTAAAGTACCGTTTTAAACAAAATAACGAATAAAAGCAATAATGAGAAGTTCCAAAAAATTTGAAAATTGAAATCGATTTTCAAGGGTGGCCCTACTGATAACAAATATCGATAATTTCTAGTGATAACCGGGACTGACGGTTTTACGGTTTTACGTGCTCATCCAAGGTACCTGACGGTGGTATACCACCCACCAGACTCAGGTGCTGCTGAGATTTTGGAATTTTGAGAAAACCCTCAATAACACTTATGCCCAACCCGGGGTTCGATCCCAGGACCTCATAAATCAATTGTCATGAGGAACCCGTCAGCCAGAAACATTTTTGCGATTAGTGCAATAAACATCCAAACATAAAAATACAATCGACACAAAGTCAGTTAATGGGTCTCCCATAATTACTTCACCAAAAAAAAACCAGTTAAACCAGTTAAATATGAGAAAATTCGAAAAAATCTTTTTGTTAATAAACTTAGTAAGATTAATACACTTCAGTATTGGTCTGGGCATTTTTGAAGAGCGGATCAACCACCGTTCTGGCAGCTAGCTTAGCTATACGTGTCACTACCATCATGACAGCTAGTTCACGTTAATATTAACGATACAGTATTCCAACTTCATACAAACCTACGCGCCTCGATCTCGGCATTACGCTCGGCATGCAGACAGTCGCGACTGTGCCGCAGCGACAAACGGACGGTGTGTTGTTTTTTTAACAATAACCGCGCGATTTTTTACTAAAAATAAGTACAAGTAAGTACATATTTAATTGGACGAGTGTAATTAAATCTACCAATCAAAAAACAACACGCATTTTAATTGAACACTTCCTATTTAATTCATAAAGCATTTTATTTGTTTATATAAACAAGTATATTTGGGCGATTCCGTTCTAACTGTGATATAATGTCAGTACCGTGTCATGTCCATTTCTAGAATTTATTTATAAATTGTTAGTTTTTTTTGTCGTAAACATTAGAATTTATGAGGTAATTAGTTTAAATCATTTATTACGACAAAAAAACTAACAATTTATAAATAAATTCTAGAAATGGACATGACACGGTACTGACATTTAAGTGATATATTGTAAGTTTTCTGTAAGTGGCAAGTTATATTATATGAAAATAATGTTGAAATATGTTTATAATTTTCCAATAAGCACAGAAATTTCATAAATTAATTATTAATTAATGACCTGTGAGAACAAACAATACAGGACATTGAATATCACAGTTAGAACGGAATCACCCATTTACAATCACAAAACTTAATGGAAACACAAAGTAGGCAAATGTAATTAAAATGCTGGTGGCTGGCAGCCCTATTGCATGTTTACGTACCGCGCGGTTGTAGTATATTTCAAAGATACGGCCGAGTTACGATACTTATAGATAATATTAGCGTGGCTAGGTGGTAGAGTTCCGCACTATCTTGCGGTATTTGGTACCATGTATACCAGTTTGGCCCACAAACAATTTTTTTTTATCAATTATGAAGTTGATTGTTTTTTGTGAACAGTTTCGTTTTGACGAGACGCCCACATTTTCTAACTTCGTAAAATCTCGAATTGAGTTACTAATAAAGATAGATTACGAAAAGTTTCCACTTTACGATTAGGACAAAATAACCCTTGGATTATAATAATAATTAACAAGCTGTTGTGAGAAAATTAGGTTGTTTTTTTTAAATTGATTATTAATATTAATTTAAAAATTTCATAATACCGAAACTGTGATGTAACGACCCCATCGCCCACTGGTGGGATAATTTTTGTTCAAAAATTATCTAGCACCGGTGCAGTCAGTCAACCAAATCAGTGGTAGTGCCATACTGCATTTGCAACTGAATAGGCCGGCACGCTCGGGGAGATACCACTCTCTCACTTGACACCGACGTAAAGTAGCAGCTCCGCTGCTGCGTTTCGTCTGGTTTGTGAGAGTCCCGGAGGCCTAACCCGGGGGGGGGTCCCGCACACTATGAATGCGCTATTTAAAAAAACTACCCCAGGGGGGTACCACTTGCACCAGCAGTGGAGAATCCCCCCCTGAGCGTCCGTGCTCTGGATTCCAGCCAGATCATGGATGCTCAGGCTGCCCTGCGTATTCTGGGGGGGGGGGGGGGGGCAAAATTGCGCTCATAGATAATTCCGTCCGGGGCAAACAGAGCTAAACAGAGCTAGAAGACCATGGCACCCACTACCACGTTTACTGTGGATTTCTGCAATATCAGGGGCCTTTATTCCAACCTGAACGCCGTCCACTACCATCTTCTTGACCGAGACACAGATATCTTCTCCGGCTGATACTTCCTACCTCTCCTATCCGGAGTACAAACTGGAACATTTCTTTGTACCGCGGGCTGGTGTGTGCACATACGTCAGAGAAGATATCTGTTACCAGCGCCTCGGCAGACTTGAAGGTCAGGACCTATCCATCCACTGGTTACGCGTAGCTTGCGACGACCATCCACGCAGCTACGCGTACCTATACAGGTCCCATAGCGGGAATACTGAAGTTGACCGGCTCATTGAGCGCTTACAAACGGCTGTGGATTCCGTGTTAGAGAAGACCCCCTCCGCAGAGATCGTGATCTTGGGCGATTTTAATGCCCACCACGCCGAATGGCTTTGTTCTCGCACCACCGATCATGCGGGGAGGTCTGTTCACGATTTTGCCTTGGCATATGGTCTAACACAATTGGTAACCTCGCCTACGCGTGTTCCCGATGTGGATGGCCATACGCCTTCACTGTTGGATCTCCTGCTGACCTCTGACCCGGATCGTTATCAGGTATCGGTGGACGCTCCACTTGGCGCGTCGGACCACTGTCTGATCCGGAGCAAAGTGCCGGTTACGCGCCCATCACGGCCTCCCTTTGCAGGCTGTCGACGCGTTTGGCACTATAGGTCAGCAGATTGGGACGGGATGCGGTCTTTCTTTGCATCCTACCCATGGGGGCGGTTGTGCTTCTCGCTGGATGATCCGAATGCTGTCGCTGACTCTGTCGCTGATGTGGTGCAGCAGGGCATGGAACTTTTCATTCCGTTTTCTGCGGTGCCCATCGGTGGCAAGTCTCAGCCTTGGTTTGGTCGCCACTGCAAAGCGGCTTTACGCCAAAAGCAGGAATGCTACTGAGCTTGGGCTGCTGCGTCGGCATCTCGTGATGTAAAAACTAGCGCATTACGAAAGGAGTACAACTCTTCCTCGAGATTCTTCAAAAGAGCTATCGCCAAGGCAAAAGCGGAACACATTGGCAGAATTGGTGAGAAATTAGTTCGCCTTCCTTCTGGCACTCGTGCGTTCTGGTCTCTCGCCAAGGCTGTCTTAGGGAATTTCTCCCAGCCTTCATTTCCATCCTTGCACAGAGACGATGACTCTCCGGCCCATACCGCAAAGGAGAAAACCGATCTTCTGGGCTCGTTCTTTGCAGCCAACTCGACTCTGGATGACCAAGGGAATACCGCCTACCATCCCGCAGTGTGATAGTTCCATGCCAGAACCGCAGTTTCAGCAGTCAGCTGTGCGTAAAGCACTTCTTTCTTTGGACATCCACAATTCGAGTGGGCCTGATGGCATCCCTCCTGTTGTGCTTAAAGTATGTGCTCCAGAGTTGGTGTCAGTATTGACGCACCTATTCCGGCTCTCCTATTCACTTGGTGTGGTACCGAATTCATGGAAAACAGCTTTAGTGCATCCCATTCCTAAAAAAGGAGATCGCTCTATTCCGTCAAACTATCGGCCAATATCCATAACCTCCTTGTTCTCCAAAGTCATGGAGACACTTATAAACTGTCAGCTCCTGAAGTATTTAGAAGAGCACCAGCTGATTAGTGACCGTCAGTACGGTGTCCGTCGTGGCCGCTCAGCTGGTGATCATCTAGTATACCTGACACATCGTTGGGCGGAGGCAGTTGAGTCCAATGGGAAGGCATTGGCAGTTAGATTAGACATAGCGAAGGCCTTCGATTGGGTATGGCATAAAGCGTTTCTCTCAAAGGTGCCTTCCTATCGGCTTCCCGAGAAACTATGCAAGTGGATCACCAGTTTTTGGCTGATTGAAGCATTAAGGTCGTTGTCGACGGTGCATGCTCCGATCTTAAACCTGTCAATGCTGGTGTTCCCAAGGCTGCGTGCTATCACCGACACTGTGTCTTCTGCATATCAATGATATGTTGCGAATTAGTAACATACATCGCTATGCGGACGACAGTACTGTTGATGCTACATACTCCGGCCGTAGCGGTATTTCTCGGGAACACGTCGAAGAGGGCCGGATCAAGCTCGTGTCTGAACTCGAGAATCAACTAATTGATGTCTCAGATTGGGGTCGTCAAAACCTTATTACATTTAACCCCAAAAAGACGCAGCTCTGTGCGTTCACCGCAAAAAATACACCCTTTGTCGTATAACCTCGGTTCGAAAACACTCTCCTGACAGCCTCAGCCAGTATTGGAATTCTGGAAGTCGACATATCGAACAACGTTCATTTCCGCGGTCATTTGGAAGGGAAGGCTAAACTAGCCTCCAAAAAGCTTGGTGTACTCAGTAGAGCAAAGCAGTACTTCATGGCAGCCCATCGCCTCCAACTTTACAAGGCCCAAATTCGACCTCACATGGAGTACTGTTCTCACCTCTGGGCCGGAGCTCCTCAGTACCAGCTTCTTCCTCTTGATTGCATTCAACGTAGAGCGGTTCGAATCGTCGACGACCAGGCTATTTCTAATCGGCTTGACTCTTTGGCGTTACGCAGAGATGTAGGCTCGCTCTGCATCTTTTACCGTATTTATCATGGGGAGTGTTCCGTCGAGTTGTTCGGAATAATGCCTGCCGCTAAATTTCACCATCGGACATCGCGTCAAAATTTAAAGTTCCATCCTCACAAACTCGATGTCTGGAAATCCACAACCGCGCGCTTTTGTCGACACTTTTTGCCTCGCATTACTCCTTTGTAGAATCTATTACCCTCGGGGGTGTTTCCGAATGGATACGACTTAGGCACCTTCAAGAAACGAGCTTATTCATTCTTAAAAGGCCGGCAACGCAGCTGCAATACCCCCGGTATTGCGGATGTCCATGGGCGGCGGTGATCACTTACCATCAGGTGCACCATCTGCTCGTTTGCCCCCTCTACTATATAAAAAAAAAACTTTTGTAAAGGACTCGTCAGAAAAACCATCGAATGTGTAGGATAAAAGTTTCATCGTGTTTTTTATAATATAATCAATCGATTAATTATTGTTATTAATAAATATTTTTTTCTCCACTAAATCAAAATTTTCAAAGCTCCATAACTTTATTAATTACCCTCGATTTTTCGAAAATAGAAAAGATCGTTATCTCGTCAAAATCAAGCTGTTCACAAAAATCAGCTTGTTATTAATTAAAAAAATGTTCGTGGAACCACGGTCTAGAAAGGTAGCCGGTAGAGTTATACATGTGACATTACCAATCCGCCACACGGATAGCAATACACCATTAACTTCTTTTATGTCTATAGGAGATAGTTTATCTTTCCATCAGGAGAACCATCAGCTTGTTTGCTATCGAATTATATAAAAAAGGGTTAAGTGTTAAGAGAATAAGATTAATACACCCCCGTGTTGGTCCAGGCTCATTTACAGAGCAGACCAATTGCCGTTCCGCCAGGCAGGTGGTAAAAGGCGACCGATTGACTATGTATTTTACTAGGTGGTAGAGTTCTGCATTTTCTCGCCTTGGTCAGGTACCACCGCCTTACCTATTCCTGCCGCAATAGCGTCAGTGCTAGTCGCTGTCGTATTCCGGTTTGGAGGGTGAAGTAGCCGGTAATCTTACACATGTGGCATTAGACCTCGCCACAAGATAGCAACGCACCATTAACATCTTTGGTGTCTATAGGCGATGGTTGACTCTTTCCATCAGGAGACCCATCTGCTTGTTTGCTATCTTATGATATATATAAAAAAAGTATGTCACTGCCGTCATAGCTACTACGTGCTAAAGTGTCGCAGTGACTCGCCTGAGCAGTTGGTACCACCGCCTTATCTATTTCTGTCGCAATAGCGTCAGTGCTTGTCATTGTTGTGT
The DNA here is from genome assembly GCA_036924255.1 of Apodemia mormo. Classification (NCBI taxonomy): domain Eukaryota; kingdom Metazoa; phylum Arthropoda; class Insecta; order Lepidoptera; family Riodinidae; genus Apodemia; species Apodemia mormo. The sequence continues at coordinate 7,029,279 of JAUPFN010000024.1, read as the reverse complement.
TCAGGTTTGGAGGAAATGGTAGCCATAGTCATATAATTACATGTGGTATCTATAATTACTGTATTATATCACTATTATTATAGACTAGCTGTTGCCTACGACTTCGTCCGCGCGGTCTTCGTTTACTCCGTACTACTCCTCCCCTGTAGGTGATAGCGTGATAATATGTAGCTTATATGTTGACCCGACATGTCAGTAATATTCATGCAAAATTTGAAGTAAATCCATGCAGTACTTTTTGAGTTTACCCCGGACATACATACAGACAAACAAACAGATAAACAGACAAACAGACAGACAGACAAACAGACTAAAATTCTAAAAACTATATTTTTGGCTTCGGTGTCGATTGTAGATCACGTCCCAAGTATTCTTTTAAAAAAATATTCAATGTACAGTTTTGACTTTCCTACGATTTTATTATATGTATAGATGTGCCGGTAGGATGTCAAAATTTATCATGCGTTAAATTGAGACACGCTAGTGCACGAGCACCGACATATTTGTACAGATGGCGTGGGAGCAGAGATGCAAGAGCGTACGTTATTATTAAGTCTAACCATAATATTCATACCTCCCTAAAGGTAGTTACTACCGCAATTTACGAGAGTGCTTTATTCGCTTGAAATATATCTAACCTTCTATATCAAAAAGAAAATCAAGAAATCAAAATATATTTATTCAGTTAAATAAATTGTGCACTACACTGAATTGTAAAATCACTAAAAACTATTCTATGATCTAACTTAACATGTATCTGCCTGAACTAGGTTAACCTGTGTTTCAGGCGATATGGGCTAGTGAAATACAATAATTTTAAAAATCACTAATAAAAAAAATGCGTACTCATAGTTATAATGCTATTAAATTAAACTCTTAAACTATATTGTCTTAAATAATAATATAACTAGGAAAACGACAGTAATTCTGTAAAACTATCAGAAACTATACATTTACTTTTACGGTTAGGCATTTCTATATTTTGATCTATAAATAAATGTCACTTGATTAATCACACAAATCGTACCAACGGGATAGCCACATAATCAAAATAATAATAATAAATCACACAAATTAATGTAGCCTCTAAGTAAGCAAATTATGAATGAATGAATAAATAAATAATTACACTTTATTGCACACCATCGTGTTGGTTCCGGGCTCTTTTGAAGAATAGTCCAACTGCTGTTCTGTCAGGCAGGTCGTAAAAGGCGACCGATTGGCTTTGCAAGTCACTACCATCGTGACTACTAGGTGGTAGATAGAGTTCTGCATTGTCTCACCCGTGTCTGGTATTGCCGCCTTACCTATTCTTGCCGCAATAGCGTCAGTGCTTGTCACTGCCGTGTTCCGGTTTGGAGGGTAAGGTAGCCGGTAAACTTATGCATGTGGCATTAGACCTTGCCACAAGGTAGCAACGCACCATTAACATCTTTGGTGTCTATATTTGCTATCTTATTATATTAAAAAAACACCAATAACTACAACAATAGGTAATAGATAAACATTTCACAGTCATACTAAGTAGGCATATAGGTACACAAAGGCGGTCTTATCACTACAGAGCGATCTCCGTCAGAGTACCTTTAGACGAAGGAGACACTTTCCTAATATTTAAACTTGGGTATAATTGATTGATGTAAAGAGAACCCATCGTCTATAGACAATAAAGATGTTTACCAAATTATTTGGTTCATCAGAACTAGTGGTGAAAATTACTGGCAATATTTCCAAAGTTGCTAAAACAGCCACGAATGTTACTAAACTTGTCGGTAAAAAGTTAAAGGTTTTTATTCTGAATAAACAGTGTTACAAATTTTGTTCTCTATTTACACTTTTCTGCCAATGTTACCGGCAAGCTTAGAAACATTCGTGGCAGTTTTGGCAACTTTGGGAATATTGCTTGCAATTTTCATCACCAACCAGAACGTGTTACTATTAACACATAGAAATACCTTTACGAGGCGTCCCCGTCTATGCCACATGAGGGGAAAGTACCTTAAAGATTGTAGATGGAACATTTTAATTACAGAAGACCTTATTTTAATTAAAAAGATATTTTAATCTGTATTTTTAAATAATTGCCTGGTTAAACCGGGAATCGAACTCGCTGAGCAATAAAAAATACTCCGTAGCTTTATTAAACTGATCGAAAGGCTTCTTTATATATTATGCTAAATTACATAGCATCAGAAATAACAGGAATAACATGAATTATAATATTTTTGATAAAAATATTACAATTCATCTAAATCTAAAAGTAGATAAAATGATTATCCATACTTCCATACTAATATTAATTATAAATGCGAAAGTAACTCTGTCTGTCTATCTGTCTGTCTGTCTGTCTGTTACGCTTTCACGGCCAAAACACAGAACCGATTTGGATAAAATTATTTACAAATATAGTTTGAGACCCAAGAAAGGACATAGGATAGTTCTTATCCAGGAAATTCCACGGGAACGGGAACTATGCGGGTTTTTATTTTAGAAATTTTTTTAACGCGAACGAAGTCGCGGGCACAGCTAGTATTTAATAAAACTCAAAACGAGTCAAAAATCTATGGATGCAGTTTAAATTGTCTTTTGAATTAGAACATCTTTAAATTGTTTCATTTGCAATATTTGAGGTACTTTCCCTCCATATGGCATAGCCGAAGGCAAATTTTTTCAAAATCAACCCCTAAGAGGCTGAAATATTTTTTTAACTATAACTACAACATGTTTATCTACTCACGGGCGCGGTAAATTACGTGGCATCAGAAATAAAAGGACATGAATTTTTAATAGTAGATAAAATGCTTATATTTAATAAAATTTAAAATGAGTCCAAAATCTATGAATGCAGTTTAAATTTTCTTTGAAATTAAAAAATCTTCAAATTGTTTCATCTACAATATTTGAGGTACTTTCCCTCCATGTAGCATAGCTGTGGGTTAATTTTTTCAAAACTAACCCCTGAGAGGCTGAAACTACAACATGTTTACATATACTCACGGGCGGGGCAACCTTTGCTAGTTAGTAAAATATTAAAAACAAGGGGGTTTAATTAGGTAAAACATAATTTAAATTCACGGAACTTGCAAAAGTAATAGACAATGTAAAAATTAAATTTTGTACAAAGAATATTAAATCAACATTTTCTCAACAGTTTGTATTCCTGAGCAGAATTTTTATTAAATAATATTACAGTCGGTACGGCAAGCACTTGTTAAACAAAAAATAATTGGTATCATTAGTTCAGACTTTTTTTTACAAAATACAGCTTTATAATCTATACACATAATAAAATCGTAGGAAAGTCAAAACTGTACATTGAATATTTTTTAAAGAATACTTGGGGCGTGATCTACAATCGATACCGAAGCCAAAAATATAGTTTTTAGAATTTTTGTCTGTTTGTCTGTTTGTCTGTTTGTCTGTTTATCTGTTTATCTGTTTGTCTGTTTGTCTGTATGTATGTCCGGGGTAAACTCAAAAAGTACTGCATGGATTTACTTCAATTTATATATATTTCTGATTATTTTTATTCGGGACTAATGGACCCGGCAAACGTTGTTCTGCCTTTGTTACTATTTTTCCCGTTTTATAGGGTTCCGTACCCAAAAGGTAAAATGGGACCTAAGCCTCCACTGTTTGTCTGTCCATCTGTTTGTCACCAGGCTGATAACCGTGATAGATAGAAAGTTAAAATTTTAATAAATGATGCATTTCCGTTGCCGTTATAAATACTAAAAATAAAAAAAAAAATGAAAATATTAAGGGGTCCCCATCCAATAAACGTATTTTTTGTATTTTTTGCTAAATATTAAAAACGGTAACGAGTAGACGCTTAAAATTATCACAGAATATTTAGTTGTATATTAACAATCAAAATAAATAATTAAATCAAAATAAAGTAAATATTAAAGACAGCCCTCTTTAATATTTAATTTAAACAAACAGACAAACAGACAAACAGACAAACAAACAGACAAACAGACAAACAGACAAACAGACAAACAGACAAACAGACAAACAGACAAACAGACAAACAGACAAACAGACAAACAGACAAACAGACAAACAGACAAACAGACAAACAGACAAACAGACAAACAGACAAACAGACAAACAGACAAACAGACAAACAGACAAACAGACAAACAGACAAACAGACAAACAGACAAACAGACAAACAGACAAACAGACAAACAGACAAACAGACAAACAGACAAACAGACAAACAGACAAACAGACAAACAGACAAACAGACAAACAGACAAACAGACAAACAGACAAACAGACAAACAGACAAACAGACAAACAGACAAACAGACAAACAGACAAACAGACAAACAGCCAAACAGACAAACAGACAAACAGACAAACAGACAAACAGACAAACAGACAAACAGACAAACAGACAAACAGACAAACAGACAAACAGACAAACAGACAGACAGACAGACAGACAGACAAACAGACAAACAGACAAACAGACAAACAGACAAACAGACAAACAGACAAACAGACAAACAGACAAACAGACAAACAGACAAACAGACAAACAGACAAACAGACAAACAGACAAACAGACAAACAGACAAACAGACAAACAGACAAACAGACAAACAGACAAACAGACAAACAGACAAACAGACAAACAGACAAACAGACAAACAGACAAACAGACAAACAGACAAACAGACAAACAGACAAACAGACAAACAGACAAACAGACAAACAGACAAACAGACAAACAGACAAACAGACAAACAGACAAACAAACAGACAAACAGACAAACAGACAAATAGACAAAAATTCTAAAAACTATATTTTTGGCTTCGATATCGATTATAGATCACGCCCCAAGTATTTTTTAAAAAAATATTCAATGTACAGTTTTTACTTTCCTACGATTTTATTATATGTATAGATGGTACGGAAGTGCCATCTATTCGTGCCTGCAAGTGTTCGTGCATACAAGCATCTATTGCCCTTCGTGCGCGAGTCCGACTCGCACTTGGCCGGTTTTATTTTACACTTTTACCTTTTAAACTTAACCTGGATTTTCATGAATATTCTGAAACAAAAATTAGCCAAATCGGTCCAGCCCTTCTCGAGTTTTAGCGAGACTAACGAACAGCACTTGATTCGTGTATATATTTGCTGCATCGTGTAGCCCGCTGTATTATTAAAGTTTTTGGTGAATTCCGCAGGAAAAACTAATTTTTTTTGGCATAAAATTAGCCTTATCCATTATTATCCATTCATACATCCATACGTCCAAAAATCCAAACTTTCTCATTTATAATATTAACTAGCTGACCCGGCAAACGTTGTTCTTTATTTTTAACTACTCTTATTTTTTCTATATTTTCTCACCTTTTAAACCTTCCCTGGACTTCAACAATTAATTCAAAACCAAAATTAGCCAAATCGGTTTAGCCGTTCTCGAGCTTTAGCGAGACTAACGAACAGCAATTGATTTTTATATATGTAGAAAATACATACATATATGTATTCACGCCAGATCCCTTACGGGGTAGGCAGGGAGAACCGAGTGCCATACATCACGATCCTTGCAGGCTTGTCTCGCTTCCTCCACATTCATCACTCTCTTCATACACACACGCCGGTTGCGAAGACGTATTTATGTAGAAAATAGACGTACATTATTTATGTAGAAAATAGTGTCACATTTTTGATTTTAAATACAAAGATATTTTTTAACATAAAACTATTTACATTACAAAAAATAGTTTAGAAGACATGGTTAGAATGCGACCTCTGGGCGATCACTATTATACTTTAAAATTTTAGTGATCGCCCAATGTTAGTTCACATAGTTACTACTAGCTGTTGCCCACGACTTCGTCCGCGCGGACTTCGTTTACTCCGCACAGTACTTCCCCCGTAGGTGATAGCGTGATAATATGTAGCCTATATATTAACCCGACCTATTAGTAATTTTCATGCAAAATTTGAAGTAAATCCATGCAGTACTTTTTGAGTTTACCCCGGACATACATACAGACAAACAGACAAAAATTTTGAAAACTATATTTTTGGCTTCGATGTCGATTGTAGATCACGCCCCAAGCATTCTTTAAAAAAATATTCAATGTACAGTTTTGACTTTCCTACGATTTTATTAAGCTATTGCATAGCTTCTATCGCGGGCCTTGAGCGTAGAGACCGAATCCAGATTTTCCGTAACGAAAAAAACCTAACACCCCCCACTCCGACCGGCACAGCGGTAATATTTTTCAGTTTTTCCATCTATCGATAAATACCAGAACTTTTAATGACTTTTTGAAATATCACGCTTGTCTCTTTAGTTCAGCAACCCGCCTTTAGGTGGCATTGGTTGTATTGGAAAACTACCGTAATCAGCTGTTTGTGAGAAAGTATATAAGTGTATAGGTATTTATCATCTACGTACAACAGTGAATATCTGTACTCGTATAATTTGTGTACAAAGTGTTTTAAATATGAATAAACAAAGAAAAAAAAAATACTAAATAAAATAAATATATAATTGTAATTGCATAAGTTGATAAAAAATGCTATGCAATAGCTATACCGCGGCAGTCTCCGAGTGCCACACGTCTTTTTTATATGTATAGATGAGGACAGCTCGTGACGTCCATTTATAGACTGGGCATAAACCAAAGTAGAAAAGCGTGTTCGACATACAAGGGCTTTACTTAGAGCTGCATTATACAGCGGCATGATTTGTCTCAGTGATATCGTATAATGGCGTCGCTGCATTCATATTTTTTTGTGAACCAAAATTGCAAAGGATGTTTCAAACTTTTGCTTCTTAAAATATCTCAATTTAGCGGCAAGTTTCAGGGATGGCCTGCATGTCAACCAGTTTACAGATTTCCTTTTGCATTTATTTAATCCAGCCGTGCCTACATTTTTCTTTGATTAAAATATTTTCTAAGTTCAGTGTGTCACATCTCGTTGCCAGCACTGTAAATATGTGCAACAAAGGGTACTCAGTTATATATTAATAAAAATAAATTAATCGAGTTCGAACAGAGAGCGATCGCTGTTTAATATTAAACGTACGCTACTTACTAGCAAGCATCAATCTAAAAACAATAAAACACTCAACTGATGAACTTAACTCATTCTAGTCAGGAAGATAAAGTTCCAGCACACACGGGAAAACAAAAGTTGATAGATAAAAAGTGATTGCGAATGTTTCCCGGCGAGGAATACCCGACTTGAATCTTAAGTTTCTGTTTTAAGTTGGTTTTACATAAGTTGAAGCACTATTGTTACTATTTTGTTAAGAGAATCGTGGGAAAACAATAACAAGTTACAGATTTAGGTGTTCAAATAAAAAACTCTATCACCATTGCTTATTGCTTATCACCATTGCTTATTGCTTATCACCATTGCTAATTGCTTATCACCATTGCTTATTGCTTATCACCATTGCTTATTGCTTATCACCACTGCTTATTGCTTATCACCATTGCTTATTGCTTATTACCATTGCTTATTGCTTATCACCATTGCTTCGGAGTGGTGTGTTACCACTCCCATGGCTCGGATAAGTACGTTAAGCTGTCATTATTGGTTATCGCAAGAAATAATCAATAAGAATAAGAAAAAGAAATTATGTCCATTAGGACATTCACCATACAAAAACAAAAAAAGAAACAAATCGAAGCTTATGCTAAAAAAACTTACTTATATCTAAAAGAAAGAGCAAAAGGTGATAGTAATAGTGAGTAGTAAATTGAGTCCATTAAAAGGGAATAACTCAGTATTTGTTGAGCCTTGGTGAATCTCAACACTGGGTTTCAGTTTCCCCTATTTATATGGCAGTAAATGATCTGTTAAACACAGATTAATCGCTTGTGAAAATTAATTTGCGTTTTGGAAACCGACCATAACTATCTTCGGCTAACCGTGGGTGCACTGGTTGTACCTCTGCCTACACCTTCAGGGATACGAGCGTGAAGATACTTTGCCCCCCGTGTTGGTCCCAGGCTCATTTGAAGAATAGGTCAACTGCCGTGGTAGAGTTCTGCATTGTCTCGCCCGGTCCTGTACCACCACCTTACCTATTCCTGCTGCAATAGCGTCAGTGCTTGTCACTGCCGTGTTCCGGTTTGGAGGGTAAGGTAGCCGGTGAACTTATTCATGTTACATTAGACCTCGTCACAAGATAGCAACGCACCATTAACACATTTTGTGTCTATAGGCGATTGGTGACTCTTTCCATCAGAGGACCTATCTGCCTGTTTCCTATCTTATGATATATATAAAAACTGACTTCCCATTTCCTGTATCTCCGGAATCCTTCATCAGATCTTCACCAAATTAAATAAACCAATAAATGGAACCACACGGTAAGCAAACAAAAAAATAATTTTTAAAATCGATTCTTAACGACACACAAAGAAAACACGCAGCCAAAATGATAACCTCCTCGTTTTGGGAAAATGTGCTTATTTGAAAATATGTCAATTGCAAACGACCGTAGCAACAATATATTGTAAGGTAGTAACCTCATTATTATTCAAATATACTAAGAAAGTGTTTATAAATTAACAAATCATCTATATCTATACATACAATAAAATCGTAGGAAAGTTAAAACTGTACATTGAATATTTTTTAAAAGAATACTTGGGGCGTGATCTACAATCGATATCGAAGCCAAAAATATAGTTTTTAGAATTTTTGTCTGTTTGTCTGATTGTCTGTTTGTCTGTATGTATGTCCGGGGTAAACTCAAAAAGTACTGCATGAATTTACTTTAAATTTTGTATGAATATTAATAATAGGTCGGGTCAACGTATAGGCTACATATTATTATATATCATATGTTATCACGCTATCACCTACGGGGGAGGGGCTGTGCGGAGTAAACGAACTCCGCGCGGACGAAGTCGCTGGCAACAGCTAGTTTAAAATAAATCAGTACTATTCCAGCATTGAATCGTTTCACTTGTCTCCCGTTACCTAGCCTCCGCAATATATTGAAGTTATTACTTGCAATAATTAAGAGTAGGTATGAATGAATGTATGAATTTTTTTTTTATATCATAAGATAGCAAACAAGCAGATGGGTCTCCTGATGGAAAGAGTCAACCATCGCCAAAGACACCAAAGATGTTAATGGTGCGTTGCTATCTTGTGGCGAGGTCTAATGCCACATGCATAAGTTTACCGGCTACCTTACCCTCCAAACCGGAACACGACAGCGACAAGCACTGACGCTATTGCGGCAGGAATAGGTAAGGTGGTGGTACCAGACCCGGGCGAGACAATGCAGAACTCTACCACCTAGTAGCCACGATGGTAGTGACTCGATAGCCAATCGGTCGCCTTTTACGACCTGCCTGGCAGAACAGCAGTTGGCCTATTCTACAAAGGAGGCCGGGACCAACACGGCGGAAATGAATGATTACACGCCACACGTTATTGCGCGCCAAAAATTTAACAAATTATATTAACAACTAGCTGTTGCCCGCGACTTTGTCCGCGCGAACTCTGTTTACTCTGCTCCTGCTGGTTGTAGCAAGATATTATATAGTCTATAACCTTCCTCTACAAAAAGGCTATCCAACTCAAAAAGAATTATTCAAATCGGTTCAGCAGTTTTCGAGATTACCCCGTACAACTATACAAACAAACATACTACAATTTTATAATATTATTATAGATAATAAAATTTATACACAAAGGTACACAAAGGCGATCTTATCGCCAGGTATTATTTTGTCCACAGACCACATATATATACACGCCTTTGGGAAGGAAACGTGTCGCCGCGCATATGAGCAAAAAGGTCATCATGCTCAAAGCTATCATACATTTGTGGATAGGTATATTATATGAAAAAATAGAAATAAACCATTTCGTAACGTTTTATGGTACTAAATGAGATGACAAGGTTTTAACATTATCGTCGAAGTGATTTTATTTCATCGGTAAGTGGTATAACTCTGTATTTCTGAGCGTAGTGTCCTTCCCCGTGTTGGTTCCGGGCTACTTTGAAGAATAGATCAACTACCAATTTGCCAGGCAGGTCATAAAAGGCGACCAATTGGCTATGCAAGTCACTAACATCGTGACTACTAGGTGGTAAAGTTCTGCATTGTCTCGCCCGAGTCTGGTACCACTGCCTTACCTATTCCTGCCGCAATAGCGTCTGTGTTTGTCATTGTCGTGTTTTGGTTTGGAGGGTAAATTTATGCATGTGGCATTAGACCTCGCTACAAGATAGCAACCCAACGTTAACATCTTTGGTGTTTATAGGCGATGGTTGACTCTTATCATCAGGAAACCCATGTTTGCTACCTTATGATATATATAAAAAAAGTAAATCCAAGCTACACTGACAAACTAAGTAATTGTCTCGAAAGAATTATCCATTTAATACGAGGTTTTGTCTTAGTTTTCAACTTCCCTGTAACGATTTTAGTTTTATTTCGGAATATTGGTTGTGATCCTATTAACTTGTCGGACTTAAGTTTGTCTGAGATGTCTATGTGTACCAAACTTATCTAGACCTGTCTGAGAATCTAAATTTAGCCAGTTTCGGCTTGGACAAACTTTCTATCTTTAACTGTCAGAGCCAATAGAAAAACTCATCATAGCAAGGGAAATAGACTGATGATACTTCTTATAGGGTATTATTTTTTGGGTTCCGTACCTAGAAGGTAAAATGGAACCCTTTGGTCGCCCCGTTGGTCGAGTGGTTAGCGACCCTGACTACGCGATCAACGGGGCCCGGGTTCGATCCCCGACGGGGACAAGCATTTGTTTGATGAGCATAAATGTTTGTATTTCCGGGTTTGGGTGTTTATTAAATATATTCTTGTATTTATATATGTATTTGTATGTGTTAGTATCGTTGACTAACACCCATAATACAAGCAAAATAATTTGCTTACTTTGGGGTTAGATCAGTTAGTGTCCCGTGAATATTTATTTATTTATTTATTACGAGCTGCAGCTTGCGGCCCGCTGCATTATAGGAGTTTTTGGCGAATCCCACGTGATCACCTAATTTTTTCGGGATAAAAGTTAGGTGAAAAAAATTTAAAATTTAAAAATTATCTACCTGTGTACTAAATTTCATTTAAATCCGTTTAGTAGTTTTTGTGTGATTGAGTAACAAACATCCATCCAAACATCTATCCAAACATCCATCCAAACATCCAAAATGTATAATATTAATATAGATTAATATAGATTAAGCCTCCGCTGTCTGTCTGTCACGAGGCTGTATCTAATAAACCGTGATCGCTAGAAAGCTGAATTTTTTAATAATTATTTATATTTCCAATACCGCTATAGCAATAAATACTAAAAATAAAAAATGAAAATATTAAGGGTTACTCATACGATAAACGTGTTTATTTCGTATTTTATGCTATGATGGCACGGAACCCTTCGTGCGTGAGTTCGACTCCCACTTGGCTGTTTTTTTATAGTTAACGAATTTATGTTTATCGAAGCCAGCGAGTTTAACTAGTATAGAGCATGAGTTAATCTAACAGCAATCCTCTTGAGGCGATATAAATTTAGACATAACTCCCAAATACTACGCGAGCTCTATTACCATATTAATTAAGGTTTCTCCTCACTTGTTACCCAATGCTATGTGTATACTAATACAACTTGTACTCGAAATCGTGAGGCAATTGTCCAGTGCAAGAGCGAAAATATATCATTACTTTCGTTTGCGTGACCAAAAAAACACAGTATTTTTTATTTTTTTTCTATTCATTTGAGTAATGAAAAATAACAGTATAAAAACTTACATAACAATTTGGCAAATCGTTAGTAGTTTATCGGCAGACACAATGCTCTCTTCTTAGGTATAACATTATTTTAGTTTTGTAATATAATTTAACCCTTCACTTTTCACGCTTATTTCGTTTACACATTTATTAATTTAAATAAAAAACTTATAACATGTCAATTAAAATATTCCATACGCAGTAACTTCTAGCTGCTACCTTCACACAACAAAAATATGTAATATGTAAACAATGTGCATTACGATAGCTAAATCGATCGGGTAAAATAAGCAATAACCTTGATAGCCACATACATGATGTGGCTATCATTCAATTTTTTTTCTGTTTATCCAGAAATTACCGCAAGTAAACAAAAAAGTCTTCAGCTTTATTATTCGTAGCGATTAAATATAATGATCACATACGATTTACATAAAAAATATTACTATCTGATTGCATGCTGACCATGTCATATAGTTTTGTGTGACCATGAAGTATTAGGTAAAGCTTGAACTATGTAGCACCCGTATTGATCGCTTGAACCAAATACCTACGTTATATCCTTGTTATATCTCAGTCTATGAGTTTACTTTGAACACTAAATATCGTCGACACTTGGTAAAACTCCATGTTAATTTGTATTATTAGTATGTAACAAACACTTGTACTGTTTTACTTAGATTATACAGTATAACAGTATCGACTTATTGCCCTGATGATGCGTTAAAACGCGAAACCGGTTGGTGTTTATTAAAAGAAATTATTTATATTATTTTTTTATATATAACAGTATCGACTTATTGCCCTGATGATGCGTTAAAACGCGAAACCGGTTGGTGTTTGTTAATAAAAATCTAAGTAAAACAGTACAAGTGTTTGTTACATACTAATAATACAAATCAGTCTATGAGATCTCGCCATCCCTTTTTATATAGACTAGCGATCGCCTGTGGCTGAAATTTGACCATAGACTAACAAATAAAATCTCTTTTAATTTTGACGACCAATTTTAGCCATAAAGAAAATAGCATACATGTGTGTCTTTTTATTAAATTAATGTATTTCTAATGTTTTTTATTATAAAAATAGGCTTCTGCAGTTCTTCGCAATGTAAAGGCGACCGATTGGCTTTACGAGTCACTACCATCGTGGCTACTAGGTGGCAGATTTCTGCATTGTCTCGCCCGGGTCTGATACCACCACCTTACCTATACCTGCCACAATAGAGTCAGTGCTTGTCACAGTCGTGTTCCGGTTTGGAGGGTAAGGTAGACGGTAAACTTATGCATGTGGCATTAGACCTCGCTACAAGATAGCAACGCACCATTAACATCTTTGGTGTCTATAGGCGATGGTTGACTGTTTCCATCAGGAGACCCATTTGCTTGTTTGCTATCTTATGATATAAAAAAAATGTAAACTTTATTTGTGCCAATTTTTGTACTCCACCGTTCGCACAGTTGTCTTAAAAATGGTTAAAAATGATTTAAAGTATTAGAGGAAAATACATTAAATTGGCGGAAAATAAATATTAAACACACTACATTTATGTGACATATAGGGTAATACTTGTATATTATTTGCGTGCCATAAGAATGGGATGTGACCTTTTGGAACTGAGACGCGAAGTCAGCCGTAGCGTCCGTAGCGTCGGCAATCTCGCGTCAAATAACTACTGGAAAGTTGTCATTTTAGATTTTTTTTGATAAGGTTCTATCCCATTCTAATCACGTACGGATTTTATCATGCTATGTTCTTTACGGCTAAAGTTAAATTAAAAAGAGATTTTATTTTTTAGTCTATGACTGAATTTCAGCCACAGACCATCGCTAGTATATTAAATTATAGCAGAGCTATAGTATATCTTTTACTAGTGGACAGCGCCTTCAGATGTAATGTACCGAATCGGGATAACCGAGATGCAGAGCTATAAACTACCACCATGTTACCAGTGGTGTGCGAACCGGAGCAGTTCGCTTGAAAACAATTCGCAGTGTATTAATAATTTGTATGCTAATGCACAATCCTTGATATATATTAATTAAAATTCTCTCTAATGGACACAAATCATTGTTTTTCTTTTCCAAAGGTCTTGCCAGCGACCTTCCGGCGTAGCCAGTGACAACAAAGGCGGATGCAGAGGGGGGGGGGGCATGGGGGTCATGAACCTCCCCTCTAGACAGGAGTCTAGATACGGATTTATTGCAAACAAATAAGGATTAGAGCCTATCTTGACTGAACCTCAAATATGTGACTCCCCCTGAATCGAAGGCTGGATCCGATCTTGAGTGACAAACGAACATATTTTTCTCGTGTTGATCCCGGGCTCCTTGGAAGAATAGGTCAACTACCGTTCTGCTAGGCAGGTCGTAATGGCGACCGATTGACTATGCGAGTCACTACTACCGTGGCTCCTAGGTCGTAGAGTTTTACATTGTGTTGCCCGGGTTTGGTACCACCACCTTACCTATTCCTATCACAATAGCGTTAGTACTAGTCACTGACGTGTCCTGGTTTGGAGGGTAAGGTAGCCGGAAAATTTATGCATATGGCATTAGACCTCGCCACAAGATAGTAATGCTCCATTAACACCTTTGGTGTATATAGGCGATGGCTGACGCTTTCAATTAGTAGAACCATCTGCTTGTTTGCTATCTTAAAATATAAAAAAATAATTAAAGACGGTTTCCCTTCACCGCAATTCACTGAAGATAGATGGTGAATTTCATGGCTATTTGACCACTTTTTGGTGAGTTATAACTACGCAAATTTTAGGACTCGAGTTCAGTTTCCGACAGAAGGAAGCGTTTATGTAGCACATATTTCAACAGCCTTCGAAAGTACTGGACACATTAACATGAAGTGAGATAGATATTAATGAGGAGAAAAAAAGCAATTTGCCGGGAAGGCAATGTATAGAACTTGATCTCTTTTGTCTGCCCCGTAAAGGATTTTATAAAAATATGTTAATAACGGTCGCATTGCACATTACTCGTTTACATACATATCTTCACGCCAGATCCCTTACGAGGTAGGCAGAGAGAACCGAGTGCCATACATCACGATCCTTGCAGGTTTGTCTCGCTTCCTCCACATTCATCACTCTCTTCATACACACACGCCGGTTGCGAAGACTCTTGACACCACCTTCGGACAGTACTCGATCAATCTGATTGTGGTATGTCAGTCTTTCATTTCAGTTCATCTACCATTCTTTCTACATGTCCGAATTAACGGAGCATGCCTTTTCTCATCTTTACACCGACACTTTCTTTCAAACCTAACCTCTCTCTCACTTCGACATTACTCGTTTATTTAAGAAAAACTGTCCCACGTAACTTCGGCTGCGAGTTACGTGGGTCAGTTTCTTTTTCTCTCCTGATGGAAAGAGAAAGTATTGCCCACAAACATCAAAGATTTTATCGTTGCGTTACAATCCGTATGGCGGGACCGTAATGCCACATACATAAGTCTACCGTCTACCTCGTTCTCCAAACTGGAACACGACAATGACAAGCATTGGCGCTATTGCGGTAGGCATAAGTAAGGGGTTAGTAGGTACCTAATACTCGGATGAGATTAACCAAACGATCGCATTTTACGACCTGCCTGGAGGAACAGCAGTAGGTCTGTTCTTCAAAAAAGCTTGTACCAATACCAACACGTCATATATTATATAAAATTTCAGCCTTCAGTGATGATTTAAAAAAACGATCTTCGTGCCTAAAAAATGTCATCAAAATCCATTCAGTGCTTTTAGTCGTGAAAGCGTGACCGACAAACAGACTTTCGCATTTATAATATTCCAAGCAACATCTTGCAGCCAGCTACATTACAAAAGTTTTTGGTGAATCCCACGGGAACAAATTATTTTCCCGGAAAAAAATTGCCTTGCGTGCTATTTCAGATCAACATCTACACGTGTGCCAAATTTCATACAAATGAGTTTAGCCGGGTTTTGGGTGATTAACCAACATCCATCCATACGTCGAAACATTCAAACAATCGCTTTTTTTTAAATGAACTTAAGTGTTGGTCCAAATTACCATTGCTGTGAAACCGAGAGTTTTGGGCAAGCAGAATGCTCAGTCAGAGTTTAAATTAAATTGGCTGAGCCCGTCCTAAGGGTGTCTCCTGTGAGACCCAAACTCGGCTTAAGGCAGTATCTTGACGATAAGTGAGAGCATAAGTGTCATCAGGATTTCGATCAAACTGTCGCATTTTTAATCCACATATATAAATAAAATCAAAGTGTCTATAATTTCGAAATTACTAGGTTTTTTATTTTTAGGATACTAATACCTAAATAACCATTTAAAATTTCTGTCTGTCATTCTGTTATACGGGGCAATATCTGGAACGGTTAGACCGATTTTGATGAAACTTTCACTGAAAGGTAAAGGAGTTTACAGGGCAGGATATAGGCTACTCTTTAACCTAATGAGCAAAAGAAAGTTATGATTTAGGATCACGCAAATGAAGTAGTGAGTAATGGCTATTTTTAAATATAGAAGTGTGGATTATTATCTTTATTTGTTTTTCAAATAATATCTCTGAGAACAATTTTCTATAACAATCCTAGTAAATTGCATTAAATTTCACGAAAAATGTAACCCGAGGCTGCTAAGCAACCGTAAAATATTACTGTCTCATTAATTTCCGTCAGCTCGTATTTTATCATGGTTTTTCTAAGTGGAATAATATGAACAGAATAATAAAATAAAAAGCCAAGCAAATAACATTAGTATTATAAATATACCTTTATAATACAAGCTTTTATTTAACTTACAACATTTATAATTTAAAAGCTTGAAGCATAACACGATTGGTTGTGCTTAAATGCTTCAAGCTTTTGAATTGAAAAGTAGATGTTGAAAAGGTGAAATTTTATTTTATTTTATTTATTTATTACACAGTACATGAAAAAATCATTGTGGATCTCTAAGCTCTGTACTAGGATAACCCGTGTTATAGAGGTTAGATCCTTCCCTAAGGTTCAACAGTTTTAATAAATAATTTCTACGTACATTAGTAATCTCACATACATTTATTTCACATGCAGTTACTTAAATACAAAAAAGTGTAACATTATAGTACATAGTTGCTATCCTTGTGTAGTATGTGTGTAAGTGTTTTTTTTTTTGGTAGTATGTGTATGTGTGTGTGTGTGTTTGTGCGTGAGAAAGCGTGTGTGTGTATGTATATATTATCCGCGAAGAAACACTCCTCATGATAAATCCGATGGAATATGTGGAGGGAAGCCACAACTCTACGTAATTCTAAAGAATCAAGCCGATCCGAAATAGTCCTGTTGTCGACAAATCGAGCCGCTCTACGTTGGATGCGGTCAAAAGGAGCTGGTATCGAGGAGCCCCCGCCTTGAAGGGAGAGCAGTACTCCACCCGGTCTGGGTTTGCGCTTTATAAAGTTGTAAGCGATGAGCCGGTGTGAAGTACTGCCTGTCGCTACTGTGAACACCCAATTTTTTTAAATCTTATTTGGCCTTGCCTTCCAAGTGACTACAGAATTGAACGTTGCTCGATATGTCAACTTCAAGGATTTCAAGACTGGTTGTGGCTGTTAGGGAAGTATTTTCGAAGCGAGGAGACACGATAAAGGGAGATTTTTTAGTGGGAAACGCGCAAACTAGTGTTTTCTTGGGGTAAAAATAGACTAAGTTTAGTGGACCCCACTTTGAGGCTGTGGCAAGTTGTTCTTCGATTTCTGACACACGTTTGTTCCAGGATTTGTTTAGATGTTGTTGAAAGCATCAAAGCATCACACGTACTGTTATCTCTTTTTTTTAATAGGGCAATTGGCCCACCTCTCGTTCTCACCACTGTAACTTCTGTAAACCAAAATCAACAGTACTGTCATCTGTATAGCAATGAATGTTGCTTGATTACAACATGTCATTAATATGCAGAAGAAACGGTGTAGGTACTAGCACACAGCCTTGAGCAACACCAGCATTGACAAGATAAATCTTAGAGCATGCGCCATCATTCATGACTAATTCTCCGATCTGCCTAAAAACTGGTGATCCAATTGCAGAGTTTCACGGGAAGCCCATGAAAAGGGAGCTTGGAGAGAAGAGCTTTGTGCTATACCGATCAAAGGCCTTCGCTATGTCCAAACTAACTGCCAAAGCTTCCCCTTTGTTCTCCGTAGCCTCCGCCCATCGGTGCATTAGGTAAACTAAAAAATCACCAGTTTAGCGACCGCGATGAAAACCGTACCGACGATCACTAATAAGCTGGTGCTGTTTTAGATACGTCAAATGCTAGCTGTTAATAATGGGTTCCATTATTTTGGCGAAGAAAGGGATTATCGCTATAGGTCGATAGTTGAACGGATCTGAGCGATCGCCTTTCTTAGGGATTGGGTGCACTAAAGCTGTCTTCCAAGATTTTGGGACAGCGACTGTTGTGTATGAGAGCCGGAAAAGACGCGTTGAAACCGGTGTCAACTCGGGAGCTTAAACCTTTAATACAATTAGAGAGATGCCATCAGCCCCACTCAAAGGACATCCAAGGAAATGAGTGCTTTACGCACTGCTTTGTTTGGAGGAATTTAACTTCGGGCATGGAACTGTCATACTGCATGATGTTAGGCGGCGTGTTCCCTTGGTCGTCCAGAGTCGAGTTGGCAGCAAAGAGTGAGCTCAAAATATCGCCCTTTGAGGTGGAAAGGAGGGCAGACAATAATTCCCTTGGACAGCTTTGGCGAAAGAGCAGAACGCACGAGTTTCTGAAGGAAGGCGGACTAGTCTCGCACCAATTCTACCAATGTGCTCGGATTTATATTTAGCGATGGCTCTTTTGAAAGACCTAGAGGCAAAAAGGTGTTTACATCAAGAGATGCCGCTGCAGCAGCCCATGCTTGGTAGTACTCCTGTTTTCGTTAACTATTACTCAAAAACTTTTGAAACCTTCTAAGCCGTGATGGTTTTCCATATGGGTATACACGAAATTCGAACCAGCTACTTTCGAAGATGTAATCGAAATATCTACAAATAGACGGGATTCATAATGAGTCATAAACAACTTAAACGCAAACAAGTCACAGTATACGCTAATTTTAACTTCGTGTCTTATGTGAGAAGGTCTATTATGTCATCACATCGTTGCAGTAAAAGCTTTCTTTCTTTCTTTATCTAGCATATTCCACTGACACTATTGTTTTTGTTTTTTATGTAAAATATTCACAACACTACTATAGGCTTCTTTTTTACCCGCCTAAGCACTAAGTAATGTTTGTATGCCACGCGAATGAAATCGTAGGTAACAGCTATCATTATAAGCAAACATACTGTAATTTACTGTTAAGAAATGTCTTCTGGCCCTCTTTTAAGAATTGAACAACGCTTCTATCAGATCATAAGGGACAAACGATTGTCTATACTAGTTACTACCTTCGTGGCTATTTGGTGATAGACTTCTGCATTGTTTTGCCCGGGTCTGGTATCACCACCCTACCTATTCCTACCATAATAGCGTCAGTTCTTATTGCTACCGCAGTAGAATACCTTACAAATTAGATAATGGAGCTTGGAGAATAGGGTAGCTGGTAAACTAATGCATTAGGTATTGTAACCCTTTTTTTTTTTTTTGTTCTCGCAGGGGAAATGCTTTTACGCACTGCCGAGTGTGGGACTCGCCGGACAGAACCGACCATACCCACTAAAACCCCTGCGTCCGCCCCACTGTGCCATGGTGGCGAGAAGGTGGGAACGCTTGCGCACACGTCCACCAACCCACCAGCACCTGCCGGCCTTGCCGGCATCCTTCGGGACTGGGGCCGCCGTGGCCCCAGCAGACGGCTAAGAAGCGCGCGGCTACGACACCGCACGCACCTCCTCGAGGCCTTTTGGGGCAGAGCCCCGGCCTCGATCACGGGGGACGAAGCAGGGCCTGGTAGGCCTGACGTCGCACCCCCAAGCGTCTCCGGCGGATCGGGTCGGGGTTGGCCGCAGCCTCCCTTTCCCTCTCCACCGTCTCCTTCTGCGACATCACGTCCTCGCAGAAGGAGAGGACGGCCATCCACGATTCCTCGCTCTCGACCATGGCTTTCACGACGGTCGGAAGCGAGAGATCAGCCCCGATGGCATCGCGTAGGACACGCCGCTGCACTGCCCAAGAGGGGCACCCCTCGAGGGTGTGCTGCGCCGTGTCCTCGCTGCCCGCACAGTGGTGGCAATCGGTCGTCGGCTCACGTCGGGCAATTTGGCACAGGTACTTTCCGAAGCATCCATGCCCGGAAAGCACCTGTGTCAGCCGGAACGTGAGCCGCCCGTGCCGCCTGTCCAGCCAGGTTTGGAGAACCGGCCGGACAGCCTCAACAGTTCGGCGACCGGCCGTAGGTTCGGCCAGCCGCTCCGTCCACCTCCGGACGGTTAACCGTCGAGCGTGGGACTTCCACCTTTCCGTCACCGTTGGCGGATCGCCGCTGGACCGCAGCTCCTGGCGTCGCTCGTTGAGCCTTGCCAGTGCCGCGGCCTCTAGATCCCACGGCGGCGATCCCGCCAACACGCACGCCGCCTCTGTCGAGATGGTGCGATATCCCCGGATGGCCCTGATCGCCATCACCCTTTGCGGTTGTCGCAGAAGGGCGATGGTGACGCTTCGCAGCGCCGGAGCCCAGACTGGGGCCCCGTACAGGGCCATCGAGCGCACCACCCCCAGGTAGAGGCAGCGGCAGGCCACGTCAGGCCCCCCGAGGTTTGGCAGCAGCCGCGCAAGAGCGGCGGCCGCCGCCAAAAGCCGGGGAGCCAGGCGACGGAAATGTTCGCGGAAGTCCCAGTGGCTGTCGAGGACGAGTCCGAGATACCTCATGTCGGACTTGACCTCGATTTGGACGCCGCAAACCACGATGTGGGCCCCCGGAGGGGGCGCAGCCCTCGGCCTGTGAAAACACAAGGCCTCGGACTTTTCAAGCGCCACCTCGAGGCCCAGAGCGCGGATGCGCGCGACGACCGATGCCACACCCGCCGTAGCGAGGCGGGCGGACTCGCGGTAGTTGACCCCGCGGGCCGTAACCAAGGTGTCGTCCGCGTAGCACGTCACCCCGACGCCCGCGGGGAGAGCGCCCCGCAGCACCCAATCGTATCCGATGTTCCACAGGAGAGGGCCTAGCACCGACCCCTGTGGAACACCGCACACCATCTCCCATGTCTCCAGTCCGCCTCCCCGCCCCTGGTACTGTACGTACCTCTGGCTCAGGTAGTCCCCGATCAGGCGACGGAGGTAAGGAGGCACCCTGTGGTATTTAAGCGCCTCCCTTACGCAACTCCACGGCATCGTGTTGAAGGCGTTCGCTATATCGAGCGATACCGCCATCAACACGCCGCCGTGGGCGACAACCTCCTCCGAGTCAGCCTTGACGCGATTGATCGCGTCGATCGTCGAAAGGCCGGCTCGAAACCCAAACTGGGCGTTGGCCAGATCGGGACCTACCCGAGACATGTGCTCGACCAGGCCCGCAACGACTATTCTTTCGAATAGCCTGCACACCTCGTCGAGCAGCACGATGGGGCGGTAGGCGGAGGGAGACTTTGCGGGACGCCCTTCCTTCTTTAGAAGGACCAACCTACCACTTTTCCACACCCCCGGGAACCATCCCGACTCCAGGCAGGCACTGTAAAGCCTCCGGAGCCGGTCCCCCAGGACGTTGAGGGCCAAAACCAGGACGCGACCGTGTACTCCATCCGGCCCGGGCGCTGTGTTCTTCGCCCGGAGCTTGTCCACGGCCACGTCGAACTCCTCCTCAGCGAGTTCAGGCACCCCGCTCTCCTCCTCGTCTACGGCGCCACGCCGTCGCGGCGCCATAGCGGGGGGGACGTGTTCCGCCCGATGTGGAAAGAGGGCGGACACGACGTCCCTCACGAATTGGTGATCGAGGCTCTGGGTCAGCGGAGGCGCCCAGGGGCGTAGTTTGCCCCTGACAGACTTGTAGGGGCGCCCCCACGGATTGTTGTCCAGAGCCCCGAGCAGCTCTTCACGTGCCTGGGTTTTGGCCCTGCTGATAGCGAGCTGTAGGGTCTTCTTCTTCTCCCTGAAGACCTCGTACAGCTCGCGCTCCGTCGTCTCGTCGTGGTGCCGTCCTCTCCGGCACCTGGTGTAGTTTCGTCTGGCCGCCACGCACTCCACGCGCAGCGCGGCGATTTGGCCAGATCACCAGTACACCTGGCGACGAGAGGGGGGCGGCTTGGCCCGGGGCATTGAGCTGTCACACACCTGCGTCAATGCCCTCCGGAACCATTCCGCCTCCTCATCTACCCTCACAGGCCTGGCGGGTAGTGGTTGCCAGGCCTGGACGACGGAGGCCTCCAGCAGAGCGTCTCTGTCGAGACGCCCCAACGTCCACCTGGGGAATGGCGGGGAGCTACCTCTCGTGGGACTTGTGCCCGGTGTCGTCGACGAGGCGGAGACGTCGAATCGGATGTATCGGTGGTCCGAAAGCGTCTCCACCCCATCGAGGACTCTCCAATCTCGGACACGGCGTGCTACAGCGGGGCTAGCGAACGAAATGTCCACTATTGAACCGCCCCGCTGTCGCACGCAAGTGAGGGTCGACCCCCTATTCAGGATGCAGAGGCCGACCACCACTGCCCACTCTTCCAACACGCTGCCTCGCGGGTCCGTCATGGGGGACCCCCATGCCGAGGATTTGGCATTGAAGTCCCCCATCACGATCACAGGGCGAGGATTGGCCCGTCTGACTAGGACCTCAACCTCGCCCAGGAACGACTCAAAGTCGGCGAGGCAGCGGTTGGGTGAGAAGAAGATCCCCACCACAACGATTCCCTCCCATTTGGCAGCCCCAGCGCAGTGGTTTAGATTCGCCTGGAGGAAGCGATGGATGCGGCCCGCTAGGGCCATTATTTTGTTTCCATCGCTTCCTCTGGCGGCGTCTCAGAAGACGCAGCTGCAACCACAGGCGGCGCGGCCTGATTCCTTAAGGCCACCACGCGCTTTCTCTTACTCATTTTTGTGGCTCCGCACGACTTGGCACCAGATCGATGCTCGGCTGGTCGTCCAGCCGCGGCACACAGAGAGCAGTGTGGGGCAGCAGAACAGACAGCCGACTTGTGTCCTTTCGTTCCACAACGGAAACATTCGTCGCTGCGGTCTACCTCGGACGTACACGCGCAGCGTACATGTCCCACATCCAGGCAGCGAAAACACCTCATAGGTCTAGCAGGGAGAACCCGAACCTGTGCCGAGACCCAACCCACGAGTAATCTCGAACTTGATACTGTCTTTGCTGCAGTTATAGGGCAGCGCAGAAATAATGTACCCTGCCCCAAATCCATGCGTTGAATTACACCTGCCCTTATAGCATCCGCTTCACATCCCCCGACTCGCGCCACGGCCTCAACAACTTCAGCCACCGTCACGGAATCATCGAGGCCGCTGATTCTAAGATCCGCGCATTTTACGGGTCTGGCAATCCGAACGGTGTCGGCCGGTAATGCTTCAGCCAACTTTTTGGCGAAAAGGTCCGCCTTCTCTCCGCTTACCGCCTTAGGCAACTCTAAGATGTGCGCTCCGGTAGCCGTCTTTCTACATTTGAGAGCTGATATCCCCAGATCGGTAATGGATATGCGTTGTTTAGCCTGTGTGAGGATATCAGCATATGTAGTACCCCTTTCGACTGCATCAGGTTGCAGCGTTATTACAACGGCTGCAGACCTGGGTGGGCGGAGCTTTTTAGGCTGCGGTTTGGCCATCTTTTGCTTGGGAGCAGATGTGTAGGGGACAGGAGCGTTTGCTGCAGGTGTAGGTGCAGATGCAGGTGCAGGCGCAAGTGTCGTTCCTTTAGACTTTTTCCTACCTCCTCTCTTCTTTTTCCTGACCTGCGTCCAACCTTCTTCTGCCAGGGAATCTTGTACTGGCAGTGGCATTGGTGGCGGCATTTTTGGAGTTCCGACTCGAGGATTAGGTGCAACGCTTCTATCCTTGCCCTTGGAGGGAATTGGCTTCTGCGGTAGCACCGTTGCTGCATTGTTAGGAGCAGAAGCCGTTGAGGGGGCGACTACTCTTGCGGCCAATGGAGGCCGAAGACTCTTCTCAGGGAGCAGGCGACTCTCGATCCCAGTCAGCTTCGCGTCAAACATGCCACCGATTTCGAGCATAATCGACTTTCTGAACTCACCTTCCATCCTTGCCCTTTCTTCTGGGGTCGGTTGTGCGGGGCGTACCAGGTCCTCTCTTAAGGCCGCGAATTCTCCCCGAAGAGCTGCGAGCTCAGCCTTTAGGCGATCGTTATCGGCCCGCAGCGTTGACGTCTCATCCGTGACTGTCCGTGTCTTGAGGGCTAGCACTGTCTCTCTAATAGCGACCGTTGCATTCTTTAGGGCTCTCACAAATGTTCCCTTTAAGTTACCGGACTTAGCCGCTATTTTCATAATAACCTGAAGGCCATCCTCTGCCCTCTTACTGAGCGCCTCTGCGTCCAGCTCAGATGTTTCTGCTGGCAGTAGCGCCGGCGGAGGGGCTCTGAGTTTTCGGGCCATTTCCGCCACTTCCTCTTCACACGACTGGTGTGGGGGCTCCTTTCTAAATAGGGCTTGCTTGCCCCGACCACGTTTTGCTCCGCCTTTAGGAGCCCCCGACCGGACGTCTGATTCGCTGCTAGAGTACCCGGAGTTCTCCAGCACCAAATTCTCTTTGCTTCTTGGTCGTTTGCGTCCTAAGCACTCCACGCTCATTGGCGATGGGGCCCTTGACACATCTGACGCATAAGCACCACTGTCAGTGCGTAGTCGCGTTAAACGGACCACTGGCACTAACGCAGCACTTTTACTCTTCTCTTGGCCTTCACAGCCATTTCCTTCTTTCTTCTTTTCCAGGCCTTCATGGCCCACCTTCTCTTTATAGCCTTCACGGCTCTCCCTATCGTCGTCTTGGCCTTCTCGGCCCTCCTTCTTTCCGTCAAAAGGTTTTTGTTTTTGTTTTTTAGTTTTGTCTTCCATTTTTGTTCCCACGAGTAGAAACTTTCTAAAAACTGCCTAAAAGGCGCCTACGTTATCGCGCCCCGGGGGTCGGCCGGTACCCGGGCGGGGTCCACACTAGCGACTGATAAGCCCGTCAGCCATACATCCCGACTTTATGCCGGTCTGCAAACCTCCTCACGGTGCGTCTCCGCTTGAGGTTCGGGGAATTTTTTATAGAGGTTATCTTCCTCGCGGCCGCTAGACGTGACAACGACACCTCCCCTGGATTTACGATATCACGAGCAGGCCGACAGGGTTAGTGCCAGCGTTGCCCGCGCTTACTCCACATCCACCGTCCGTCTGCGAGCAGAAGGACAGGGAGGAGCGTTTCGGTCCAATTAGCTTATAGGACCACCATCCCACGAGCCTAGCTCCCCTAAGCACTGTGTGCTCAAGCGCCAAGGGCGCTTCTGCATCTCCTGTCTCCTCTTCTATTAAGAGGGGTACTGAGAGCAGCCACCGCGGTCCAAGGTGCTGGCTTGCACCCCAGGTACTAAGCCCCCCCGCCACGACAAGGCTTGGAACCATGGGGGGGAGGTATTGTAACCCTGCCACAAGGATAGCAACGCACCATTATTATCTTTGGTGTTTATAGGCGATAGTATTTTCTTTCCATCAGGAAAGCCATGTGCCTTTTTGCTATATTATGATTTACAGATACCCACATTATGTGTGTATGTGTGTGTATAAGTAGTGGAGACTGGATTTAATGATTTGATTAAATTGGACGGTGGCTGGTGAAGAGTCGTGTTGACACCATTCCACAATACTCATAGCAATGCAACGTTAATATCTTTGGTATCTATAGGCGATGACTTTCCATCAAGAGAGTCATTTGCTTGCTTGCGATGTTGAGATATAGAATAAAAATTCTTCAAACGCTTCTTTACGAAATAAAAAATAATGTATTGCAACTTGTTTCTATTCCAAATATAACAGAATAGAATGGAATGGAATGTAATGGAACGGGATGGAACAGAATGGAACAGAATGGAACAGAATGCAAGGAATGCATCGGTTTGGAACGGGACAGAAAGGAACGGAATGGAATATTTTTTATATTATAAGATCAATCAATCAGCAAACAATCAGATTGCTCTCCTAATCAAAAGAGAAACCATCGCCTGTTGACACCAACGATATTAATGGTGCGTTGCTATCTGTGTGGCGGGATAACAATGACACATGTATAAATCTAGACGTTGCGGAACCCTACCACCAAGTAGCAGCGAATAGAATAGAATAGAACACATTTTTAATCAAAATAAATATTTACATGCATGTTATATTTAAAATGGTAGTCATACATTACGTTATAGTTCAAACAGGGTACGTCAAAAAAGGCGGGGATGTAAACCAGATACAATTAGATAGGCTCTAATCCTTATTTAATTCTAATAAATTCATACTTAGACCCCTGCCTGGAGGGGGGTCATGACCCCCATGACCCCTCTCCCCTTGGATCGGCCTTTGCTTGGACACCAGAAATTAATAAACCTACGGTCCGGCGATCGGCAACTTGAACAATAATTATTCTCTGTAACAACCTTTCTCTCCTCCTTTGATAAATTGATGCATAAGGGACAAGTAATAAATTAAACCTCTAAAATAAAGTAATTAATAATGAGTAGATATTAATGAAGATTCGTGACAAAGATAATAATGATGACAACATAATGCAACACAATGCGCCTCTGTAAATTTAATGTAGCGAGCAATGGAGGAATTAAAGGTATTCACCTTATTTAAATCTTGAGTAGCTTCGTATTTTACTTAATTACATACTAAGGATGCTATACTGCTTTGAAAGTGAATAGTTTGCTTAGAGAGGATGTATATTCATTTCAGTCTTTTGAAAACTAATTCAGTTGAAATTTATATTATCACTTTCAATATTGACGCATTTTTTTTATTTTTATAGAAGAGCAAACGGACACGAGGCTCACCTAATGGTAAGTGATTACTGTCGCCCATAGACAACTACACTACCAGGGGTCTTGCAGTTGTATTGACGGCCTTTTAAAAATGAGTAAGCTCTTTTCTTGAAGGTCCCTAAGTCGTATTCATTCAGTAAAAATCTGCAGAAAGCTGGTTCCACATAGGAGTGGTGCGGGGCAAAAAGTGCCTCGAAAATCGCACAGTTGTGGACTTCCAGACATCGAGGTGATAAGAATGAACATTTGAATTTTGTCACGATATCTGATGGTGAAATTCGGCGGCAGGAATTAATCCAAACAGTTCCTCGGAACATTCCCCATGATAGAGCCCATAAAAGATGCAGAGTGATGCCACATCTCTAACGCCAAAGAATCAAGAAGATTTGAAGTAGTCTCGTCATCGACGATTCGAGCCGCCCTACGTGAATACGATCAAAAGGAAGGAGCTAGTGCTGAGGAGCCCTCGCACGTTAATGAGAGCAGTACTCTATATGAGGCCGAATCTGTGCCTTATAAAGCGGTAAACGATGGGCCGGTGTGAAGTACTGCCTAGCCCTGTAAAGAACTCCCAGCTTTTTAAAGGCTAATTTAGCCTTGCCTTCCAAGTGACCGCGGAACTGAACGTCGCTCGATATGTCGACTCCATGTATTCCAATACTGGCTGAGGCTTTCAGGAAAGTATTTTCAAAACGAGGAGATACGACGAAGAGTGATTTTTAAGTGGTAAACGCGCAGACTTGTGTCTTATTGTGGTTCTACTGAACCAGATTTATTCGACTCCACTCCGAAGCCATGGAAAGTTGTTTTTCAATTTGTGACATAAGTTTGTTTCAGCACTCGATGACGTGTTCCCGAGAAATTCCGCTACGGACGGAATATAAAGCATCGCCTGTATTGTCATCCGCATAACAATGAATGTTGCTTAATCGCAACAAGTCATTAATGTGCAGAAGAAACAGCGTAGGCGATAGCACACAACCTTGAGAAACACGAACATTGACGAGTTTAAGGTCAAAGCATGCGCCATTAACAACGACCTTAATACTCCGGTCCGTCAAAAAGCTGGTGATCCAATTGCACAATTTCCCAGGTAGCCCATAGGATGGGAGCTTGGAGAGAAGTGCCTTGTGCCATACCCGATCGAAGGCCTTCGCTATGTCCAAACTAACTGCCAATGCCTCTCCCTTATTCTATATTGCCTTTGCCCAACGATGTGTTAAGTAAACCAGAAGATCACCAGCTGTGCGTCCACGATGAAAACCGTACTGACGGTCACTAATTAGCTTGTACTCCTCTAAATACCTCAGAAGCTGGCAGTTGATAATAGACTTTTAACAGTTGATAATAGACAGAATTTAACAGTGCTATTTTCTACTTATATTAAGAATTTTGCACACATAATGAAATACGAAATCAGAAGATCGAGGGCCTTGTCTCTAATGCCATAGTAGTGTAATTTCCTGATTAAAATATTATGATGAACACAGTCAAATGCCTTAGATAAATCACAAAATACTCCAATTGTATCATGTGATTCTTCCCAGATTATAAAATAATAATATAAAACAATTCCTCAAGATCTGCCTAAAAGGTAATGGACACAGACGTTACAGATCTTTTGCCTTGGATATCAGCGGATACGAATATGGATATCCGGCTATCACTAATATTTATTGATTTATTGATGTACACAAATATATAAAATGTATATTTTAATACCTATAAATTGAATATACCGCCTAATAATACATAAATATAACATACACTAATATATGCTCAATTATCTCTGCACATAAAATCAGTAAATAAATAAAATATATATATATATATATATATATATATATATATAATTTGAAATTACGGTGGCAGACATATAATAAAACTTATTCATCAAGAACAAATGCCTTTATTCAGCTATAATTGTAAATCAGACACTAACATATAGTCATAAGAAGGAAACTATCAAGTAACTCTTCAGGAAATTGTTATCATTCAAAACTTTTGGGCCAAAGTTTCAGATCTCGAACTCAAATATATTGGGATTGGAAAGTGCCCGGTTGGCGATAGGCTTGCCACCTATCACATTTGTGGGACCAAGTATCTTCGGCTAATCGTGGGTGCACTTTTTGTACCTCTGCCTACCCCTTCGGGGATACGGGCGTGAAGATACTTTAGGTATATCGAAGGGTCACAAGAACAAATCGTATGAAGAAATCGGGCGAAATTGGTTTTATAATAAAATTCTCATTAAACACGTATAAAGCTACGAGACAATATATTTTTATATTTATCGGTCTTTTATTTTTGGAAATACTGAAGTGAACATCATGTTATCTACAATAACTACAAACTAACAAACATATTACAATTTGGTAATTTTGTAAATACGATTTTGTTCTTGGGACCCGTCGATGTATTTTATGTCTAAGTAAGTATATTTATGTATTTATATATGTATGTTTAAGTATTTATTTATATATATGTAAGTATGTATATAAATATTATAATATGGATATATGTATATAATAATGTATGTTAATATTATGTAATCTAAGTTGTTTAGTGGCACCATCCCAGCTAAATTCTATTGGCCCAAAGGTTGACTGGTGGATAATGTGAACAGGCAGTAAGTTCGCCTTTTGTATAAACCTATATAATGTATATTTTTGGAGTACAATAAAGTTTAAATAAATAAATGATGTGGTGTCGCGGGACACCAGGTAGGAACGAACTTTCTTCGGCTAAACGGCACTACTCGCTTGTGTACGCGACTGTCGCGCCTGCGCACGTCTCATTTAACGCTTTTATTCCACGCATTTTTCTTACGGTTTTACTATCACATTTTTTTTAGTTCGGTCGCGCAGCAAAATCCCTATCCCCTCCAAGCCTGCCGTAAGGAACTTCGTTCCAATAAATAGTCTTTAGCAAAGGGATATAAAATAGAAGCAAAATAAAATTTAAATATGCAATAAAATTAATATACATCACAAAATCAATTTAACTAAGTTATGTGTTCAAAAGGCTGAAATGCATTTACAAATACTCAAAGCAACTAATTCACTTTCAAAGCAGCAGATTGCATTCGTAGTGTGCAATTAAGTAAAATACGAAGCTAATCAAGATTTAGATGAGTCGCATACTAAACTTTTCTATCACAACTGATATTCAATTTACAGTAACGCATTATATATTAATTGTATTGTTACGAATAATCTAGAAGCGTGTAGAGTAGGAGCGCGGGCGCGCTAACTATCTAGAAAACTCCTGTTGACAAACAAATAGTTGACCGGGGCTATGCCATAATGGACTTTGTGGGATATGGCATAAGGTTGAAAGTAGCGTGTACTAGGATTTATGACTCATAACATGTTTACGATAAGAAGTGATTCATTGTTTCCCGATACATTTAGATTTTTCTGGATCCAGCTAGGACTTTCCCCTGCCTATAAATACAGAGATGTTGACAAACACAAGGCAGTTTTTTATCAAGCGATCGAGAGCGATACATCAAGTGACTAGTGCGAAGCGAGAAGTGTTTTATTGTGTAGTGTTCTAAGTTCAGTGATAGTACAGCAAGTGACTATTGTGTAAAGTGTATTTTAGTATAACGTTGTGTTGTGTTGTGTAAATACACGGATTTAATATAAGTGGTGTTTTCTTACAATTGCGAACCCGAGTACGTAACAGTATGTTTTCATAATTAATATCCTTACAAAACTAGCCAAATCAAATTTTGAGCTAGATCTATATTTAATATTATAAATGCGAAAGTTTGGATGTTTAGATGGATGTTTGGATGGATGTTTGGTACTCAATCACGTAAAAACTACTGAACGGATTTGAATGAAATTTGACACTCAGGTAGATGATGATCTGGAATAGCACATAGGTTATTTTTTATCCTGGCAAAATTAGGTGATCCCGCGGGATTCACCAAAAACTTATAATGCAGCGGGCTGCACACTGCAGCTAGCTAGTATATTATAAATGGAATAAATGAATTTTGTAAGTAATTGTCTGTCATAATTTAAGAACTTATAAAAGAAATATTAAATTTTTTTAGGCTGTTGCAAGTTCTTGTAACTAAAATAGGAGGTTCTTTACAAAACTTGGAGTCCAAATTTATACTATCGTAAGTATAGGTAAATCTAAAACAACACACAGCCAGCATAACAGAGTTCATTCACACGACTCGGCGCATTTAGTTCATGAGTTTAGTGAGATATTTTTAAATGAATATTTGTATATGACCTTGTTGTAATTTTACAATAATAATAAAAAGGCACTTTCAATTCAATATTTAGTACCTAATTTTAAAATTTGGCCGAACCTTTAAAAGCAACCCTGTATTTTAAAAAGATTTGGGCTCAGAATCGAATACTACCAACTGTCCTTTAGCAGGCCCCTTCTCTAATTATATTCGATTTTTATAGTTTCGATAAAGTAAAACACTTCGTCTTTAAAAAGGTGCATTTCTGAAAGGTTGATAATCTACTTCTCAAAAGTAAGCAAATACATTTTATGTTACACATATTCTACTGCGGAGTAAAAACCCATAAATAAATGTAGTATTCTGGCAATATTTTAAAGTATCAAAGTATGATAGTCTAATACAAGTACGCTACAATTCGACCTACTTGGAATACTTAGCGACCACGAGCGAGTCTGGAATGAAATTTATTTTACTTTGCGGAAGTTAAACCGTGATGAAGTTTCTTGGACCAATTTCAACTAAATATTTCTTGGAGCGCGGTTTTAACAAATTTCATTAAATGACGTTGTATATATACTAAATAAAGAACTTTATTTGGGTGTAAATTATTACTTTTCCCCGTTTTACTCCGAGCACTCTTAGAATGATTACCTGTCAAGCACTTCGTAAAAGGTGAACGATTGGATATACTAGTTACCACCTGGTGGTGTCACGTACGGATAATCGTTCACCTTTTACGATTGGTTATACGTGTCACTACTAGCAAAGAAGTTCCGA
Organism: Apodemia mormo; assembly: GCA_036924255.1. NCBI lineage: Eukaryota > Metazoa > Arthropoda > Insecta > Lepidoptera > Riodinidae > Apodemia > Apodemia mormo. Next base: position 6,997,592 of record JAUPFN010000024.1, on the reverse strand, counting down.
AGATGATTTAAAAAGCGAAACCAGTCGATAAATTTAACCTATACATCTATACATATAATAAATTTGTAGGAAAGTCAATGTATGTCTGGGTAAACTCAAAAAGTACTGCATGGATTTAATTTAAATTTTGCATGAATATTACTAAAAGGTCGGGTCAACATATAGGCTACATATTATCATTGAATATTTTTTTAAAGAATACTTGGGGCGTGATCGACAATAGATATCAAATCCAAAAATGTAGTTTTTTAGAATTTTTGTCTATTTGTCTGTTTATCTGTTTGTCTGTATGTATGTCCGGGGTAAATTCAAAAAGTACTGCTTGAATTTACTTCAAATGTTGCATGAATATTACTTATAGGTCGGGTCAACATATAGGCTACATATTATCACACTATCACCTACGGGGGAGGAGCTGTGCGGAGTAAACGAAGTCCGCGCGGATGAAGTCGTCGGCAACAGCTAATATTATATAAAAACTGAATATTTAACACAAAAGTTGACACAACATGTAAAATTTACAGGTAGACACCACCGATTTATGGAGTAGTATAGATTTACCACTATTTCCATCAAAACAATATTAACAAAGTAAAATTACATCTACCATATGTGATTATGTTTGTTCATAGAGATAATGTTCACAGAATTGTTCTAGTTTCAATTTTGAAGCGGAAGTTTGCCAAAGTTTGCGCACCCCGAGCCATATCACAAGCGTATTTTTGAAGTTAACTCAAATATTATTTATCTAGTATGTGAGGTTACTGTAAAGTTGAAAGCGAATTCTATTAAATTCAGGATTTAAGTTAGTTTAACGATAAAGGAAGCTTGTACTTTTTAGAAAAGAAAAGAAAAATTACTATCTAAAACAGACCAAGATAGGTGCTGTAAGGTTAACATTTTCATGGTATGAAAAAATGTCTATAAACAAAAGATTTCAAAAATTAAATGATCGCCTCTGTGGTTTAGTGGTCCGGAGTCAGCGTTGACAACACGAGATCGCGGGTTCTAATCCCAGGTCGAGCAAATAATAAAATGAGTTTTTTAGTTTTCTAACAAAAACAATGGCTGGCGATTTAACGTGCCACCTATCAAATTATGGGACTAAGCATCTTTGACTAATCTTGGGTGCACTGGTTGTGTAAAAGTATCTTCACGCCCGAATCCATCTCTGGAATACGGGCGTGAAGATACTTTTATTTAACTACTGCTACTTTAAGTAATCACTGCGCTCTACTTTTTAAACTGATTGTCTTCATTATGCCGACTTTAAATACTAGTATTTGAAATTTTTACGCTGAAACCCACTAGATTTACGGAATTTTATTTCTTCCCAAGAGGAGAGTATCAAGTCAGCTATACGTTTTTTATGTTTGTTATGTCAGAATTCGGTTATGTTTTTATTATTTCGACGGTCCCTACGTATATAAGGACATGTCAAAAATGTAACATTTTTTTATTACACACTAGCTGTTGCCAGCGACTTCGTCCGCGCGGACTTCGTTTACTCCACACAGCACCTCCCCCGTAGGCGATAATGTGATAATATGTAGCCTATATGTTGACCTGACCTGTTAGTAATATTCATGAAAAATTTGAAGTAAATCCATGCAGTACTTTTTGAGTTTACCCCGGACATATATACAGACAAACAGATAAACAGACAAACAGATAAAAATTCAAAAAACTACATTTTTGGCTTTGATATCGATTGTCGATCACGCCCCAAGTATTCTTTAAAAAAATATTCAGTGTACAGTTTTGACTTTCCTACGATTTTATTATATGTAATAGATATGGCTTTAAATTGTCCAAACGCTCATATCTACATAAGATTTTTTTATTTTATGTATTTCGCTACTTAAACCAATTAAATAAGAGAACAAGTGTAATAATTACAAATAATAGCTGTCGTAGATGCGGATATTATCACTAGCTTTTGCCCGCGACATCGTCCGCGTGAACTTCGTTTACTCTGCACAGCTCCTCCCCGTAGGTGATAGCGTGATAATATGTAGCTTATATGTTGACCCGACCTTTTAGTAATATTCATGCAAAATTTTAAGTAAATCCATGCAGTGGTTTTTGAGTTTACCCCGGACATACATACAGACAAACAGACAAAAATTCTAAAAACTATATTTTTGGCTTCGATATCGATTGTAGATCACGCCCAAGTATTCTTTTAAAAAAATATTTAATGTACAGTTTTGACTTTTCTATGATTTTATTATATATAGTAATAGATAAATAGATATATATAGATTCTGTACGAAGTTTTAAAATGCGCGTTTTAAAATTATTTAAAACGCTGTAAGAGAATATGATTTTATTAATATATTTTTAAAAAGTATTTTCACGCCCATATCCCCGAAGAGGTAGGCAGAGGTACAACAAGTGCACCCACGATTAGCCGAAGATACTTGGTCCCACAAATGTGATAGGTGGCAAGCCTAGCGCCAACCGGGCACTTTCCAATCCCGGGCAACTTTGTGTTTCTCAGAAAACTGAAAAAACACTTTTTTTTTATGTGCCCGACCCGGGAATCGAACCCGGGACCTCACGTGGTCGACGCCAACGCTGGACCACTAGACCACAGATGGCAAGGTTTAAAAATTACCCTTGAAATTATTTTATTTCATTGGTAAGTAGTATAACTCTGTATTTCTGTATGTAATTACAAGCTACACTGAAAAACTTGCAAGCTACACTGACAAAAAATTGTTTAGAAAGGCGTAACCATTTAATCCGTTAGAGGCCCCTTTAAATATTTAATTTATTCTGTTTTTAGTATCTATTGTTATAGAGGCAACAAAATACATCACTTGCAAAAACTTCAAATGTCTATCAGGATAAGAAACAGCATAGTAACAGACGGATAGGCAGACGGACACACAGACAGACGGATGGACAGCGGAGTTTTAGTAGGGTCCAGTTTTACCCTTTGTGTACGACGGAACCCTAAAAATTACTTCAGATTAATTCGAAAAGAATAGTTTTAAATCTTAGTGCATAAAAATCTCGTAAACTTTTTAAGTCAAGATATTCCATTGAAGAAACTTTCTAAAGTTTGGCGTGAAAATGGAGGCACCAGAGTTCAGAACTACGGTCACAAGAGGCAACTACCGGCTTCCAACTGCATTACAATTGTTAATGAGACGAGGCACAAGTCGAGAATTTATTGGTAAATACTACAACTATATATATAGTTTTTTAGGGAACCGTACCTTAAAATAAATGAGGAAACCCTTCCGAAATTAAGCGAAAAGGAAGTGAAAAATATCACTTTGTTGTCTTGTCTGGGACATTGATATAAAAAAACTCAAGATACACAATCAGTGTCTCAGAAACGTCCTCTAAAAATGAGCGCACAATTTTAAATTGTGCGCTCATTTCAAATAGAATTGCGTCGGTCGTGACACTGTCAATTTTATTATTTTTTGTACATTGCTTTGTAAAAACAGCTATAAATCTTACGCTTAAAGTAGGATATGCAAAAACATTTGTTTTAGCCATATCTTTAAATACTTATGTAAAATTAGGGATTAGTTTTGAGTGTCCGTTTTGTTCGAGACTGTGCATCTTGGGTTTTTTACATGTGTATTTCTATGTGTTAGTATTGTTGACTAACACCCATAACACAAGCAAATAATTTGCTTACTATGGGGTTAGATCAGTAAGTGTAATTTGTCCCATAAATATTATTTATTTATGACATAAAAAAATTAAAAGCAAAACGAGAGAAAACATATTAAACAAAAAACTTTAAAAAGCTTTATATGCGAATTGAACCATTCATTTCGAAAATATAATTTTGACAAAACTCTATCTATCCAACATGATTTACTAGGTGGTAGAGTTCCGCAACGCTCATCCGGGTCTGGTATCACCTCCTGATATATTCCTGTCGCGATTGCGTCGGTGATTGTCATTGTCGGTTTGGAGGGTAAGGTAGCCGGTAAAGTTATCTATGTGGCATTACCGTTTTGCTAATAACGACGCATCATTTACGTATTTGCTGTCTATAGACGGCGGTTGTTTCTTTCCATCGGGAAACTCATCTGTTTGTTTGTTATCTTATGATATAAAAAATATGAGAAATGGCATGATTATCTTTTTATTTGAAAATAATTGCCTTAACCTAGGGCAATTATTATCTTCAAAAAACAAGGTACCACAAAAAATACAAATAGACCAGTTGCTGATCCATATATATATATATATATATATATATATATATATATATATATATATATATATATATGTATATATATATATATATATATATATATATATATATATATATATATATATATATATATATATATATATATATATATATATAATATATATATATATATATATATATATATATATAAAGATGTTAATGGTGCGTTGCTATCTTGTGGCGAGGTCTAATGCCACATGCATATTGCATAAGTTTACCGGCAACACGCACGGAACACGACAGCGACGAGCACTGACGCCATTGCGGCAGGAATAGGTAAGGCGGTGGTACCAGACCCGGGCGAGACAATGCAGAACTCTACCACCTAGTAGCCACGATGGTAGTGACTCGATAGCCAATCGGTCGCCTTTTACGACCTGCCTGGTAGAACGGCAGTTGGCCTATTCTTCAAAGCAGGCCGGGACCAACACGGCGAAAAAAAATAAATATATATATAATAAATAATATAATATATATATATATATATATATATATATATATATATATATATATATATATATATATATATATATATATATATATATATATATATATACACACTACAAAGTGACGCAAATAAAATATATATATAAAGACATGAACTCAAAAAAGGATTTAAAAGTGTAGTAAGTAAAATAAGTAAACATGTAAGAACTAGTAACTTGCTAGTAACTTGTAAAATTAAAGGCCTTGTCCATGCTAGGGGTATAAGTATTTTAATAAAAAAAAGGGGGCAGTATTTGGGGGATGGATGGATGGACGTTTGTTACTTCATCACGCAAAAATTACAGAAAGGATTTTAATAAAATTTGGTAAATAGGTAGATGATGACCTGGAATATCACATTGGCTATTTTTTGTCTCTTAAAAATTAGGCAGTCCCGCGGAATTTGCCAAAAATAATGTAGCGGGCTGCACATGGAAGCTAGTAAGTTATATAGCCAGTTTCAGAACTCAGAGTACTACAAAGTGACGCAAATTTCAAGCTATAACGTTAAAATAGAAGCGCTGTAGTTTGGAAATACACTTGCCATATTATAATTGTTAATGAGCTGAGGTGCGAGTCCCCAAATCACGGGTAAATACCTAACTAACTAGAACTTTGCTTATGTTTTCTATAAATAATATTATGAATCTACCCACGAAATATCTAGTATAACAGATTTTGAATGTTTGTCGTGAAAATAAATGCGCTTAGTTTGGAACTATCTTAACTATTTACTCTTTATCCCATTAACTATTTTATATTGTTAAAGATATAAGATGCGAGCACCGATATCATAGTTAGATGTTTAATCTATATATCTATATACATATAATAAAATCGTAGGAAAGTCAAAACTGTACATTGAATATTTTTTCAAAAGAATACTTGGGGCGTGATCTACAATCGATATCGAAGTCAAAAATAGTTTTTTAGAATTTTTGTCTGTTTGTCTGTTTGTCTGTATGTATGTCCGGGGTAAATTCAAAAAGTACTGCATGGATTTACTTTAAATTTTGCATGAATATTACTAACAGGTCGGGTCGACATATAGGCTAAATATTATCACGCTATCACCTACGGGGAAGGAGCTGTGCGGAGTAAACGAAGTCCGCGCGGACGAAGTCGCTGGCAACAGCTAGTTAACTATTTATTATAAATTTGTTATGTTCTCTACAAATAATATTATTAATCTATTTAAAATATTCTATAGTGAAGCAGCTTTTGAATGTTTATCGTAAAAATGGATGATGTCTGTAAATTATTGGTAAATAGCTTATTAGTGCTATTTAATAAACTATTTCATATATGTCTTGGATGGGTTTTAAGCGGAGATGGAAGTTACATGAATAATATTGAAAAAAAATGTATGCAGAGAACAGAGTGAATGGAGTAAAAGGAAATTAAGGATCAAATAAAAGTATTGTATTATTCTTTTGTTTACCTATAAAGAGTAGCTAATAATATAACTTGAATTGTAAAAAAAATATGTTAAAGATATTATAAAATATGTGTAAAACATCCCTGATGATGCTTCAATAAGCGAAACTGGTTGGATGTGAACAGTAAAAAATTAAAAATATACGTGAACTGGAAGTACAAGTGAGTTTATTTGTAATACATAATTTAAAATGCAGTTTCACTAAGTGCCAACGATGGAAACTATCCAATTTATTCTTTTGTTTGTTGTTCTGACTGTGGAAGAAGCAAGGAAAATCTACAGGGTTTGTGATATATGGCACTCGATTCTTTCTACATATTCTCGAAACAGAAATAATTTAGTAGCACCTCAATTTAAACTTCAAAAAGCAATAAATCAGTTTGGGAAAGGTTTAATAATAAAATTCAGAACATTTTTTTCCTTGGTAAGAAATTCAACAAATTATAAAAAAAAATCAAAGCTTATTCAAAGAGCAAACTACAAAATGAGACATAGACGGCAAATATGTTTGGAAATAATTTTATGTTTATTGAGACTGCAAATCTTATATTCGAATTATGTAAATTTTTAAGATTATTATTTGATTATTTGACATATATAAATTTACTATTAATTTACCTATACCATTTACATTGTACACGCCATTCAGTAAGTGATACAAATATATTTTAGTTTGAATAAAAATGATTAAAATTGAATTCCCAATTAATACCCATACCATAAAATTGCTTTTGTTTTTTACACGCTTTTTATTACACGCTTTTTATTAACTTCACCTGTATGTTTGTATGTTTGTTTGTATGTTTGTTTGTATGTTTGTTTGTATGTTTGTTTGTATGTTTGTTTGTAACCGACTTCTTTGGGCGCGATTTTGACCAACTTTAAACGGCCAGATTTCGTTCAAACTTTGTAGATTTATCGAGGACCGATGACAATACACTAATTTGATAAAATTATTCCATTTTTAACCGACTTCAAAAAAAGGAGGAGGTTCTCAATTCGGCTGGTATATTTTTTTATGTATGTACACCGATTTCTCCGAGGTTTCTGAACCGAATTACGTGATTCTTTTTTGTTTGATGCGGAATAGTTTCGAATTGGTCCCATAAAAATTTGATTCAGGTAGGCCCAGTAGTTTTTGTTTTATGAGCATTTTTTATTTATTGTACCTATCTCGATGTCTGAAATCAAATCTCGCTAGTAAATTTGATCCACTTCCCGGTTACCGATTGAGCTGAAATTTTGTATACGTATGTTAATTGAATGACAATGAAACCTTATTATGACATGGAGCTGATCTGATGAATCTGAATCGGAAGGTGACCACAGGAACTTAATAATTAAATGGTTAAAAATCGGTTAATAACAAGACTATTGAGTTTGGCCTCATTTGATTCATGTTGACGAGTACTTTGGTGCTTGGTGGTGACTAGGATCCTGCAGGGTCCGATGATGTAGCTAGAAGATGGTCATAGGAGCTCAGCAATTAAATGACACAACTCTATCGAATTTGGGCTCATTTGATTAGTGTTGACGAGCACTTTGGTGCTTGGTGCTAACTAGGATCCTGCAGGGTTCGATGATGAAGCCAGAAGGTGACCATAGGAGCTCAGCAATTAAATAACACAACTCTATCGAGTTTGGGCTCGTTTGATTCGTGTTGACGAGCACTTTGGTGCGGGTGGAAACTAGTTGTAAAAGGAACTACTCTTAACAAAAGTATTTGTTCTACGTCTGTAAAGTCGGTCAGTTCAAGAGGTAAAGATATAACTTCCATGTTGTTCCAGTAGGCCTGAGAAGGAACTTTTCTCTTTTTTATGGTAGTCGAGCAAAAAAAAATCAAGACGTGCTTTAACTAATGACGTCTGTTGTTTTGGATATAATAATTTCTTACAGATTGTACATGGTAATTCAGCAAATTGATTTATGGTGCTTATAAAATTACGCTCAGTAATTGAACGAAGTCTTTGTGACGTCTGACGCGCTACCGCTAGGCGGTTCTCACGTGGCTGAGCAGACTCAATTGCTGTACGGTTTCGTATCACTACTAATCCACGAGCTCTCTGCTCGGCGGACTCCTTAGCTAAACGCTCCTCAATGAGACCAATTCTATGAGCCTTCTGCTCGGCAGACTCGTTCGCTAGTAGTTCTCTCGCTAGTCGCTAGTTCGCTCAATAATGAGAACAACTCTAATAGCTCTCTACTCAAAAGACTCATTCGCTAGACGCTCTTGGATCTTACCGAGTCTACTTCTACCAAGGCTGGGCCAAAGCGGGTTTACAAGCATGGGCCAGAGATAGACAGCATTGCGCCAAGCATGGCCCATATCTGGCCCCGTCGTATTGTCCTGTATGGGAGTAAGACAGGAACGCCTTGCACACTTACACACACACACACACACACACACACATATGTCTATAAGCTTGTAAGTAGTTCCGTGCTTCTACCGTGGCACTCGACTAGGTATGCGCATTAGAGTTTGCAACAGTCTCTGCGCATATAACTTAGATTTCACGAGCCACGAAGAGTCCGCCACCGTCTCTGTGACTGAGTTTAATTGACTGAATAAAAAAAAAAAACAAATTAAATGTACATAATATTTATAGATATAGATATATCACCATCCATGTTAATTTTACATGGATATATATAGATATACAGTCTTGTAGTTTTCGTTTTTTATTAATTGTAATTAAATGACACTGAAATTATTAACCATTCGCATTCGATGATCTACAATTGCCGATTAGAATTAAAAAAAATAACTCAAATAATTGATTTTTTCATAAGTTACAGTGTTTCCGGAGTTTCATATATGACGGACATGAAAATTTTTTGACCTATTCTCATTTTTTTTTTCCGTTTCTATTGCACTAAATTAATTTTTAGCAAGTAAAGAATTAATCTCCATTAAATTATCTCGACAATAGTATGCAAAATATCTTGGTTCCGTTAACTAACAAGGCTATAATACTAAAAATAGTTGCCAAAATAAGGCGAAAAAAATTTCCGAAGGTGATATCAAGAGTCTTCGCAACCGGCGTGTGTGTATGAAAAGAGTGATGAATGTGGAGGAAGCGAGACAAGCCTGCAAGGATCGTAATGTAAGGCACTCGGTTCTCTCTTCCTACCCCGTAAGGGATCTGGCGTGAAGATATGTATATATGAAAAAAAATTTTCGATCGTAAAGCACTCTCTGATGCTTCGCATCATGAGAGAGTTTAAGTTTAAAATTAAAAAAACAAGCTATTATAAATAAACCAAACTAAAAAGTAGAAAATAAATAATAGTTTAAAAAACTAAAAAACACGCTTTTTATAGAAAACCGAACTAAAAAATAGAAAATAAATTTTAATAAATTTAAATTAAGAATAGTGTTAAAAATTTCAAAATGTGAATAAAAAAAAATAATTTTATTTAAAAAAAAGCGTGGGGTGCTTTTTAAGATATTACAGAAATGATAATCACTCTAATCATATGTGTAAATAAAATATTTATAACTATTGACACCATGCACCCCACGCTTTTTTTTAAATAAAATTATTTTTTTTTATTCACATTTTGAAATTTTTAACACTATTCTTAATTTAAATTTATTAAAATTTATTTTCTATTTTTTAGTTCGGTTTTCTATAAAAAGCGTGTTTTTTAGTTTTTTAAACTATTATTTATTTGAAGTTAGATGCATTCCTGTTATATCCAGTGATATTTATATAAAATTATATATAATGATATATAATTTACATAAAAATTTGAGGCTGTTACAATTTAACAAAAAATTTTGTTGACACGACTAGACATGAACTAGCCTTCCTTGCCTTAAAGCCAGATATCTATCTATACATATAATAAAATCGTAGGAAAGTCAAAAGTGTACATTGAATATTTTTTTAAAAGAATACTTACAACATGATCTACAATCGATATCGAAGCCAAAAATATAGTGTTTAGAATTTTTGTCTGTTTGTCTGTATGTATGTCCGGGGTAAACCCAAAAAGTACTGCATGGATTTACTTAAAATTTTGCATGAATATTACTAAAAAGTCGTGTCAACATATAGGCTGCATATTATCACGCTATCATCTACAGGGGAGGAGCAGTGCGGAGTAAACGAAGTCCGCGCGGACAAAGTCGCAGGCAACAGCTAGTGCATGTACAAAATAATTTTCAACATAATAAAACTGCAGCAACAGCCTTATATATATATATATACCTTTTGATTTCTCATTTAAATGGAAGAATTCAGAAGGTTGAAGTTAACGGAATAAGATCCTCTGGAGCTGCTGTCGCAATGGGTGTCCCACAAGGGTCCATACTTGGTCCATTTCTGTTTCTTATATATATAAATGACTTACCTTACTATGTGGGTGATAAACATGGAATTGTATTGTTTGCGGATGACACTTCACTTTTATTTAAAGTGAAAAGACAAATTGGTAAGTATGACGAAGTAATCAATATGATTTCAAAAGTTGTACAATGGTTCAGTGTTAATAATTTGCTTCTAAATGGCAACAAAACTAAGTGTATTAAATTTTCAACGCCTAATGTAAGGCATGTAGATACCAATGTACAACTTTGGTAAAATAATGGACCTTGTGGACTCTACCACATTTTTAGAGGTTACTGTAGATAAAAAATTGCATTGGGGACCACATATCGAGAAATTGGCCAGTAGACTAAGTTCAGCAGCATTCGCAGTAAAAAAAAATGAGGCAGCTTACTGATGTTGATACTGCACGCCTTGTTTACTTAAGTTACTTTCATAGTGTTATGTCATATGGAATTCTTCTCTGGGGGAATTCCGCTGAAATAAATACTATATTTGTATTACAAAAAAGGGCTATTAGGGCAATTTACAATCTTAGTCCAAGGACCTCCCTGAGAGAAAAATTCAAAGAAATCAATATCTTAACTGTAATTTCTCAGTATATATTCGAAATCTTGATGTACGTTCGTAAAAATATTTGCTTATTTAAAAATAATAGTGATATTCACTCCCGAAATACAAGGAACAAAAACAATCTTGCTGTGCATGTGTCTCGTCTCCACAGAATAAGCAACTCTTTTATGGGGCAAAGTATACGCTTCTACAATAAGCTGCCTGATGCCATTAGAGATTTACCAGTTAACAAATTCAAAAAATGTGTTAAAACAAAACTGTGTAAAAAAGGTTACTATAAAATATCTGAATACCTTGATGACAGGAAAGCATGGGATTAACTGCTCCTCATATCGGCAATCCTTATTATTAACGTAACAATTAGATACTTATTAAATATTATGTAATATTTTATTTAAAAAATGTTATGAAAAAAGACAAGCCCGCTGAGTTTCTTCCGTCGGATCTTCTCAATGTGTGGCCGCGTTTCCGATCCGGTAGTAGTTTAAAAAAATGTTGACGCGTCAAAATAACTTGTAAAAAGTTTTATTGAATAAAGTACTTCTGATTTCTGATATATTTTTTCTTTTTTTCTAGAATGTTTTAATACGTTTTTCCTGTGATGATAGTTTAGATGTTCAAATAATGTTTTTTATATATTTTGAATAAAAAAATATATTCTATTCTATTCTATTCTTATTTTCTGTATATCCAGAATCCTGCATCCGATCTTCAAATTACAATGGAACCACACGAGGAGTACACCATCTTAAACACAAAATAATTTTCAAAATCGGTTCATAAATGGTCGAGTATTAAAGAAACAAACATTTAAAAAGACATACTACTGAAATGTTAACCTTTTTTTGAATATTCCGTTGAAAATATAGATTGATAAAGAACTCTTGAAAATATTTTAACTGTTATTTCGCAGATTGTATTTAAAAACTTGATGCGTGTACGTAAAAATATTTACTTATTAAAAAAAATTATGATATTTACCCTCAAAAGGAATAAAACCGGCGGCAAGTACGAGTCGGAATCTCGCACGAAGGGTTTAGTACCATCTTAGCAAAAAATACAAAAAAAACGTTTATTGTATGGGGATCCGCCTTAATATTTCATTTTTTAATTTTTAGTATTTGTCGTTATAGCGGCAACGAAAATAATTATCACGGTTGTCATACCTATATAAAACTAACATGGTTTATGGGATAAATCATGGTGATAGACAGACAGACGAACAGACAGAACGCGGAGGCTTAGTAATAAGGTTCCGTAGGTACGAAACCCTAAAAACAATCTTGCTATACACGTAATATCTCGTCTCCACAGAATAAACAACTTTTTGGAGCGAAGTACACGCTTCTACAATAAACTACCTCATGCTGCTAGAGATTTAACAATTAATAAATTTAAAAAATGGCGTATGTATAACTAAAAATACATGAATATAAAAACAATAATGTGTTTAAGGTTAAAACTCAAAATATTCCATAGTGAAGTAACCTCTAAAAATTTGCTATAAATATGTAAGCTATAATTTGAAACTGTACTAACAAAATAAAGTAAATATAAATGAGATAGGGTATGATGCCTGAAGCTATAAATCTATAACAAGAACAATTTTGGTGTAACTAAAATTAATATTCTATTATGTTTTAACTTCTAATATTCCATAGTTGGGGATTATATTATATTTAGATGATCAAAAATAACACTGTAAGCTTTTCACAGAAAGTATCCCATGGGAAAGCAACATCTGAAAGTTTATTTTGAAAGTTGTATATAGACTATATTATAATAATTGAAGATACAATGTAGTCCCTAAAGTTTATTCATATAAATAACTAACTAATATTATATTTAGATTATCTAAAATTAACAATATTAGCCTTTTACGTTTTAATAATAAATATGTTATTGTTCAGTAACTTCTAAAACTTTTAATCTATAGTAAGTATCGGTCTATCGAAAGTCGGAATGGGTTGTTCGTCATCACGCCCGACAAAAACTCGCCCTGTCAGGCGGACCTTTCGAATTTACCTAATATTTCTGTCATCAACTCGCCCGACCATAAAAATGTGAAGTAACTTAGTACAGTCAACTACAAAAACCCTTTTTAAAAACGTTATATATTTTATGGTTGGACTTTAAAATATAATATTATTATATTATAATTTTAGATATATTTCATAAATCAATATCTCATCATCAACATCATTAATTATTATTATAATTAATTATTATCTCAAAAATATAAAAGCATGTTACACCAAATAATAATCAACCTCCAAAAAATTAAATTATATGATTATTCTCAAAAACACTTGGCTTGTTTATTAAGTAAGTTCACATATATTATTACTTTTTGTCATAAAAAATTATAAAATAATTTATAATATTTAATTTATGTCTCATAGTTTATTCAGATTCCAGTCAATATAGGACAAAATAAGATGGCGCCCACAAAAGCCATATTTTTTAAATAATTTATCCCTGCTCTGTTAGGACAGTACTGAAATAAAACTAGTAGTTATAAAATGTAAAGGTATTTTATAAAATGAAAATTATTTACTTTACTTTGCACTTTTAATTAGGAACTTATTTTTGACATTTTTTATTTCATTAAAACATAATAACACGATGTAAATAAATTAAACTTTCCTCCAATATGCATAAAAAAACACTAAAAGCACCCACATTTTAATCAAAAAATTTATCCGAATCGCAGCTTAATATGCGCGGGTGCAGTAAAATACACTTAAGGGACGCCAGCCAGTCTTGGCTGGCGTCACGATGCATCACGATTTCGGTGGAGATAAAGGGTTAGACAAAAATAAAAGAATTAGCACTATCCTTTTTTGAGCATAAACCTGTTTAGCTCGGCAGTGCAGAAGAGTGCTGTTCTCTTTACGGCCGAAATATTTTTCGTATTTTTATGTGTTTTTTTTATATCATGAGATAGCAAACAAGCAGATAGGTCTCCTGATGGAAAGAGTCAACCATTGCCTATAGACACCAAAGATGTTAATGGTGCGTTGCTATCTTGTGGCGAGGGCTAATGCCACATGCATAAGTTTACCGGCTACCTTACCCTCCAAACCGGAACACGACAGTGACAAGCACTGACGCTATTGCGGCAGGAATAGGTAAGGCGGTGGTACCAGACCTGGTCGAGCCGATGCAGAACTCTACCACCTAGTAGTCACGATGGTAGTGACGCGCATAGCCACTCAGTCACCTTTTACGACCTGCCTTGTAGAACGGCAGTTGGCCTATTCTTTAAAGGAGGCCGGGACCAACACGGCGAAAAATCTGTATATCTATTTCGATTATAAATCAACAAAAACAAAACGTGCGAGTCGACGACAGAAATATTTGGTAAATTCGAAAGGTGCCAAGTCGCCCGATCGTGCAAGTTTTTGTCGGACGAGAAGACGAATAATTCGACGAAATAATGAATTAATTGTACATTGATTCTGAGATGAAAACCTTGAAAATTTGTATGGGAAAGTTTTGATATTTTTATATATTCTACCTTAACTATTATTATTTTAATTTCTTTTAATACTCTAGAGTGCTAATTCAAAACAGAAGAAAAAAGCGGATTGTGGCTGTGTCATGGACACAGCCGTGTATCTTTTATGTGAATACTTCTACGGAACGGCTAATACATTGCGATGGTAACATTTTTTAGGGTTCCGAAGTAAACTAACAACCCTTATAGTTTCGCTATGTCTGTCCGTCCGTCCGTACTTTAACTCAGATATCTTTAATACTAGCAGCTGTAATTTGGCATTAATTCGTTATATTCGAAATTTATATTAATCACAGCAACAAATAAAATCGTATAATAATAAAATCGTATAATATAAAATCGTAATAATGTATATAAAATCGTATAATATAATAAAATCGTAGGAAAGTCAAAACTGAACATTGAAATTTTTTTAAAAGAATACTTGGGGCGTGATCTACAATCGATATTGAAACCAAAAATATAGTTTTCAGAATTTTTGTCTGTTTGTCTGTATGTCTGTTTGTCTGTTTGTCTGTATGTATGTCCGGGGTAAACTCAAAAAGTACCGCATGGATTTTCTTCAAATTTTGTATGAATATTACTAATAGGTCGGGTCAACATATAGGCTACATATTATCACACTATCACCTACGCGGGAGTAGCAGTGCGGAGTAAACGAAGTCCGCGCGGACGAAGTCGCTGGCAACAGCTAGTATAGTCTAAAGTTGTATAATATTCCTCGTGTTCGTCTTGGGCTCCTTTTAAGAATACGCCAACTGCTGTTCTGCCAGGCAGGTCGTAAAAGGTGACCGATTGGCTTTACGAGTCACTACCATCGTGACTACTAGGTGGTAGCGTCCAGTTTGGAGGGTAAGGTAGCCGGTAAACTTATGCATGTGGCTTTAGACCTCGCCACTGCAATGCACCATTATATATATATATATATATATATATATATATATATATATATATATATATATATATATATATATATATATATATATATATATATATATATATATATAAATTTTGGCCTGAGGTAGCAACATTCCTATTTTAAGACCATTGCTTGCTTTTTTTTTGGTTGCAAGGCAGGTTGCAAATGCCAGCGATCGTATAACAATCGGACAGAAAGAATTTGCATTTATAGTTTAGTATGAATGAAGCTGCTCCGCCTCCTGATAATTATTGATTTCAAAGTGAATCCCAAATCAAAATGTTTTCACAACTTTCATTTTGGCTGTTTTTAAAATACTTCGTAAGCAAATTAAATTATAATTCAAATTATTTATTATTTTGAAATATTTTAGTGAAAACTACAGAAAATAACTTAAAAGTCACTGTCTTCTAAAGCAAGTTTTTGAAATAAATATAAGAAAAATTGTAACTAAAGGTTGGCCTAAAATGTAAGTAGTCATTTATTAAAGATCGTGGAAGTTGAATGTGCACTTAAAATGCATTATCCTGGTTGGTTGAATTAAATCGCGAAGCTGTTAAATGTTTGGAACACAGATTGCATAGAATAGCTTTCTGAAATTTATGACGTCCCGGCAAAACCGAGGAGAGGCGGAAATGTAATAAACATTATTTATCCGTATAAATCTAAGTTTTGTAATCACATTCAACGCTTTTATTTATGAAAGTACTCTTTATCAATGTGAAATGTTTTTTGTTGAAAAAATTAAATATTTTTATTGACAAAAGAATTTGTAACTATAAATTGCCCTGATGATGCTTGTGTAAGCGAAACCGGTTGGTAATAAGTGATAATAGCTTTATTGTGAAACAGTACAAGTGTATAAGTGATAAAATATTACATTAAAATGGAGTTTCACCAAGTGCCGACGATGAAAAGTGTAGAATATATTTAATATTTTTTCTTATACACATGAGCAGAAAAAGAAATCATTATATTTTAGCTTCTCATTTTTTGTCTGATACGAGTCGTCATTCGTATTGTTCGCGTTTTATAAGAGTGTCAAGGGTTAGAAAATTATTCATGGAACATATCTCGCCTCTTCGGCAACTAAGCAACACCTACTGTGAGCTGCATAGGTTCTAATCTCATTTCGTTGATTGACAGGTAAATCTCACTAAGTACAGATTTGGGTTATGTTAAAAACACATTTTCTAATGAAATATAAGGAGAAAGAACCCATTTAGTACATCGCGGTCAGATTAACTTGACGCATGCCGTTGATTACGCGATTTAGCGCAAATCATAACAATAATATCCAAAAACAAATAACAATAACAGAAAACTAACCAAATTATCTACGCGTGTATCGGTAAAAAAAATGCTGACCATGGCCATACTGACACTTATATTTATTAACCGAGCGAGCTAAGGGAAGCCAGAGATACGTCAAGTTAATGTGACCGCGTTGTAATTGTTTCTAAAACACAGTCTCAGTTGTAATTGTTTCAAAAATCACAAAATTTTAATTATGTTACATATCGATTCAATTTTTCCTGTCATACGACGACATAATATAATTGCACTTATTTTACTAGGATAGCGTATGGGTTACTAGTTTGCCGACAATAGCCATAGTTTTTTTTTGTTTAAGAAAATAAAATTATCTCCCCTCTTCAGCAACTTGATAACATTTGCTGCGAGTTGAAATTTCCAGTTACATATAATAAAGCACGAAGGCTCTAATTTTACTAGGCTTTGTGTTACCAATATTGTTACAAATACTAGCGGTTGTTTACGTCTCGGGCATTCAACTATATCCTTGTAAATTTCATCAAAATCAGTTCAGTGATTCAGCCGTAAATGTGAAACAGACAGAAAGATTTTTGCAGTTTTTAATTTAGTATAAATAGGGCTCGCTTCGTCTCCCAATAAATACCGATTTTAAAGGGAAAATGTCTCCCAATAAATACCGATTTTAAAGGGAAACCCAAATAAAAATGTTTTCAGAACTTTAATTTTGGCTGCTCTTAAGATACTTCAAAGCGAAATTATCATCCATTTTATTTATTAGTTTAAAGTATTTCAGGGAAAAATACAGAAAATAACTGCTTAAAAGTCACCGTTTTCTATAATAAGTTTTTGAAATAAATACAAAAAAAATTGTAGCCTAAAATGTAATGGCAGAGTTCGGAATTGTCTTGCCCGGGTTTGGTACCACCGCCTTAACTATTCCTGCCACAATAGTGTCAGTGCTTTTCACTGTCGTGTTCCGGTTCTGAGACTAAGGTAGCCGGTAAACTTATGCATGTCGTAATAGATCTCACCACAAGATAGCAACGCACCATTAACATTTTTGGTATTTATAGGCGATGGTTGACTTATTCCATCAGGAGACCCATCTGCTTGTTTGCTACCTTCTAATATAAAAAAAAGTTAGCCATTTACTAAATATCGTGGAAGTTGAATGTGCACTTAAAATGCATTATCCTGGTTGGTTGAATTAAATCGCGAAAGCCGTTAAGTGTTTGGAACACAGATTGCATAGAATAGCTTTCTGAAATTTATGACGTCCCTGCAAAACCGAGGAGAGGCGGAAATGTAATAAACATTATTTATCCGTATAAATCTAAGTTTTGTTATCACATTCAACGCTTTTATTTATGAAAATACTATTTATCAAGTTGAAATGTCTATTAAACGGAATGTCACTTAGGAAAATTAAATATTTTTGATTTATAGACATTTTTATTAAACAAATGAGCAGAATAAGAAGTTCTAGTATTTTTAGTACACCACTTTTTATTCGTTATCAGATATTTCTCGCAGCGTTTGCATTTTTATAAGACTACATAGATTCCAACTGCATATAACATAAGTGCATTTATGTTATATGCGATTGGTATCTAATTTGAATTAAGCGAATTGGAATTAAGTTATTAAAAGTTTGTGTATGGGTTATCCATCTTGTGAGTGGATACTAACTGACGCTTGTAGCATCGTTCCCATGTTTAAGAAGGTAAACTTAACTCTTCTTTCTTTTGTTATTTCTTTCTATCTTTGCATTATTTAAGAAGGTAAATTTCTGGCAACTTGGTATCTCCCACTGCGCGCTGCATAGGTTTGAATCAAATATATGTATAGCATTTATTTTACTAGGTTTAAGTATGGGTTACTCCAGGGTTATCCATATTGTTAGCAAATAGTACTAAATAGTTACTAAACACTTAAGACACTTCTTTCTTACAACTTGCTGATTTACGCTGCGTTAGGTTATCATTCGAGTCAAATACAATGTTATAGCTATATTTTTTTGATTTCCTTTAAAGATCACTAAAACCGTGCTGTAGTTTCTACTTTTTAAAAATAATTATAGTGACATAATTATAATAGCGAAAAAAATTACCGGAAATTACTTGGTAAGAAACTTTGTGTTTTAAGCCTTATATAATTAAAAGCTCGCTTTTCAAAGCTGGCATTTCAATCCACATCTTTGTGCTCGAAGTGTAACGAAGAAAAATGGTATTTATTGTTTTCATATTTCAAAGCAATTACGCAGATTAAAGGCCGCTATTTACAAATGTTCTAGAACGTATAAACTTGCACGCGACTATGAATAATAATATCTTTCAACCAACTTCTCAAAAGAAGGAGGTACTCAATTCATATGAATTTTTGACGTGAGTGCATCTTTAAATTCGCTTACATAGTGTGGGACAGTTCAAAAACTAATGATCCGTCATCAACATCCAAAATCTAATTCTACCACTTGATAGCTAAAGAATCAAAGAATCTAGTACTTTTTCCCCGTGTTGGATCCGGGCTCCTTTGAAGAATAGACCAACTGCCGTTCTGCCAGGCAGGTCGTAAAAGGCGACCGATTGGCTATGCGAGTCACTAACATCGGGGCTATTAGGTGGTAGAGTTCTGCATTGTCTCGCCCGGGTCTGGTACCACCGCCTTACCTATTCCTGCCGCAATAGTGTCTGCGCTTGTCGCTGTCGTGTTCCGGTTTGGAGGGTAAGGTAGCCGGTAAACTTATGCATGTGGCATTAGACCTCGCCACAAGATAGCAACGCACCATTAACATCTTTGGTGTCTATAGGCGATGGTTGACTCTTCCCATCAGGAGACCCATCTGCTTGTTTGCTATCTTATGATATAAAAAAAATAGTAAGCCGAGCGCGGACCACGATGGGGCGGCGGAGGAAGTGTCGCCATTTTTAGGTAATTTCGCTGCGTTACATAATTTAAATATTTTTAAAAATGCTGAAAATCAGCACCCCAGATGATATATTTTAGTACCATGCTCACAAATGTCTTACTTTTAAAGTATTTTTTTTTCCATGTAATAGTTACTAAGCAATTACGCCATTAATTGCAGTTTAAAATCCAATGATTAATAATATTATGTTTAGCTATATGAAAAAATAAAATTTAATTGATTCGTAATACAAAAACTTTTGACAGTTAAATTTGTCACTTCATAATTTAAAAAAGTGTACTTTTCTATTCTGGGTAAGCTATTTAAAAAATTACCGATTTAATAGAGATTTCAAAATGGCACAAAACTTTTTAATTTTGTTTCCAAAAAAAATATTTTATGTTTATTTGAAAAGGGCCTTCCTCCTTTCAAAATACGTTTACGAAAATAGTTTTGTAAGAAATAAAGTCTAGTACTGACACTAGGGATGTGAGTGAGACCTGCCTGATCATAGAGTGACAAAGAGAGTGACGTCATTAATTGCGTTTGAATTAAAGTTAAAACGCCTCTGTGGTCTAGTGGTCCGGTGTCGGAGTTGACCGCATGAGGTTCCAGGTTCGATTCCTGGGTCGGGCAATAACAAAATGTGTTTTTTCAGTTTTCCGATAAAAACAACATTGCCCGGGATTGGAAAGTGCCCGGTTGGCGATAGGTTGGCCACCTATCACATTGTGGGACCAAGTATCTTCGGCTAATCGTGGGTGCACTTGTTGTACCTCTGCCTACCCTTTTGGGGATACGGGCGTGAAGATACTTTTGAATTAAAGTAAGACAGATTATGTTATTATTAAATTATACTAAAATAAACTAAATTATGTCGGACTCGCGCCAAAGGGTTCCGGACCATCATAGCAAAAAAATACGAAAAAACACGTTTATTATATGTATTTTATTTTTTTTAATTTTTAGTAAGTATTTGTTGTTATAGCGGCAACGGAAATACATAATTTTATTAACATCTTTGGTGTTTATAGGCGACAGTTGACTCTTTAGAATAGAATAGAATGTAATAAGCTTTTATTCAAAATAAGTATTTCTATGATACATTTTTCGAACGTCAATCTTAAAAACAAGTATACATAAAAGCTTAGTTAACTATCAGTCATAGTACAATTATCAATAAATATAAATGTACGTACATTATACATTTTAATTAAAATAACAATATAAAAACGTACAAATAGAGAGCTTTATATTAAAATAATTACTGTAAATAATGTCAATCATAATATCAATTAAGAAAAATATGTCAAATTACTAAAACGTAATCAATAATTATCATTTAAAATATGAATGCATAAATTTTACGTAGAAGTAAAATAACTCGAAATTTTAATATCAAAATAAAGTAAAATTAAGCAAACAATGCATTATGTTAACCAAACATTGGTATCGTTGAAATATTCATTTATGTCATAATACGCTTTTTTGCAAAGAACGTTTTTTATGTGCACTTTAAACTTTTTTTCAGACAACTCAAAAATCTCTCTCCAAAAAATTCTTAGTTGATTTGAATTTTGTTCAATTTCAAATCAACTAAGAAGTATTTAATAAAATTACTTAGTGCGAATTATTCGCACGGGTACCGCTAGTGTATTTTAATGTCACATTTTAAAAGAATAATAAAAAAAATTGTACAAAAAATAAATTTTAGGGGTGGACAATCCTTATCAGTTAGGGGTATGACAAAAAATAGTGGTTGATTCTGAGATCGACTGAATATGCATATAAAAATTCATAAAAATCGGTCAAGCTGTTTCGGAGTAGTATGCTAACTAACATTGTCACACGAGATATTTTTATATAAGAAGATAACAAACACGTAAATGACTATCCTGATAGAAACAGAAACTATCGCCTATTAACACCAAAGATGTTAATGGTGGGATGTCAAAGCCACATGCATAAGTCTACCGGCTCCCTTACCCTCTAAACCGGAACAAAACAATAAATAACAAGCATGGTGGCAGGAATAGGTCAGGCGGTGGTACCAAATACCCGGGCGAGTCGTTGCAGAATTTTACCACCTAGTAGTCATGATGGTAGTACACATATAGCAAATTAGTCATCTTTTACGGCCTGCCTGGTAGAACTATTATTATTTATATCATCTCGTGGTATATAATTAACTAGCGACCTGCCCACGGTTTCACCCACGTAGCTTTTGTTTACGTGGCAATATCGGAAAAATTTATATATTGAAACCTTCTCAAGAATCAAACTATCTATTAAAAAAACCGCAATAAAATCTCTTGCGTAGTTTTAAAGATTTAAGCATACATAGGGACAGACAGAGAAAGCGAATTTGTTTTTTACTATGTAGTGATATGATATATATATATATATATATATATATATATATATATATATATATATATATATATATATATATATATATATATATATATATATATATATATATATATATATATATATATATATATATATATATATTAAAAACAAATTTTCAACTTTTTAAAGGTTTCTATTACGCATATTTTTCCGGCAACGAATTTTTTGCGCAATAAAAGTTCACAATCAAAGCCATATGAACTTGGCAGTCACAATTTTACTTTGTACCGTATTACAAATAACTTCGTATTTTGTAACCTTAAAATGTAATAATGTTACGTGCTTCGGATTCGTAATTTGCAAGAAAACGCCACTCGTATTAAAACTGTGTATTTACAACACAAGTACACAAACAACAAAATGTAATATGTAAATACACTATACACACTGGTCACACTCGCTGCACTAGCACTAAACTTAGCCGACTTCGTTTAAAGAAAACAATTCTCGTATTCACTTAAACTGGTCACTTCGCTTAGCTCTGGTCGCTTGTCTTGCTTTCGATCACTGTATAAAACTGCCTTTTATTTGTCAACTCATCTCTATTGATACCCAGGGTAAAATTCTACCTGGATCCAGAAAAATCTAAATTTATCGCGTAAACAATAACAATAAACAACTTATGATAAACAAGTCCTAGTACACGCTATTTTCACCCTTATGCCCTATACCACAAATTCCATTATGGTATAGCTGTTCGGATAACGGTCAACTATTTGTTTATCAATAGGAGTAGCTATCTCTTTCTTTTATTTCTAGATCTCTCCAGCGTTCCAACTCTTCACGTTTCTAGATTATTCGTAACAATAATAAAATATTCTTTTACACATAATTTCATGTGTTTTAGAAGTAATTAGTATTTGTTAATTTTTTGGTACCTCATATAGGTTTAGTGGTTAAACATTGTACATATTGAAGGGCACGAATGTGAATGTTCATATGTAGGTAATTAATAAAAATTTCATAAAGGAAATGTTGCTTAACTAACATACCCTGTGTTGGTCCTAGGTCCATTTAAGAATAAGCCAATTGTCTTTCTGGAAGGCAGGTCGTAAAAGGTGACCGATTGGATAATCGAGTCAGTACCTAGTGGCTACCAGGTAGTAGAGTTTTGAATTGTCTTGCACGGGTCTGGTACTACTGCCTTACCTATTCATGTCGCAATATCGTCAGTGATTGTCACTGTCATGTTCCGGTTTGGAAGGTAAAGTAGCCGGTTAACTTATACATGTGGCATTAGACCTAGATAGCAACGCATCATTAACGACTTTGGTGTCTATAGGCGAAAGTGGACTCTTTCCATTAGGAAACCCATCTGCTTCTTTGCCTAACAATGGAACCTTG
Organism: Apodemia mormo; assembly: GCA_036924255.1. Classification (NCBI taxonomy): domain Eukaryota; kingdom Metazoa; phylum Arthropoda; class Insecta; order Lepidoptera; family Riodinidae; genus Apodemia; species Apodemia mormo. Next base: position 6,974,158 of record JAUPFN010000024.1, on the reverse strand, counting down.
CTCGAACAGAGTACCCATTTTCATTAACAATGTTATCATTTGCACGTGTTGTTTAAAGCTTTATTCATTCATGGTGGTTTTTAAAACCTGACTGACTAAATGACTGTAATTTCAGATCATTAGCATCTATGGGCTTTCCAAAATGTCAAATTTTGGAAAGCCCTATTGTAAGACCCGATACTAGCGAGTCTGGTCACGAGTTCAGTTCTATACGCCGGGCGTGGGTTATCCGTACTAAAGATTTTTTCTATGATTAATTAATTTTCTATGAATAATTGGAAATTTCGGTCAAAGTTTAAGTAAAAAATTTTTACATATTTGGTATCAGAATCGAGTATTAATTATGCCTTTTCAGTATCTACGGTCTGATCAATCAACTTGTATATCTATAAAATAAATAATGTTGCGTATCCGTAGGGGACAAACACCGTGACACGTAATTATACAGGGTGTCCCATAAATCGATCGATCGAATCAATTTCGGTATTTCTTTCCAAATGTTTTTGTTCAATCATAACGTGGGTCTTGCAAATTTACCTCGTAATTTTTAACTGTTTAATTTGTTCCCATTGGTCTGGACTCCCTTTAAGAATAAACCCTGTACCGTTCTGTCAGGCAGATCGTAAAAGGCGACCGATTGGTTATACGTGTAACCACCATCGTGACTACTAAATGGCAGTTTCGCAACATCTCACCTGTGTATATGTTGCCACCACCTTAAATATTGCTGCTGCAATAGCAATAATATTTATCATTGTCTTGTTCCGTTCCGAAAGGTACGGTAGCCGATAAACTTACACTTGGGCGTTGCCACCCCCCACTAAGATAGCAATGTACCATTAACATCTTTGACATTAATAGGCGATGGTTTCTCTTTCCATCAAAAGACTTATCTACTTATTTGCTATTAAATGATATATACATAAAACATGAATATCCAGACACAAGCGCCGAATTTACATTTATATGTGGATATAATATAGAAGATATATGTATAGAAGAACCCAGTTTTCCGAGCTTTTGTAACGCTCTCAAAACTGGGCCCTTCTTTATATATGTAAAAATAAAGCACGCCTATGAGAATGTAACCCAATTTTAAATATATTTACATATATTTTATATAGAATACTTCAAAACAACATTTATTGTAAATTAAATAAAACAATTTGCATAACGAGTGCCTTAGACGAATACGTGACATGACTGAAACCCCTAAGGCCTTTTTGTAACGTTGTATGTTTTAAATAAATGAGTTATTTCATTTCAATGTATTATCCTATTGCAAAGGAGAATAATATATTGCGGAACTTTACCACCACAGACATATTAAAAGACTAGACGTTGGACAGGAACATACAGACACAAAAAAAATTGGTACAGAAATCAATCATGTATGTACTTCACTTTTCATACCTACTATTACGTTGTAACGGGCACGATAGACCACGCTGTGTGATAGAATATGATGCGATAACATATCTGAGCACAAGCATGTTCTATCGTGCCCATTACAGCTACACTCTGCGGTCGCGCTAGGGTAATCAACTTTGGCTTATGCTGGGGCCGCATTTGCGTCTACAATCCCAAAGTAATATGCGTTAAAGCTTCGTACGATTTGACACTGAAAATTATCGCCATAAAATCTGTGGTCATATTAGCGGCAACGATATTTTGCACTAATTCTCGTGCAATAATTCAAGATGTCTGAAATCATTTTCCAACGTATAACTATGGACGACGACTATCTCTTCTTTTCTATTAATTACTGAGTGCTAAAAATTAATTACTAAAATGTTTTTTTTTGTGACTCACATTTTTAGGATCCCGTATGATAGGCTCAGCTTACCATTTCATCGTTCTACTTGATTTTACACAACCACCCGCATACGTCCGAACGAAGTCCGAAATACGTCACTTTTAGGCCGATCTCATCACTCTCCTTTGAGCTCACTTTCTTCAATAGTATAGGCGTAAGAATTGCCAGGTAGGGCTTCTGATCCTAAATGATAAATGCAAAAGAGAGTTTGTTACACTTTTACGGTTAAACTGCTCAATCGATTTTAATTAAATGACACGGAGATAGTGGTAGATCCGGGGTGAAAGATAAGTATTTTTTATTTTCATTAAAATATCCCCTATGGGGGGACATAGGGGATGAAATTTTGTACTAAAGACTATATCAACGTTCTGTTAGTCTATTCACGGGCGAAGCTGCGCGGGCAGTTAGTTTTTAATTAAAATTAAAACCACGACGTCCAATATTAAAATATTCATTTAATAGATTCAAACGTATTTTGCAGAAGTACATAACTCAAAGAAGAAAACAACTCAATTTGAAAACTTTTCCCCGGAAGTTTGAAATTGATTTGTTTTCTTCTTTGATTTAAATGTTTGTTACTTTTTTGAAGTGGAACTTCTGTAGAGCCGTTGTGATTTGCAAACTCGGTGAAATAAAAATGCGACACCGATATACAAAATAAGTGATACAAAAAAAATATTATATCCACTGCTCACATATTAAAATTATACGTAAGTGAATAAATTATAGGATTAAGCCGGCGAAATAAGTATAAGATAATAGATGTGAATAAGGGTAAGGATAAAGGTGTGGGTATGGACAAAGGTGTGGGTAATACGTAGGTTACACTGTAAGTTTTGCGTAACTTATAAAAACAACATGTAATAACCAAAATATTATGTGCTTTTCAAAATAATCTTTATATTTTAAACATTTTTTCATTTAATCGAACCATTTTTTAAAACAGAACAACCACAGATCTGAAGGCATGTTTTCTACGTGCTGATTGAACGCTATCACTGCCACTTCGGAGTTGGTAAAAGTAAAACCTCTCATCAAATCTTTGATTTTGGGGAAAACACAGAAATCACAGGGTGCTAGGTCGGGGTTATGCGCAGGATGAGTGACGAGATGTATTTTTTCGGAAGCTAAAAATGACTTTGTTTTGTTGGCCGTGTGTGAAGAAGCGTTATCATGGTGTAGGAGAATGCGGCTTTTGGGTCGTCTTTCGCGAACTTTTTCTAACACCCTGGGTAAACAAATGGTAGAATACCACTCGGCATTAAGACTCTCGATTTTAAGTGGAATTGTACAGATGGGACCCGTAGCTGAGAAAAAAAACGCGATCATTTTTTCACCAACGTTTCTCGCCTGTCTCACTTTTATTGGCCTATTCTCATTTTCAAACAACCATTCACAAGATTGCTGTTTTTTTTTCGGGTTCGAAACAATAAATCCACGTTTTGTCTCCTGTGACAATGTCATAAACAGCATGAGAATGTCCGTGGTCGTACTTCAGTAGCATCTGTGAGCACCATTACATGCGTGCCCGCTTCTGCTCCACTGTCAGTTCATGAGGGATAACAAAGTTTCCGAACTTTCAATTCTTCGTGTAAAATTTTCTGAATTTGGCTCATACCAATCCCCAATAATCCTCGAATTTTCTCATAGGTAATCCGGGGGTTTTCTTCAATTAACCGCTTAACAGTAACCACATTATTTTCGTTGACGGCAGTTGAAGGCCGCCATTCACGAAATTCGTCATGTAAAGAAACTCGACCTCTCTCAAATTCAGCAAACTATCGCCTCACGGTGTTCAAATAAGGTGCTTCTCTCCCAATAGCATTTTGAAGACGAGCGGCACAGTCTTGTGGAGAAAGAGAACTTTTAAAGTAATAAAAAATTATCGCTCTAAAATCTTTTCGACTTAATTCAATTTTCTTTGCGTACGTATAACTTTGATATGTGATAAAAAAACAATTGACAAATCATTTCCCGCCAATTGTTTTTTTTATTACTAAGAAGATTGCAACATTTTAAAAATATAACATTCGAAATTCAAATAGTTCCGATTAGCTAGAAGTGCATAACTTTTAGTGTGCCCCATGTAATACTGAAAAGGATGTGGATAGGGATAAAGATGTGCATGGCAATGGGGATGGGGATGGGGATTTGGGTGGTGATGGGGATGGGGATGGGGATTAGGATGGGTATGTGATGGGGATGGGGATTTAAAATGTGTTTTTTTTATTTCTGATAAAAACAACGTTGCCCGGGATTAGAATTTAGATTAAAGTGCTCCGTTGGCGATAGGCTTTCCACCTATCACATTATGGAACTATCTTCGGCTAATCGTGGGTTAATTTATTGTATAAGTGCCTGCCTCTTCAGGGATGCGGGCGTGAAGATACTCCTTAAAATATATTTGTGTGTTCTCGTAACTGACAGTTTGTAGACAGATAAATATAATTAATGTTACCTGTCTATCGTATCGTACATTTAATATCTTTTGTATATATTATAGCTTTGTAGTATTATATTATATATATGTCGGAGATTGGAAAACGGAATGTCAAATCGATTATTGCTAATCGATTTGGCTGTATTCGGATACGTTAGTGGGCAACACTTTGACAGCTGTCAGATGTAAATGTCAATTGATGCAAATATAAGCAGCCGTGTGGCCGTTAAACGATGATTATTGTGACGGACACCACGGCAAGTGTATCCGAATTACGTCCGACTTCGCCGCGTTCCAAAAGTAATCCATTCTCATCCGAGTCCTGGGTGTATATTGTGATTGTGGAGGGAATTAATTCATTGAATTAAAATCTCCTGAGTATATACCGAATCTTATTTTCTGAATCTACGATGAATGAAGAGCTGAGAGACGAAGAACGCCCACACTCTGCCACGTTCCCTACGTTATATAATTCCGTATGATATATAATATGTACTTATACTTTGAAGGACACTATAGTAAATGGTCATATTACGTAACTGAAAAACATAATAAAAAATGTACAGAGAATATTGCCTATTTTCAAAGGAGACCTCAATGTCAAACGCATAACGTAAGCGGTATGCTAACGAGACAAGAGCAAAACGCTGTTTGTGACTTAAGGCGAGGTATTTCGACGCGCGTCATTTCTATAGAAAATGGGTGGCGCGGTATGTTCTGAAACCGCTGGGAAACGTGTTAATTTTCGGATAAAGAAATACAAGACATCAGCTGAAAACTAAAATTTAGCAAATTCTTTTTTCTATTTACAACTAAATATAACCATATAAAATCATGTGGAAGAATAGAAATATTATTAACAAATTATTTGTTTTAGAGATGTTTTTAGCCTGTTTTCGCAATTTTATATGATCGAGTAAAGTACATTCTATCATGTAATCAGTTAGCACATTCCTTAGATAATATTTTCAGGTATATCGTGTAATTTTAGTAAAATTGTTATTTAACAATCAATACAAAAAAACGTGATTTAGCAAACCATTCTCGTTTGTCGCGATGCCTCGCCTTAAATATGCACGATTGCACGTCCATATATTATAGTCTTTTTCAACTGAGTTACCAAGAGGATGGGGATATCAATTCAGCTGTACTTTAAACTTTCCGCTACGTTGGTAAATAAATAAGGAAGTAATTGGTTCTGCTCCGATTTTCGAAATTCGAGTTCTCACCAGCTTCATCTTTGAGGTCCTAGGAACCTTTTTTAACTATTTTCACGATGACGCTTGTCTGTATGTGTGTGTATTTGTATATATGTAAACATCTCGTAAACTTCGAAAGGGTCAACCGATCAAACCACGGTTGATAGCATTCGATTGGATTCCGTTCAACTTAGACTTCATAAAAAATTAAACCAGTTCGGCCCAGGATATTGAGGAATTTTGAAAAACCTCAAAAAATACTTCAAATTGATTAAGTACAAAATCTAACCAGCTCTTTTCCTCAACTTACGCTCAATACATAAACTGCATCAAAGTCGGATCATCTGTTCGGGAGTTATTGTTGACAAAATTTTGAAAAAAATGATTTTTCGACATAATTTCGAAATTTTTAATCAATCAGTTTTTGACCTTCTACAGTATTTTAGTTTTTATAAAACTACGTCGAATTTAGTTTCAAAAATCAAAATCCAATCAAGTTTCCAAAATTTACAGCTTTTTCAATATTAATTTTTTTGCTAACAGCAAACTTACTTTATACTTTTAAAATTACTTTTAGGCTAACCTATTGACTAAAAAATGTAATCAGCTTTTCTCTCTAAAAACTGCGCCAAATAACGTAATTTGGATAAAGAACAAAAAATTTTGAAACAAAGTGTTTTTGATATTATTTCGTCATTTTTCAGCCTATAGATTATGTAGCTAAGAATACATTTTAGAGCTTAAAAATTGCGTTGTTTGTCATTCAAAAGATTAAAATCGATCATCGTTTTCAAAACATACAGCTTTTCAAAAATAAAAATACCATATGTTTTATCAAAATTCAAATTTTTGAATTCTGAAAAAATCTATGCTTACATATAGTTGTTTTTTTTTAGAAAGATTAAAATACTTCTCTTTTGCGGGAAGTTTCTGGGATGGTTTGCACAATCAACCGGTTTAGTTTTTTTGTTTGCTGCCTTAGAAATCCGTCATTTATGAACCGATTTTGATTTTTTTTTGCTTGAGAGGGTATACTCCCCGTGTGATCTCATTTTAATTTGGTGAAGATCTAATGCAGGGTTCTAGATAAATATGAAATGGAAAGTTGGTTGCTTTTTTTATAGAAAAGGGGGCAAACGGACAGGAGGCTCACCTGATGGTAAGTGATCGCCGCCGCCCCTGGACAACTACAGTATCAGAAGATTTTCAGTTACGTTGCCGGCTTTTTAAGTAAGAGTAGGCTCTTATCTTGAAGGTCCCTAAGTCGTATCCGCTTGGAAAACTCCTGCTGGTAATTGGTTCCACAGTGTAATAGTGCGGGGAAAAAATTGCCTCGAGAATCGCACAGTTGTGGATTTCCAGACAGCGATATGGTGAGGATGGAACTTTGAATTTTGTTGTGATGTCCGATGGTGAAATTCTGTGGCAGGAATTAATCCAAACAGTTCCTCGGAACACTCCACATGATAGATCCGATGGAAGATGCAGAGCGAAGCCACATCTCGTCGTAATTCCAAAGAATCAAGCCGATCAGAAATAGCTCATTATTGACGATTCTGCAGTTTTTACGTATTGGTACTAGAATCAAGTACTGAACAATCTCCTTCAGCATCTATAGTCTTTTACCAATCACCCTGTATATCAATGCAACGAAAGGAAGTATATTAACAATGTCGTCGAATAAATTTGGACCTCCTCGTTTACATATTCATAAACTAGGAGGGATCAAAGCGTATTTCGCTACGGTAGTTGTTTGATGAGAGCAATGAGACGTTACGCGTTACAAATATACTCATATACATTTACATACATATACATTCTGAAACGGTCTCCAAATAAATTATCTTAATATTGATATTAATACGTAAAGGGAAACTTTGTACCCTAAAAACAAATAAGAAAAATATCGACACGCGGGATTTGAACCTGCGACCATCTCTCTAAAGCCGGGACGCTCTTCCACTGAGCTAGTGTCGTCAGGATCGAGGTGGCGAAATTCTTCTTTGCTATATGATCGATGACGTCGATTGTACTGATCGCTAGATATACATACGTATAACTAGTTAAATGAGTTCATTGTTACAGATAAAATTCACGTTTATAATTTTGATCAGTACTTTCGTATATATTATTATAAAAACGAAATTACAAATTACAAATACGAAAACGAAAAAATTTAATTAGTTATTAATAAATTTAATTACAAAAACGAAATGACAAATTATAAATACGAAAACGAAAAAATTTGATTAGAAATACGAACGTACTGATCAAAATTATGAATGTGAATTCCGTCTGTAACGATGAACTCATTTAACTAGTTATACGTATGTATACCTAGCGATAAGTGCAATCGACGTAATCGATCATATAGCTAAAGAATTTCGCCATCTCGAGCTTGTCGACACTAGCTCAGAAGATTGTCCCGGCTTTAGGGAGATGGTCGCAGGTTCAAATCCCGCGTGTCGATATTTTTCTTTGTTGTTTTTAAGGTTTTTACAGTTTCTCAAGCACGGGGTGAGTGCTATAACACAAAAATAATTTTGTACCATGTGCAATGCATTAAAAATAAATTAATAAAATAAATAATGCACACTACATTTATGTGATATACATGATAATAAACACATATTTATACTATTTAGTTACGACTAAATCTTTCCTCAGCGTCGCGTTGGTCCGCGCTCCTCTGAAGAATAGACCGACTGTCGTCTGTCTGTCAATGACAGATACATCCGCACTACAGGTTCATCGCTTGTAAAAATTTCCCCGAGTACATTTTATAAGTTGGTCGACTGTTATTCAAAAACTTGTAAAGCCTTCTAAGGCGTGATAGTTTTTTCTTTTGACTTCATTGTATTGGCTATTACCGTGAATTTAGCCTAGCCACAGAATACATTATTATTACCATGGAAGATAGAGAACAAGCGGAATTGGCAAGTACAAACATTTGTATCAGGACTGTGATCGCCATACTCACACATAAAATAAGCATTATTGCATATAAACTACTAATGCAAACATTGTTTCATTGGTCGTTTTCATTTTAAACAACAATAATCCGAAACACACAAACAGAACATTTAAAAATATACCAAACTGCGTTACAATAAATGTTATTTTGCTACAAAAAAAGGGTATTTACGTCCTTTTGTAGTATATTCAAAATAGACTCATCTATTTGTACAATAGTGAAACTTAAGATCTTAATAGTTTCGCTATTCTACAATAGATGGCAGTATTGATTTTTCCGTAGTTTTCAGTTGATCATATTTGAGTAGAGAACTTTCTAGAACGCTATACGTAATGACTGTCATTACGTATATCTTTCTAGAAAAATTAGGTCAACCTAAAGTGAACTTTATATGTAAGGTGTACGGCTGATTTTAGCTTGACTTTCTATTATATCATTAGATATTATATTAAATCAGGAATTTAATTAAAATAAAATGAAAATTGTACTTTCGAACGATATGAAATATCTCCATTTTTAATCATCTGTATTCTACTATCATTTCTGCATTCAAGGATGGCACAATACGGCATAATTCAGTGTATAATAGATTTTCGCACGACGACTATCTCCTAATGATATGGTAAGTATCACTAAGGCAATTTAGAGTAAAAGCGCATAATAGTGACGCACGCGGCACGCCCACTCTTCACTTCCCCTTGTTCTCTATTTTCCATGATTATTACTTACTATTGTACAAGTACAGAAGAGACACTCGGGGAAGTCGTTTAAAGAAATAGGAACTCTTTCCACGATACAATTAAGTTGAATTCAGATCGCGCAGTGCTTGATTACCTACCTGTGTACTGTGTTGTACTTACCTAGAACTTGCATCTCTTTCTATCGCGTAACTCTTATCCTTTTTAATGAAATCAGGGTTGTCTCTAAGATATTCTATCGCCTATAGACAACAAAGATGTTAATGATGCGTTGCTATCTGTGCAGCGGGATGGCAATGCTATATACATAAGTCTATCATCCAACTTTAACACCCAAAACGGAACAAGATAATGACAAGTATTGACGCTATTGCGGCAGAAATAGGTAAGAGGTAGGTAATAAACCTTACAATGTGACGGTGATCGACAGGCCGTCTTGCGGTAACGCGTGTACTCACAGTTGACACAATTGACTCTAATAAAAATTAGCACTGTAAAGCTTAATTTTTAAAAACGAGTTCTTTATTCGAAAAACTATGTATAGCAACACAACATTAACAAATTTTGTATTTATGGGCGATGATTATTTTTTTTCCATCATGAAAACCATCTGCTCCTTTGTTATCCTATGAAATAGAATTCATATCCATACTAACATTATAAATGTTGGAGTTTGTCTGTCTGTTTCGCTTACACGGCTGAACTTCTGAACTGATTTTTTTGAAATTAAGCACGAACATAGTTGAAGATCTGGGGTCAAACATGAGCTATTTTTTGAAATAAACCCATAATAAAAAAACCCATAAAAAATAAATAAAAACTACCCAATATAATAAACCTAAACAAAAATAAAAGGCAGAAATAGGATATAAAAGTTTATATGAAAAACTATTAAGATGGCATGTTATTTATATGGGTGATTCCGTTCTAACTGTGATATTCAATGTCCTGTATTGTTTGTTCTCACAGGTCATTAATTAATAATTAATTTATGAAATTTTTGTGCTTATTGGAAAATTATAAACATATTTCAACATTATTTTCATATAATATAACTTGCCACTTACAGAAAACTTACAATATATCACTTAAATGTCAATACCGTGTCATGTCCATTTCTAGAATTTATTTATAAATTGTTAGTTTTTTGTCGTAATAAATGATTTAAACTAATTACCTCATAAATTCTAATGTTTACGACAAAAAAAACTAACAATTTATAAATAAATTCTAGAAATGGACGTGACACGGTACTGACATTATATCACAGTTAGAACGGAATCACCCATATAACGGATGTTTTCACAGGCGAAGCTGCGCGGGTTAATTGGTGTATTTATAAATAAGATAAAAAATATTAAAGTCCTGGAATTGTTCTTGCTAACAAATTTTTGGAATGAAATGAAAAATATTTATTTTCAAGAATACGGGTGTTACAAGCTTTTAAAATAATCAGAGCATAATATACCATTATATGGTGTGCGAATATTTCAAAATTATCGTATTCTGTGTAGTTCAAAAATGTATATATTACAGTTTTCTAGATATAATTTACATTAATAACGATATGTACTTATTATATTAAAAATTTATCAAATTATTTTATTTATATAAAAATATTGAGATGCATTTTATTAACCAATTAGAAATTATTTATTCTTTACGTGTACTTTTGATAAATCGATTTGATTAGAATCACCACCGGATCGGAACGCGACTGCACACTGAGAAGATCCAGCGGAAGAAACTCAGAGGGCTTGCCTTGGTTTCCTTACCTATAATCTATACATACTCAATACAAATACTCTGTACCTCTTCTATATATCTTCTTTACATCTTCTAGGCATCTTCTATACTCTATACATACAAATAAATAAAATTTGAGTGTCTGTTTGTAATATTAAAATAATAGCTTTTTACCAAATGCATATGAATGTATACCTACACGGTTCGTACACCAAAATAAGATTATTTACAATTTTTGTATGTCTGTATGTTTGTTCCGGCTAATCTCTGGAACGGCTGGACCGATATTGACGGGACTTTCACTAGCAGATAGCTAATGTAATAAGTTAAACTTAGGCTTTTTTACTTTTAAACTTTTATTTTTGAAATTTTTCACACGGACAAAGATGCGGCACAGCTAGTAATTTATAAAATTTGATTTGTTATTCAGTCTAAATGTTTACATTTACAACTTCAATAAACTACATAATAAGAGATTTCTACGTTTAACAAATGTTAAGATTAGAATTTTAAAAAAACATATATTATGGTGTGAATTTTTTGCTAATAAGTTAAAATTAACTTACCACCAGCTAACGATTCCTTCACATTAAAGTATGTTTTTTCTATTAGCAAACTAAATAACTATTTGCGAAATTTATTTGAGGCAATAATTTAAGACTATCAGGAATATGATTATATACATTAATGGCCATACATTATGCATTTTTTGTATAAACTTTGAGGTTTTGGCAAGACACATGTATTTTTCTACTATTTCTGAAGTCATTTATTTTAAACCTTAAAAACAACAGAGAAAAATATCGACACGCGGGATTTGTGCCTGCGATTATTTCCCTAAAGCCGGGAAGCCTAAATGGTCGCAGGTCCAAATCCCGCATGTCGATATTTTTCTTTGTTGTTTTTAAGGTTTTTCCAGTTTCCCAAGTATGGGGTGAGTGCTATAACACAAAAATAATTTATTTTAAACTTCTTATTTATTCATTTATGTATTGTTACATATTAGGTACATAGTTATTGTAATTAAATTGTATACAAATTGTACATAGCGAAATATCGGCGAGCAGTTCGCTAGCAAAACGGACAAAAGCGGTTATGTAGTATAAGTTTTAGAGCTGCCAAAATAAATACATGCATTTCTGGCTTTGGCAATCTTCATATTTTAGAGAGAACTGGAACTTGGTGGAATTTGATTGGTTGCGCTTCGATTCAGATTGCATTGTTACATCACAAACGTGGAAACAAAGCTTTGTTCACGGATTAAAATAGATATGCCTTTCAAAGCAATTTCTTGGGTTATCAGTGTAGCTTTTTTAAAAAAAGAAAGCAAAAAGGACATGGTTCTCCTGACGGAAAGAAGATCCATCGCCTACAGTTACCAAAGGACAGGTGATAATTTCACTTATATAAGTTTATCGGCTAACTTAACTTTCAAACCAGAACACGACAATGTTAAGCATTGAGGCTATTGCGGCAGGAATGGGTAAAGCGGTGGTACCTTAACCCGGCGAGACCTTACGGAACTCTTCCACTAATAAGAATGTCGAATATTGGCGGAATGTCATATTTCAGCAACATGTTGTATTTCGGCCAAGTGTCGAATTTCGGCCAGTGGTCGAAGTTTCGGCCCATTTATTCGCCATGAATTTAGCCGTTTTAACAACGAGTAACTCGTTTAATTTGATTCCTTTTTACGATTTTACGTTACTTGCTTTGAAATAGAGCCTTCGCAACATGATGTGTTATGATTATAACGTTGAGGTAGGTTTGTAATTTAGTCCTGATAAGATAACACTTGTTTTGTTTTCACAGTAACTTGTTCCAGTTGACTGATAATTTCAGTGTTACATATGTGGAAACAAATATATTGTTATTCACTAGGTGGTAGAGTTCTGCATTGTCTCGCCCGGGTCTGGTACCATCGCCTTACCTATTCCTGTATTCCTGCCACAATAGCGTCAGTGCTTGTCGCTGTCGTGTTCCGGTTTGGAGGGTAAGGTAGCCGGTAAACTTATGCATGTGGCATTGGACCTCGCCACAAGATAGCAACGCACCAATAACATCTTTGGTGTCTATAGGCGATGGTTGACTCTTTCCATCAGGAGACCCATCTGCTTGTTTGCTATCTTATGATATATAAAAAAAATCGTTACGTTATAATGCAAAATCAAATAATTTAGAAATTAAATGAGGTATTAAATTTTAGGACGCGGCCAGATACTAGCTTTGACATTAATGTTTGGTTTTATTTAATAAAGCAAAATTGTAGTGCGTCATTGTCGTAAAAATGTTAATTTAATTCCCTTACCTCGGTATTCCTGAACTTGAAAAAAAATTGCAAGAGTGGGTAACACTGGCTAAAAATGAAGCATTCTGATTCCAGAATCCGTTAGAGCAATAGTTATCAAATATTGGGTCTTCGTTGAAAGGAACATAGCATTTAGATCATTCTAGAACGTGCATAAGTGATTTAAGGTAAATGTCTATTAATTTATATTTCTTTTATAATTAGAATATAGAGCATTAGGAAGAATAAAATTAGGTTATTAGAATAATAATTGTTTCATCATGTTGAATATTTGAAAAATATATTTATTACAAATCGATTACGTAGTTTTTTTTATAGTATAAGATAGCAAACAAGCAGATGGGTCTCCTGATGGAAAGAGTCAACCATCGCCTATAGACACCAAAGGTGTTAATGGTGCGTTGCTAGCTTGTGGTGTGGCCACATGTATAAGTTTACCGGCTACCTTACCCTGCAAACCGTAATATAAATTATATAAATGTATGATAATTTTAAAAGAATAAATAGTCTAAGTTAATGCATGCTTAAAATTGTAATAGGAAGGAATAATTACTTTTTTAAACTAGATATAGCTAACTTGCCTCTACTACCAATAATGAGTAGATACTGTATTTATTACAACTTAGGTTAATTGTTATGTGAATTAATTTATTTTAATATAGACTAAGACCTTTATATATAAAATATTACTTTAAAAAACATATAAAAATACATTATTATATATATATATATATATATATATATATATATATATATATATATATATATATATATATATATATATATATATATATATATATATATATATATATATATATATATATATATATATATATATATATATATATATATATATATATATATATATATATAATTACTTACGTAACATTAATTACCATGTAACTAAGTAAATTTACTACCTATTTTATTAAGTTATCGTACCAACAACTTTTCTGCTCAAACGGCACCACTAGTGACACACACGTAAGGAATAGTTAAACCTACAGCGAATTACATTTCTAACTGGCACTGACGGCTGCTGCAATTGATTCTTTGTCTGTTGAACAGATAAGTCGGTGGCACTTTCTTTCTTCTTTTTTTAATCATTATTATTATTATTATTTTATTACATAAGATTACCTTACGCATATGAGGTAAAATTTAATTAACGAATACCTGTAACTTACAGACGAAGAACATTTTAACCGTAGGATTTTGGACTCTTCTAAGTATCAATTAGCTAAGAACAAATCCACATTTAGTTATATGACCTACACAAAATTGTTACACCAGCGAAACAAACAAAAAAAACCTGCAAACCGGAATATGATAGTGACAACCACTGACGCTATTGCGGCCGGAATAGGTAAGGCGGTGGTACTAGACCCGAGCGAGACAATGCAGAACTCTACCTAGGTGGTAGAGCTCTGCATTATCTCGTTCGGGTCTGGTAGCCACGATGTTAGTGCCTCGTATAGCCAATCGGTTGCCTTTTACGTCCTGCCTGGGCTGAACGGCAATTGGCCTATTCTTCAAAGGAGTCCGGGACGAACATGGGGAAAACGTAGAGGTAGTTTTAATTAGTAAATGCAGTTCTGATTATAGAGTATTCCTTACAATGAGATGCACCATTTTCTCAACATTTTACGCGTTTTAACTGTCCTTTTATTAAAAGAAGTAGACAGTGTGAAGTATTTGGGTGTCATGTTAGTCTAAAGACTTCATGGCAGGCTCATATAGAGCTGATTGCTTCTAGGTTACGTACAGTACTCCCAAAGTGATAATGCGCATAGAAATCTTCGTCGCTGGTCGCGTTTCCGGAAACAACCGAATTATTGAATAGTAAGAGCCCTAACCAATGCACTTGCATTTAGCATCTTGTGCGATAGAAATAGGAGTCAATATCAATCGATAACAAGTTCGAACGGTCTGCGGCGGTCGACGGGTGCCGCCGATGAGTTGAACGTCAGTCAGTCTTTAAGTATTGGAAGTGCCCGCACGTGTTCTTTTTATGTGGAAATATATAGAGCTGATATTACACACCCTTCTTGGTTTTGTTTGTTGTGGCGAAGATTTGTATGCGCATTATAACTTTGGTTGTAACCACTCTATATACATATCGTCTTCCGACGCTCGGGGAATACGACCGTTGCCGAACAGTGACGAAGATTTCTATGCGCATTATCACTTTGGGAGTGCTGTACATTGGTTTGGATATTCAAAATTATTAGGCATATTGCGCCAAAAACGGAATAAACCAAATTCACATTACTATAGCTTAAGTCATTTCCAGTTACTGTATTACAGTTTGGTGTATCGTTTTTTTTTCGGAATGTCTGAATTACTGCTAACCTTATGGGCCGTTTCAGAGCAAAAATAAAATAAATTTAAGTAGAATAGCACAAAGGGCCTTACTTAAAGTATTTTATTTTTAAAAACATTATTTCTCAACTATTTCCCCGTGTTGGTCCCGGGTTCCTTTGAAGAATAGGCCAACTGCCGTTCTGCCAGGCAGGTCGTAAAAGGCGACCGATTGGCTTTACAACTCACTACCATCGTGGTTACTAAGTGATAGAGTTCTACATTGTTTCGCCCGGGTCTGGTACAACCGCCTTACCTATTCCTGCCGCAATAGCGTAAGTGCTTGTCACTGTCGTGTTCCGGTTTGAAGGGTAGCCGTAGTAGTAAGTAGCGGGTAAACTTATGCATGTGGCATTAGATCTCGCCACAAGATAGCAACGCACCATTAACGTCTGTGGTGTCTATAGGCGATGGTTTACTCTTTTCATCAGAAGTCCTATCTGCTGGATTGCTATAACACCTTTATACTTATACTCATTGTCATTATGAAAAAACACACCAAATTACACTAAAAACCCAATAATAGTTATAATGGGAGAAATTTTAGTGTTGCAAGATACGTTTGCAAATTGCACAATCTCGGCTAAAATATCTTTCTAGAAATTTAGCCCTTGCTTTTAACATAGCGAATGCAAGCAAACAAGCAAATCAAACTTTGCCTTATTGATGTTTTTATGGTTAATGATGAAAATATTTATTGGAACGAAGTTCCTTACGGCAGGCTTGGAGGGGATAGAGATTTTTCTGCGCGACCGAACTGAAAAAAATGTGATAGTAAAACCGTAAGAAAAATGCGTGGAATAAAAGCGTTAAATGAGACGTGCGCAGGCGCGACAGTCGCGTACACAAGCGAGTAGTGCCGTTTAGCCGAAGGAAGTTCGTTCCTACCTGGTTATTATTATAGATAATCAATTTTGTTTATAAGATATGGTAAAAATAACATCTATTTTATTTTTAGCAAATTTTTTTTAATTGTTACATAAAAATTGTTCTTTTTATGTAACAATTAAATAAAAAATTTGTCTTTTTCAGTACTTATTAAATTTTTTAATGTCCGGGTTTTGAAAGATATATAAAAAAAAATATTTTATTTATTTAGCTTTATTGTACACCTTAAATTAATTTGTACAAAAGGCGAACTTAATGCCTGGTGGCATTCTCCTCCAGTCAACCTTTAGGCCAATAGAGAGTACGTATGCGGTGTCCCTAAATTGTAAGGATATAATATTACTAGCTGTGCCCGCGACTTCGTTCGCGTGGAAAGACTTCTAAAATAAAAACCCGCATAGTTCCCGTTCCCGTAGGATTTCCGGGATAAAAACTATCCATTGTCCTTTCTTAGGTTTCAAACTATATTTGTACCAAATTTTATCCAAATCGGTTCAGTGGTTTGGCCGTGAAAGTGTAACAGACAGACAGACAGACAGACAGACAGACAGAGTTACTTTCGCATTTATAATATTAGTATGGAAGTATGGATGTAGCCCTAAGCAAATCCTAAAATATACTGCATACACTGTACGTAATATTATATAATTGATTTTTAAAGAGTGCTTTATTGGTGGATTTGATTTAAAAAATTTGTTATTATTGTTAATGTGTATATTTATACTTTCAGGTGTGTTTTCGTTCATGTAGCTGTCGTTTTAACTAATAAAAGTATTGTATTTAATTAAAAAGAAGCAGACATTTAATGCAGTCGGTATTTAATTAACTTGCTCGTTAAAATGTTAAATTATACAGCTAGAAAACGGTGAAAAGCGATTAGGTGTGGTACAGACTCGAGTGCTGCCAAATCAAACAGCCTCGTTTCTGGTTTTGGCAAGCTCAGTGTTTTGGAGCGAGCTGGAATTCCTGGAAACTTTACTGCTTCTATTTGATTTTTAATTTAGGTGTTACATCACTTACGTTGAAATAGGGAATTTTTAACTTTGTATGTTATCAGGTTTTTATCTATATATATAAAAATCAATTGCTGTTCGTTAGTCTCGCTAAAATTCGAGAACGGCTGAACCGATTTGGCTAATTTTGGTTTTGAATTAATTGTTGAAGTCCAGGGAAGTTCTAAAAGGTGAGAAAATATAGAAAAAAAAGAGTAGTTAAAATTCAGAACAACGTTTGCCGGGTCAGCTAGTTAAAAATAAATATATTATATAGTTTGTGATGGTGAAACACTACAAGAGTTTAAAATAAAATAATAAATTGTATATTGAGGTGGTTTATCAATTTAATTCTTAAGCGATGATAAAAATTACTTTTCCACGTATGTTATTGTTTAAGTTAGATAAATTTAGATTTATAGATGTTTGTATTTCTGGGTTTGGATGATTATTAATATTTCCATGTATTGGTTGACTAACATCCATAACACAAGCAAATAATTTGTTTACTTTTGAGTTAGGTCGATTTGTGTAATCTAATGTGTAGTCTAACCTAAAAAAATCCACCATATTTTCACACAAACATTATATTCGCATCAAAGGCGTCGTCAGGCTTTGGTCTAGGGGGGCGCAGGAAAATAAAACCAAAATCAAAAACCATGTTTCTAATCTAATTTCTGTAATCGCCTCTGTATGTAGTGGTCCGGTATGGGAGTTGACCACATGAGGTCCCAGGTTCGATTCCTGAGTCAGACAATATAAAAATGTGTTTTTTTTTCAGTTTTCTGATAAAAACAACATTGCCCGGGATTGGAAAGTGTCCGGTTGGCAATAGGCTTGCCACCTATCACATTGTGGGACCAAGTATCTTCGGCTAACCGTGGGTGCACTTGTTGTACCTCTGCCTACCCTTTCGGGGAGACAGGCGTGAAGATACTTTTTTTATGTTTTTAAAACATATTTTCTGGTCTACCTATATTATGTAGCAACTCAAGATCAATCTCGCGCCACCACTCCGCTCTTCAAGTCTAATATTGATAGAAATTAAATTCTATTTAACTAACTTTCTTGTAAAATAGATCTCAAGGAAAGATGGGTACTAAAAATAAAAGTTCTAAAAATCTTATAAAGAAAAACACATTTTTAACATTTCGCTAAGATATATTTTTTTTTCTAAAATCGGGAAGTTCCTGCTTTCACACCGATTTTCATTATCTAAATCAAAAAATATTTTATTTAATTAACCTTCAAAATTTTTAGAATAAATACTCGTATTGGACTTATCGCAGGCACAAAGAATTGGCGGTAAAAACTTAGCGAATTTTGCGAATTTTTCTCTCAGAGAAACCCTCGGGGTTCGATTCCCGAGTAAGATAAATCAAAAATTTGTTTTTTTTTTCAATTTTCTAATAAAAACAACATTGCCCGGGATTACAAAAGTGGCCGGTTGGTGATAGGCTGGTCACCTATCACGTTGTGGGACTAATACGTATCTTCGGCTAATCGTGGATGCACACGTTGTACCTCTGCCTACCTCTTCGGGGATACGGGCATGAATATACCTTTTTGTAGCTTTTTACCCTTGGGCTAAGATTGGAAATTGATCTCAATACAATATTAATCAATTGTACTGTTTCACAATAATCATATTGTAAAAAATCTGTAAACGGGTAACCTTGCAGGCCATCCCTGAAATTTCCCGCTAAATTAAGGTATTTAAGTTACAAAGAGAAAAAACTATAAGCATAGGATATCTGGTTGACCGAGCTTTGCTCGGTTTTTCACATACCCATATCTTGGGAACCGAGCTTTTCTTGGACCTGGAACCTTGATAAATCGATTCCTTGACCCGAAAAACCCCTAATTTGTGACTTACATGAAAATCGTTGGAGCCGATTCCGAGATTCCAATTATATATATGTATATACACAAGAATTTCTCGTTTAAAGGTATTGAATTTTTTCAGTTTTGAGAAATATTAAAATGTCTCAATTGCGAAGTCAATAGAATACTATGATTGGTTGAAATATTTTGAAGTTATTCAACCCTTTTTTTAAATTTTTTGTCAACAATTACTTCCAAACATATACACCTATTTTTAACGTAATTTATGCAAAAGACGTAATTTTTTGAGGAATAGAGCTGATTAGTTTTTGTACTCAATCAGTACGTTAATTTGGAAGTTATATTTAAAAAAATCTTTTTCAAAATTTCTCAAAATCCCTTGGGCCCATTTGGTTCAAATTTTCAGGAAGTCTAAGTTGAGCGGTATCCAATCGAATGCCATCAACCGCGTTTCCATAGATCCAGCCGTTCAAAAGTTATGAGATGTTTACACACACTCTCACACAGACACACACACACACACAAACACACACACATACATACATACATACATGCAGACAAACTGTCGTCGTCATCGTGAAAAGCGTTATTACTCTATGGTGAAAATAGTCAAAAAAGGTTCCTTGGACCTCAAAGCGTGGACATCAGGTGAAAACTCGATTTTTAAAAACGGAGCAAAATCAGCAATTGCCTTATCTACATACATAGCAGGAAGTTAAAAAATAGAAGTGTATTAATAGGTTAATATTGTATTAATTATTAAATAAAAACTACCACGCCAAAGCTCAAACCTTAAAGTGCGATATTTTTTCAATAAAATGTATGGTACATTTTAAAAAAGGCGTAGATAGTCGCCTTTTGTAGCTTTGTTCCGTTTTAACTCGTTACTTTTATAATAGATGGCGTTAGTAGTTACTACTAATACGACATGTATCCTTTATTTTTTATGTTTATAAAATGGTATTTTAATGGGAGATCATATCTAGGTATGAATTTAAACTACCACGCCAGAGCTCAAACCTAAAAGTGCATGAAAACGCAGCGTTCGTTGAGTTTGTTTGCTCTTGAGTAAACCTTTAGTTTTCTTATATGTTGGAGGGTACTTACTGAATCTTCGCGCCAACTCATGCGATCAACCGTGCCAGGTGAAAACCATGAGGAAGGCTCGACAAGGTGATCAGCGAACAGGGCAGCGACATCATCAAGATATTCCCACCTATACAGAGTTGATGATAATAACTAAATAAATATTCGCGGGACAAATTACACTTACTGATCTAACCCCAAAGTAAGCAAATTATTTTCTTGTCTTATGGGTGTTAGTCAACGATACTAATGCATAGAAATACATATATAAATACTAGAATATATTTAATAAACACCCAAACCCGGAAATACAAACAATTATGCTCATCAATACAAAAAAGCTTGTCTCTGTCAGGGATCGAACCCGAGCCCCGTCGATTGTGTAGTAAAGGTCGCTACTAATCGACCAACGGGGCGGTCAAAGTGATAAGATTAGCATTGCTTAAAATTATTAAAAAATTAAATCTCGCAAGGTCTCCCAGAATGATAGAATTCTTCATATAGATGGGTGCATTAATTATAATGCCCAGCGTCTTATTTTCTTGTACTCCCAGGTGTTTCTTGGCGTTCTTGCCCAGAAACTGGTACCAAGCCGGTGCGGCATATGTAAGCTGTGGGTATATATACGTCTTATAGAAGCCCAGCTTCTGGCCAAGATATAAGTTGGATGAGAGGATAGGATATAATAGTGCTCTGGTAGCTTTTGTGTGGTTGGCTGCATTTTTTGCATGTTTCGTTATGCGTAGTCTGTGGTCTATAGTGACTCCGAATTATTTGCACGAGAGTGTTCATGTAATTGGTTGGTTGCACATTTGGAGTTTTGGTGTTTGTGTTTGCCACGTTCACCGACAATCTTCATTTTTGAAACCAAGTTTGTAGCGTTTCCAGTGTCTGCTGCATCTTCAATGTTGTATGTCTTGTGGCTGATGTACTGATGTACGCGGCATTATCTGTGTATAGTGCTAATTTCATGTTATCTGGCACTGGTATGTCGTTGGTATTAGTTTTCTGCTGACTTACGTGCATTAATTAAACCAAATTACGCTCGGTTGAGGGATGGGAGAGAGGCGATCGTCATTAGTTAGTTACAGAATGCGCGACAACTGACAATAAGTTCGTCCGTGTGGCAGCTTAACCGGGCTTCAGTTGAACGTAAATTGTGGTATTCAAAATACGCGACCCACGCCTTATAAAATAACGCTCTTTTGTCGCCACCCTAAAAGATAACATCCATTTTGTTTTTGTAGTAACTTTACATGTTGGTTTATAATTTTAGTGTTATACACCAGGCGTGGAAACAAAGGCTTTGTTATTATAAGTTGTTATGCTGTAATGTCGAGGCACATAATTAACTTTGTTTTACAATTGATAGAGATACCACCAGTTTTGTTTAAAAGGAAACTAAATTCAGGTAGTGTATGAAGTTTTTTCATATCATAAGATAGCAACAAGAAGATGACTCTCCTGAAGGAAAGAAATAGACATCATGGATATTAATAATATGTTTCTATCCGGCAAGACGATGGTGCCACATACATAAGTTTACCGAATTAAGGTATTCGGTCTCTAATCTGGAACATAACAGTGACAATCAACTATTGTGATAGGAATAGGTGAAGTGATTGTACCAAAGCCGGATGAGATAAACTCAACCAGTTGTAGTCAAGATGAAAGTGACAGGTTGGGCCAATTGTGCGCCTTTTATGAACTGCCTGGCAGAATAGCAGTTGTTTTATTTTTTAAAGAGGACTCGGACTAACAAGGGGGGTAGGTACGAGCAATTTAATAAAGAAGATGGTAGATAGGCTTGTCTACTCATAATTTTCTAGCTATCTAATGTGTTGTACTTCAGTTCCCGTGATTATGATAATTTTACTCTGTGTTGGTCCAGGTCACCTTTGAACAATATACTATCTGCCATTTTGCCAAGCGGGTTGTAAGAGGTGAACGATTGGATATAAGAGTCAATACCATCGTGGCTATTAGGTGGTAGACTTCTGCATTGTCTTGCTCGAGTCCGGTACTATTGTCTAACCTATTTGTGCCGCAATAGCATCAGTGATTATTACTGTAGTGTTCCGATTTAAAGGGTAAGGTAGTCTGTAAATGTATGCATGTGGCATTATGACTGCACCACAAGGATAGCAACTCACTATTAACAACTATGGTGTCTATAAGCGATGGTAGTATATTTCTATCCAGAGACCCATTAGCTTGTTTTTTTTATATCATAAGATAGCAAACAAGCAGATGGAAAGAGTCAACCATCGCCTATAGACACCAAAGATGTTAATGGTGCGTTGCTATCTTGTGGCGAGGTCTAATGCCACCATGCATAAGTTTACCGGCTACCTTACCCCCCAAACTGGAACACGACAGCGACAAGCACTGACGCTATTGTGGCAGGAATAGGTAAGGCGGTGGTACCAGAGCCGGGCGCGACAATGCAGAGCTCTACCAGCTAGTAGCCACGATGGTAGTGACTCGATAGCCAATCGGTCGCCTTTTACGACCTGCCTGGCAGAACGGCAGTTGGCCTATTCTTCAAAGGAGGCCGGGACCAACGCGGCGAATGTAAAATTACTTTATTTACTTACTTTATTTAGTTACTGTAGTGTTCCGATTTGAAGGGTAAGGTAGTCTGTAAATATATGCATGTGGCATTATGACTGCACCACAAGGATAGCAACGCACTATTAACAACTATGGTGTTTATAAGCGATGGTAGTATATTTCATTCAGAGACCCATTAGCTTGTTTGCTGTTACTGTTATATAATCTGTAATTATGGTGCTTTTAACAGCTTGATATATCAGAAAAATAATATAGGTAGCATAATATGCAGTTCGTATACAATAATTCGTATGTTTTTTTAATTATCGAAATTTTTAATGGTGTGTTATTAAGACATACAAATAATCATTATTATTATTGTTACGAATAATCTAGAAGCGTGTAGAGTTGGAGCGCGCGCGCGCTAACTTTCTAGAAATAAAGGAAAGAGATAGCTACTCCTATTGACAAACAAATAGTTGACCTGGGCTATGCCATAATGGACTTTGTGTGATATGGCATAAGGTTGAAAGTAGCGTGTACTAGGATTTATGACTCATAACATGTTTACGATAAGAAGTGATTCATTGTTTCCCGATACATTTAGATTTTTCTGGATCCGGCTAGGACTTTCCCCTGCCTATAAATACAGAGATGTTGACAAACACAAGGCAGTTTTTTTCAAGCGATCGAGAGCGATACATCAAGTGACAATTGCGAAGCGGGAAGTGTTTTATTCTAAGTTCAGTGATAGTATAGCGAGTGACTATTGTGTAAAACGTATTTTAGTATTACGTTGTGTTGTGTTGTGTTGTGTAAATACACGGATTTAATATAAGTGGTTTTTCCTACAATTGCGAACCCGAGTACGTAACAACTGGTGTCAGAAGTGAAATTGTGAAATGCCACTTATTCCGAAGGAAAGTGTTACCACCAGGTCTCAGGCGGAGACACAGAGGGTGTCAGAGGACACTGAGATGCGTGAGACAGGTGAGGAACCTGCTAGTGTTGCCAGCACGTCACTATCATCGAGCGCAGTGCCTACTGATCTTTCTGTCGTACTGGCCGCTATTCAGCAACAACTTCAGCAACATTAACAGTTACAGGAACAGCAACAAAAGAAGCTACAGGAACACATCAAGGAACATTTATCTGGTTTTGATGATAAATTGTCAGTTATCTTGGCGCAGCAAGACCAGTTAAAAAGCGATGTGGGCCTCGTCAAGCGCGACATAAAGGGTGTTGAGAAGAGGGTTGATCACTTGGAGGCAAGCTGCGACAAAATAAGTGAAAACGTGGACCAACTGGAAAGGGAGGTCATGAAAATGAAGATCACGGGAGTAAAGACGGGTGCTATCATTACCAGTTGTTCCCACCAGGTAGGTCCTCGGGTAAAAGTACCTACTCATGGCGGCCTTACGTCATGGAGTGCGTACCGCACTCAGTTTGAAATAGCAGCGAAGGCCAGTGGTTGGACAGATGAACATTGCCTAACAGCTCTGAGCACGGCGTTACGGGGACAGGCGCTCTCTGTGTTGGATGCAATGCCTAAAGAGTATCAGTTCGCTGATTTGATGGAGGCATTGGAAGCTCGCTACGGTGAACGTCACTTGGAGCATGTTTTCCGTGCCCAATTAAAGGACCGTGTACAGAGGAGCGGCGAGGGACTTCAACAATGGGCCGTGGAAATTGAGAAGCTTGTGAGGAAGGCGTATCCTTCAGCCGACGCTAACACAGTGAATAACACCATCGTCCAGGCGTTTATTGATGGAATTCGAGACCTGGAAGTGCGTGCTGCTGTTCGCCTTCAGCATCATGTGACGATGAAGGAGGCTTTAGCTCATGCGCTGGAGGTAGAAGCTGTTCGCCACGAACCTCGAGCACATAAAGTACGTGAGGTTACGGAAGTTGTGGCTCGAGTAAAGGCAGTGGAACCTAGGAGACTGGGCCACATGTGCTACTCCTGCGGTGAACGTGGGCACATTAGGGTTAACTGCCCAGCCAAACCTAAACCTACTGTTTCAGTAAATTGGCGACAGCGAGCGGCAGGAGACCCAGCAGCTGAAGAGAGCAGGCAGGTTAAAAAGCCTGTTGAACCAGCAAGGAAACGAGTAACAGCCAAAATCAAACAGCAGGTGATGGCTGATCGACAAACAACCCCAAATGTTGTCATATCGCAGGTGTGCGACGGCAACAGTTTATCCATTAAGGGACTGATTAATGGCAAGAACTGTAGCTTAACGCTGGACACTGGAGCTACACGAACTGTGGTGCGACCAGAAGTAGCTGACAATGGCAACCTGATATTGAGGAATTTTGGGAAAAGCAAGCTTCTGTCTGTCACAGGTCAGCCAATACCCGTCTTCGGTGAAGCATCTGTAGTGATGCAAATAGGCGATGAGTATTACACTCACGACATCGTAGTGGCCGATATTATGGATGACTGTATATTTGGTTTAGACTTCATGAAGAAGAATGCCTGCAAGATTGATTGCAAAACAGGAGTTTTCATATGTGGGCTAGTAGAAATTTTCATGGATGGGGGATCAAAAGGAAAGGTAACAGTGGCTAGAAGAACCATCTTACCTTCAAGATCGAAGACATTGGTACGCGTGAACTTACCAGCCAGTTACAAAGGCCGGGGTAATAGGAGTGTGTTAATTGAGGACAATGGAGCAATTCCACACTGTATTACGGGCCGAAGTTTAGTTTGTGACAAGGGCTTGGCAGCGGTGCAGGTAGTCAACCTGAGTGACAGTGATGTGGTGCTTAAAGCAGGCGATGTTGTAGGGCAAAGTGATGAAGTTATGACGTTAAGGAAACTGACATCGACAGGAAGTACAGCATCAAGAGACGTACCACAGGAACTCAAGGATTTGGTGAACAAGTGCAGCTACCTTACCGCGTCACAACGGCAGCAGGCTAAGGTTCTACTTTCACGTTATGTCAACATTTTCTCTAAGACTGATAGAGATATAGGCAGAACATCTATAGTCAAACATAAGATTGACACTGGAAACGCGCAGCCGATAAAGCAGAAAGCTAGACGTGTCCCAATAGCCAAAGAAAAGGAGCTACAGGAGATGATAGATGAAATGAGAAGGAACGGAGTTATAGAGCAATCTTCTAGTGGTGGTCTAGTGGTGGTCCATGGTGTTCTCCTGTAGTGTTGGTTAAGAAGAAAGACGGGTCTACACGTTTCTGCATTGACTATCGTCGGCTCAATGAAGTCACCAAAAAAGACAGCTACCCATTGCCACGAATAGATGACACTTTAGACACTCTGGCAGGCATGTCTTGGTTCTCAACTTTAGATTTAAAATCTGGGTACTGGCAGGTTGAACTTAGCCCTAATGATAAAGAGAAGACAGCATTCTCCACAGGACAAGGATTATGGCAATTTAAAGTAATGCCGTTCGGATTATGCAATGCGCCGGCTGCTTTTTAAAGATTAATGGAATGTGTCCTAGCAGGACTTGTAGGCGATGCCTGCTTAGTGTATTTAGATGACGTAATAGTCGTAGGAAAAGATTTTCAGCATCATCTGTACCAACTGGAAAGGATTTTTAATAAAATACAAGCTGCAGGGCTAAAGTTGAACCCAAAGAAGTGTCACCTATTTCGAAAGGAAGTCAACTATCTGGGTCACGTGATATCACAAAACGGCGTACAGACAGATCCTGAAAAGGTTAGTGCAGTACAGAAGTGGCCAACACCCAGAGACAAGACCGAAGTTCGCGCATTTTTAGGGCTATGCTCTTACTACAGACGTTTTGTGAAGGGATTTGCTGAAATAGCAAAACCGTTGCATCGACTCACTGAAGAAAAGAAGAGTTTCGATTGGAATGACATGTGTCAACAAGCTTTCGATGAACTTAAAAAGCGGTTGTGTGAATCACCAATTTTGGGCTATCCTGATCGGAAAGGGCAGTTCATCGTAGACACAGACGCGAGTAACACTGTCATTGGTGGTATCTTATCACAGAAGCAAGGCGATCAAGAAGTTGTGATAGCTTACTTCAGCAAATCATTGTCGCGGCCAGAACGAAACTATTGTGTTACAAGAAGAGAACTATTGGCAGTAGTGAAGACTCTTCGACACTTCAAGAAGTATCTGATTGGGCGGCCCTTCAAGCTGCGTACCGACCATGCTGCTTTGAAGTGGTTGTTACAATTCAAAGACCCGGAAGGCCAAGTAGCTCGCTGGATTGAGCAATTGCAAGAGTTTGACTTTAACATAGAACATCGCAGTGGAAGGTCTCACTCGAATGCAGATGCATTATCACGACGACCTTGTGCGGAAGACTGTAAACATTGTGTAAGGATGGAGACGAAGGAAAGGGTTCAAGTACTGCGAGCTAAGCCTACGGATGACAGGTGGGAAACTGATGAGATGCGTGAGGCCCAGTACGAAGATAGAGATTTGCGGCCTCTAATAGATTGGAAGAAGCAATACACGGGAAAGCCCGAATGGCAGGAGCTGGCTCCCTTCAGCGCTATTATGAAAAGTTATTGCGCGCAGTGGGAAAGCCTTGTGTTGCAAAACGGCTTACTGTACCGCAAATGGGAAAAACCTTCAGGAAGAGAACATCATCTACAGTTGGTCGTGCCAAGAAAACTTATCAAGGACGTACTACGTGAGTTGCATGATGGGGTTTCTGGGGGACATCTTGGAGTACGACGAACATTGGTAAAGGAACGAGAGCGTTTTTACTGGTTGAATTGCCGAGAAGATGTCGAGAATTGGTGCCGAAAATGTACGTCATGCTCTGCAGTGAAAGGTCCGCAGGTTAGAAGCCGAGGCAACCTTAGACTATACAACGTGGGAGCCCCCTGGGAAAGGATAGCGATTGACGTGGCTGGGCCATTTCCTAAGACAGATAACGGAAACAAGTATTTTATGGTCGTGATGGATTACTTCACGAAATGGCCGGAGGTGTTCGCAATCCCTAATCAGAAAGCCACGACTGTTGCTGAGAAATTAGTCAATGAGGTGATATGCAGATTTGGCGTTCCGCTGGAGATTCATTCAGACCAAGGCAGAAACTTTGAATCTAATGTATTCCAGGAAATGTGTAAATTATTAGGTGTATACAAAACAAGAACCACACCTTATCACCCACAGTCTGATGGAATGGTTGAAAGGTTTAACCAAACTTTGGAACGACACTTAGCCAAGCTAGTAGAAGATCACCAAAAGGACTGGGATAAATACATACCTCTGTTCTTACTGGCTTACCGAACAGCGGATCATGAAAGCATAAAAGTAACGCCAGCCTATGCCAACTTCGGCAGACAGTAACGTATACCAGCAGACTTAATGACTGGAGGCCCACCACCGAATGCAGAGACCCAATTAAGTATACCGGAACATGTTGAAGACATTCGTGAGAGGTTACGCGATATACACTCGTTAATAAGTGAAAACGCGTTGGAATCAAGTCAGCGGATGAAGACCAGATATGACCGAAACGCCAATCATCGAGGTTTTCAGGAAGGATCTCTTGTTTGGCTACATAATCCAGTTCGACGAAAAGGAAAATCACCTAAGTTACAGCGACGTTGGGATGGGCCATACAAAGTAATTACACGGATCAATAATGTAACCTACCGAGTGCAGAAGCAACCAAGAGGGGCCATGAAGATTGTTCATGTTGATCGATTAGCCACCTACAATGGAAGTAATGATGTTCGGGACGAACATAACTAAGAGGGGGGTAGTGTTACGAATAATCTAGAAGCGTGTAGAGTTGGAGCGCGCGCGCGCTAACTTTCTAGAAATAAAAGAAAGAGATAGCTACTCCTATTGACAAACAAATAGTTGACCTGGGCTATGCCATAATGGACTTTGTGTGATATGGCATAAGGTTGAAAGTAGCGTGTACTAGGATTTATGACTCATAACATGTTTACGATAAGAAGTGATTCATTGTTTCCCGATACATTTAGATTTTTCTGGATCCGGCTAGGACTTTCCCCTGCCTATAAATACAGAGATGTTGACAAACACAAGGCAGTTTTTATCAAGCGATCGAGAGCGATACATCAAGTGACAATTGCGAAGCGGGAAGTGTTTTATTCTAAGTTCAGTGATAGTATAGCGAGTGACTATTGTGTAAAACGTATTTTAGTATTACGTTGTGTTGTGTTGTGTTGTGTAAATACACGGATTTAATATAAGTGGTGTTTTCCTACAATTGCGAACCCGAGTACGTAACATTATGTTATAATATCGCGCTTGATAAATAGTTTAGTCCTCAAATAATGGAAAAAATTACTTTGCACCAGCTTTGTTTTACAAAAACATAAGTTAAAAAATGTTATATTTTAACATGGTACCTTATTAAATTGTTAAGCAATGTTAAAAAATAAAACAAAACATCCATTTTGTTAATACGGCAATTAATTTCATTTTGTCAACGATAGTCCAAAAAAACATATTTTTATTGTTTTAGAAACTTTGCAGTTTTATTACGCTTATATAATCGTAAAGATTATGCCTTCTCCTGTATTTCATATATTATGCCTTCTCCTGTATTAAGAAGTAATTAATGTTAAAAAATATTAATTTCTCTTTTTATAGCAAACTAGCTGTGCCCGCAACTTCGTTCGCGTGAAAAAAATTCTAAAATAAAAACCCGCATAGTTCCCGTTCCCGTGGGATTTCCGGGATAAGAACTACCCTACGTCCTTTCTTGGGTCTCAAACTATATTTGTACCAAATTTTATCCAAATCGGTTCAGTGGTTTAGCCGTGAAAGCGTAACAGACAGACAGACAGACAGAGTTACTTTCGCATTTATAATATTAGTGGTATGGATTTTTCTTTTCTGTCTGATAGTCGTCCTGTGTCGACTTAACAAAGTTTAAGTTAACTCCATAAAAGGGACCTTTAAAACGCATTTCGCCAATTAAGATATCACCAAAGTAAGGATCTAAATCAAGTCCGAAAAAGCGAGTAATAAATAACTTTGAAAGATGGAAGGTACTTACTGTGAATGGAAGAAAAATAGGCTTTGCTTATCTGATTTTCGCCTATATTGGAGTAAGTTCCAACTTACACGCCATTGTTAATCTACGTCGATGAATCAGAAAAGCATTGGAGTAGAAATATGCCTACGGGTATCTCACTAATTACTTTTATGCGTATGTGTATTCTTTCGTATGTGTGTGTAATTATTTTAAATGTAGATAGATTTTAAACCCGCACAAGCTATTGTAAATCTACGACGGATGAGAAAAGCATTGGAGTAGAAAAATGCCTATCGCAATAATATTTCTAATGTTAAAGTTTATTTTTATGTGTAGTTTTGATTTTCTGTGTATGTGTGTGTGCGATTATTTAAAATGTAGACACTTGTATAAGCCATTGCAAATCAACGACGAATGAGAAAAGCACTGAAACAGAAAAATGCTTATCGCACCAATATTATAAATGCTGGAATTTATTTTTGTGTGTGTGATTGTGTGTGATTATTTTAAATTTAATCACATTTATAAGTCATTGTAAATCAACGATGAATGAGAAAAGAATTGCAGTAGAAAAAATGCCCATTTCACTAATATTATTATTATGTAAAAATTGTGTAAATGTAAAAATTTAAGTGTACACGCGCGCGCGCGCGCGTTTGGTGTGTGTGTGTGATTATTTTAAAGAACACGGGCGAGACTTCGTACATCGTTTTCTTTAGTTATCATCTAGACGGTCCCTACGTATAAAGGAACACGTCAAAAACTGAGGTTCACAGGAGAGCGTAATTAATGTTCAAATCTCACTTGAAATAATTCTATGTATATTTATAAACATTTTTTTCTACAATAAGTTATTAGATTCAGGGAGTCCATAATAGAAAAAAAGTATCTTCACGCCCGTATCCCCGAAGGGGTAGGCAGAGGTACAAAAAGTGCACCCACGATTAGCCGAAGATACTTGGTCCCACAAATGTGATAGGTGGCAAGCCTATCGCCAAACGGGCACTTTCCAATCAGGGCAACTTTGTGGTTATCAGAAAACTGGAAAAACACTTTTTGTTATAATTGCCCGACCCGGAAATCGAACCCGGGACCTCATGTGGTCAACGCCAACGCTGGACCACTAGACCACAGAGGCGACTTATATAGGTAGGCGACCATAATAGTATTTAAGTAGTTAATTTTTTTTTAAATATTTTTCCGGAAAATCTGATATATGTGACTCTTTTTATATTGACGTTCATATCAGAGAAGTCAGACATACCTCCTTATACGCTGAAAACAAAAAAAAACTGAAAATATAATTCGATGAATTCATAAAATATAAATGTTTTATGAAAAACTACTTTAAACAACGTAAGATCACCTCCCAAGAATATTGAAAATACATTAATAAAGACATTTCACTTTATACGGCGTTTTAAATTTTAAAACGCGCATTTTAAAACACAGCACAAAACGATAAGTATAATTATCCGCATCTACGACTCCTCTTGTTTGTAATTATTACACTTGTTCTCTTTTTCGATTTGTATAAGTAGCGAAATACATAAAATGAAAAAAAAAAGATGTGGTGTCGCGGGACACCAGGTAGGAACGAACTTCCTTCGGCTAAACGGCACTACTCGCTTGTGTACGCGACTGTCACGCCTGCGCACGTCTCATTTAACGCTTTTATTCCACGCATTTTTCTTACGGTTTTACTATCACATTTTTTTCAGTTCGGTCGCGCAGCAAAATCCCTATCCCCTCCAAGCCTGCCGTAAGGAACTTCGTTCCAAAAATCTTATATAGATATGAGCGTTGGGACATATCAAAGCCATATACCTATGTAATAAAAAAAAAACATTTTTGACATGTCCATATATACGTAGGGACTGTCGATCTCAAAATAAAATATATTCCGTAAGATTCTATAACAACTCCTTAGCTTATCCACATTTAATAAATATTTTTTAAACTCGGGAATCTGGAGTTAAGTTAAGGTTATACATTTAGTTCTCTCCTTAGTAGTTTGTGTTCAGATATTTATATAGTCATTGGGTGTCTTTGTGCAACTGCTTATCTCAGAAATTTCAGTTACATTGACAGAATTCTGTACTAAGATTTTGCCAAGACTAGAAAAAAATATTGATTAAAAAATCTCGAAAGTATGTCGATAAAACGCTATTTTCAAAATTTTTCTTCAACGATAACTTCCGAACGGATAAACCAATTTTGATACAGTTAATGCATTGGACGCAGTTTTTTGATGAAAAGAGCTTATTTGGTACTCAATTGGTGTATCCCAGATTTATACACCAAGACCACCAAGCTTTATTAAAGATATACTGTTTCGTCGAAATTTTTTTGAGGGAAAAATTTATCAAAATTTGAACCTCAACATTTATAAAAATCTTCTGAACCGAATTGATTCAAATTTTCAGATAGTCTAAGTTAAGCAAAATCCAATCGAATGCCATCAACCGCGTTTCGATCGGTTAAGCCGTTCAAAAGTTATAAGATATTCACTTACACCCATACACACAAACTCATATACACACAAATATTTATACTGACATCATTGTGAAAATCGTTGGAAAAGGTTCTTAGGACCTGAAAACGTGGACTTCTGGTAAAAACTCGATTTTCGAAAATTACGGCAAAATCAGTTACTTCCTTATCCACATACGTAACGGGAAGTAAAAAAGCATCCGCATCTGTTAGTTTTTGACATGCTAATTTGTATGTTTCACGATTGACGGTTAAACCGATTAGGAAAATCTTTTTTATAATGTAAAAATTGTTAGTAAATGATTTTACGTCGTCCCATTGTCATTAGGTCAAGATCTGACTGAGGGACCCTGAAGAAATTAAGGAAATTCCATAAATATTTTAGAGAATTTTGTTGGTTTAATTTAAAAAAAAAGTTTTGCTGTTTTGCAGTTTTTAATTTTTTTTTTGTATCCTAAGATAGCAATCAAGCAGATGGGTCTCCCGATGGAAAGAGTCAACCATCGCCTATAGACACCAAAGATGTTAATGGTGCGTTGCTATCGCGTGGAGAGGTCTAATGCCACATGCATAAGTTTACCGACTACCTTACTCTCCAATGACAGTGACAAGCACTGATGCTATTGCGGCAGGCATAGGTAAAGTGGTGGTACCAGAGCCGGGCGAGACAATGCAGAACTCTACCACCTAGTCGCCACGGTGGTAGTGACTCGCATAGCCAATCGGGCGCCTTTTACAACATGCCTGGCAGAATGACAGTTGGCCTATTCTTCAAAGGAGCCCGGGACCAGCACGGGGAAATGCAATAATTATCAGTCATTTATATTTTTTTATTTCATTGGGAAATATACAAGCCGATGTCCTGAAGTTACAACTGTGTGGTCTAGTAGTCCAGTGTCGGAGTTGACCACATGAGGTCCTGGATTCGATTCCCGGGTCGGATAATTCAAAAATGTGTTTTTTCAGTTTTCTGCCCAAAACAACTTTGTCCGGGATTGGAAATGCCTGGTTGGCGATAGGCTTGTAACCTATCACATTGTGGGAATAGTATTTTGGGCTAATCATGGGTGCACTGGTTATACTTCTGCCTGCCTCTTCCGGGATACGGGCGTGAAGATACTTCAAAAATAAAATTTGACAACCCTATCGCGACACGGTAGCTGCCCTTAAAAAGAAAGTAACTATTTAGTATAAATTTTTTCGCTTTCTTCTCAAAACTAGAAATAGAATAGAAATATAAGTTTGTTGAATTGTCCTTAAAAAAATGTCAATGTAGTAAAGTTTTGTAAATGGTGAACATTTTGTAAATTATAAAAAAAAAATATTCAAAATATGAAACTTGTAATTATAAAATAACTTTGTAATATGGAATCATCCTTGTATATTTATAACAAGAACATAAAATAGAGAAAAAAAGACCAGCCCGTTGAGTTTCTTCCGCCGGACCTTCTCAGTGTATGGCCGCGTTCCGATCCGGTAGTAATTCTGAAAAATCGATACAATTTATAGTTTTAAATGTAATATTATATAATGATATTTTTTTAAATATTTGCACACCATACATTGGTAGATTATGTATGTTGGTAACTTAATTTATTTTTAACAACTTGTAACACCAGCATTCTTGCAAATAAATATTTTCTTTCTTTTCTTTCTTTCAAATTATCAATTTTTTTGTATGAAGTGCATATTTTTCTGACTCCTCCGGTCGCGAAATTTTCTTATAAAGATCTTCATAGTTTTTGCTTACGTATTTATATAAAGTGCTGTCTAGGCATAAACAATTTTCATCAACTGCTTCGTCAAAAGTCAGAACTGACGTTTTAATGCTCCATCCGAAGCAAGGATCAATTAAGTTATATATTAAGTTACTGTACTTTAGTTTAACATTTCAAATATAATTGGAACCCTAACAGAGCCTTGTTATTGTGTTGTACATGTGACGACTAAACTTCAAGGACCTTAATCTATATTAATATTATAAATGAGAAAGTTTGGATGTTTGGATGGATGGATGTTTGATACTCAATCACGCAAAAACTACTAAACAGCTTTGAATTTTGCACACAGGTAGATGATAACTGGAATAGCGCATAGGCTATTTTTTATCCCGAAAAAAAGTATCTTCACGCCCATATCTCCGAAGGGGTAGGCAGAGGTACAAGTGCACCCACGATTAGCCGAAGATACTTGGCCCCACAAATGTGATTGGTGATGTGATCTCAGAAAAGTGAAAAAACACTTTTTTTTAACGTGCCCGACCCGGGAATCGAACCCGGGGCGTTATGTGGTCAACGCCAACGCTGGACCACTAGACCACACAGGCGACTATCCCGAAAAAATCAGGTAATTCCGCGGGATACGCTAACAACTTTTATAATGCAGCTGGCTGCACGCTGCGGCTAGTTTAGAATAATAATAAGAATACTTTTATTTGAAACACACACCATACAAATCTGTAAACCGGTTGACCGTGCAAGCCATCCTTGAAACTTTCCGGTAAGTTAAGGTATTTTAAGCTCAAAAGAGCAAAAACTGTATCTAAGTGTAGATTTTTTCAGTTTAAAAATCAGTTGTTTCAGTTTGTTTAAATTACAGTATTTTGATGTTTGAAAAGCTATGTATTTTGGAAACAACCATCGATTTTTGATCTTTCGAATGGAATTTAACGCAATTTTAGAGATCTAAAATGTTGTTTTAATTACATAATCGATAGGTGGAAAAATGTCGAAGTAACGTCGAAAAACATTTTTTTTTAATGTTTGTTATTGATAATCTTAAATAAATCGACCCATTTTGATCCAATTTACGGTATTGATGCTTTTTTTAAGGAGTAAAGCTAATAAGATTATTAAGTCATTTAGACTAAAAGTTATTTAAAAATATAAAGTAAGTTTGTTGTAAACAACATAATTTTAATATTTAAGTTATTATAATGTAAAAAATAAAAATATGATTTGTGCAAAAATCTTAAAGTTACGTCAAAAAAAAATACGCCAACAAAAACTTATGAAGGGATATGCAGTTTTTGATACAATTTGATAATAATAATAATAATAATTATAAAATTTGATAATAATAATAATAACAATTTGCAGCATTAAACGCAATTTTTTTAAGAAAGAGTGTATTAGATTGTGTAATTAACTAGTATATTAATTTCAAAGTTGTTAAAAAAATTCCTTTTCAAAATTTTTTGAGGTTATTTCAAAATTGTCAAACTCACTTTGGTCGAATCGTTTATCCTTTTCAAGAAGTTTGGCGGTACCCAATCAAAAGCCACCAAGCATGTTTCGATAGGTCAAGCCTTTCGAAACTTATATATTTTTTACATACACATATACATGTATATGTTCCAGCCCAGGTATTCCATTTATGTTCATTGGCGACGTCGACCACTTACCATCAGGTCTGCCAGTTTGCCTATCTCAATAACATAAAAAAACATACATGCCCATATATATATATATATATATATATATATATATATATATATATATATATATATATATATATATATATATATATATATATTGCGTTATATAATTATAATAACCAAAAAAATAAGAACCAACCAATAGAAGTAAACTTTTAAGGAGCCGTTATCTAGCTTAGCTTGGTCATCCATATGCCAATCGTCTCATCTGCTTGTTTGCTATTTTAAGATATGAAAAAAAAGACGTGCGGCACTCGGAGACTGCCGCGGTAAAGCTATTGCATAGCATTTTTTATCAACTTATGCAATTACAATTATATATTTATTTTATTTATGCAGTATTTTTTTTTTCTTTGTTTATTCATATTTAAAACACTTTGTACACAAATTATACGAGTACAGATATTCACTGTTGTACGTAGATGATAAATACCTATACACCTATATACTTTCTCACAAACAGCTGATTAATGCCACCTAAAGGCGGGTTGCTGAACTAAAGAGACAAGCGTGATATTTCAAAAAGTCATTAAAAGTTCTGGTATTTATCGATAGATGGAAAACTAAAAAGTATCACCACTGTGCCGGTCGGAGTGGTGGGTGTTAGGTTTTTTTCGTTACGGAATTTCTGGATTCGGTCTCCACGTTCAAGGCCCGCGATAGAAGCTATGCAATAGCTTAAAATATGTCTACTTTTGCGATAGTAAAATAAATAAAAAGAATCCAGATGTATTTCAATTATCTTTTAACCGAATGATAGTGTTATTATTTGGGTACACGCCAACTGTCAGATAGCATGAAATTACACTTGGCGAAAGATTTTTACAGTTTTTAACTTTGCCCTGCTTTTAATTTGTTTGCAAAAAGACTAGACTATTGCATTCACAATGTCATTTATTGAGTACGATTAAAGCGGTCGATATAAAATTGGTACAAAAATCTATGGTATAATAATTGCGGATCGTGTTCATAATGTCAAAGTTTGAGAGATTTAGTTTAGCTCAATAGTGTCCACACCCTGGACAGAAGAGAGACGAATGTCGACCAGAGAGCCTACCATGAACTCTTATAACACTTGTCAAGTTCCAGGCAGTTCAACTATGAGTATTAACCTGTCAGGTTTTACGATCGTACCATGAACTAATTTTTGTTGACCTGCAATGCGTCGTCTTCTGGCCGGTCACATTATCTCTGGCAGGACAAATCAAATTAACGTTGAGGAACACATAACTTGCCGATTTTTACATTTAGTATAAAGTTATTAATATTAATGCATTTTAATTAGAAATCTTGAATTTAAGAACACAAATTCGCAAAAGATCGAGTTTTAAGTTATTTAAAGTCTACGTAAAATATATGGAACACAAAGTAAACCACGTAATATTTGTTAAGCGGCATCCAATTCTGGGAATATTACACTTGACCTTGAATTATTTAATAAAGACATTTATGTTGTGAGCGCGGTTTTTAAATTTCTTGAGTACTTACGTCTTGATTTTTTGAGATTAGAGTTTGAAATAGTTTGTGACTATTTTAAAGCTTAAGATTACATATTGATTTAATGAACGTGATTGATGTCGGAAGCAAGACCATCGTATGATATCAATATATTCAATGAAAAATTGGAAGTTTTATGAGATTTTTTTAAATACCCATAAAGATATTGCAAAGGGATTCAATAAAAGTACACACTCAAAACGTTAATTTTCATCACACATCTAAATTTATGTGTATCGCCTCTGTGGTCTAGTGGTCCGGTGTCGGAGTAGATCACATGAGGTCCCGGGTCGGACAATTAAAAAAAATGTATTTTTTCAGTTTTTTAACAAAAACAATGTTGCCTGAGATTGAAAAAAGTGGCTGGGTGGCGATATTTTGACAGAAATATGGAAGGCAGTGGTACCAGACACCGTCAAGATGTTTCGGAAGTCTATCACCTAGTAATCACTGGCTAGCAGAATAGCAGAATATCTACTCTTCAAACAGAAAGTTGGATTGCCTATTCTTCTAAATTATCGGGTAATGATTTACAACTTACCTTACGAATTTTATTACACTATTATTGTTTTTAAAAAAAAAACCTCTTGAAACTCACAAACGTACAGATGAATAAAATATCACGAAAGTTCAGTTTATATCCGACTTAATTTGACTACTGGATTCCGAAAAGGTGAAAAGGTATGGCGTGCTTAAGACTAGAAATAATCTTAACTTATTGAAATAGGATTCCCAATACAAAGGGATTCCATTTGGACCCTTAAGGAATTATTGGAATATTGCATTGCTAATTTTGACGTGGAATGTCTTTATTAGATCCAAAAGGTTCGAATTTTGGAATTACATTTGAAGGGTCAGTTTCTGTAAAGTTTTTGAACTCAATAATTGAGTTGATCAATAATAATAAAGGTAGATATCTGCAACGTTGCTGCAAATTTTTACTGTTGCGAGACGTATTGCGCTACAAAGGTCTCGCAATAGTATGAATTTGACCGTTGTGCTTGTTGTGCCTGTGGTTTTATGATAAAATTACTGATGGTATCTGGCCCGGGCAAGACATTGCAGAATTTCACTGCCTTCGCTAACGGGTATAATAGAGTTATCTACAAATCTACAATTAATCATTTAAAAGTTTCCGACATTCTTCTATGTGAAAGTTGATTTTATCTCAATTTGACTGTTGTAATCGTAATATTAATATTTCTTTAATTTGTATCAACTATCAACCATTTGTGTCCAGAGTACCCCAAAGAATATCTCGAGGCAAACAGCGTATCGTATTCTACAATATTAATCTTTTATCAGAAATTTCATTTCATTTTATTTTATCTTATTTCATCCCATTTCATCTATTTTCACCATACTTCATCTTATCTCATCTCATTTCATTTCATAAAACTTGAATATACTTGAAAAACATAGCCCTCCGTTTATCGAAGTTGGACAAAAATAATGTGAACAGCTGCATTCGTCGAGTGTTTACTGACTTTGAGTACACAAATAGTTCGATTTCCGATAGGGACAATTATTTGTGTGATGTGGATAAATATTTATATTTCTGAGTCAGTGTTTACTAAACTTTGCTAACCCACGCAACTTAAGTCGCGAATAGACCAACATAACGTCGATTATCTATACATATAATAAAATCGTAGAAAAGTCAAAACTGTACATTGAATATTTTCTTAAAAGAATATTTGGGGCGTGATCTACAATCGATATCGAAGCCTAAAATATAGTTTTTAGATTTTTTTTCTGTTTGTCTGTATGTATGTCCAGGGTAAACTCAAAAAGTACTGCATGGGTTTACTTCATATTTTGCGTGAATATTACTAATAGGTCGAGTCAACATATAAGCTACATACTATCACGCTATCACCTATGGGAGAGGAGCTGTGCGGAGTAAACAAAGTCCGCGCGGACGAAGTCGCGGGCGGCAGCTAGTAGTTTTTATATAAATTTCCATAAACCCTATTTTGCCACTCATTTTTTTTTTATATCATAAGATAGCAAACAAGCAGATGGGTCTCCTGATGGAAAGAGTCAACCATTGCCTATAGACACCAAAGATGTTAATGGTGCGTTGCTATCTTGTGGCGAGATCTAATGCCACATGCATAAGTTTACCGGCTACCTTACCCTCCAAACCGGAACACGACAGCGACAAGCACTGACGCTATTGCGGCAGGAATAGGTAAGGCGGTGGTACCAGACCCGGGCGAGACAATGCAGAACTCTACCACCTAGTATCCACGATGGTAGTGACTCGCATAGCCAATCGGTCGCCTTTTATGACCTGCCTGGCAGAACGGCAGTTGGCCTATTCTACAAAGGAGGCCGGGACCAACACGGCGGATATATATATATATATAACTACTGGAATATGTTTAATAAACACCCAAAGCCCAGGTTCTTTTTATGCTTATCACAAAAATGCATGTCCCAGTCGAGGATCGAACTCGAACCCCATCGATTGCATAGTCAGGGTCGCTAACCACTTGACCAACGGGGCGGTCAAGGTATAGTTATATATAGGTAAGGCGGTGGTGCCAAATATATGTACGAGACTTTACGGCACGCAACGCTTCGTAGCCACGACAATAGTGAAACGCAAAGCCAATTAGTCGCCTATTACGATCTATCTATCTATCGCCTGAAACACAGGTTAACCTAGTTCAGGCAGATACATGTTAAGTTAGATCATAAGATAGTTTTTAGTGATTTTAGAATTCAGTGTAGTGCACAATTTATTTAACTGAATAAATATACTTTATTTTTATCTGACCGAACGGCAGTTGGTCTATTCTTCAAAGGAGCGCCGATCGACGCGTGGGAAAACAACGACTTCAGTCGTAAAGAAATAGTATACATGTACGTATATTATCATGTACACAATAAGCATTACACACACATGAATGTAGTGTGTGTAATGCTTATTTTTATTAATTTAATGTATTTCTAATGCATACGATTTAAAATAAATATTTGCAATCCCCTATATAAACTTTAACTGTTCGAAACACCTGCGTTCGCACATTTGTCTTAAAAAGGGGTACAAAGTTTTTACTACACGTATATAGAATTGATAAATAGTATCTACATTGTGCCAAGGGAGGAAAGTACGACATTTAAACCCGCGCGATATTGTCACCCGAGCCGAAAGCGAGGATGACAAAAGCGTGGGTTGAAATGTCCTGCTATCCTCCCGTGGCACGTATACTATTTTTCATCATACCAGGACCGAAAGTTACAAATTTTTACACAACTGTATTCACTAATTTTTTATACACAAGCTTTTTTCTATGTATATTTTTTATGTAATTTTTATCATCAGAAATTTCAACTCTTAGATCAATATTATTTTATTTTACTATTATTAAAAAAGTTATTGCCGCATGTATAATAATAATATGGGTTTGAAATAACAACTGCACGGTTACCATGGTAATGAGTTATTTCAAATAGGTAACGGGAAGAAAATTAAAACAAAAATAGACAAAATTTAGACTGTCACTAATTGTGAGCAGTCTGAAATATGCATCTTTTTCCCGCAAACAAAAGAAGAAATTCAAACTTTCGGTCGGTTCGGTTCTACGAAAAATAATTTTATAACTATAGCATCAGTTATAATTTTTTTTTTTAATAAATTAAACTGTTCGCAAATCTACGTACTGCTTTGTTGTAAACTTAAGTGGGGAACCGTGTTAGTTAGTTTTGATCTACTTCCAACTTTAACACAGCTATCTCGCTTATTATTCTTACAAAACCAACAATGCATGTTGATGAATATTAACAACTAAGTACAAAATTTTGGTGTACAATAAATCCAGTTCTAATATTACGTAAAGCCATTATTATTTAATCCCGTGTTGGTCCTCGGCTCTTTTGAAGAATAGGCCAATTACCCTACGACCTGCCTGGTTTTGACCTACCTGGTAAAACCAGGCAGGTCGTAAAAGGCGACCAATTGGCTATACGAGTCATTACGATCGTGGCTACTAGGTGGTAGAGTTCTACGTTATCTCACTCAGATTTGGTACCGCTGCTTTACCTATTCCTGCCGCAATAGCGTCAGTGCTTGTCACTATCGTGATCTGGTTTGAAGGGTAAGGTAGCCGGTAAACTTATGCACGTGGCATTAGACCTCGCTACAAGATAGCAAAGCACCATTAACATCTTTGGTGTCTATAGGCGATGGTTGACTCTTTCCATCAGGAGCATTCGCTTGTTTGCTATCTTATGCTATATAAAAAATCTACAAGGCAGTTCATAAAAGATAAACGAGTGTATAAGTCAATCATCTTTTGATTGTTACTCGTTCAACCAATCTTTATTACCATAGTGACTATTAAAAGGTAGAGTTCTGTAACGTTTCGTCCATTACTTGAAATTTTCGCCTTGCCTATGCCTGCTGCATGATCAAGCAAAATAATTATCGTGCAATCACCTTATTCGCCAGATATGGCTTCAACTGAAGTCCTTCATTTTCAGAAACTCAAATTACTACTTCGTTGCACCAATTTTTATTCGGCAGAATACATTAAGGAGAATTCATGGTAAATAAATAACTCTATTCCGGAAAAAGTATTAAAAATGTCTTGATGATTAGGTTATTCGTTGGTCTGTGTCGTTTTTAAAAGAGCAGTAAGCTTTAAAAGAGCTTTGAAAGCGATATAATACATTTGAATAAATAACTAACATTTTGTGTATAAATTATCGTTTCCCAGTATTTACTTGACAGAGTACTTGACAACTATTAGTTGGTAGAGTTCTGCATTATCTCGACCGACTCCGGCACTGCTTTTCCTATTCCTGTCGCAATAGAGTCAGTGCTTGTCACTGTCGTGTTCCGGTTTCGAGGGTAAGATAGCCGGTGAATTTATGCACATGGCATTAGACCTCGCCACAAAATAGCGACGCACAATACACGATTACAGCTTTCACTCCACTTGTTGGTCAATTAGAATAGATGATTCTCCTTCTCAGCCGACTTCCCAATAAGGAGAAGATACTAACATAGCTGTATTTTTTGTGTTCATCAATTTAAAACTCTGTGATTTA
This sequence comes from Apodemia mormo, assembly GCA_036924255.1. Lineage (NCBI taxonomy): Eukaryota > Metazoa > Arthropoda > Insecta > Lepidoptera > Riodinidae > Apodemia > Apodemia mormo. The sequence goes on along the minus strand of JAUPFN010000024.1, from coordinate 6,931,791 downwards.
TGAACCGATCTTGCATTTATGTTTGTTTGGAACACAGATCACACAAATGCTAATAGACTCGGTGTTTGGCGCAAAATGCGTAGCCGCTCATTTGAGCAAATGTATGTAAATGTCTAACGTTTGTTTGACATTAAAAAAATAGAAACAGAAGAATTTAGTAGTCCTTTGTTGCAGTTTTACGACGGTTAAATTATTCCTCAAGACCTCTGAAAATTTCCTTAAAAATATTCTGAAATTCCGAATTTAAAAATACAATTCACTTAGGTAGGTATCCTTTCTCCTTTTGTTTCCTTTGTATATTTTAAGCAAATTAAGCGTTCTTATGAATTGCGGAAGTAACTTGCTTTTAGGGATCTCGGAAATGCAATAAAAAATCGATACATATCGATATCGATGTTTTTGAAAATATCAATATCGACATCAATATTTTTATTTCAAAATATCGATATATCGATATATTGGTACGATATGGAAAAAATGGGCTAATCTACTTCAGTCATTTTAGATATATTACTAGATAAATACTAATCAGTAGACATCATTTTTAATAAACACTGTAAAAACAACGATAAAAAAGTGATGTGGTGTCGCGGGACACCAGGTAGGAACGAACTTCCTTCGGCTAAACGGCACTACTCGCTTGTGTACGCGACTGTCGCGCCTACGCACGTCTCATTTAACGCTTTTATTCCACGCATTTTTCTTACGGTTTTACTATCACATTTTTTTCAGTTCGGTCGCGCAGCAAAATCCCTATCCCCTCCAAGCCTGCCGTAAGGAACTTCGTTCCAAAAATATTAATTATTTATTAACTAAACCAATATTTATCTGATACAGACATAGTAAAAAGCAAAGAGATAATACAAACCAAGTAATATAAACCCATAAAGCCTAGTCAAATACACAATTGAATGAAATTACTGAACTGAACAGACACATGTCACAATACAAGTGTGATTGGCCTAAAGGCAGAGTTGCCAAAAAAAACAACTTAAGTATCAAATTAAAAAGCAGTTAAGCAGCAAATTGAGTCGACCAAATAAAAACAAAAGAAAATATCGTTTTTCAAACAAATTTCGATATTGGAAATTTGACATCGATATATTGTTACAAAATATATTGCCCAAAAATATCGATATATCCAATTAAAAATATAGATATATGGAATAAAAAATATCAATATATCGATATATATTCGACAAGCCTACTTGCTTTAGCAAGTTATGAATATTTTGATTAGACATAACATCTAACGTTCTTGCATCTCTGCTCTCGTTTCATCTATACAAAAATCGTAGTTTCCGTTCATGGAATGCCTCAATTATACTGTACTAGCTTTTGCTCGTAGCTTCGCTTGCATTAAATTCATTTTAGGGAAGTGGCGGGCTAAGAATGAGACCAATATAACAAAAAAATGTACAGGGACATAGTAAAACGCTAATTTTTAATTTTAATTTTAATAATATTTTAATTACACTTTTACTCGACCGGAGATCGAATCCAGGACCTAGCGATTTCAGTTGAAAAGGCTAAACCCTAACCATGAGTTTTTTTTGTCTTATAAAATTGTCATACTATTTTTAGTTTTCGTCTACAGACTTTTTGGTTCCCACGAGTCACTCGTTTAATCGATTGTCGAGATAAGCGATAATCCTCATTGCCGTGTTTTACGAATCCAATAACGATTATTGCCCATTTCTAGCAATAGTAGAGACCAAAAGCTTTACGTCAGAGGCTATCTTACCTTCCAAACTTGCACATGGAAATGATTAGAGTTAACGATATTGGGTAAGAATAAGTAAATCTGTGAAACCAACATAGTCTATTCCTCTATAAAACATCAACTGGGATAAGCTGTTTAATAGGAAAATGGTCTATTATTCTTATGAGGCTCAGTCCTTAAAACATATTTCACGCAGCCAGCAATCAAATGCTATTAACACACCAAGTTACTAAATAACTATTCTGGAAGTATATTAGTTATAAACTGGAATGGGCCAACGCGTTCGTAGTACAAGTTTGTAGTGCTTTATTTCAAACTTCGATACAGCAACCTTCCTGTATCCATATTATAGTATAATATATAATAGTCACTCCTATATGTGTATGAAAGTAATAATTTAATCATCTATATTAACATTAGCTAACCCGGCAAACGTTGTTCTGTCTTTTTAACTATCTACCCCATTTTTAACTTCCCACTACGTATGTAGATAAGGAAGTTACTGATTTTACCCCGATTTTCGAAAATCGAGTTTTCATCAGATGTCCACGTTTTGAGGTCCTAGGAATCTATTCCGACTATTTTAACGATGATGTCTGTATGTGTGTGTGTGTGTGTGTATCTGTGTGTGTATGTGTGTATGTAAACATCTCATAACTTTTGAATGGTTGGACCGATCAAAACGTGAATGATGGCATTCGATTGGATTCCGCTCAACTTAGACTCCTTGAAAATTTGAACCAAATCGGCTCAGGAAATTTTGAGATATTTTGGAAAAACCCCAAAAAAGATTTTGGCGAAACAGTATAACTTTCAGATTAATGTACCGATTGAGTACAAAGCTTTATTCCTCAAAACACTACATCTAATGCATAAATATCATCAAAGTCAGTTTATCCGTCTGGGAGTAATCGTTGACGAAAAATTTTGAAAAAAAGTGTTTTTTCGATATAACTGCGAATTTTTCAACTAAGTAACCCTTTTTTGCTATTTTACGATATTTTAGTACTAAAAAACTACGTTAAATGCCGTTTCAAGAATCAAAATCGAATCTAATTTTCTAAACTTACAACTTTTCAAATATTAAAATTACGTTGTTTTTAGCAAACTTACTTAATATTTTTGAAATGATTTTCAGTCTGATACACTGATTGGCTTAAAATCTTATCAGATTTTCTCCCTTGAAAACTGTATCAAATACCGTTAATTAGATCAAGTCAGTCATTTGTTTGGGTTTTATCAATGACGAAAATTTTTGAAAAAATGTTTTTTGACGTTGCTTCGAAAATTTTTAACCTATCGACTATTTAGCTAAAGCAATATCCTAGATCTCAAAAATTAAGTTGAATGCCATTTAAAAGATGAAAATCGATCATTGTTTTCAAAATATACAGCTTTTAGCACTGCTATTTTTAACAAAAGTAGTGGTTTGAACCAAAAAAAGGCTTATATTTTTTTCTCTTTTGAGTTAAAAATACCTTAACGTAGCGGGAAGTTTCAGGGATGACCTGCAGGATCAATCGTTTACACTTTTTTTTTAAAATTTTCGTAATTGATAGATCCCAAATAAATTGACCGATGTTGATCCAATTTACGATATTTGACACAGTTTTTAAAGAAAAAAGCTGATTTAAGTTTTTTAATCAATTGTTATATTCGCCTAAAAATATTTTAAATAAATTAAAAAAAAAGAACCTTTTTAAAAACAAGCTTTTATTGGTTGTTTTTTGTAAAAGGGTAAAAATAATTTAAATTCGACTGAAAAAGCCGTTTACATTTTTTAACCTTTGAATGTAATAAGGCTGTACTTACTAATATTATAAATGCGAAAGTCTGTTTGTCTGTCTGTCTGTCTGTTACGCTTTCACGGCTAAACCGCTGAACCGATTTTCTTGAAATTTGGCATGGGTATATTTGAAGATCCGGGATCAAACATAGGCTAATTTTTTTTCAAAAATCAGTCCCTGGAGGGCTGAAATTGGGGATGAAATTTCTATTAAAAGTTATTTGGACGACTTATTAATATACTCGCGATCGAAGCTGCGCGGGTCAGCTAGTAACTATACAAATTCGAGTTCTAAAACTTCATACCATGTAAGTATTGAATCTTTGTTCACATATCACAGTCTCTAGTTTTCACATAGAAGTGTGTTAAATCCTCTTTTACATCCTGCTGTTAAAATGTAGCACGCTTTTATATGAAAACTACCCCATATGATTAATTATTTATTTAAAAAACGAGAGTGCTACCTCAAAATATTGAGTAAATATTCTTTTTCTTTTGAAAAATTTTACTTTCATAAGGTACAAATTCTATCCACAAAATAAGAAAATAAAAAAAAACGACCCACCCTAATATTGTTTATTTTTAAGAACAAGTAATCGCCTAATGAATGAAATTAGATCGTATAATTTTTATACAAGTTATAAATATAATTAAACATTTATTAGTTTGTTACAAACCTTGTTTAAAGCATTAGTTTGCAGAGTTTCATTTTTAACTTTAATACAGCCATCTACTTTATCGGACTCGTCCAATAATATTCCTCTCATATTATAGGACCAGCTGTGTAGATTAGTTTAGAAACTTGGCTCAATATCGTAGTGTCGATGAAGTTCAGCTGGACCTTAATTTAATAACCATTAAACACGTGTAAAATGTTAGATAACTCGTCTTCGGTATTACACAATTGTCCATTCATGTTTTACTGCTATTCAATTTGAATTATGTTGGCGTCTTATCAGTGACTATATATATATATATATATATATATATATATATATATATATATATATATATATATACAGCATACTGTAATTCATGACAATCGTGGGATATATTTCATACTTTCCTTCTTCGACGCTTGCACTTTTATTTCACACACACACACACACACACACACATATATATATATATATATATATATATATATATATATATATATATATATATATATATATATATATATATATATATATATATATATATATATATACATATTACTCGACTGGTTTTTTGAAGCATCTTTAGGATGTAATTAAGGTTCTTAACTAACTTTAAGTAAATAAATCTTTATTAATATACTTAACATTAGCTCTAAGCCTATCACCAAACAGGCACTTAGTATATATAAATTACGTGTCACGGTGTTTGTCCGCGATGGAAGAACGGCAGTTGGCCCATTCTTCAAGGGAGCCTGGGACCAACATGATCTATCTCATTGTAGTAAATACGTTCTTAAAAGACCATTGTTACTTTGAATAGGACACGCATATGCGTGGATTATTTAGGACATTGTGTAAGTTTTTATCCGTCCCTGAATAAGTTTAACATAGAAAACAGATTCTTTTTCAGATAGATAATATTTTGTATACAATAGGATCAGAAATGAATACACACAACTTTTTCAATATAACAAAGGGTAATTTTGATACGTAAATTATCATATCATATAAGAAACCACTTTCAGTTATTAGAGCATATATATCATAGCTCAAAGGCGCGGATGGCAATTAGTTTTTAAGGAATATAGTTTTAAAGTTCCGTATTATAAAAAAATAAATATTCACGGGACAAATTACACTGACTGATCTAACCCCAAAGTAAGCTAATTATTTGCTTCTGCAATGGGTGTTAGTAAACGATACTAATATATAGAAATACATATATAAATACAAGAATATATTTAATAAACACCCAAACCCGGAAATACAAACATTTATGCTCATCACACAAATGCTCGTCCCCGTCGGGGATCGAACCCGAGCCCCGTTGATCGCGTAGTCAGGGTCGCTAACCACTCGACCGCCCCGGTCATTATATTTATTTCGATAGAACAAATATATAACGAATATGTAATGTATTCGTTAATTTGCACAACATGGTCAATCACAAAGCACAATGAGGTCTTTGATATTGGGAATTTCAAGAAAAGGGTACACAACCTTTTTAGAAGCCATTGTCAACTCATTCTTTGAGCTGTAAGTAACCATAAGCAATGGTGACTTCCTTCCATTAGGCGATTTGCTCATTTGCTTGCAAATATTTAAAAAAAAACTGTCATAAATAGGCCTAATTAAGTTGGTGTCGACAACAATTAGTGCCGTATTTGCGGCAGAAATTATTCGGCAGTGCTCTTTTTTGAATTAATTAATAAATTAAATGCGAAAGTTTGGATGTTTGAATGGATGTTTACTACTCAATCACGCAAAAACTACTCAACGGATTTGAATGAAATTTGAAACACAGGTAGATGATGACTCGGAATAGCACAGAGGCGCGGGATCGCCTAATTATCCCAGAAAAATTAGGCGATCCCGCGGGATTCACCAAAAGCTTTTATAATGTAGCGGGATGTACGCTGCAGTTAGTATATATATAATGTAACAAACTATGCTGGAGAAGATATACAAGCTGACAACCTCTATATATAAAAGGCAAAAGTGACTGAATAATGTATCAACTCACAGGCCAAACCCTTAGGTCTAGATACTAGAAATTTCGCACACGTATTTTCCTTATAATGTAGGCATGCACTAAGAAAGGATTTTTCAAAATTCAACCCCAAAGGGGGTGAAATAGGGGATAAAATTTGTATGAATCTTTTTATTCCCTGGACATGTTTGCATTAAATTTCGTATGAATTAAGTAAAAAAAAATAATGAATTACGTATTTAAGCCTTTTTCAAAATTCGATCTCTAAGAGGTTAAAATAAGGAAAGTAGCTTATAAAGAGAGGTCAATTAAGTTCTACAGTAAATATTCACGATCGAAGCCACGGGTAACAGCTACTTGCAAGTATAACAAAAATAATCGAACGCTTTGTGGTCAAAGCCTATTCACCTTAGATAAGTCCCGGGTTCAATCTTCAGTCCGCCCAAAAATGTTATTGAGATTTTTCCAGGTTTTGTTTCGAAAATCCAAAATCTCAGTAGCAGAACCAGAGTGTGGCGAGTGGTGTGGTAGCATTTCCGTGACTCAGATGAGCACATAAAGAACTCTTCAGGTCAGTAAAATGCGGCGACGGGGATTACCACTCGTCTCACTGAACCGACAATCAGTGAATTGAGTTTGAACTAGAAGGTTTATAGACGTTCGCTCCCTAAGGTAACTAGACAGGATGATACATTTTAAAGATTATTTGATTGTTTCTCTTGCATGGTAGAGAGTTAATGTAATGTCCAAAATGCTCCCGAATCATTCTGATTCATCGGTCACAACAAATTGATTCTTATTTGTTATAGCCAATGAATCTTTAAATTTTTGTAGTTTGTCACTCTAACGTAACCTGCTACCGAAGTTTTATAACATGTAAGTTCCTCTCAAATCAATGATTTATTTAGAAACTCGTTTATCGTTCTGGGTTCAAGCGCTAGAAGCTTACAGATAAATTACTTTGATGTGAAAACTTTGTTGTCATCTTTGAATACCATGTACATTACTCACAGATTTGTCGTATCGTATTGTGTAAAAAGTTTTTATTAGCCCCAAAGCCCGAGTAGTAAATTACAGAAGTTACTTTAACTTAAAAATCCACAATACTGTTTTTTTAATGCTTCAGCCAAGTAAGGTAAGCATGCTCTACTCTCGAATTTTTTAGGGTTCCGTACCTAAAGGTAAAACGAAACCCTATTACTAAGCTTCCGCTGTCTGTCTGTCCGTCTGTCTGTCTATCACCAGGCTGTATCTCATGAACCGCGATAGCAAGAAAGCTGAAATTTTCACAAATTATGTATTTGCGTTGCCGATATAACAATAAATACTAAAAATAAAAAAAATTAAGGGACCCCCCCCTTAAATTATAACGTACAATAAACGTGTTTTTTCGTTTTTTTTTTGTGATGATGGCACGGAACCCTTCATGCGCGAGTTCGATTTGCACTTAGCCGGTTATTACATATCATTAGATGGTGGATATATATTATATATCCTAGCTGATCCGGCAAACGTTGTTCTGCCTTTTTAACTACTTTTATTTTTTTTCCTATATTTTCTCACCTTTTAAACCTTCCCTGGACTTCAACAATTAATTCAAAACCAAAATTAACCAAATCGATTCGGCCGTTCTCGAGTTTTACCGAGACTAACGAACAGCATTTGATTTTTATATATTCGCTGACTGGTTAAAATTCCCTAAATTCCAAGGTAGTTGATTCTTTTTTGTTGTTTAGCTCCCGTTCTCGTGGGATTTGGCTATGCGAGTTACTACCATCGTGACTACTAGGTGACAGAGTTCTGAATTGTCTCTCCCTGTTCCCACCTTCTTACCTATTCCTGTTACAATATCATTAGTGTTTGTCACTGTCGTGTTCCAGTTTGTAGAGTAAGGTAGACGGTAAACCTATTTATGCATTTTTTATGTCATAAGATAGCAAATAAGCAGATGGGTCTCCTGATGGAGATGAAGAAGTTAATGGTACGTTGCTATCTTGTGGCAAGTTTTAATATCACATGAATAAGTTTACCGGCTACCTTACCTTTCAAACCCGAACACGACAGCGACAAGCACTGACGCTATTGCAGCAGGAATACGTAAGGAGGTGGTACCAGACCCGGGTGAGATAATGCAGAACTCTACCACCTAGTAGCCACGATGGTAGTGATTCGCAATAATAATAATAATAATAATAATATTTTTTATTTGCCAGAATAAGGTATACAAGGTTGTCAGATAGGTACATTTCAATATAGTTCTACTTATTCTACCATTTAAAGGTGTGCAAATCTTAATTTCTTATCACTAAAATACTACATAACATTGCTAATAATTATTAGTTTAATTTTAATTTACATTTCATTATTTATTTTTAAATTAATAATATATCATTTGATTTTGTTGATTTTGTTTATTTGATTTTAATTATTAATATATTATTCAATTTAACTAACAATTTAATTATTAATTTCATCATCATATAAATATGTCTTCATCTAAATATTTATTAATCTAATCTATTATACATTCCATATTTATTATATCATTAGAGATAATCATATCACGCATAATAACTAACAAACACTAAATCTGTGTACGTTAACATTCTTATTATTATAACTATTTTAGGATCTGACTAGATATAAATTGCATTATCTTTACAATTTAAATATTCTTCCACAGAGTAGAAGCATTTTGTAATTAGCCATTTATGCAGTTGTATTTTATACCTGTTTATCGGCAGCGATTTTATTATGTTTGGTAATTTATTGAACAGAGTAATACACATATGGAAAGAATTTTTTTTTACCATTGCTAGTCTACACTGTGACACATAAAGTTTTTTGCATGTCTGTTATTTGTGCCAAGTTGTTCTGCATTTGTTTTAAAATATTTAGGGTGTTTTCTTACAAATAAACAAGCTGCCATAATGTACATGCAAGGAAGTGTTAGTATTTTCAGGTTTTTAAAAAAAGGTTTACAACTTTGCATTTGTGTGATGTTACAATGACATATGACCCTAATGCATTTTTTTGTGTTCTAAAAGCACGTATCATATCCACAGAGTTACTCCACATAAGCAGTACTCATACTTAAACTAAGTAAATATACTCATACTTAGTAACTATCATACAGCGTGAAGCTAATATAAAGGTCGGCTGCAACTGTAACATCTCTGGTATTATTATTATACTAGCTTTTGCCTGCGGCTTCGCTCGCGTTAAATTGATCTATATAAAATTTCACCCCTTCTTTAAAGGGTTGGGTGTATATTTCCAAAAAATAAGACGCACGATTTTTTGTTAGTCACAAATAGTCCGCGTACCAATCTTTAGCTTTCTACCTTGAAAATCGCGGAATGCTCCATACAAACTTCCACCTCCTATTTTAGGGAGGTGTTTAGGTTATACAATGATATAAAATATATTAAAAGATTTATTGAAGAAACTCATTTATCTTTCAACGTTTGAACTCAAGAAACTTACTTATAAATTAATTTGATGTGAAAACTTTGTAAACTTCTTCAAACACCATATAACTTATTCACATCTTTGTCATGTCGTATTGTGTAAAAAGTTTTTATTGGCCCCAAAGCTGCGCTATAAATAACAGAAACTATTTGATTCAATTTAAAATTAAGCAATATTTATTTCATACTAGCTGTTGCCTGCGACTTCGTCCGCGCGGATTTCGTTTACTCCGCACTGTCCCCCTATAGGTGATAGCGTGATAATATGTAGCCTATATGTTGACCCGACCTTTTAGTAATATTCATGCAAAATTTTAAGTAAATCCATGCAGTACTTTTTGAGTTTACCCCGGACATACATACAGACAAACAGTCAAAAATTCTAAAAACTATATTTTTGGCTTCGATATCGATTGTAAATCACGCCCCAAGTATTCTTTTAAAAAATATTCAATGTACAGTTTTGACTTTCCTACGATTTTATTATATGTATAGATAGATTAGTGGTCGTCCTCTGGTCGAAATTACTTACATTAACATGTCATCGATGTAATATTTCATACATTTTTTTCGCTATTTCTTCTCTATAGCCGCTGATTTTGGAAAAAAAACTTATCTTATGTTTAATCCTGGATTTTCAAATATCTCCATGCCGAATTTGATCAAATTCAGTTGAGCAAAGCTATAAAAGCGCAACACAGACAGATAGAAGATGGACAGCGAACAGATATACAGACAGACTTTCGCATTTAAAATATTAATATGGAAGTAAGGATATAGTAATGTTCAAAAATATAATTTATATACGAGTACTATCTAATATGAACCTGACAGACGTTGTCTTGCCAGGATATATTATAACAGCAACATGGTGATGAGCCACCAATGGCAAACCAAGAAAACCCTTTTCACCAAAAATAATATGCCAAATTTCTTCATAGTTATTCGCATTTAAAATATTAATATGGAAGTAAGGAGTAATGTTCAAAAATATAATTTATATACGAGTACTATCTAATATGAACCTGATAGACGTTGTCTTGCCAGGATATATTATACCAGCAACATGGTGATGAGCCACCAATGGCAAACCAAGAAAACCCTTTTCACCAAAAATAATATGCCAAATTTCTTCATAGTTATTCGCATTTAAAATATTAATATGGAAGTAAGGATATAGTAATGTTAAAAAATATAATTTATATACGAGTAGTATCTAATACGAACCCGACAGACGTTGTCTTGCCAGGATATATTATAACAGCAACATGGTGATGAGCCACTAATGGCCACCACCACAAACCTTTTCCACCAAAAATAATATGCCAAATTTTTTCAAATGTCAAATAGTGTTTGAGTTCAGCTCTTTATAAATACAAACATATATTATATATGTGTTTCAGCACTCACCCCGTGCTTGGGGAAACTTGAGAAACTTAAAACAACAAAGAAAAATTTTGACACACCAGGTTTTGAACGTACAACCTTCCCTCAAGCTGGGACGCTCTAACCAACTGAGCCAGTGTCGACTAGTTCAAAAAGACGAAATTCTTCTTTGCTGTGTATAACTAGTTAAATGAGTGCATCGTTACAGTTGAAATTCACATTTAAAATATTGATCAATACTTATGTGTTTCTAATTATATATGTGTTTTAGCACCCACCCTGTGCTTGAAAAAACTTTAAAAACTTACCCTACCTAAAAAAATCTACCAACTTCCTACCTACCTAAAAAAACCTGCCCTACTTAAAAATCTACCCTAAAAAAATGATTCCAAATTTTATGTTATCACTTTGTTAATGTGACTAAATAATATGTACATTCATGCGAAATTAGAGTTTTCTTGTACAAGAATCTTTAAGCTAGACTGCGGATGGACGGACATAGCAAAACTATAAAAGTTCATAGTTTACTTCGGAAAAATGGAAACGACAGTGACAAATACTGACGTAATTGTGACACACAAAAGCAAGACGATAATAAGACATCCGCGTAAGACTGATATGAAACACTTGTTTAATAAAAGTAAGTTTAATTTTGATAAGTAAAGAAATCTTTATCAGTTATTAGATTTAGATCACACATTTAAGCACATAAAATAATAAACTGAATAAACTGAGCCGACACTGAACGGGTACCTTCTAGGAAAGCGCGTTCCATCTTAGGCCGCATCTTAGCTTACCATCAGGCGAGATCGTGGTCAAGCGCTTCCCTATCGATAATAAAAAAAGTAAAGAAACCTTTATCAGTTATTAGATCACACATTAAGCACATAAAATAATAAAGTGAATAAACTGAACCGACAAATTAAACATTTCTAAGATCTCATTCACGAAGTATGATTATAAGATTATTATCTCAATTCCGTGACGCGGCTTGATTAGGAGTCGGTTTTTATAGCTCGGGAAACGATAAAAGCGATGCAAACTTTGGAGGTTGGGCAAAGTTAAGTAATTTTCAGTAACATTATCTTAATTCTGTATAGACATTAGGTTTTCTTTTATGATGCTAATTCTTAATGAAGTTATCACAAGAAATATCATTTATTATTTATTATTGTTATATAATAAGATAGCACACAAGTAGATGACTTTTCTGATGAAAAAAAAATAACCATTGCCTGTAGATACCAAGATATTAATGCTGAGTTTCTATTTCAAATAAACATTTTTCAATTCATTTCATTGCGGCAGAATCTTAATGTCCATGGGCGGTGGTGATCACTAACATCAATCGTCCCCTCCTCCATAAAAAAAAAATGTTACTGAGATTTTAGATTTTTGAGGAAAACCTCGAAAAACCTTAATAACACTTTTGCCCGACCGGGGAATCAAAATCGGGACCTCGTGATCTGACCCGAATAGGCTACCCCTAGACTACGAGGCTATTTTATGATTACAAAAGTTCTCGTAACTTATATTTAACGGAATAATCCAGTACTTTTATAGTTCCAAATGAGTTTAAAATTAGCCGCAAAATGCTAGCGAGTTCTAATTAAAAGTTTATATGAACCAATTAGAAGGTTTAATTTCAAACATGTCCCACTGAGCTTTAGTTACTGTGCGGTACATTCACGCCATACACCTTGTTTAAATCGGAGTTTTTATTTGTATCTACACATTAAAACCTTTAGCAAACACCTTGTATATCATTTTAGTACAATTACGCAAACAGTGGTTTTTATTTTTATTCATACCAATAAATAAAATTGGATTGTCCGTTTTTAATATTAAAATAATCACTTTTTTCTAAATTCATATGGATGTATACAAAGTACATATACCAAAATAACATATTTTAAAATTTTTGTCTGTCTGTTTGTTTGTTCCGGCTAATCTCTGAAACGGCTAGACCATTTTGACGGGATTTTCACTGGAAGATAGCTGATGTAATAAGGAGTAACGGAGTACTTTTATTATTGATTGTTTTCCAGGCGCAGGAAGTCGCAGGCACAGCTAGTTTGTTTTATAAGATAGCAAACAAGAAGATGGCTCTTCTGATGGAAAGAGAAACCATTGCATATAGACACCAAAGATGTTAATGGTGCCCACGCAGTGAACCCATGTGGCGGAATCGCAATGCCACATGTATAAGTCTACCAGCTACCTTGCCCTCCAAACTGGGACACGGCAGTGATAAGCGTTGACGCTATTGCGGCAGGAATAGGAAGGACGGGTATCACCCGGGTATTTGGTACCACCGCCTTTTTTTATACAATATATATCATAGATAGCAAACAAACAGATGGGTCTCCTGATGGAAAGAGTCAACCATCGCCTATCAATCAAAGGCGTTAAAGGTGCGTTGCTATCTTGGGCGAGGTCTAATGCTACATGCATAAGTTTACCGGCTACCTTATCTTCCAAACCGGAACACGATAGTGACAAGCACTGGAGCTATTGCGGCAGAAATAGGTAAGGCGGTGACACCGGACCCAGACGAGACAATGAAGAACTCTACCACCTTGTAACCACGATGGTAGTGACTCGTATAGCCAATCGTTTGCCTTTTACGACCTGCCTGGCAGAACGGCAGTTGGCCTGTTCTTCAAAGGAGCCCGGGACCAACACGCCTTATCTATTACTGCTACAATAGCGTTAACGCTTGTCATTGTCGTATTCGGTTTGGAAGGAAAGTTAGCCGATGGATTTATGCATGTAAATTGTAAATTGCTACCGATATATAATACATTTCAATTAGGGTGCAGCTACATATATCGGGCTATGGCGAATGTTCGTGCTATCGCGATATCCCGAACTGCATCGCAAAGGGCCTTGACGCGTCCTGCAGTGGGCGTCAAACTGTCGGTCCGCGGATGATATATTTAGCGCGGCCAGCACAATAGATAATATTATTATGATAAACAATAATAATAGTAGCAAACTGTAATTTTCTCATGAAGTTAACTAAAAATAAATATTTAGATATACCTATATAAATTTCCTCGTGTAACCCGTTTGCTTGCATTACGATTATGATGACTAATCAGCCCCTGTCGTTCTGCCAGGTATTTATAATATATGATATTGCACGCTTCCGCGAAATGAGGTTGTAGGTACTATACTCTCGTCTTTTTTACTCGTACCATATTCCGTTCGGCTTAACATATTTTTATTTATAACAATAACAAAGGTAACGAAAAAATCGAACAATGTAACCCAACGTCAGAGTCCAATATTACGAGTATTACCGAAGCATTATTGAGGCTTTAAAAACCGCGGGAAGCTGCGCGGGTAAGCCAGTAGTTACATAAAATTAAAGAGTTTAATGAACGGCCTCTTGTAATTTGTTTGCTTTGTCGCGGGGCGAACAAATATAACCTACGGGCCGCGGTTTGATGACCAGAGATAATACGACGTCATTATGACGTAAGCAGGTGTCGCTATGTAGTTCGGGCTAGCGCGAACTTCGCCGTAGCCCGACATGTGTAGCTGCACCATTATTAATATTGACTGAATCTTGTGGTAAGAATTGTTATTAATAAAAAGCGTATATACTCACCCCAAACTAATTATAAAAATGAATTTGTAATTCCTCGTATCAGCAATTATTATGGTAAAAGAATGCGTAGATATTTGGACCCTTTCATCCATACTTAATATTATAAATGCAAAAGTCTGTCTGTCTGTTACGCTTTCACGGCTAAACCGCTCGACCGATATTAATGAAATTTGATATGAAGGTAGTTTTAAGATCCATGGTCAAACAAAGGCAATTCTTATTCCAAAAATGTCGCAAGTGAAGCTGCGCGAATAAGCTAGTCTTAAATAAATTTAAAAACGTTGATATATCAGAATGCTTAAATAAAATAGCTTATAGGAAAAAAATGTAACAAGACAGTTTTAAAAATGTTAGTACAGTAAAAATAATTATTATACTAGCTGATCCGGCAAACGTAGTTCTGCATTTATTTCTAATTTTCCCGTTTTTTTCCAAATTTTATCACCTTTTAAACTTAATCTGGACTTCCGTGAACGTGACGTCGTGACAGTACATAAGTTCAGTTTCTCGCCTACAGAGACTTCTCGCTTACAGTTTGGCGAGTACTATAAATGTGATTTTTTGTATTGAAATGTGTAGAAATAAATAAATAAATAAAATAAAATGTGGCATTACCATCCCGCTACATGGATAGCAACGCACCATTATCATTTTTAATTTTGCACACGCACATACACACACGTACGCACACACACACACAAGCGCGCGTGTACACATACACACATACACGCGCGCGCGTGCTCATGCACACACACACGTACATGTACAACACACACACGCGCTCACGCACACACATCCACACATTCATAATTCACTGTAAAATTTTGAAATCACTTATACAAATATCTCAAAATCATTTCAAATCTGTAGCAAGATTTTAAAGGTTTACTCGTTACGTTGTCATTACTCGATCAATATTTTTACCAAGCGGTGAAAAAACGGAGGTAATGTTTTGATAAGTATGTATGTAATATATGATAATGATAATATTTGAGTATGATGCGTGAATACGTTAAGAGGTGGTATCAAACCCAGACGAGACGTTATCGAATTCTTCCTTGTTAATTGTCAAGACATTGGTGACACGTATTAATCTTAAGATTTTCTTTACTCGAAATATCTTTACATTCATAAAATTAGACAAACTTACTCAGTAGGTTATTAAATCATAAGCACATGGAATCCATTGCAACAAATCTCAGAAATTTTATTAACTCACGCCTTAGGTTTAATCAAATTTCTCGCGGTTGAGCTACGTGTGGATATATCAGCGAAAATTTGAATAATGTTATGTGATATTTCTAAACGCCGTACGCCTTGTATGGGTAGCTTGTGGTATGCCAAGTTTATTAAATTAAAATGGCCTAATATAGCGCTTGTGATTTAACGAAAATGAAAATATCTTAAACATTTCGCAGTATTAATATTTCGGTATTGTTCCGGTTGCCGAGGATAGAAAAGACCATCAATCTTCTTGTAGAGGAGTTTGTAAAAGGCGGAGGATTATTTAAATGCGTTCCTAACATCAGGACTATAATATAGTGTTGTAAGAGACTTAAACCATTCAGTCTTAAATTCGAGACTCGAGTCATTGTGCAAGATTCGAGACTATTAGTTTAGCGATCTAAAGGAAGGAGTGAGTCAATTAATTGTATCCAATGGATTGTTTTAAAATAATTTGATTATATGTAGCCTTTTTTCTTCGCAAAAGAGTTATAAATAAATAAATAATTAAATAATAAATAAATTACACTTACTGACCTAACCCCAAAATAAGGAAATTATTTGCTTGTGTTATGGGTGTTAGTTAACGATACTAATACATAGAAATACATATATAAATACTGGAATATATTTAATAAACACCCAGATCCCGAAATATAAACATTTATGCTCATCAATACAAAAAAAGCTTGTCCCTGTCAAGGATCTAACCCGAGCCCCGTAGATTGTGTAGTAAAGGTCGCTACTAATCGACCAACGGGGCGGTCAAAGTGATAAGATTAGCATTGTTTAAAATTATTAAAAAATTAAATCAGCAGGATTAGATTGTTTAACTTGATTACATCAAAAGATTCGAAGGACTCAGTTCCGAGTAATTTTTAATTTGACTCAGTCGCGAGTTTCGTAGTCATGACACAAATCTTTTTTAAAAGACTTGAAGACTTAAACTGGACTCGGATTGGAGTCTTTAAAAAGAACTGAGTCTTTAAAAAGAACTCAAGTCACATTAATCTAAGACTTCAGAACTCGAGTCTCTTACAACACTACTATAAGGCTATAGTAGTGTTGTAAGGGACTATAAAGTTATAGTAGTTGTAAAATAAATAAATAATAAATAATACACTTACTGGCCTAACCCCAAAGTAAGCAAATTATTTGCTTGTGTTATGGGTGTTAGTCAACGATACTAGTACATAGAAATACATGATTATGTATATAAATACTTGAATATATTTAATAAACAACCAAACCCGGAAATACAAACATTTATGCTCATCAATACAAAAAGGCTTGTCCCTGTCAGGGATCGAACCCGAGCCCCATCGATTGTGTAGTAAAGGTCGCTACTAATCGACCAATGGGGCGGTCAAAGTGATAAGATTAGCATTGCTTAAAATTATTAAAAAATTAAATCAGCAGGATTAGATTATTTAACTTGATTACATCAAAAGATTCGAAGGACTCAGTTCCGAGTAATTTTTAATTTGACTCAGTCGCGAGTTTCCATAGTCATGACACAAATCTTTTTTAAAAGACTTGAAGACTTAAACTGGACTCGGATTGGAGTCTTTAAAAAGAACTGAGTCTTTAAAAAGAACTGAAGTCACATTATTATAAGACTTCAGATCTCGAGTCTCTTACGAGTTTTGCATCGTTTCGCCCACGGATTTAGTACCTCAGCCTTACCTTTTTTAGACGTAATATCTTATATGTTTTTTATTGCCGGGTTTCAGTTTGGCACGAAATATAAACACGTGAATTTATCCAGGTAAAAATTTATCTTTGATACACGGGTGGAAATACATTATTATTTTTGGTATTAATAAATGTTCTTTTATCATTAATGTAGCAAGTTTTTTAGTTATTAATAAGTAAGATTTCAAGTTCAAAAGGCACCATAAAATTACAACCAAAAAAGAGAAAAATAATTATTTTATTAATTATTATTTGAAACCGCATATTATTAAGGTATCCCCGATATAAGAAGGGTATTAGGTAAGTTAGTATTTTATCTAAACATATAATAAAATCGTAGGAAAGTTAAAACTGTACATTGAATATTTTTTAAAAGAATACGTGGGACGTGATCTTTAATCGATATCGAAGCCAAAAATGTAGTTTTTAAAATTTTTGTCTGTTTGTATGTCCGGGGTAAACTAAAAAAGTACTGCATGGATTTACTTAAAATTTTGCATGAATATTACTAACAGGTTCGGTCAACATATAGGCTACATATTATCAGGCTGTTACCTACGGGGGAAAGCTGTGCGGAGTAAACGAAGTCCGCGCGGACGAAGTCGCTGGCAACAGCTAGTTAATAATAAACTTGTGATCACAACTTGGTTTTATTTTAGATTTCAGTAATTTAATATTCCAATTTTTTTTTAACAGAAACTAAGAATTTTAAGGGTTTTACATTACACATATTAGTCACGTCAACAAAGTGGTAACATAAAATATTGAAAAATATTTTTTTTTCAGGGTAGCTCCACTACATGTAAAGTGGGGATATTAATATTTTTTCTCAGTTTTGTTGGGTTGTTGTGTTGGGTTTCATTGGATAGGATTTAAAAAAATATTGTGGGCTTATCAAAACAAGTTTTCGATTGAGGTACTCGTTTGTAAAATGTTAAGCTTTTAAATGCTAATTTTTGTTAGAGTCAAATATCCCCAGCCCAGGATGGCATCTTGCTTGGACAGCCCTGGTTAAGATCATCTACTATTATGCCAGGCATTTCGTAAGCATCGTGACTACTTAGTGGTAGAGTTCCCTAAAGACTCCCTCGGGATTTTGGTACCACCTCCTTACTTATTCCTACTGCAATAGCATTAACGTTTGTCCTTGTCACGATAGGGTTTGAAATATGATGTAAACTGGTAGATTTTTGCATGTGCTATTAGCATCCCACCACCCGCCATACTCTATCCGTGTTTTAACAACGCTTATTTTGTGTCTGTGAAGACGACGGTTTCTCTTTCCATCTGAAAAGCCATCTAATTGTTTGCTACCCTCTATCATAAAAAATATGTTAAGGTGTACAATTTATTAATTTGTCATGTAAAAATTAATTACAGATTACTAAACTTTCGAAGATTAATCACTTAAGTCATACAAACTAAAGCACTACCATGATAAATGCTTCCAAAATCCGAGTTTTATTACTTGATAATTAATTTCGTAACAAACAACCTCTTTATTACCAAAAAGTTGGCGAGTGTTTGAAGAAAGTAGTTGGAAAAGTTCTCGAGGCGTTCCAACGCTGCTAAGCTATACAGGATTCGTGTTAAATACAATTTATCTTAATTTTGTATTTTTCGCGGCTTAGTTTTGGAATTTATATGTACAACTATGCTTTAAATTCCTTGATAAATAAATGTTAAATATATCATACACGTTAAATATTGTATACGTATAAATAAATGAAAATTTATACTTTCCATCGTCGGCACTTGGTGAAACTCCGTTATAATTATTGTTTTAAATTTTACACTTGTACTGTTTCACAATTGTGAAACAGTACAAGTGTAAAATTTAAAACAATAATAAATGAAAAATTTATGATCTACACTTAGATACAGTTTTTGCTCCTTTGAGCTTAAAATACTTTAACTTACCGGGAAGTTTCAAGGATGACTTGCACGGTCAACCGGTTTACAGATTGTTTTGTATGGTGTGTGTTTCAAATGAAAGTATTCTTATTATTATTCTAAACTAGCCGCAGCGTGCAGCCAGCTGCATTATAAAAGTTGTTAGCGTATCCCGCGGAATTACCTGATTTTACCGGGATAGGCGCCTGTGTGTCTAGTGGTCCAGCGTTGGCGTTGACCACATGAGGTCCCGGGTTCAATTCCCGGGTCGGGCACATAAAAAATTGTTATTTCAGTTTTCTGATAAACACAAAGTTGCCCGGAATTGGAAAGTGCCCGGTTGGCGATAGGCTTGCCACCTATCACATTTGCGGGACCAAGTATCTTCGGCTAATCGTGGGTGCACTTGTTGTACCTACGTTGTAGTTGGTACAACAAGTGCACCTCGTTGTTGTTATTGTTGTGCCTACTCCTTCAGGGATACGGGCGAGAAGATACTTTTTTGCAAAAGAGTACCTTCAATTTGACTGTTTTGTCATATTTTGTTAAAGAAGAGGGGGCAAATGGACAAGAGGTTTACCTGGTGGTAAGTGATTACCGCCGCCCATAGACAATTACACTACCAGGGGTATTGTAGTTGCGTTGCCAGCCTTTTAAGAAAGAGTAAGCTCTTTTCTTGAATGAAATAGTAGTTATTAAAAAATTTAAACTGACTTCAAATATCGACTATAGTCATACCTCAAAAACAACTGAACTAATTTTGATGAAACTTAGACTTCTTAAGTTGGATATATTTGATTTACATCCAAAAGAATTATCTCGATGTGGCTTTTATCTCCCGGGAAATTGGTGGTCAAACAAGCAAAAATACAAATATACAAACACATACATTTACGAAATATAGTACACCTGCTTGGACGACTAAATAAATGATCATACTCAAATATTATCCAAATCTAACAATATTACATGTCTATATGTCAAACTGATGACCACCTTTTTTTTTCATGAAAATTAGCTACAGGTTATTTAACTTTAAAAGTGAGGTTAGTTTTTTGTTTATAGCATAAGATAGCAAAAAAGCAGGTGGATCTCCTGATGGAAAGAGTCAACCATTGGTAAAGATGTTAATGGTGCGTTGCTATCTTGTGGCGAGCTCAATACCACATGCATAGGTTAACCGGCTACTTTATCCTCTAAACCAGAACACGACAGTGACAAGCACAGACGCTATTGCGACAGGAATAGGTAAGGCCGTGCCAGTACCAGACCTGGGCGAGACAATGGAGAATACTACCACATAGTAAATCACTTATTAGATATACAAACTGAGGCAATATTACCCTTAATGCCGGCCATACACGCTAGGATGTACCGGACACGATTTGCCTATACTGCTTAACTGTTCAGGTAAAGTTAAACTAAGTAGAGAACAAAATGTGCACAGTTATATAACGCACTCCAGTTTACCTGTTCAGTTAAACTCTGCAAACAAACCTGTCAGATATACCCTATACCATAGCGTGTATGGCCAATTTAACGCTTCCAAAATCCAAGTTTTATTACTTGATAATTAATTTTGCAACAAATAACCCCATTAATATAAAAAAGTTGGCGAAAGTTGGAAAACTTTTCGAGGCGCTCGAATATTGCTAATCTATTCAAGTTTTGTGTTAAATATGTATACTTTAATTTCGTACTTTTTGCGGCTTTCTTTTGGAATTTTCTTCCTGCTGGGCGGAACTCTAACCAAGTGAGCCACTGTCGACTGGTTAAAAATAGCGAAATTCTTCTTTGCTATGTGATAGATTCTATATACTTCTATATTCTACAGGACTTGAACTTGCTACCTTCCCTAGCAATGTATTCTGACTTTTCTACCGATGGCTTTTTGGAAGCTCTTCCAAAAAGCCATCGGCAAGACCCTAGCTCTAGGGTCATACATTCTCCTTCCTTAATGCGCTGATTTTAATATGCTGCTTAAGACCGTAGTACTAAAATGCTAGTGAGACGTTACAGAACTCTGTAACATAGTCAATATAGATGGTTGGTTTAGCGTTCCACTTTGAAATGTATTCGAAATGCAGAATACCATTAAAAACCTTAATGTCTGTAACCTATAAAAAACCTTAGTCACTGTAAAATATAATAGACCTAAAAAACCATCTTTTCTATCTTCAAAAATCTCGAATCGGGTAACTAATCGATACTAATATTATAAATGCGAAAGTCTGTCTGTCTGTCTGTTACGCTTTCACAGCTAAACCACTGGACCGATATTTATGAAATTTGACATGGATATAGTTGAAGATCCGGGGTCAAACATAGGCTAAATTTTTTTCAAAATCAGTCCATGGAGGGCTGAAATAGGGGATGAAATTTTTATTAAAAGCTATTTGAATGACTTATTAAAACATGCGCGGGCGAAGCTGCGCGGGTTATCTAGTAAAGATATATAAAAAAGAAGACCTTATAGTGTCATACCGAGAAAAGTTTACACTTTACGTGTAAAGCAATGTTACCCTTGAATTACAATAATAATTAACAAACAATTGTGAAAAAATTAGGTTGATTTTAAATTGATTAATATCAATTTAAAAATCTTATAATTCCGAAATTTTAGAGTGGAGGACTCGTCAGAAAAACCAACGTGTAGGTTTTCATCGTGTTTCTCATAATATAATCAAGCGATTAAAGTCAAAAAATAACGATTGTTATTAAGAAATGTTTTTCCTTCACCGAATCAAAATTTTCAAAGCCCCATCACTATGTTAGTTAACCGATTCGAAATCTTTTGAAGATAGAAAAGATGGTTGTCTTATCAAAACGAAGGTTTCACAAAAATTCAGCTTGTTATTAATAAAAAAAAAGTTTGTTCGTGGGACCACGATTTATATTTATCTATTTCCATCAAAATAGGTAGACTAACTTTGCATAATTAATAATTTACCTTATTAAAATAATCTTTATTAATATTATAAACGTGAATGTTGGGATGTTTGGATGGATGGATTTACTCAATCACGCAAAAAATAGCACAAAGGCTACTTTTTATCCTGGAAAAATTAGGTGATCCCATGGGATTCGCCAAACCTTTAATAATACAGAGGGCCGCATGCTACAGCTAGTCTTAAATAGCTAAAAAACTATTTCTTTTTGGTAAATAAGATAAGTACATTTAATAAAAATTTCACTTTTTAAAATTGAAATTAAAATTTACCGCGAAAACGTCCTGGGACAGCCCAGGACGTTTTCGCGGTAAATTTTAATTTGGCTTCTTAATGACATTAATGCCGAGTTCCTACAATCTATGAACTGTCATTCGTAACAGTAACCATTCGTAACTAGCTTAATAGCCGTAGCAATATCTACATTATATACTCTGTGGTTTATATGAAAATGACAACATAAAAATATTGTTTTAACACGGAGTGGCGTGACGTAGCACTTCCTGATTCGCGTATACTGTCATGTGATTTAATATCTATTTCTGCCACGGATTAAACTCGACGTGCCTTTGAAGACAATTTTCTCATGTTGTCAGTGCCACTTGAATTTACATACAGAAATACAGAGTTATAATACTTACCGATGAAATAAAATCACTCCAGAGGTATTCTTTAAGGCTTAGTTTCTTATTCGGCACGATTAAATAGCACAAAAGTACATATTTCTTTTTTACATTATAACATAATATCTAAAAGCGTTTGAAATTTACATACATTTGCTCATATAAGCGGCTACGCATTTTGCGCCCAACACTGTTTATTAGTATTTGTGTGGTCTGTGATTTCTGCCGAATTTATATCCTTAAAATATTAACTCTTATCTTTTATATTATTTTTTTTGTTATCTACATATTAGTCATTAACAATGATAATGTACTTGATTTATTCTTAGTAGAAAGAAGACTATTTATTTATTTTTCACCATCCTATGGTGTAAAAAAATAGTCAGTCTAAGATTCATCAAAAATATATCGGATTTCAACAACCCTATCTAAAACATTTCTTTGATAATTTTATTACGAATAAGTATCATAAAAAAAAATCTTACGTCTATACAGAAATCAAGATGATGTAACTGAAAATTACTGAAGTTTTCACGACCTTTGAAGTTTACATTCCTTTTATCGTTTCCCGAGCTATAAAAATAAACTTCTAATCTAGCCGTGTCATGGAATTGAGATAATAATCTGGTAATCATGTTTCGTGAATGAAATCTTGAAAATGTTTAATTTAATAAGATTGTATAATACTTAATAATATATTTACTAGGTAATAGAGTTCGGCATTGTCTCGCTCGGGTCTGGTACCACCGCTTTACCTATTCCTGCCGCAATAGCGTCAGTGCTTGTCACTGTCGTGTTCTGGTTTGGAGGGTAAGGTAGTCGGTAAACTTATGCACGTGGCATTAGATCTCGGCACAATATAACAACGCACCATTAACATCTTTGATGTCTATAGGAGCCCGGTACCAACACGGGTAAAATCTATTGTGTAGAATATGCAAACGTTTAGGTTACGTGAGGTTATTTTTTTCCCGTCACATCTTGGGTAGGCAGGTATAAACAGGTAAATCGACTGGAGTAACCTGCCTACCCAAGGGTTGTTTTTTTATAGAAAAAAGCGGCAAACGAGGAGGAGGCTCGACTGATGGTAAGTGATAATCACCGCCCATGAACAGCCACATTTCAAACAAAAGTTATGAACATTTTTGCGCATAGCAAAATTGTTTGATATTGTTTTGAGCCGTTATAAATAGGGATGCAAACGATACATCGATTTTTTCAAACATCGATATATCGTTCATAAACATGGATGTTTTAACATCGATGTTGAAACCCTAAACATCGACGATTCATCGTTTTTCATGAGCAATGTTTTATGAACGATGTTTTATCATATTATCATTTTCCCCACGCTCTCAAGTAGCGCAACAAAGTACAGAAGGTCTTGCAGCTGCGTTGCTGGCCTTTTAAGAAGGAGTAGTCTTCTTGAAGGTCCCTAAGTCATATCCGTTCGGAAACACCCCCGCCGGTAGTTGATTCCACAGAGGAGTAGTGCGTGGTAAAAAGAGCCTAGAAAATCGCAGGGTTGTGAATTTCCAGACATCGAGGTGATGAGAATGGAACTTTGAATTTTGCCGCGATGTCCGATGATAAAAGAACACTGGCCACGTTTCATACATCGCTTGGACTCGTAAATTGAATATCATGTCTTATAACGAAATTCGTGTCAGAATTTTATTATTTAAACATAAGGGTCATTTACAAAGGTCTCTAAAGAAGTATTAATAAAAAAATATTTTAACTTTTTATATATTACTGACATTTTGCAATACGAGTTGTCGGTTTTGTTGTATTTAGATTTATCACAATAGTATCTTAATGGACAAATGAACTAAAACATTCTATATTTCGATAAATAAAATGAAATAACAATATATAATTACTTTTACTACTTTTTTTCTAAAAATTATTTAACAGCGGTGACGAGACCACCGTTTGATACTTTTTGATGGACAATTCTATTCACAGAGGTGCTCCTCCTTTTACACAGGAACATTCAACATGGCGGAATTGTTTTCTTTTTCGTTATTTAAGTCGAACTGCTCACTATATTTTTTTAATACATCTTTCGAGAATTTCTATATAAACTAGAGAAGTTTATATTGAAAAAAATTACCTATTTTTTAAAAAATATATATTACGATCTCAGAAAAGATAAAGGCCATTGTGGCCAACCTTCTTTAATCAATCCAAACCGTTCGTCGGAACACTCTCCATGATAGATGCGGTAAAAGATGCCAAGCAATTGTAACGGGTAAAAAAAATCAACATAACGTTTGTATACTTTATAAGCTTCATACTTTCGACTGGTATGGAATTTATCTATTAATAACCTTAATCTCCGTGTAGGTTCCGGGCTCCTTTGAAAAAAAGACCAACTGTCGTTCTGCCCGGCAGGTCGTAAAAGGCAACCGATTGGCTATGTAAGTCACTACCATCGTGGCTACTAGGTGGTAGATTTCTGCATTGTCTCGCCCGTGTCTGGTACCACCAACTTGCCTATTCATGCCGCAATAGCGTCATAGCTTGTCACTGTCGTGTTCCGGTTTGGAAGGTAAGGTAGCCGGTAAACTTATGTATGTGGCATAAGACCTCGCGACAAGATAGCAACGTACCATTAACATCTTTGGTGTCTATAGGCGATGGTTGACTCTTTCCATCAGGAGACCCATCTGCTTGTTTGCTATCTTAAAATATAAAAAAATATATTAAAAAAATCCGTAAAATTTTCACAACAAATACCTAATTATTATAATCATAATCTGCATTGAAATTTCTTAGTCAACAGCGTAATGGGCTGTCGCCCATTTGATGAGTACATGAAGTACGAAACGCTTTGTCATAAGCTAACGATGTTGAGTTTCGGCTTACGTCTAGACCAGCACAGAGGCTGGATGACCTATTGGTCTCTGGTTTCCCTCTTAGCTGACAAATCCCCAACAACTCAGTCCGGCCTTAGCTGTGCCAAGCCGTGATGACATATTTTATTAGATGTAAAATACTTTTCATCCAATAACTAGCTCGGTCAAGGTCATCTTAAAGTGGGATCCAATGTGAACATCAGAATGGACGGTCACTACTGATATTTTACATCGAAATTATTATAGGAAGTTGCTTCCTAGTTGCTACTAGTTGCTACTAATCATTAAATAGTTGCTACCTAAGAACAGAAAGAAATAAACTACGATTTAAGGTGATCGGTCATTCTGATATCAAAATGGCTGGTTACCTATCCAGTGATCACAAACTGCGCAAAAATTATGTTTGATATCAGATTTGCTCATCGGATTTTTCAGGAGTATAGATTTTAATTTAATCAAATGATTATAACTTTTTACCCTTAAAAGCTATAAGGTTCAAAACGATACAAATAAACGTAGCAGTTCGTAGCAACTATTACTTAAAAATAACTCGATTTATTTTGCGCAGTTTGTGAACACTGAATAGGTGACCAGCCATTCTGATATCAGAATGACCGGTCACCTTAAATAGTACCTTATTTCTTTTTATTCTTAGGTAGCAACTATTTAATGATTAGTAGCAACTAGTAGCAACTAGGAAGCAACTTCCTATAATAATTTCGATGTAAAATATCAGTACCTAGTGACTGTCTATTCTGACGCTCACGGATCCAATACTATAAGTAAGAATCTAATATTGACACAATCGATAGTTTATTTTACAAAATATTTGGAAAGTATAAAGAACAGCTCTCCTTAGAAACGGGGAGTGTTTAACTTGGTATCGTGTAAACTCGACTTCTTTGCCAAAACTTTTCTGGAACCCGGTTGTTCGAGCCCAAAGTAAAGAAAACAAATGTTTCAAATAGCGTTTACAAGTCCGTAAATGCGTCGTTATAAATCACGTTGTTATATACGATACTAACGTACGATTATAAATTACATAATAAATATGCCATAATACTAAACAGCAGCTCGGGGACTGCATTTGTAGCAGACGATTTATTTTAATTATAATGTAACGTATAGGTTGTAAAGTATTATCAGAATTATTAATCTAACTTCAGCTAATCTTTATTGTTCTATAATACTTCTAATTATTCTGTCTATACATATTTGCACATGAGAAACTTAATATATAATTACTATACGTTTATTTTATTTTTTATTACTATTATACGTTTATTAATATACGTTTTATTATGGTTCTGTACCTTAAAGGTTAAACGGAATCCTATTACTAAGCCTCCACTGTCTGTCTGTCCGTCTGTCTCTCTGTCACCAGGCTGTATCTCATAAACCGTGATAGCTAGAAAGCTGAAATTTTTACAAATTATGTATTTCCATTGCCGCTATAACAAAAACACTAAAAATAAAAAATATATATATATTTAGTATTTTTGTTTGTGGGTGTCCACTGTCCCGTCCCCATACAATAAACCTGTTTTTTTTCGATTTTTTTTGCTATCATGGTACGGAACCCTTCGTGTACGAGTCCGACTCACACTTGGCCGGTTTTATTCATTTAATAAAAGCTTGGTTCTTGAAAACTTCTTTTAATTTAAATTTAAATCTAATAATAATCTAATACCTTTAAACGAGCAATTCTTGTATATTATAATTGGAATCTCGGAATCGGCTCCAACGATTTTCATGAAAGTCACAAATTAGGGGTTTTTCGGGTCAAGGAATCGATTTATCAAGGTTTCAGGTCCAAGAAAAGCTCGGTTCCCAAGATATGGGTATGTGAAAAACCGAGCAAAGCTCGGTCAACCAGGTACAGGAAATTTTTTTTATTTATTCTTTAGGAATCGATTTATCAAGGTTCCAGGTCCAAGAAAAGATCGGTTCCAAAAATATGTGAAAGACTGAGCAAAGCTCGGTCAACCAGATATTTAATATTATAAATGTGAAAGTTTGGATATTTGGATGGATGAATGGATGGATGGATGTTTGTTACTCAATCACGCAAAAACTACTGAACAGATTTGAATGAAATTTAACACACATTTTTATCCCGGAAAAATTAAGTGATCCCGCGGGACTAGCCAAATACTTATATAATACAGCGGGCTGCACGCTGCAGCTAGAATAATGTAAAACTAAGTATAACATAATTTTCATCTTATTACAAGAGGGCTCAAGATTTTATGAAAGAGTATCCACCTCCTTTCCTTTCTTTGGAGTTGCTAAGTTTTAACAATTCTACAATAATTGTCTTAAACAGTATTTTCTCCTAATTAAGTAGTCTCGTTATATCTAACAATAGTTCTTAAACTAAGCTTTTATAATAAATTGAAGGGCTTACTTAAGCTTTTCTTCGCAATACAGGGAACTTCTTCACGTTGGAATTATCGAAACTTCGATATTTGTTCTATTACAATAAAAATAATTATTTTTATACTAAAACTACATACTGGCTATAGACAGATGGTCACAAATTCAAATCCTGCGTGTCGATAATTTTATTTGTTGTTTTTAAAGTTTTTCAAGTTTTCCCATGTACGGGGTGAGTGCTATAACCCAAAAATAATTAGAAACACCGAAGTACTGATCAAAATTATAAATGTGAATTTTTTTGTATTTTTTGAATTAACATTTTTTTTAATTATAATGTCGTGTAGATTTTACGTTAATATTCATATTTTTTTTTGAAAACGCAGCTTATATTGTGCTTAGAAATCAGAATCAGAAGTACTTTATTCAATAAAACTTTATTCAACTTATTTTGATGCGTTAACATTTTTTTAAGCTACTACCGGGTTGGAAACGCGTCCACATAATAATAATACATAATAATAATAACTATTTATTGTACACCATACTTAAATGAAAACAATATGTACATTAATATGCTAACATGAAAGATATACAAAATGGCGGTCTTATTAGTATATGAGCGATTTCTGCCCGACATCCAGCAAAGGGAATTGTGCAGCTTAGTAACTCGAGTGCACGATTGTTATTTAAATTCAAAGCTAATAAATATATCTATCTATATATGCTAACATATCTAATTGGAAGATAATTATGGAAAAAGAATATACATTTATTTATCTTTCACAATTTACTATAATAAATCCTCACCTATTGGTTCTAACACGATGACAGGTAGTATTCATTCACGAGTCTTTTGAAGGAATTGATATTCTCCGCAAGTCTGAAACGAGGTGGTAATGAATTTCATAGTTTCATAGGAGTGATAGCAAAGGATAAACCGTAATATTTCTAAAATATAGTAGTTTAAGCTTTAATTTTTTGTAAGATCGAGTGCATTCATCCGGGGGGTACATAAAAGTGAATCATACCAAAGTTAAGGTATAGAACCATTAACAACCTATACTAGATAAATAATGTTTGATTTTTTTATAACATTAGCAGAGAATAGATGTATTAATAGGAGATGTATTACTCTTCGTCTATGACATTAGTTAACAAGCAAGCAGATGACTCTCCTGATGGAAAGAGTAACCATCGCCTAAAGAAACCAAAGATGTTAATGGTGCGTTACTATTCGTGTGGCGGGATGGCATGCCACATGATTAAGTCTACCGGCTACCTTACCCTCCAAATCGTAACACGACAATACCAATTGACGCTATCGCGGCAGGAATAGGTAGAACGGTATTACCATATACCCGGGCGAGACGTTACAGAAATCTACCACCTAGTTGTCACGATCTGCCGTTCTGCCAGATAGGTCGACGACTTACCTGGCAAAACGGCAGTTGAACCTTTCCTCAAAGGGAGCCAAGAGCAACAAGGGGTAACATGACTTCGATGAAATGACAGACTATTTTCATTTATTTTATTTATTTTTATTATAAACAAAATCCACAACATAAAATTCAAAAAATACGCCAAGTAAACAAACCAAACATCAGTCAATTATGGATTTTCGTAACGTTACTGATACTTTTTAAGAGTGAATTGACAGTAAAAAGTACAAAAAAACAAATAACAGAAAGAATTAAATAATACGAAAATGAAAATAATATTTTAAAAATAAAAACATAGTTTTTTTTTATATCATACGATAGCAAACAAGCAGACGGGTCTCCTGATGGAAAGAGTCAACCATCGCCTATAGACACCAAAGGTGTTAATGGTGCGTTGCTATCTTATGGCGAGGTCTAATGCCACATGCATAAGTTTTCCGGCTACCTTACCCTCCAAACCGGAACACGACAGTGACAAGCACTGACGTTATTGCGGCAGGAATAGGTAAGGTGGTGGTACCAGACCCGGGCGAGACAATGCAGAACTCTTCCACCTAGTAGCCACGATGTTAGTGACTTGCATAGCCAATCGGTCGCCTTTTACGACATGCCTGGCAGAACGGCAGTTGGCCTATTCTTCAAAGGAGACAAGGACCAACACGGTGAGAACTTGCTATTTCAGATTAAATAGAATGTAATTATCAGGCAGATTGCCGTAAACTATAAATGTTTAGGTTGTGTAAGGAAATTCACGAATTCAGGAACTTCAGCTGTTTCATTCAGACGCTACCGCATCTTTATTGGTGACCCACAAAAAAATCAATTCAGTGGTTTAACCGCGAGAGCATAACTTATAACAACTAGAAATTTAATATATACTTTCGTATTTAATATTAGTATAGATTTTAGCATTTTAATAAACTAGATCTGAAATCAAGTTTTTCTTCTTTTATACAAGTCTAACATAATAAAACGAATGTTTATTGTTGCAATATTAAATCAGTTCTTCGTAAAAATATCTTAAAATGTTTTTCTTTGAGTTGTACACACTTCTGGAATCTTTCATTAAAATAGATTGCACTGTTGAGTGAATTCAAGTGAAAACAATGTTCATAATAAATAAATAGGTTTCATTTAAGTTACAAAGACTATTCCATTTAAGAGATCTTCAAACAAAATCCTGATTAAATCCATTTCAAGTAAGAAGAGATATAAAAAATAAGTTATTCCATTCAAAAGAAATTCGCTAAAGCAATATAGGCGCGTTCGAGATTGCAAAGTGAAAATGAAACTAAAACGAAACAATATCAGTTATGATAACTGACTATTTAGCTTCGCAAGCTTTGGTTTGATATTAAGCTATAAAAATGTAACTATAATATTGTAGTTTTCTCGTTAATACATTTTTTTTTTGGATAAGTTATCTTACATTGTATCTATTCAGAAATCGGATATCAGAAGGCAAAATAACTTGTGAAAAGTTTATTCAATAACTTTCAAAAACTACGTCAAATGCCGTTTCAAAATTCGCAATCGAATCTAATTTTCTAAATTTACAGCTTTTCAAACATTAAAATTACTTACGTTGTTTTTACCAAACTTATTATTGTTGAAATAACCTTTACGCTAATACACAGATTGATTTAAAGATCTAATCAGTTTACCGTTAGCTTACCGATCATTGTATGAAAATCGATCAATTTGTTTGGGATTTATCAGTGACGAAAATTTTGAAAAAAATATTTTTTGACATTGTTTCGAAAACTTTTAACTTATCAATTATTTAGCTAATGTAATATTTTAGATCTCAAAAATTGAGTTAAAATCCTTTCCAAAATATACAGTTTTTCCAAATTAAATTTTTAACAAAATAGATTTTTGAACTGAAAAAATTAAAAAAAAGCATCTTCACGCCCATATCCCTGAAGGGGTAGACAAAGGTACAACAAGTGCACCCACGATTAGCCGAAGATACTTGCTCCCACAAATGTGATAGGTGGCAAGCCTATCGCCAATTTTCGTCTGGATAAAAACCACCCCTTCCCTGAAAATCAACAAAAAAGCCGAAATTTTTGAATTTTATTAAATAACAATTAAATTTAAATAGAATAATTAGTGTAAATAGATAAATAAATAGTAACTTACCGCTGTGCTGCCAAATCCTGAAAAATTTGGTACCACCGCCATACAAAAATTCTGGAATAATAAGGGAAAATCGTTCAAAATACACATTTTTGGAGCCAGGCTGGTACCTTCCGGCCCGATTGGAAAAATTTTTAGTTCTGCATAACCGTCTCGTCGAGCCCGATCTTTGGACACCTCTCCCGTTGGAATCCGACGACAGGAACATTGAAAATTTGGCCCTCCCGCCCTCCCGTTTTCGTCTACTTACGTAGACTTTTGTAGTACTGAACAATTTTGACTTGAATTTTCTTTGCCAATTTGATAATTATTATTGGACAGGAGTCCGCAGACTCCCCAAACGAACCCAATAAGGGCATATATACACATATTTAGCTCTTAAGTTGCTATTTTAACGTCCTTTACTGGCTAAAGGGGTCATTATTCTTAAGTGTACATTA
Organism: Apodemia mormo; assembly: GCA_036924255.1. Classification (NCBI taxonomy): domain Eukaryota; kingdom Metazoa; phylum Arthropoda; class Insecta; order Lepidoptera; family Riodinidae; genus Apodemia; species Apodemia mormo. Next base: position 6,899,517 of record JAUPFN010000024.1, on the reverse strand, counting down.
CTTTAGTATTAGGCTTGACAAATAAATATACATATATACATAGACTGGACATAAAATACATAGGTTAAGGGGCTATAATTTGATACAATTTGATTAAAAACCAGTGGACAACGAGCCCAAGCAAGGGATTAATTTATAAAATTTTAAAAAATTTTTAAGAAAGAAATTATACAACTTTTACAATCTTTATACAACTATATACAATCTGACGCGTTCCTCGTCTAAAATGGAAAGAACACCCACTAAACCCAGGAAATCAACTGATCAGGACAGAACAAAAATGAGAGAAATCGAAGGAGAGCAAAACAAAGGAGTCGTACGAAGATTAACCGGAGAATGGGAATCGGAAAGAAAAGGAGAATCGTCTAAGCCATCACCTAGGACATCATTGAGCCCTAATAGCAAAGCTTTGGCATTATATAAATCTAAATTAAGTTACTTGGGTGCACCAACAAGTAGACTTGACCAAAACAGAGTAGATCGTGCAAATACAATTCGCATTAAAATTGCAAAAGTTTTAAGCACCTCAAGGAATATGAAAACAGACATCAAAACTGAAATAGAAAGATTAAATACTGAACAATACGACATAGTCCTAAAATATGATAAACTAATAAAAATGCTGATGTTTGACAAAGACAGACCGACAGAACAAAACTCAAATCTTAATCAAAAAACAAAAGATGAAAGCGAAGATGTATCAAATTTCAGGAAAATATTAGAGGAAAATAATAGAATTATCAAGGAAAGTAATGAAAAATTAGAAAAACTAAAACAAAGTATTGAAGAAAATCACATACAACAGAAAAAAGATAATATAAATACAATCGAGAAAAATAGAGAGTACATAGAAAAACTTCAGCAAAGTATAGTAAAAACACAAGAAGAACATAGGGAAGATAATAGCAAAAAGTTAGATGAGCTTAGACGTTGTATAGACGATAAATACGAACAGATAGAAGGGCGCACTTATGCGAGTGTAGTAGCAATGCCCGGCGGAGGGAGAAAACTCCCCGAACGGACTGCTCTACACTCGATAGTCGTAACATCGAGAGAAGAAATGGACACAGGAGAAGACATTTTGAAAATGGTAAGAAACACAATTAAAGCAAAAGAACAAGGTATCACAGTAGAGAGCGTAAGAAAGGCTAAAGACAGGAAGATAATAATAGGATGCAAGACCGAAGAGGGAAGAAAGATAGTGAAGGATAGACTCAAAAAGGCGGAAGATAAGCTCCACGTGGAAGACGCTGTTAACAAAAAGCCTCTCGTGGTCCTCAAAAACGTGCTGGAGTGCAACACAGACCCCGATATAATGGCGGCTCTGCAGAAGCAAAATAAGCACATTTTTGAGGGCCTCTGTGAGGAAGATTGCTCAGTAAACATATTATTTAGAAAAAAGACCAGGAACCCCCAAGTGAGCCACATAGTGGCCAGAGTCGCTCCAACGCTATGGCGGCGTATGATTGACTCTGGCCACTTACACATAGACCTGCAAAGAGTGAGAGTGGAAGACCAATCTCCACTCATACAGTGCTCTATGTGCCTCGGTTACGGACATAGCAAGAAGCTATGCAAGGAGACCGTACCGAGGTGTGGCCACTGTGGGGGTCCCCACGTGAGGGCAAAATGCGGGGAGTGGTTGTCGAGCGCGCCACCAACGTGCACCAACTGCTCCCACGCAAAACTTGACAAAACTGACCATAACGCCTTCAGCGAAAGTTGCCCGATCAGGAATAAGTGGGAATCGCTAGCCAGAGCCACAATTGCCTATGGCTAACGATGACCCTATGTTCCAACATCAAACAATAGTTTAAATAAATATAAATAGACTTAATAATAAAAACTGTGTGTAAATGGGAGGCAGACGGAATATGATGGATTTCATATTTAAATATATGAAATTCAACATACGAAGTTTGAAAGCTGTTGCACTACAAACATAAAATGTAAACAAAATGTAGACAGAATTAAGAAAGAAAGAACGAGTATATATATATGTGTATATGAAATAGTATGTATATTTATAGAAATAAATATAGATATGGATATACAACATTATGTATAGATGCGTGACACTTATGAAATAGCAAAACAGTAAATAACAAACAATGATGTAATACCTATATCAACATATTAATTAATAGTAGTAAGATGAACATAAAAATTGTATCTAACACAAGAATAAAAACCATATATACGTAATTACATATTGAATGTAATACATATATATTGTCCTATATATAATCATCAATAGAACATAAATGTATACAGAATATTCACGGCAAATATGCTATAAAAATGGAAGAAGGGACAATGTTAGCTATAAGTATAGAATTAAGATAATATTACAATGTGTTAGAAAAATCAAAAAGAAATACAGTAAGAAACAATAATGTAAACAAAATATGAATTTAAAATGCTGTAACAAATATGGATAAAATAAATAGTAAAAAAATATATTGTAAATTAGAAAAATGAATAGAAAAGAATAAACATTACATATATATGTAAATATATGTAATGAAATCATAAATAAAAATTGTAATTAATTAAAAACATAAAAGATATTTAAAGGCTCTGTGAAACTTTTAGACAGAGGAACTAGAATTAAAAAAAAAAAAAAAAAGCCTATCGCCAACCAGGCACTTTCCAATCCCGGGCAACTTTGTGTTTCTCAGAAAACTGAAAAAACACTTTTTTATGTGCCCGACCCGGGCCCGACCTTAATTTAGCGAAAAGTTTCAGGGGTGACCTGCAGGGTCAATCGTTTACAGATTTTTTTATGTTAGATCACGCATAACTTTTTACAATGTAGTCCGATTAGAAACAAGTATTGAACACATTCTTCCAGTATATATAATCTTTTACCAGCCAACCTATATATCGCAATATATTTTATCGCTCGAAATCATTATGGAACAGAGGCTTATATTCTGATAATTCCAGCATGTAGAAGTTTTTTGTAATGCAGAAAAGCTTTTGTAAGCACTTCAATTTGTTACAGAAGCTTTATTTCAGTGTTATTGTTAGATATTATGAGACTACTTAAATGACAAAGCCCCGTATTAAGCAATTGTGCAATTGTTCAGTTTTTCTGAAAAGTTTGGGTTTATGTGTAGAATATAAATGTTTACGAGATCCAAAACAATAAAGCAGCGGTCGTAAAGAGATGGCAGCACTTGCTATCAACAAAGATATTAAAATTTGTAAAATTTAAACGTGATACGCCTCATGACACCTATTTAATAATTTAAAATGTAATTAAACAACACAAAAACTAGAAAGTAAAGTAAATTAATAGGAAACTGTTAAAAAAATAGTACCGATAAGGTGTAATCGTGGCACATCCATACTACAGACATCCGGACGTCCATGGTAAATAATCAAATTACGTCAGTATAAAGGTTTATAATTTCCGTTATATTATTCTCTTAAACATATTTGTAACAAGCTATTTAATCTAAAAGGCTCAAAACGATATGCGGCATGGCGCCAAAAGCGGCGCGATTTAGCGCTCTGACACAGCTCCCCGCGCCGCTGTCATCCAGTTCACTACAATAAGAATCTATAGGTTAGATTACGCCACTCTTGCTGACCCGCCACAGATCCAGTTTGAGGCCTAGCATTTTATTATCCTACGATTTAAAAAAAAGACTTCTTAGGCGTGACTTGAGAGCAACTGTGACAGAAGTTTTTTTGGGTCAAAAGAGCACTTGACGCGGTTTCCATTATATTAAAAACGTATAATATAGTGAGTGTATGTGATACATGTAGTGCATTTTACAAGCTTATTTTACCATAAATTGATGAGTTCTTTGATGAGTTCAATTTTGTTTTTCAAAATATCATGTATTTAATGGCTTCAAATCCAGCCAGAGAAGTAGTAAAACCAACATATTATATAAGTTTTATAAGTACTTATAACTTATAAATATAATTAATAGGACGAGGAAATCTTTTTTCTCGTCCTATTAATTGCATTTACAATTGATAGAACTATTTGCAATTGATAAAATAATAAGTGAAAATTATTTAAAAAGAGAGAGTAGTAAAAAGGAACTTTATTTAACAAAAAAAAGTGTTACTTCAATCGCGCGTAAAAACTACATGCAACTATTTTTTTTAATTTCAGCTTTCAGATAGCTTAAATTATCTGTATTATGGATATTTTTTAGTAAAATTGCGTAAACCACTTTTGATATCTACAGGCGATGATTACCTCTTCAAGAGTCATTTGCTGTCATATGATTTAAAAAGGAATAACGTAAATCTTTTTAAAGAGAAAATTGCATGAAAGTTACAATTGTATTGAACAAATTAATGGAAAATGTCAAATAAAATATAGTTTCAGTTGACATAGAGAAGAGACAAATTTTATTTTTCATTGGATTATAAAAGTCACGTACGAAGCAGTCGGTGAAACAGATTTTCCATTCCAAAATTACTCTTAGACGTTTAGTATTACGGACTATATTTGCCTGTACTTGCTTAATTTTACCACCATAAGAAAAGTTTCTTGAAAAGAAAGCCGGGCTTAGACGGTATCCGGTTACAAAGGCGCTGAGTTCAAGGGGAGTCAACCAAGCGGATATTTCGTAAATTGTTGCTTCCGAATGCTTTGTAAGGTGAAAAATTCTTTGTGTTTTGTTTTACTTTGCCTGAAATGTATGATACTGTGACTAGCTCTTAGAGTAACGCTAATGAGATAATATGTTATAGGAAGTACCTACCTTAATGTACACCCATCATGAGTATTTAGGTATGTAGTCTTAAAACACTTCTACTGGATTACTTCGTTTTATTTTGTAACACTAACAGTTCAATCATTTGATAGTTTTGCCTGGAAAGTTTATGGAAGTTTTAAAAATTGACATTTTTATAAAGTTTGATGAGCTCTTTCCGAATTTTAACTTTGTCATCTCGTATCTTTGCCACTCACGCTACCATGTTGGAGTGGGAGGAGGGCAGTTTCTCTACCGTATATACGAGTACTTTCTGGCTCATTTTACAATAAAAACACTTTTAAATAAACGAAAGTTCAGAAAATTACTTACAATTTATGTCTTGACACTTGTTTTTAACCGACTTCAAAAAAGAAGGAGGCAATCAGCAACAAGCAGCTTCAATCAATACGAAGAATACTGAAAAAAAAAATACAAAAATGTGTTCAACAGAATTCCTAAACTAAATGGTCATGTGAATTAATGTAGAATTATCAATTAAGCTAAAAGGCATCAACATCTTTAATTTCAAATTGACACCATATAATAGTAGAAAATGTTTGGTAGCTTAATTAATTTTTAACAACTTGTAACAGCCATATTCTTGCAAATAACTATTTTCTTTCTTTCTTTCAAAAATTTTATGTACTTGTTCAAGACTTTCGTCAACGATGTCTGCCCGCGTGTGTCTGCCGGTTAAGTATTAAATTGGCTTGGCACCGACTTCAAACCTATTAATAAATAGCACATATAAATAATAGGTAGTATTTAATTAATATTAAATATTTATTATTTTTTAGTTTTTTAGTTTTTGAAGTAAGTTTTTTTTAACGTAGTTATTTTTATTAAAACTTACTTGCTACTAAAAAGTCGTGCGTTAAATTCTAATATGTGCTTATTGTAAATTAAATTAATTTGATAACTTCGGCTGACGCTATTTTCTTGAAGCACTTTGAGGCCGATCTCATTAATCCCTTTCATTTGTTTGGATGTTTAGATATTTGTAAGTCAATCACGCTGAAACGGCTAGACTGATAGGGATAAAATTTAGCATACATGTAGACGATGACCTAGAATATCATAAATGATACTTTATCGAAAAAATATCACGAGCTTACCAATACTTTTTAGAATGCAGTGTGCTGCAGGGTGTAGCAAGTATTTAGCAATATGGATTTTCATTTGTAGAATTGGGACTAATGGAAAAAACACAAAAAAACGATGTGCCTTCTTTGCAATTAATTGAAGTAATAAAATACAAAATTTAGCATCGATAAAGCCTTTACAAGTTGCTAAATTCCTTTCATCAAGTTGAAAAGAGCTGGTTAGCTTTCAACGGCTGCACAGATTTTATTGAATCAAGCTAAGAAACATCTCGCACAATAGGGCTTTCAAGTAAAAAATAGCAACTAAATCGGACCATCCACCAGGGCGCTACGATGCACGGACAGATACACAGAAACACCTCTGAAACTTATAACAACCCTCGTTTTTGCGTCGGAGGCTAAAAATAGTAGTATAAATTTTAATACAATATAGTATCTATATAATTTCCATTGGTAATATGTTTGTGTTATTCTGATTCCAACCCTGGCATACTAGTGAATAAAACAAAAGTATTCTTTTGTTTTATTCGCTCATCACACCGCGCGTCACGGCCGCGCGTTTTTCCGCGCCGCAATTCGCGTCGCCGGTAGCTGTAGCATACTTCATACAGTTTCCTACATTTGTTTTTGCTCGTCGTTTGTATTTTGCAGGCTTGCCGTTAACCGTAGATATTTAGCACATAATAGGTATAATATGGAACTGCCACCACTATTAAATACATATATGCCATAATGCCTGCCTGCCTGCCTGCCTGCCATACATACTACTGCCAACACTGGACCGAAACCTATATTTAATAAAATGAATAGGAATCAAAAAGTTTTGTAATTATTGTATAATAAAAGTATAATAATATGAAATAGTGGATAAGGTTATCAACATTTTAACCAAATTTTAACGAAGTGTCAAATGACAAATCGATAAAATGACAGCAAGACGTTTCGATCGATAGAGAAAATAACTACCGTCGAGTAAAATTGATCATTTTCTCTTCCTTAGAAGTATCATGTCGAATCAAGTGTCAAATGCGTTAGCGAATCGAGAAAGTGACATAAAAGTCGAGAAAACGAGGTCGATAAAATTTTATCGTGTTGCTTATCCTAAGCCTGCTGAACACGTGTTTGTTTCACGGCACGATCATATAGCGTAAAGTATGATGCCAATGCACTAAATTAATGTCTAAAAATAAAACACAATGAATACACAGAGGTTATAATGTTACTGGATCTAGCTAAATATTTTAAATGAATAACCTTATTAGCACTTGATTATTGAATACAAAAACACAGCGCGCACATTATCATGGCTAAGCTCATACTGAAATAGAGCCTTCCATGCAAAAAATTGTTGACACGAGACAGCTGTGCAAACAAACAATAAATTAAGTTTGGATGTTTAGATATTTGTAAGTCAATCACGCTGAAACGGCTAGACTGATAGGGATAAAATTTAGCATACATGTAGACAATGACCTAGAATATCATAAATGATACTTTATCGAAAAAATATCACGAGCTTACCAATACTTTTTAGAATGCAGTGTGCTGCAGGGTGTAGCAAGTATTTAGCAATATGGATTTTCATTTGTAGAATTGGGACTAATGGAAAAAACACAAAAAAACGATGTGCCTTCTTTGCAATTAATTGAAGTAATAAAATACAAAATTTAGCATCGATAAAGCCTTTACAAGTTGCTAAATTCCTTTCATCAAGTTGAAAAGAGCTGGTTAGCTTTCAACGGCTGCACAGATTTTATTGAATCAAGCTAAGAAACATCTCGCACAATAGGGCTTTCAAGTAAAAAATAGCAACTAAATCGGACCATCCACCAGGGCGCTACGATGCACGGACAGATACACAGAAACACCTCTGAAACTTATAACAACCCTCGTTTTTGCGTCGGAGGCTAAAAATAGTAGTATAAATTTTAATACAATATAGTATCTATATAATTTCCATTGGTAATATGTTTGTGTTATTCTGATTCCAACCCTGGCATACTAGTGAATAAAACAAAAGTATTCTTTTGTTTTATTCGCTCATCACACCGCGCGTCACGGCCGCGCGTTTTTCCGCGCCGCAATTCGCGTCGCCGGTAGCTGTAGCATACTTCATACAGTTTCCTACATTTGTTTTTGCTCGTCGTTTGTATTTTGCAGGCTTGCCGTTAACCGTAGATATTTAGCACATAATAGGTATAATATGGAACTGCCACCACTATTAAATACATATATGCCATAATGCCTGCCTGCCTGCCTGCCTGCCATACATACTACTGCCAACACTGGACCGAAACCTATATTTAATAAAATGAATAGGAATCAAAAAGTTTTGTAATTATTGTATAATAAAAGTATAATAATATGAAATAGTGGATAAGGTTATCAACATTTTAACCAAATTTTAACGAAGTGTCAAATGACAAATCGATAAAATGACAGCAAGACGTTTCGATCGATAGAGAAAATAACTACCGTCGAGTAAAATTGATCATTTTCTCTTCCTTAGAAGTATCATGTCGAATCAAGTGTCAAATGCGTTAGCGAATCGAGAAAGTGACATAAAAGTCGAGAAAACGAGGTCGATAAAATTTTATCGTGTTGCTTATCCTAAGCCTGCTGAACACGTGTTTGTTTCACGGCACGATCATATAGCGTAAAGTATGATGCCAATGCACTAAATTAATGTCTAAAAATAAAACACAATGAATACACAGAGGTTATAATGTTACTGGATCTAGCTAAATATTTTAAATGAATAACCTTATTAGCACTTGATTATTGAATACAAAAACACAGCGCGCACATTATCATGGCTAAGCTCATACTGAAATAGAGCCTTCCATGCAAAAAATTGTTGACACGAGACAGCTGTGCAAACAAACAATAAATTAAGTTTGGATGTTTAGATATTTGTAAGTCAATCACGCTGAAACGGCTAGACTGATAGGGATAAAATTTAGCATACATGTAGACAATGACCTAGAATATCATAAATGATACTTTATCGAAAAAATATCACGAGCTTACCAATACTTTTTAGAATGCAGTGTGCTGCAGGGTGTAGCAAGTATTTAGCAATATGGATTTTCATTTGTAGAATTGGGACTAATGGAAAAAACACAAAAAAACGATGTGCCTTCTTTGCAATTAATTGAAGTAATAAAATACAAAATTTAGCATCGATAAAGCCTTTACAAGTTGCTAAATTCCTTTCATCAAGTTGAAAAGAGCTGGTTAGCTTTCAACGGCTGCACAGATTTTATTGAATCAAGCTAAGAAACATCTCGCACAATAGGGCTTTCAAGTAAAAAATAGCAACTAAATCGGACCATCCACCAGGGCGCTACGATGCACGGACAGATACACAGAAACACCTCTGAAACTTATAACAACCCTCGTTTTTGCGTCGGAGGCTAAAAATAGTAGTATAAATTTTAATACAATATAGTATCTATATAATTTCCATTGGTAATATGTTTGTGTTATTCTGATTCCAACCCTGGCATACTAGTGAATAAAACAAAAGTATTCTTTTGTTTTATTCGCTCATCACACCGCGCGTCACGGCCGCGCGTTTTTCCGCGCCGCAATTCGCGTCGCCGGTAGCTGTAGCATACTTCATACAGTTTCCTACATTTGTTTTTGCTCGTCGTTTGTATTTTGCAGGCTTGCCGTTAACCGTAGATATTTAGCACATAATAGGTATAATATGGAACTGCCACCACTATTAAATACATATATGCCATAATGCCTGCCTGCCTGCCTGCCTGCCATACATACTACTGCCAACACTGGACCGAAACCTATATTTAATAAAATGAATAGGAATCAAAAAGTTTTGTAATTATTGTATAATAAAAGTATAATAATATGAAATAGTGGATAAGGTTATCAACATTTTAACCAAATTTTAACGAAGTGTCAAATGACAAATCGATAAAATGACAGCAAGACGTTTCGATCGATAGAGAAAATAACTACCGTCGAGTAAAATTGATCATTTTCTCTTCCTTAGAAGTATCATGTCGAATCAAGTGTCAAATGCGTTAGCGAATCGAGAAAGTGACATAAAAGTCGAGAAAACGAGGTCGATAAAATTTTATCGTGTTGCTTATCCTAAGCCTGCTGAACACGTGTTTGTTTCACGGCACGATCATATAGCGTAAAGTATGATGCCAATGCACTAAATTAATGTCTAAAAATAAAACACAATGAATACACAGAGGTTATAATGTTACTGGATCTAGCTAAATATTTTAAATGAATAACCTTATTAGCACTTGATTATTGAATACAAAAACACAGCGCGCACATTATCATGGCTAAGCTCATACTGAAATAGAGCCTTCCATGCAAAAAATTGTTGACACGAGACAGCTGTGCAAACAAACAATAAATTAAGTTTGGATGTTTAGATATTTGTAAGTCAATCACGCTGAAACGGCTAGACTGATAGGGATAAAATTTAGCATACATGTAGACAATGACCTAGAATATCATAAATGATACTTTATCGAAAAAATATCACGAGCTCACCAATACTTTTTAGAATGCAGTGTGCTGCAGGGTGTAGCAAGTATTTAGCAATATGGATTTTCATTTGTAGAATTGGGCCTAATGGAAAAAACACAAAAAAACGCAGCACTTGCTCACCTCAAGATGGTGTAGGAATTTACTTTTAATCGAAACGTAATAATATGTAGGTACATTTTGCGGCACTCGTGCTTGAAAACCAATGATTTTAGATTTTCCTCATGTTGGCCCCGGGCTCCTTTGAAGAATAGGCCAACTGCCGTTCTGCCAGAAAGGTCGTAAAAAGCGAACGATTAGCTATGCAAGCCACTACCATCGTGACGACTACGTGGTAAAGTTCTACATTGTCTCGCCCGGGTTTGGTACTACCGCCTTACCTATTCCTGCCGCAATAGAGTCAGTACTTGTCACTGTCGTATTCCGGTTTGGAGGGTAAGGTAGTCGGTAAACTTATGCATGTGGCATTAGACCACACCACAAGAGCAACGCACCATATACATCTTTGTTGTCTATAGGTGTATATTGACTCTTTCCATCAGGAGACCCATCTGCTTGTTTGCTATCTTATGATATAAATAAAAATAACTACGTTAAAAAAACCGACTTCAAAATCTAAAAAGTAAAAAATTATAAATATTTAATATAAATTAATTACTACCTACTATTTATATGTGCTATTTACTAACAGGTTTGAAGTCGGTGCCAAGCTAATTAAATACTTACAACGGCAGACACGCGCGGGCAGACGTCGTTGACGAAAGTCTTGAATAAGTACATAAAATTTTTGAAAGAAAGAAAGAAAATAGTTATTTGCAAGAATGTGGCTGTAATACAAGTTGTTAAAAATTAATTAAGCTACCAACATTTTATACTATTATATGGTGTCAATTTGAAATTAAAGATGTTGATGCCTTTTAGCTTAATTGATAATTCTACATTAATTCACATGACCATTTAGTTTAGGAATTCTGTTGAATACAATTTCGTAATTATTTTTTTCAGTATTCTTCGTATTGATTGAAGCTGCTTGTAATATTAAGACTTAATTGCTCTTTATTAGGTTTATTTACGTATCTTAATCTTTAAAGTAGGAATTTCATTGTATTAATTTGCTCGTATTCATTTAAGTAATTAAACCATTATTATTTGCTTAAGGCTTGGCACCGACTTCAAACCTGTTAGTAAATAGCACATATAAAAAATAGGTAGTAATTAATTAATATTAAATATTTATTATTTTTTACTTTTTAGATTTTGAAGTCGGTTTTTTTTAACGTAGTTATTTTTATGTAATACTTTTTAGTGTATTGTTGTATTGTCAACTTATTTTGGGTAGAGCTACAACAGGTGCTGCGCGCCTTAACAAATATAGATTTCAAGAAACGGGAACGAATAAAATAGTAGGGGCGCCCAAAAGGGTATTTTGGTGTCTACTCGAGCGCGGCAGATTACCATAGGAGGGGGTACCTCGCATACCGTTAAATCTCCACGAAATATAAGCCCTTTCTATAGAGGGGGTAACTATGGCAGAAAAAAAAAACAAAAGATAACTTCGGCTTGTGGAAACTGTCAGATTATATTTTTTTCGTAATTCTTACATCATTTACTCCATAATAAAAGAAAATTCAGACGCGCTCAAGAATGTCAAGACAACGTTTTCTTTGCAAATTTGTAACCCTCCCACTACCTTATGCTACACTGGAATCGTCAGATTTTCTAAATTTTAGCGGTAATTAACCCACCATACCCTAATCTAACGCGCTTCAGTGTTTCCATGTCACTGATTTTTTTTTTACATTTTTTATCTGTAGATTTTTTCCCCGCCATCGAAATGAAAAACATTACATATCTTTTTATTTTTCCTATAATTTAGTCTACAAAATCCAATAAATCCCTACGACGCTCGAGTAACTACCTATTTAGCATCTTGGTCTCCCCTACTGAAATATAAGTAGTCGTCACCGTAAAAATGCTCTTCGTAACACAATGTCACGTTCTTGTGAGACTATTAAAGATCATGAAAAACGCTTGTTGGCAATGAAAGCATAATATATGAAATCACGTTTACGTCAAGAAACTTTTAAATAATATAATTCTAGACTCGGTAAAATCCAAGAGCGTCTAACGAATGGGTCTTTTGAGCAGAGAGCTAATAGACTTGATTTCATTAATAAGCCTCTATCGAACGAGTCTGCCGAGCAGAAGGCTCATGGAATTGGTCTCCATTAAGGAGCGTTTATCTAAGGAGTCCGCCAAGCAGAGAGCTCATAGATTAGAAGCTGCTCAGAGAACGAAAGCTGCTCAGCAACTTGAGAACCGGCTAGCGGCAGCATGTAAGACGTCACAAGGACTTTGTTCAATGACTGAGCGTAATTTTATAACCACCATAGGTCAATACGCTGAAGTGGCATGTACAATCTGTAAGAAATTATATATCCAAAACAACAGACGTCATTAGTTACAGCACATTTTAATTTCCTTCCGGAGCAGCTACCGTTGCTCGACTACCATAAAAAAAGAAAAGTTCCTTCACAGGCCTACTGGAACAACGTGTAAGTTATATCTTTACCTCCTGAACTGATCGACTTAACAGACGTAGAACGAAGACTTTTGTCAAGAGTATTTCCTTTTATTTTATAACTAGTGACCAACCGCACCAAAATGCTCGTGAACACGAATCAAATAAGCCCAAACTCGATAGAGTTGTGTCATTTAATTACTGAGCTCCTATGGCCACCTTCTGGCTTTATCATTGGACCTTGGAGGATCCTAGTTACCACCAAGCACCAAAGTGCTTGTCAACATGAATCAAACGAGCGCAAATTCGATAGAATTGTGTCATTGAATTACTGAGCTCCTATGGCCAGCTTCTAGTTTCATCATCGAACTTTAGAGGATCCTAGTTACCACCAAGCACCGTAGTGCTCGTCAACATGAATCAAACGAACCCAAACTCGATAGAGTTGTGTCATTTAATTACTGAGCTCCCATGGCCAACTTCTGGCTTCATCATCGGACCTTGGAGGATCCTAGTTACCACAAATCATCTAAGTGCTCGTAAAACAAATCATACGAGCCCAAACTCAATAGAGTTGTGTCACTTAATTACTGAGCTCCTATGGCCAGCTTATGGTTTCATCATCGGACCTTGGAGGATCCTAGTTACTACCAAGCACCTAAGTGCTCGTCAACACAAATCAAACGAGCCCAAACTCGATAGAGTTGTATCTTTTAACTACTGAGCTCCTATGGCCACCTGGCTTCATCATCGGACCTTGGAGGTTCCTAGTTACCACCAAGCACCTTAGTGCTCGTCAACACGAATCAAACGAGCCTAAACTCGATGGAGTTGTGTCATTTAATTACTAATCTCCTATGGCCACCTTCCGGCTTCATCATAGGACCCTGGAGGATCCTAGTTACCACCAAGCACCTAAGTGCTCGTCAATACGAATCAGACGAGCCCAAAGTCGATAGAGTCTTGTTATTAAACGATTTTTAACCATTTAATTACTGAGTTCCTGTTGTCGCCTTCCGATTCCATCATCAGATCAGCTCTATGCCATAATAAGTTTTCAATGTCATCCAATTTACATATGTATACAAAATTTCAGCTCAATCGGTAACCGGGAAATGGATCAAATTTACTTGCGAGATTTGAATTCAGACATCGGGATAGGTAAAATAACTAAAAAAATGCTTATAAAATAAAAACTACTGGGCCTACCTGAATCAAAATTTTATGGGACCAATTCGAAACCATTTCGCATCAAACCAAGAAAGAATCACGTAAATCGGTTCAGAAACCTCGGAGAAATCGGTGTAAATACATAAAAAATCACCAAAGAGCATATATTTTGAAATTTCTCACCATTGGAAAGATATAGGCTACTAGTTTGTTATTGGCTATCTACATTTGGTAGTTAGGTATAAGACTGCAATACCCGCGTACTAAAAATAGTACGATTACATTCCAAAAATGTGACATGGAAATTCTTAAAAAGTGAGAACCAAAAATTGAAAAATTGAAGAACTTACTCCTGTACAGAAATTGAAGGATTTAGGGCTACGAATACCTGATCCATAAGCTGCAGCATAAAAGCAGAATCAGAAAAACCAATCCTGATACCTCTAGACCTCGCCAGTTCAGAGCATACATTCATATTTTTCGCTAATCCTGCAATTCTTCGTTACTCGACTACTTACGTATGTACCAATATGATTACATTATCGCTACAATTGTAATGATTTTTATGAAAATACCAACACTAAGTTTTTCACACACTTTCAATGCAGCTTAGTAAAACAAAAGGTAATCGAAAATGTACACATTTGTAGCACACGCACTTTATCGCTAATCTGTTTTGCTGTATCTATGTTTAGCGGAGATGTGAATTTTAGAAAAAAAGAGTTGCTGAAAAAAAATTGCCTAATATCGTATTAATATATATTACAGTCGTTCATAGTTCCCCAAATCACTTTTATCTAATCTTATTTTCATATTTGATACGGTATTTAGCAAAATTTTACCTGCTGGGTAATTTCCGTTAACTGTAATGTAATTTCCATGGACCGCAAATGTTCAATATTTTTTTAGGAAAAGCATAGATCCACTACGTGTCGAACTTTCATATGTTCTTTAAATTTGCATAAGCTTTTAAAATGTTTGTGTAATTTACTTTAATTAAGCGATTTCCAAAATACCATGGAAATCACACGGAGAACACATTTTTGAAGAACCCATCTACCAATATGCGTTGCTTTTGAGTCCAATTTTGTATGGATACTCATATTTATCTCCCTTCATCCTCAAATTTTCATTTTCATAAAAAATATTACTGGGGAAACCACGGTAAAAAAACGCGCTGCTTACCTATCTTAAGTCGGAGTAGTTTTGCGGCGCTTTTACACCAAAACTGTTTATTTTACAAGAAAATTGCTGAAATATAAATAATAGGAAACTTTGAAGTTTAATTTTGTAAATATGATTTTATGGTGAAATAAATAAGAAAAGAGATATTTTCAAAAACGTACTTTTAAAATACACACTTTTATCTATATACACATAATAAAATCGTAGGAAAGTCAAAACTGTACATTGAATATTTTTTTAAAAGAATACTTGGGGCGTGATCTACAATCGATATCAAAGCCAAAAATATAGTTTTTAGAATTTTTGTCTGTTTGTCTGTATGTATGTCCGGGGTAAACTCAAAAAATACTGCATGGATTTACTTCAAATTTTGCAAGAATATTACTAACAGGTCGGGTCAACATATACGCTACATATTATCATGCTACCACCTACAGGGGAGAAGCAATGCAGAGTAAATGAGTCCGCGCGGACGAAATCGCATTCAACAGCTAGTCAGTTTATAAAAAATGCAACTAAGAATAAAATAGAGTACTATATTTCGGACAGCTCGCAAACGAGTAGATATTCCTTAGGATAAGAAAAGCAACAGCTGATAATTGAAGATGGTATTATAAAATATCTCAAAAGTTACTAAAACGATATAACTAACATAGGCTACTCTCAAAGTTGGAAAATGCGTATATAAATCAAAAAGTATCATCTCTTTTTTTTTAGTTCCCGAAAAACCTTTGAACAAACATACATACACTTACGAAATATAGTTCATGTGCTTGGACGCCTAAATAAATCATCGTACTCAAATATTATCCCATTCCAACAATATTTTATACTAGCTGACCCGCGCAGCTTCGCCCGCGATTAGTTTAACATGTCGTCTAAATAGATTTTCATACAACTTTTATCCTCTATTTCAGGCTTTTAGGGATTGATTTTTGAAAAAAAAATAGCCTTTGTTTGACCCCAGATCTTTAACTATTTCCATGCCAAATTTCATGAAAATCGGTCGGTCGGTCGGTCGATTTAGAAAAACGTAACAGAAAGCGTAACAGACAGACAGACAGACAGACTTTCACACTTATAATATTAGTATGGATACACATATCAAACTGATTACCTCAGTTTTTATCGTTACTTGAAAAATAGAAATTTACCATGTTGTGCTAATGAATTGAGCCGAATAAGATCATTAAAAATATCCATAGAGTGATTTTATTTTCATCGCTTGCACTTTAACTATGTATTTCTGGGTGTAAATGCAAACTATACTCTAGTATGCATTTACACCCAGAAATCTAAGAAATCACCTTGAATGGCGTATCCCCTTTAATTCGTAAATGTGCTAATATAGATTTCACCCCGAATCCCAGTAATTCACGATTAATATCTGGCATTGGACCAAGATCTAAAAAGTTCGAGAAAGAAGTCGACAGGCTTTTGGAAAGTTTGCGTCTTACCAACAAACTGAGTTGCTGCTTGATGTCTTAAATTCAATTTGCTTAGTAAGTTTTAAATTTCTATATTTTTCCTTTTTAGAAGAAATAAAGTGTTCTGCTTACCTCATAGTCTAGGGGTTAACTTAATTGAATCAGATTATGGGTTTGTTCTCTGGATCGAGCAAAAGGGTTAAGGAATTGAACTAGATTATGAGATCTTGGGTTTGTTACCTAGATCGGGCAAAATGTTTGAGGTTTTTTCGAGGTTTATCTCTAAAGGGATAAAGACCAAGACTGACATACTATGATGAGATTGATCGAGTACTGTCCGAAGTTGGTGTCAAGAGTCTTCGCAACCGGCGTGTGTGTATGAATAGAGTGATGAATGTGGAGGAAGCGAGACAACCCTGCATGAATCGTGATATATGGCACTCTGATATCTCTCCCCGTAAGGGATCTGGCGTGAAGATATGTATGTATGTAAATATGTATGTATGTATCTCTAAAGGCAATCGCAGTAACATTTCAGAGTCTAGTGGGTGGTGTATTACCAATTCCATGTTCCAGCTGAGCATGTAAAACTGTCGATTCCGACTATCGCTATAATAGACAATAATGATTATTGAGAACATAAAATGCAGTGGTGATGATAACCACACCGGGGAAACAACGGGAAACTGGTCAATCGCCGTGACTCGAAAAGTCTTTAGACATGCAGTTGTCTGCCTAAACTGAAAGGCAACCCCCGTTATGAGACTTTTTTAATTATTTTTTGTAAGAATAAAAGATTTACATATTGTAGTAATTTATGTTTGGAAACCAGTGTTACATACATGGTATATTTATTTTAATTTATTTAATTTAACAGGATAGCAAACAAGCAGATATTTATCTTGATGAAAAGATCCAAACAGATCTTTGGTTAAAAGATAAAACCGTCATGACCGTTAGTGAATAGGGGATTTTTATTATACAATTGAATGATATTAGAATTTTGACCACTTTGGCGTTAATAAAAAAATGCGGTCGTTGAAAATAATAATTAGCACGGGATTAGAGGTAATACACATATGTATATAGTTATCAGTGGAATTACCATAAACCATTAAGTCAGTACATAGTTTAGGTATATACCCGATGCTCATTATTCAACGTCTAAACTGTCCGAACTAAACGGTACGTATTTTTCCAACGTGTCCGGCACACGCAATATTAATCATCATTAACTACATAGAATCTGGGAGCGTGTAAAGTGAGATGGGATGCACGATTAAATAGGGATTCATTTTGTTCCTTGGAATTGGGCTTTAGTAAATAATCCTCATTTAACTCAAAAACAGAGTATTTATACATTTATTTATATATTAATATGTGAAGCAAAAATTTAGGGCCCATTTTTATAACTATTATGCGAACGGTGGAGTATGAAAGAAGATTCAAGAGATCGGCTTCAAAGTGCTTCAAGAATATAGCATCAGCAGAAATTATCAAATAATTTCAGTATATAATAAGCTCGTATCAGAAATCAGCGGATATTTTCACAGTAAAGTTAATTTTAAAAAGAAATATAACTCATGAAACTAATCAAACTTGTACGCTTTTTCCTATTTCTAAATCAAGCAAAGATGTTTGTTTTCTTTACAAGGTTTACACTTTCTTTTATTTATGACCAACCAAACAAATTAGAAAAATGTCGGATATCTATCCGCATACGCAAAATTTTAGACAAACTATTGTATAAAATGCAACAAAAATTGAAGTATGATACTAAATTCGTCCTAGAGAAACAAAAAAAAAAAGTGTCATCTATTTAATCTGTGAACAAGTAACAAATATTTTCCTCTTAAACGTTCTCCATGTTTTAACTTTTAAGTGGTTAAAATTAAATAATCTTCATGATGACGTCGTGATAATAAATGTATTATAGCTATGTAGATGATATTATATTGCAACGTGAATGGTCTTGAATAGTATGTAATAATTGTAAATTCGTGTAATAGTGATTTTTGCGGTTTTTTGTGAATTTGAGAATTAAAAAAGTGTCTGAAATAGCATTAACATTTTTGAAGAAATTAAAAATGTATTACAATACGATAAGCATCAATATACGTTGCTTTTGGGACTAATTTTATATGGACTATTGTCACAATTAAACTTTTCTTTTTAAAAACTAAAGTTTAATTGTGTCAAAGAAGAATTTCTTTGACAGAATTAAACATTATATTGCGGGGAACAGCAGAAACCTAATACTTCTATTTAATTAATATGCATTACATATATATTAAGGTCTGCTTAGACTAAACGATTTCAATACATTTTAAGTGAATTTTACTATCGATAACTAAGTTTAAAAAGTATTGAAATAGTTTGGTCCAAGTCGACCTAAATCAATAAATATAAATATTATACACTACATACATGATAATGACTATTGTCTGTTGCCAAACTTGGTTAGTCTATAATTAGGTTTTATTGTTTAATACCGTGTAAAAACCGTGTATTTCGTCCCGAGTAATGGCGGACTTAAGAACAGCTGTTTACTGTCTAAATAACAATTGATAAATTATAATGCAATTGGGCATGTTATTTTAACAATTAGTATTTATTTTAGATTTAAGGTATACGCTAAAATTACAGAAAAATACAAGTAAACGCTCAAATAATGAAATAATTTGTAAACAAAGGGTTATTTTACATTTTACGTATATTGACAGCGTATTTTAGCAATGGCGTATTGGCCGCAACCTGTTAAAGGTGACGTTATTTTCTGAAATAATTTGAAATTAGAGCATTGACAATTTTTTTGTGGCTTTGTCTATTATGAAAATTCTAACTTGTTAGACAGAGATAAAGCTATTTTTATTTGTTCAGCGTTGGAATGCACGCAATTTTATAATTTTGATTGTTTATAGAAATTAATGCCAAGTCCTTATTTTTCTTTTATCAAAGCTATCATCAAATTTCAGCCACAAAGCAGTTGTTGATCTATATATTAATACGCGAAGTAAATACTTTGTATGCCTTTTTATAACAATAACGCGAACGGGAGGATTTTAAATTTGGCACAGTTAAAGTATATATTGCGAAAAACTGGAATATTTTAAAAAGTATTCATTAGAAATATATTAAATTAATAAAAATAAACATTAAACAGTATATTCATGTGACATACATGATAATATACACACATGTATATTATTTTCTTTACAACTATTGTCTGTTGACAGATTTAAAACAGGTTTTATTATTAATTAGTCTTTGGTCGAACTTCTTAGGAATAAACACGAATCCAAGACATTAGCTTATAGATGTGACAGTTTTTCAAGAAAAATTAAAAATATATAAAGTTCTTTTTTAAGAAGAACAAAAAGTAATTCAAAATAATATATAGTTACTTACACAATCTACCAAATATGGTGTGCAAATAACTAATAATTTTTGTGTAAAAGATATTAAAGTATCTTCACGTCCGTATCCCTGAAAAGGTAGGCAGAGGTACACAAGAAGTGCGTCCACGATCGGTCGAATATACTCAGTCTTTCAATGTGATAGATGGCAAGCCTATCGCCAACTGGGCACTTATCTAATCTCGGGCAACATTGTTATTATTAGAAAACTAAAAAAAAAAAAACACTTTCTTTTAGTTTTTTCAACCCAGGAATCGAACCGGGCACCTCATGTAGTCAACACCGAAACCAAACCACAAGACACAGAGGTGATGGTTTAGTTTAGTTTAGCGCGAAAACTATCAGTAGTTATTAAGTTAAGAGATTTATTAGATTAACATTTCACTTTGTCAGCAAAAAAAATTTACATTTCCAAATTTATTTAAAGGTTATTATTATTTGTATTAATTGTCATACAATATGCATATTTTTTTATTGACTGCCTCGTTGTCTCGTTGTCTCACAGCTGTTACAGCTGTTAGTATGTAGTTCAGTTACCTTTTGTCACTGCATATTTTAAAGTTTGTAAAAATTGGAAAAGTACCTAGTTCTATTACCATATAAACGCGCGCCTTACGTAGAAGATTTTCACAAAGAGATATTTTAATCGATACTTGTATACTATAATTGAAGAAGAGGGAAAATATGCTTCGTCTGTCAACACAGATTCTAGCACTATATATTCGCCGCTTGACTTGTAAGGAACTTGGCCTGGAAATGCTTAAAGTTGCAGCTTTAAAATGACTAATTCCTGACACTGCTGTTGAGTTGCATAGTAATATTTTCAAAAAAAAACAACGTTTACGTTACATTTACGTTATGTTTACGTTACGTTTACATTACGTTACGTTTACGTTACGTTTACGTTACGTTTACGTTACGTTTACGTTACGTTTACGTTACGTTTACGTTACGTTTACGTTACGTTTACGTTACGTTTACGTTACGTTTACGTTACGTTTACGTTACGTTTACGTTACGTTTACGTTACGTTTACGTTACGTTTACGTTACGTTTACGTTACGTTTACGTTACGTTTACGTTACGTTTACGTTACGTTTACGTTACGTTTACGTTACGTTTACGTTACGTTTACGTTACGTTTACGTTACGTTTACGTTACGTTTACGTTACGTTTACGTTACGTTTACGTTACGTTTACGTTACGTTTACGTTACGTTTACGTTACGTTTACGTTACGTTTACGTTACGTTTACGTTACGTTTACGTTACGTTTACGTTACGTTTACGTTACGTTTACGTTACGTTTACGTTACGTTTACGTTACGTTTACGTTACGTTTACGTTACGTTTACGTTACGTTTACGTTACGTTTACGTTACGTTTACGTTACGTTTACGTTACGTTTACGTTACGTTTACGTTACGTCTACGTTACGTTTACGTTACGTCTACGTTACGTTTACGTTACGTCTACGTCACGTTTACGTTACGTCTACGTCACGTTTACGTTACGTCTACGTCACGTTTACGTTACGTCTACGTCACGTTTACGTTACGTCTACGTCACGTTTACGTTACGTCTACGTCACGTTTACGTTACGTCTACGTCACGTTTACGTTACGTCTACGTCACGTTTACGTTACGTCTACGTCACGTTTACGTTACGTCTACGTTACGTTTACGTTACGTCTACGTTACGTTTACGTTACGTCTACGTTACGTCTACGTTACGTTTACGTTACGTTTACGTTACGTTTACGTTACGTTTACATTACGTTTACGTTACGTTTACGTTACGTCTACGTTACGTCTACGTTACGTTTACGTTACGTATACGTTACGTTTACGTTACGTCTACGTTACGTTTACGTTACGTTTAAGTTACGTTTACGTTACGTCTACGTTACGTTTACGTTACGTCTACGTTACGTTTACGTTACGTCTACGTTACGTTTACGTTACGTTTACGTTACGTTTACGTTACGTTTACGTTACGTTTACGTTACGTCTACGTTACGTTTACGTTAAGTTTACGTTACGTTTACGTTACGTTTACGTTAAAATTTTCTGAATTTAGCTCATACCAATCCCCAATAGTCCTTGAATTGTTTAATCCGGGGGTTTTCTTCAATTAACCGCTTTAGCGTTAACAACTAATGTGGCTACTGTTAAATGTTAACAGTAGCCACATTATTTTCATTGACGGTAGTTAAAGGCCGCCCTTCACGAAATTCGTCATGTAAAGGAACTCGACCTCTCTTAAATTCAGCGAACCATCGCCTCACAGTGCTCAAACAAGGTGCTTCTCTCCCAAAAGCATTTTGAAGACGAGCAGCACAGTCTTGCGGAGAAAGAGAACTTTTAAAATCATAAAAAATCATCGCTCTAAAATCTTTTCGACTTCATTCTAACGAAAATTCGTTGCGTACGTGGAACTTTGATGTGTGATAAAAAAAAACAATTGACAAATCATTCCATACTAATATTATAAATGCGAAAGCCTGTCTGTCTGTTACGCTTTCGCGGCTAAACCGCTGGAGGAGGATAGTTGAAGATCCGGGGTCAAACATAGGCTAATTTTTTTGTCAAAAATCAGTCCCTGGAGGGCTTAAATAGAAAAAAATAGGGGATGAAATTTTTATTAAAAGCTATTTGGACGACTTATTAATATACCCGCGGGCGAAGCTGCGCGGGTCAGCTAGTTCAGTATAAAAACGTCGTCTTCAATACACTTTCCAGTACAAAAATATACAAGAATTTTTCCCTAAAAAACCAAATTTTCACTGTTATAGAAGCACAATATTCACAGAACACGTATTACTTGCAACTAATCTAGCCGAGAAATTCCATTGTACATAGCAGCTATCGCTTCGCTCTCCCCTCCACGTTTTTCTACCTGTTCAAAATCCCTACTGCTATTTTTATACACAGGTATCTTTGAAAAGTGTTCTTATATGTCTACTCAGGTAAGATTTAACATATTGTAGGATACACTTATGTTATTCATACACACCAACACAACACACACAGGCATAATCTTACGTGTTAATTATCGCCTTTTAGTTAATTAATATAATTATATATACTTGTGTGGTATCTAAACTTAATTCATATTTAGTCAGTGTGTGTAATACAGAAAACAAACATTAAAAACAGTTACTTATAGAAGTTGGTTGTTTAACTCACCTATACCAGTAAGGCCATCATCAGGCCAACTACACACCACCATCACCACAAATAAAAAAATACTGTTTAAAGTGAAAATATATGGTCAAACATTAATTTTTCATAATAATTTGTTTAAACAATGAAACAATGGAGTGCACAAAAAAATTTTGGGTAAACATTGCAATTTATAGTTTAAAAAACAATATCCCACATCGATCATATTAATTCACTATAACTCTTATCCGAGATGAAAACCCTCAGGGCCTCCACTATAAATGATGTCTACTTCAGAGCGAGACCTCCGTCAGCTCTGACGTACACGCAGTACGCACAAGAGCAAGAAGGTAATAAGAAGATAGTTTTGTTTTCACATAATTAGTTTGTTTAACTATTACATACTAAATTAGTACTTAATTAAGTTCCCATTTTTTTTTCTTCCTTCTATGGCGCAAGGGGTGCGCGCCTTCTCTGTACTCTTTGGAGGTTGACTGGCAGAGAATGCTCTTGGGCGTTAAATCCAAGTCCTACCTATGCAAATGTATGTGTGCAAAATTTAAATAACTAAATAAGGTAAATAACCTCTCACTTTTACGTTAGAAGTGGATTATTCTACACGCGGTTTACAACGGGCGTCCGTCCGCAAAGGTTAAACGAATTTTTGTTGCAAAAAAGTGTTTACACTGTTGTAAACCGCCGGTGGAGACCGATGTGGAGGGCTTGTTTCTTTTCTGTAATCTTATAAATTGTTTCTTCGTAAAAATCATGATTTTTTGTTACTTGCTTTTAACAAAGTATATTGCGTACTTCATTATTTAATTAATGAGCAAATATAAAATATAAATTAAACTGCGATGCTATGTTTTTTTCATGGAAACTTTTATAATGGAAATCATTGGGATAGCATTACAAATTGGACTGGCGTTTCTTTTACGGAATATAAAAGTTATTTACGTTCAGAGAATTTTTCGAGAATCAAATAACATTATATTGTTAGGGTAAGTATCGAAAACAATTCTCATAGTATTGAATTCAGTAATATTTTCATTTTTAGAGCATCATGTAATATTTCAATAAGTTGTTATTTTAACTTGAACAGTAGGATAGCATCATTTTATATTTCAATCTAATGTTATTCTAAATTTTAGAGTAAGGTAGAATCTTTTAAATTTCTATTAAGTATTTTGGAAAATTAAAAAATACATACCTTATAATGCTCGCAAGTTTTTGTTTTATTTGAAAAAAGTAAGATCTAAATTCAATAAAATTTATAATGACAGAATTGAGAAAGGAAATTATTTTTATCATCAAAATGTTTATATTATTTAGCTTAAAATCTTCTTTGAAAATGTTGAATATAAAATTACAAAGTTTACTTACGACGATAATATTCACGAGCTTAGCTTTCATTTTGCTATATTTTTAAAGATATAATATAACGCCGGATTGTTCTAGAAAGTTCGGCGATATTCGTTGATTATGCTTGCTCGTTCATGTTGATGAATGATGAATGTTAAGATAAATGGATGTTCGTAACTGAATTACTTAGAGCGATTGTACGGATCTGAATGAAATTTAGCAAATATAGGTTATTATCTAAGACAATACATAGATATTTTACTCTGGAAAAATACATGGTATCTATTAAATTCATCGCACACTTTAATAATAAATTGAACTGTGAGGTGCAGAGGTGCAAATAAGAACGAATCTGTTAATAAATCAGTCAAAATTTATAAAATAATACTGTTTTCTTGTCGTGAAATTTGGATAAATAGTCTTCTTCAGAATATTAAGCCGTAAATAACAAATAATCAAATGTATAACAAGCTTTGAAGAGTACATTTAAGAAATCTAAAGCTGCAGGTTCTAACACCACATGGCTAATGTTTTGAACATCATACATTAAGTTGTTACACATAAAATATTGCCTTTTTTCATATTATTTATCGATATTACAAATAAATACATACACACTATATATATATACACACATATATATATATATATATATATATATATATATATATATATATATATATATACATATATATATATATATATATATATATATATATATATATATATATATATATATATGTATATGTGTATATATATATATATATATATATATATATATATATATATATATCGCTAGTCATATTATCAACACATCATCTGTAATGAAAAAAAATATTTATTTTCAAGAATATGGGTGTCACAAGTTACTAAAAATTAATCAAAAGTTACCAACATATTCTACCATGTTTGTAAATATTTAAAAAAAGAAAGTTTAAAAACCCGACTACTAAAATACGCTCTAAAAAGTACGAAACAAAAAAATAGTCTACGCTGAAATTATTATGTACAAGCTATTAAAAATTTACCGACTATTAAATTTAAAGAAAGTAGACAAAGGCGGTCTTATCGCCAAAGAGTGATCTCTACCAGACAACCAGTCCAGTATATACAAACATAAAACATGTAAAATATGTAAAACCATTATAGAATTAAATAATACCTTTTGTAACAGTCTAATAATTTTAATAAACATCTAAAATCGGGAATGAATCCCAAGCCCCATATGCGTTGACAGATCACTAACCACTTCACTAATAGAGTGGTAATTATTACAGATATTTTTTTGCTATTTTGACCATTTTCTTATTTAAATCAATATTTTCTTATTGATCATTCTTTTAATAACATCCTTTTAAAATTCTGCTACTAAGCTCTTTGTAACTACACCATATATTTTCCATAGCGCTATCATCGCGACCGTGGTCATACACTTATCCTCTTTCTAACATAAAGCTCTATCTATAAAGTAACATCGGAAAATTCTAAAAGTCTTTTAAAACTTTCATTCATTTTATCGATGGCCTGTCCCAAGTCGTGAACTTTAAGCACATGAATATCTTCTAAAGGTGTAATCAATCTTTTATATAAAATTATTGCCGCGAAAAATATCTCTGCATCAACGCCCCATTCCTTGCTGTCATATTTTTCACAGAACTCTAGTGATACATACTGTTAACTCAAATATCCAACATTAAACATCTAAATAACACATGAATCCTTTTACTTTTGTCATATTACTATTATTCTTGCTGTTTTGATAGCAATTTAATATTTTTGACAGCTTCATGTACCGTTTAAAAAAGTATCAACACGCCCGGTTTCCTTACGGGATAAGCAGAGTAAACCGAATGTCTATATACTTTCCAGTATACCACATTTCACTAGTTTGTCGGGTAACGAGATGAGTGGTGATCCCCATCACATTTTACCGACCTGATTAACGATTTCGACAATTCTATAATGAAAATCAGGATCGATAGTTTTAAGTTCTTATCTGAGGCATGGGAGTTGGAACACGCCGCCCATCAGACTTCGTGCTGCTATTGAAATGTTGGATATCGAGAAAAAACTTGAAAAGTTTTAATAACACTTGCTCGATCCGGGATCCGAGACCTCATGATCTGAGCCGAATAGACTACAAACGTATCAGTAAATTCTAATAAAGAAGACAGACCATCAGATAATTAAAAACTTTTTTAAATGCTATACACAACTAACTCTGGCATGCAAATATAGGTAAGCCAGTGATAATTATACGTAATGATAAACCGAACACTAAAGTATTGCTATCAGAAGGCTTATGAGCGAAAATAATCTTTATTAACATTTTTAACGATTAGTTCTAATTATATCAGGAATCAATTTCTAAATAATGATTGGGATTAAAGAAGGTCGGCAAAAATGTATCTTTGTTTTCTGTATCGTCTTCAAATATCCATTATATTTGTGCAATTATTTTTTTATGTTTTACATTTTAAAATTAAAAACTATAGCCTTATTTCCCAGATTAAAATATTAATTTTAAAGGGAAGTAAACTGACTACAGTCAAACAATATTATTTTATGCAGTAAACTAAATGTTGCTATTCTATATTTTCGCCAGATTGGTAGAATATTTTTGTATTCTAGATATTTTTTCTAAATAAAATGATTTTAATAGGAGTATGCTTTTTAAAAATGTACTAGGAATATAAGGAAAGGTTTTTTAAAATAGTTATATTTAAAATATTTCTTATTTTATTATAAAAAAAGGTAGAATTGGCGTTAGGTACAGAACATTCGTACTTTATCCCGCTGGTGTTTACTTTTGTGTAAATTCAATGAACACTGATGTTAAGGAGACTAAAATGATATATATTTTTTATAATCTCCCGAAATTTCTACCGATTCTCTATAAATAAATTAGACTGACTTAGTATTTTAAAAAATCCATGCTGACAACACTGATTTGTATCGTACGACGGCAAGAGTTAAGACACTCGTGTAGATAATAATATTATTATCTATACGAGTATTTTCTGGTCACGCGGTGTAGACATCGTTTAAAATTGTTACCTAATTTGCATAATTTCTGCTACTTTTTGTATTTAGGTACAATTTCAATCGCAGTGAATGTAAAACCCACGCAGGTTTTGTTGGTAAGCGGCAATATTTTTGTCAATATTATTCACAGATACCCTGTTTAAGAAATAAGTACCTAAATTGTCATATTACTTACTACCGTCACACAGGGCAACCTCTAAGTTATTTAAAATCAAAATTTTCAAGTTCTGGGAATCAAGGAAGAAAGTCTTTGTTTATTAATGCTCAGAAATAGATGCTGTATTTTATAAGATATTTTTCATTTAAAGATGCTAGTTAGATATTTTGATGTATGAGAGTTTGCCGAGGCTCTTTTTGAAGTTAAAATTTTGCGCCCCTTTTTCAGAAAATCGTGCGCATGGTTAAGTCCTCAGACTTCACCTTGCGAACGATTTTCTTTCTTAGCCTACATTTATATAGAGAAAAAGTGTAAAATAAAAAATATATATATATAAAAATTATATGGTAGAATATCTTTTTATGAACCATTGCATCGAAAACAAGCAGACGTCTCTCCTGATGGGAAAAAACCTCCCCTTATAGACACCAACCATGTTAATGCTGCATTGCTATTTATGTCGCGGGATGGCAATGCTACGTCTAAAAGCCTACCTGCTATCTTATCCTCAAAACCGGAACACGACAATGACAAGCATTGATGATATTTCCGCAGGAATAGGTAGTGATACCTTATACCCGGGCGAGATGTATCGGAACTCTACCAAGTGTGTCGAACACTAGCCAATCACTTGAAACTTTAAAGCTGTCTACACCAAACGTCTGTATGTGTCACTGTCGCTCCCAAATGCTGGTACCGTTTTTATTATAAATCGCTCCCTCATTCGCTGATCGATCAAGTTTCAAGAAATGTTCCTAACTCAATGGATTGAGATAAATGAACGGATCTCCATTCAAACTCTTAACTGTTCTACCAGAAATTTGTGGTGATCATTTATCAGAAAAAATTCAAGTATACTTAGCTTTGTAATGTATTAATAGTCGTTTCCTTCTTTCAATGCATCTTTTTATATATCATAAGATAGCAAACAAGCAGATGGGTCTCCTGGTGGAAAGAGTCAACCATTGCCTATAGACACCAAAGATGTTAATGGTGCGTTGCTATCTTGTGGCGAGGTCTAATGACACATGCATAAGTTTACCGGCTACCGTACGCTCCAAACCGGAACACGACAGTGACAAGCACTGACGCTATTGCGGCAGGAATAGGTAAGGCGGTGGTACCAGACCCGGGCGAGACAATGCAGAACTCTACCACCTAGTAGCCACGATGTTAGTGACTTGCATAACGAATCAGTCGCATTTTACGACATGCCAGGCAGAACGGCAGTTGGTCTATTCTTCAAAGGAGCCCGGAACCAACACGGGGAGTTGTCAAGAATCTGTTGGTGGTTACATAGACTTTCACAGGTTATAAACAAAATATTTATAACTGTAAGTCCACAAGTAAGCAAGTGAATAGCCGATTTAATAGTTATAAGCCGTTGTGCAAAGACAATATAAGTAGAAAATATAAATTAAAACAACAAACATATTAGCCCCGAACCAGCTACGCGTCATTTATATCTTACTAGCTGTTGCCCGCGACTTCGTCCGCGCGGAGATCCTTTACTCCGAACTGCCTCTCCCCATAGGTATCTTCACGCCAGATCCCTTACGGGGTAGGCAGAGAGAACCGAGTGCCATACATCACGATCCTTGCAGGCTTGTCTCGCTTCTTCCACATTCATCACTCTCTTCATACACACACGCCGGTTGCGAAGACTCTTGACACCACCTTCGGACAGTACTCGATCAATCTGATCGTGGTATGTCAGTCTTGGTCTTCCCCGGTACCTACATCCTTCCACATTCGCGTTGTATATCTGTTTTGTTAACCTTTCATCTACCATTCTTTCCACATGTCCGAACCAACGGAGCATGCCCTTTCTCATCTTTACACCGACACTTTCTTTCAAACCTAGCCTCTCTCTCACTTCGGCATTACGAACCCGGTCCGCGAGTGTCACACCACATATTTTTCTTAGCGACCTCATCTCGACCGCGCTGATTCTACTTTCATGCCCTTTCTGACATACCCAACTCTCACTTCCATACAATAGCGTTGGGATAAGCACATGATTATGCAGGGCTAGACGGGCACCCTGACTTAAAATTGTGCTATTAAGTAATCTCCCTAACACTCCATTCACTCTGTTCCCTGCACACACTCTTCTTGCAACATCAGCGGTGTACCTTCCATCCCTGCTAAAAGCACATCCAAGATATACAACCTCATCCACTTGCTCCAGCACTACATCATCGACCACAACTCTTACATCCGTTCTGGTTGTTTCTCTTTCAAATACCAAAACTTTAGTTTTCTTCGCATTCAAATGTAAGCCCATACTCTTACAATCCTCATTCATAACTGTGACCAGTGTTTGCAGCTCAGATGGAGTTGAGCCTAAAAGTACAGTGTCATCTGCATAAAGCAGGCAGTTCACCACTAGATCACTCATGCGCATTCCCACATTCAATGACCTCAATCTTTGGAGACACTTATCCAGATATAGAATAAACAGACGAGCTGACAACACACAACCCTGCTTGACGCCGATATTGACATCGAACCAGGGCGATATGTTGCCGTCCACCCGCACACATGCTTTGCAATCCCAGTACATGGATTGCAAAGCACGCAGCAGACGCCCATCTATCCCATAACTGGGTAAAATGTCCCAAAGTTTCTTTCGCACAACTCTATCAAACGCTTTCTCCAAATCCACAAAACCGCAGAAAACCTTCTGGCCGACAGCCAGATGCTTCTCTACGATGTTGCGGAGTGAGAAAACTTGATCCATACATCCTCTTCCAGATCTGAAACCCCCTTGTGCCTCCCACAACATTCCCTCGGACTTCCCTTGCATTCTCCTTTCAACGATCTTACCATACACCTTCGATGCTAAGCTGATCAAACTGATGGCCCTATAGCTATTGCAGTCTATACGTGAGCCCTTGCCTTTATACAAGGGCACGATGACCGCGCGCCGCCAGTCTTCGGGTACTCTACCGGTCCTCCAACATGTATTGCAGAGGACCCAAAAAGAGTCCCAGATGGCAGGACCACCGTATTTGATCATCTCAGCAGTCACCTTATCTATTCCCGCAGCCTTTCCGTTTTTCATACTTCTTATCGCCCATACGATCTCTTGCATAGTAATGTCCTGGCACGCCTCCACCGTCTCCGAGTCACTTACTGAGTCAGAGACGGAGGCAGCGTCCTGAACAGCATCATACATATCTCCAAAATATTCACTCCATCGTTTTAACACGCTTTCTGTGCTTGTAAGAATGTCACCATCCTTAGATTTAATCCTATTCATTCTGGAGGCTGCCGAACAACTCCTAGACTTCTTCACCTCCCTCCAAAAAGTTTGGTGTTTGCCTCGAAGTTGCTCGCCAGTCTCTCTTCCGCTTTCAAACATTCTCTTTCACGCTTTTCTTTCACTAAGGTTTTGGTGGCATTCTTACAACAACGATACAATTCTTTCTTCTTGTCTTTCATACCATCATTCGCTTGCAAACATGATACATAGTCTAGCCATGCTTTCTTCTTTCTCTCAACCGCAGCTTTCACTTCATCATCCCACCATGCATCTCCTTTCATTGACTTGCACAGTTTTGCACTACCACATACTTCTTTCGCGGCTACTATCATACTATCTTTCAAAACTTTCCAACATTCGTCTACATCCAAGTCCGGTAGGTTCACTTTCGCCAACCTATCTCGAACCTGAATCTCATACATACTCCTTATACTCGGGTCTTGCAACTTTTCGCTCTTTATCCTTTCAAGCTCTCCGAATGGAACACGTTGTCGCCAATGTCTCCACTTCTTAAACAGACCCCTATATCGGCTTATTACCAAATAGTGGTCCGTTTCCAGATTGGGACCTCTGTAGGCGCGCGTATCCATTAAACAACTGCGGAGTCTACTATCAATCAAAATCAGATCTATCACACTCTTTTGGTCATTCCTTCTCCATGTATACAAATGTATGTCCTTATGAGGGAATATTGTGTTAGCCACAAGAAGATTCCTTTCCATGCATAAATCCACAATGTGCTTACCGGCGTCGTTCACTCTACTGTCACCATACGGACCAAGAACGGCATCGAAACCAGGCCGCTTAGTCCCGACCCATCCATTCAAATCACCACACAAAATGACTCTTTCATTGTCATCAACCATATCCAGAACATCCCTTACAGAATCCCAAAACTTTTCCAGGTCACTGGGCGACGAAGAGCTTACCGGTGCATATAATGCGACCAAAAAGACTCTCGTGAATCCCAGTTTGATCCGGACCCAGAGAAGTCTCGAGCCAGCCATCCCATAATCTTTCAGACCAGAGACTAAGCGTGACGATAGAAGAATACCTACTCCGGCGCCAGCATGATCGCTCTGGGGCACACCAGACCACAGAGCCATCATGCCACCGGGGAGATCAGTGGTTTCACTACCTTTACGTTTAGTCTCTGTTACACACAAAACATCTAGGCATCTCTCATTCATTACATCTATCAATTCATGCATCTTATCTTCCAACCCACCTCTTACATTCCACGTGCCTATTTGGCACTCTGCTCCCCTCGACTCGCCTATTTGGGCCTGGCGTGATGGGTGGCGGCCCCCATCGCCGCATCCGCCGCTTTTCGTACCAACGGGGGCGGATCGGTACGCGTCGCCTCCAGGGGACGCCCTAATCCGCACTGCGGTACTTATTCGGGCCAGAATTGCAGTCCAGTGGACTGGCAGGGGTCGCGACGAGCACGCTTCTGGCCAATGACCCCCTCTCCCCATAGGTGATAGCGTGATAATATGTAGCCTATATGTTGACCCGACCTGTTAGTAATATTCATGCAAAATTTGAAGTAAATCCATCCAGTACTTTTTGAGTTTACCCCGGACATACATACAGACAAACAGACAAACAGACAAAAATTCTAAAAACTATATTTTTGGCTTCGATATCGATTGTAGATCACGCCCTATTTTAAAAAAAATATTCAATGTACAGTTTTGACTTTCATACCTTTCACATAACGCTGACGGTCCTCATTATTATAAAAATAATCCACAGTAGTAGACTACTGGTCTAACGTGTGAATATTAAAACATTTCCATTTCAACTGCAAGACCTCCGGTATTGTGGATGTCCATGGGCGGCGGTGATCACTTACCATCAGATGTACCTCCTGCTCGTTTGCCCCCTCTTCTATAAAAAAAGGTGTTTTAATTCATGTTATAATATTATTGAACTGTTGAATACATATCCAACTAATATTATAAATGCGAAAGTTTGTGAGTATATATGTATGGATGTTAGTTACTTTTTGACGCAAATACTACTGTACCAATTACGATGAAATTTGGTATGTAGATAGCTGAAGATCCAGAATAACACATAAGCTATTTTTTATCCCGGAAAAGTAAGGTGATCCCGCGGGATTAACTAAAAACTTTTATAATGCAGCAGGCTGCACGCTGCAGCTAGTAAAAATATAAAATCAAAACTGTAAACTAAACCAAATTGTTTAGGAGTCGATCCATTCCTTGACTACGACATAAAATAGACCTAAACCAATATGGAAATATTTAGTACTTGAAAATATTCATACCAAAAGAAATGTTATTGAGAAATTTATAAACTCTAAAATATACAACATAAATCTTACCATAAAAATCATACATTTCAATTACAAATTTAATTAATATTAACGATTTTTGCTTGCGATAAAATTAAATTCCCTGCATGTCATCGCAATCACTCAATAAATCAGTTATGAATAAAAAAGTACCAATTATTCGCTTCACCGAGAACACCAGTACTTTAAATGCGAAGAGATGAGTTATTCCCTACATATATTCGCTTGTAAGCATATACGATTTAATTAAAAATAGTAGATCTGATTACTACTAATTTAATAATGTGTAAAGTTTACAGTATTTCATGTTTATTAATTTTATGGTTTCTTTTGGCTGGTTTATTTCTCTACTGATTAGTAATTCCAATGTAAATCATGAGATTCTAAGTTTGGATATCAGAGTGCTAAGTGTGAGTTTTTCTTTTCGCATTCGATCGTGAGCGCGTTTCGAGTTTACTAAGAATTTGTATGTGATTTGTACAGCGCCACTTAGTGCTAAACTGGTTTCTCACGTTTACCACTAGGTGGCGTTTACCACTATTATCGTTTCTACTAGGTGGTAGAGTTCTGCATTGTCGCGCCCGGGTCTGGTATCACCGCCTATTTCGGCCTATTCCTGCTGCAATAGCGTTAGTGCTTGTCACTGTCGTGTTCCCGTTTGGAGGGTAAGGTAGCCCGTAAATGTATGCATGTGGCATTAGACCTCACCACAAGATAGCAACGCACATGAACACTTGTGGTATCTAAAGGCGATGGTTGACTCTTTCCATCAGGAGACCCATCTGCTTGTTTGCTATCTTATGATAAAAAAAACACGTTTTCAGTGGGCATACCGGCATAATATTCTGCAGTTGTTTTGCCGGTCTTTACGAAAAAATAAGCTCTTTTAATGCCTATTGTATGGCAATTAATATATACAATCATATTCCTGATATTCTTAAATCCTTACCTCAATAAATACCGCAAACAACTCTTTTATTTACTACTAGACAAATCATATAATGTAAATGAATTTTTTGCTGATAAAATTAAATATTAATCTAATAATTAATTTTTTTGTATAATTATAAAAAATACGTTGTAATTAATAAATTTAAACTAACATGAATTAGAAATTACTCTTTTTAAATTACAAATATGTTGATTTATAAAATTGTATATAAAAAAACGTAATTTATGCAACATATAAGGTAGAACGTGTTGATAAATATACATTAAATTGCACAACTTAACCAAATTGTTACAAATTATCTATTATCTTTCTTCTGTCTTCAAACTTTGTAAAATGTCAACATTTTAATTAAACAAAAAATGAATTTTTGAAAGTATATAAATAAGTGTTGTGATGTGAAATAATGTTTGTAATTTGTATTATGTTACTATAGTTGAAAAAAAACACACAAGCCCGCTGAATTTCTTCCGCCGGATTTTCTCAATGTGGGGCCGCGTTCCGAACCGGTAGTAATTGTAAAAAAATCGACTCACAACATTTTTAGTTTAATGATAAATAATTATAATTTAAAAATATTTGCACGCCATATCATGGTAGAATATGTTGATAACTTAATCAAATTTTAATAACTTGTAACTCCCATATTCTGGCAAATAAATAATTTCTTTCTTTCTTTCTTTCTCTGTTCTATTTTGTACATCACACAATAGCAAACAAGCAGATGGGTCATTTGTTGGATAGAGTATACCGAATTTATCTAGCAGGATATATCACATGGATTTGCCAGCTGCCTCTTTTTCTAAATCTAAGCACTTGACACTGGCGTAGTGTCAAGTGCTGGTACTATTTCTTGTAAACTCAAAGTAAGTAGTAAATAAGACACCTGAAAAAAATAATAATTGAATAACACCTACCGGCTAAAGTTTCTCATCTTTAAAGTTGGATGTTTCAAATGCTGCGGAATAGATGGGATTACAACTAAATCCATAAAGTGCATTAAACACCTCATCGTCAAAAACCTTAACAAATGTATAAACAGATGCTTAACAGAGGGTACATTCCCGGACAGCTTAAAAATAGCAAAAGTCGCACCGATATATAAGGCGGGATCTAAGACTGATCCCGGAAACTACCGACCAATTTCTGTATTATCAGTAATTTCAAAAATATTTGAAAAAGTTCTATATAAACGCTTAATTACACATCTGACTGATATTGATTTTTTGTATAAACATCAATATGGGTTTCGGCCTAAATCAAACACTTTATCGGCTACTATTGACCTTGTGACAAAACTAAAAAATAATATTGACAAAAAGAAAATTGCATTGGGGGTTTTTATAGATTTAAAAAAGGCATTTGACACTGTGAGCCACCCTATCTTATTAAACAAACTAAAAAACCTTGGTATTACGGATAAAGCGTTTAATATATTTAAGTCTTATCTTACTAACAGAAGCCAAATAACGAAAATAGATTACTATGAAAGTCAACCTGCAAAGGTAATGTATGGAGTCCCGCAGGGATCAGTTTTGGGGCCACTCTTGTTTTTGATATATATTAATGACATAAGTAACGTGGGGCTATCAGGATATACATCACTTTACGCAGATGACACATGCCTTTTCTATTTTGGACATTCTATACAAAGTGTGATTAGCGAAGCACAAAAAGATCTTAATATATTACATACATGGTTAACTCAAAACTTATTAACTATTAATATTGCAAAAACCTCATACATTGTTTTCTCTGCTAAAAATAAAAAGATTACTGATTTTACTCCATTAACTATAAATAATAAAATAATTCAAAAATCTAATAATGAAAAGTATTTAGGATTAATATTAGACAGTAGATTAACTTTTAAAGCACATATTGATTACTTACGATCTAAAATTATTCCTCTGACTGGAGCGCTACGCAATGTATCAAAATATGTTCCCTATAAACTGCGTTATACTATATATAATGTTCTTGTTAAGCCGCATCTAGAGTACCTGATACAAATATGGGGCCAAGCAGCCAAAACAAATTTGAATAATATACAAATCACACAAAACAAATTGATTAAAATACTTTTTAATTTTAACTATTTAACATCTACCAACTTAATTTATTTTAAAACTAAATTATTAAATATACAACAATTATATACTTATAATATATGTCTATTAATAAGAAAAGTATTAACACATAACATACATTCGCAAATTACTTTAAAGAAAAAAAATCATAAATATTTCACTAGACAAAAAGATAATTTAGAACTACCTAAAATTAGAACGCTTTATGGTAAAAGAACTGTTGAGTTTGAGGGAGCACAGTTATATAATAATCTACCTAAGCATATTAAAAATATTCAAAATTTAAATGATTTTAAATTAAAACTACAATCACACTTAATTGAACAAGTAGATATTTGTTAAATAATGCATGTAGTTCCGATAGGCACCAACTTATATTTTAAAATATTTTATATGTTTATATATAAGTTTTGTTAAAATTTCTCTATTAAGTGAACAATTTGTAATGTTCTTTTGAGAAATAAATTCTTTAAACCGAAATTTTGTTTTCTGATTATTTCTATTGCTTGCATTTTATAATATGTAGTCTTGAATTTATTCAAACTGCCTTATTCCAGTATCCCGTTTAGATCTCATTATTCATTCTTAAACACTATTTTTCAATAATTTCCATACCAACCACAAATAAACCATCTACGCATGCTTAGATGTGTACATGAATTCGAATTAGTACTAGATAAACAAGGAGGATATTCTAAAGGAATGCCAGCGTTCCACCTAATTCGACCTAATAGAGCAACTTTATTGCTCTATTAGGTCGAATTGTTACTAGTAAATCGCATCTATATCTGCCTCTGAATGCTAAAACTTACCACCGTTATACAAATAGTAACTGCGGATACAGTCTTAAAAAAATATCTAGCCACCAATTGAAACGCCCTTGTGAAATAAGACAACAATATTGTGGCCATTATCTTTCGATTCCACATCAAATTATTTTGTTTTTATGTATCATAAGATAATAGATAAACAGATAGCTCTCCTGATGGAAAGTATCGCCTAAAGACAACAGAGATGATAATGGTGAGTTGCTAAGTTTTAATTTTTGTGGAGAAGTTTTAATACTACACGCATACGTTTACCGGCTACTTTACCCTCCAAATCGAGATATGACAGCTACAAGCATTTACGCTGTTGCGGCAAGAATAAGTAAGTTAGTAGTACAAGACCCGGGCGAGGCAATGTTTACCCTCCATATCGAGATATGATAGTTACAAGCATTTACGCTGTTGAAGCAAGAATAAGTAGTAGTACAAGACCCGGGCGAGGCAATATAATAATAAAAATAATAAAAGGCAATATAATAATAAAATAACCTTGTAGCCACAATAGTAGTAACTCGCACGACCAATCGTTCGCCTCTTACAAACTGCCTGAATGAACGGCAGATGGCCTATTATTCAAAGGGACTCCGGACCAACACGGGGTAAAAATCTCTCCAGTTAAACCACGTCATATAAAGTATTTTGTGTTCACCATTGTAATGTAAGGACCTAAGATAAAGCGTCCATGTAACTTTCCTCGTTAATAGCTTTATTATTACTATTTTTGAAAATTTTAGCAGTCCAATAGGTCTGTTGACTTTTAGATCCGTATAGTCTTTTCCATCCGAGATATAAACTATAACGGTCGTAGCTCTTTTCTATCAGGCTAGAAAATATCGTATTCGTTAACATAAATTTTAGGCCTTCGGGTGCTTGGAAAATTCTCAAACAGAAGTCAATGGGGCCATTTTCAGGCTCGTGAAACTCAATATTTAGTAGACTTCTTCTTTTGAGAAGAGTTCTATAAGATTAAAAACCACTCTATATCACCGGGGATTTTACTGGGTTTCTTTCGACGTGCCCTGTTTTTCTACCACCCTGAGCTGAAAGCTTAGGGATACTACCTCCGTCTTTATGTTTATAATATGCTTCCTGCAATATTAGCAATGAACTTTCTACTGATCCAGAAACCACTATATATTGCTGTGTGGCTGCACATCCGTAATTGAAATTTGCTTGCATGGTTTGAGATTTTAAAATCGTTATCTCATTTTCTTGCCCAAACACGCCATGTGGCATACTTTAGACTGGAGCAATATAAGCTCGAAGTAAATACTTTAGATTGTAGTTTAGGTCACCTTGGTAATGGTTTAAGAGCCCACGACACTAAACCTAGTCCCATGAGACTACCGGATGGTATATACATAGTTAGATTTGTCGTTAATTGGAGAATATGAAATGGCTATGCTGCAATGCGAAAATTCGGGTGGCGCTATTAAAAAAAGAAAAAAATAATGAAAAATAAATCGATTTCTGGTACAATAAGACTACCGAATTTCGTTTGTTCCTCGATGTAGGGGAGGGGTAGGACTCTACGAATGTGCGGTGGCCTTATCAGTGGCAGCAGCATTATAAGTGATGCCTTGTACCTAGGTATCTAGTACCATCGGAATACCGAACGAACCAAATCTCATTTGAAAGATCATTAATTTCTGTGTAAAAAAACCACTGCTGCATCTTCGAAACGGTGGAAGATCGCCCACTGCACAGCTGAAATCGTCGTTTCTGCTCGGTTTTGTCAGCAATTACCCGATTTCTTTCGATTGGTACTAATGAAATACCCATGCCACGATCAGTTACGAATGATTTTACTGGTCATTAACTGTTTAAACAAATGAAATTAAATATTTTATGGGAAATTGTTGGATTTTTCAACCGTTTTCACTTGGTTGTTTTAATTTTATGTCCTACTTAGGGATTTATAGGGTTCTTTCTGTCCGTCCGTTCGCCTGCGCCTTAGCTCAGAAATTCTTAATAGTAGAAAGCTGTAAATTGACATTTGTACATATATCATGCCATTAAAAACGGTAAAAAAAATAAAACATATATTGTTTAGGGTACCCTCTACAAATAAAGTTTTCTCGCAAACCCCGTAGTGTAAAGTATCGTTGTATAGAGTTCTTAAACAATATTGCGATTTCCGTGTTGTTACCATGACTTTTCAATTAATGGATCCGTTTGAAAGATATTAAATTTAAAATGCTAACTTTTGTTAGAATCGCTTGTTGTCGATACGATATACGATACGATATGATACGATTTTACGGTAGTAAGATATATTATAACAAAGTCTAAAGGACAACTACCCAGGCTAAATACGCTTTACAAGTTTACAAGTAATTGTCGGCCTACTGACAAAATATACTTGGAGAAATTTCTATAGACTGTGAACCTGAGTTGCGAATATATCCACCATTGACTTTGAATAGGTTAAATGTTCAGAGTATAAAACGAAAACAAAAATGCCCTCCTCTTAGTCCACATTATTGTGATGGACAACTAAGAAACCCCACATTGCGCGTGGCCCGACATGCTTGGCCGGTTTTTTTGTTGCAAAGGGAAAAAATCATAACTTGGTGTGATAACCCTGTTTATTTTATGCTCTATGCGCTAGGGCTCTATTTTTTGGGGAAATGTGCAAATTGGTTTAGTATTATAATTCTACGAATTACTCACATTTGATTATTTTATATGTAATAGTAAGAACAATATTTTGAAAGACTTGGTTGGAGATTTTTGGTTAGATTTTAAGTCTTGGCTTAAAATATCTGACAAAGGTAAGAGTTACTGTAAAATCAATAATGTGAAAAAGTATACGCATTCCAAAATGGCATAATAAAAGCAAGGTTTTGCCTGACTAAGTAAGTCATGGTGACAACACGCAATATTGTTTAAGAACTCTATACAACGGGTTTGCGAGAAAACTTTACTTGTAGAGGGTACCCTAAACAATATATGTTTCTTTTTAGCGTTTTTGATGGCATGACTAACAGGTATAGGTACAAATGTCAAATTACAGCTTTCTAGTATTAAGGATCCTGAGCTAAGGCGCGGACGAATGGACGGATAAATGAATGGACGGACGTATGAAACTTTAAGGGTTTCCAGTTGACTTCAGAACCCTATAAATCCCTAAGTTATAATAAATACTTAAAATTAAAACATCCTAGTGAAAACGATTGAAAAATCCAACAATTTCCCATAAAATATGTAATTTCATTTGTTTAAACAGTTAAATGACCAGTAAAATTATTCGTACCTGATCGTGGCATAGGTATTCCTTCAGTACCAGACGAAAGAAACCGGGTAATTGCCTTCAAAACCGAGCATAAACGCCGACTTAAGCTGAGCAGTGGGCGACCTTCAATCGCTGCAACAACCACCTCATCCACTGTTTCGAAGATGCAGCAATGGTTTTTCTTACACAGAAATTGATGATCTTTCAGATAAGCTTTGGTTCGTGCGATAGTCCGATGGTACTAGATACCTAGGTACAAGGCGTCACTTATAATGCTGCTGCCACTGATAAGGCCAGTCATTGGGACATGCAGCACCGCATTTTTGTAGATTCCTTTCCCTCCCCTATGTCGAGGAAAAAACGAAATTCGGTAGTCTCATCGTACCCGAAATCGACTTTTTTTTTAATTATTTTTTCTTTTTTTTAATAGCGCCACCCGGCTTTTCGCATTGCAGCATAGCCATTTCGTATTCTCCAATTAACAACGAATCTAACTATGTATATACCATCCGGTAGTCTTATGGGACTAGGTTTAGTGTCGTGGGCTCCCATACTATAATAAAAAAGGACTGGTTCGAAACTCTGATTTTTCTAGCTACTGAATCAATTTTAACCACTTTGACTAACTTCAGACGGATTTTCTTGCCTCTCACAAGGAAAACCATAATGATAGCATTGGACTCTATAATAGTCTATAAACAATTCTGTTTTTCTTCATTTAACACGAGATATCGATTTTTTTAGCGGGAATCGTTCTAACCTTGTTAATACTCAATGCAACCAAAACAGCAATAATGACTAGTAAAAAGACCAAAGAAACGTATAGGGTTATGGTTTGGTATTACAATAAAGTAAGAAAAAAATGTTTGAATAAATATGACAATTCCAAATTTATAACAAACTAGCTTACCTGCAGCTTCGCCCGTAAGTATATTAAAATGTCGTCAAGATAGCTTTTCATAAAAATTTTATCCCCTATTTCTACCCTTTAAGGATTGATTTTTGAAAAAAAATTTGCCTATGTATGACCCCGGCTCTTCAACAACTTTCATGCCAAATTTCATGAAAATCGGTCTAGCGGTTTAGCCCTGAAAGCATAACAGACAGACAGACTTTCGCATTTATAATATTAGTATAGAAGTATGGATAGTATGCATATGGATTTTAATCCTTTAAGGATTGATTTTTGAAAAAAAATTAGCCTTTGACCCCGGCTCTTCAACTACTTCCATGCCAAATTTCATGAAAATCGGTCCAGCGGTTTAACCGTGAAAGCGTAATAGACAGACAGTCTTTCGCATTTATAATATTAGTGTGGATAGTATGGATTATGCGACAATGTGCTATAATAAATTGTATCAACCTTACCATCACATTACACCCCATTAAACATTTTTAATCAAATACTTTGATAATTACAGGTACGATAATTTTTATTATGAGCAATTCAAAATGTCTCCAACTATTTACTTTATCAAAAAGCTTCCCGGCGCAATTCATATCAAAATTAGAAAGTGAAGGAAAATTATTCAGAAGCAACGGCAGTGAAATCGTGTAAATATTAACAATAGTTCATAGTTATTCTTAAATTAGGTTCTCGATATATTTTTTATACGTAAAAATATTTTTTAGATAAAGAAATTGATATTTTTTTTAATTTTAATTGGAATAGGCGTAATTACGCCTTTTTATTAATGAAAAGGATCGATGAAGACGAAGGTGATCTCCCGGACCTTCAAGGGGAAAAGTTACTCACGGCTTCATTCGCGTGACCAAAAATCATCACTTCTCTTTATTCAATTGGGTAATAAAGTTGCCTAAATCATTCCTAGATAATGTGACTTTCCAAAGGTGAAAGATTTTAAAAATTACTACTTTTTGGGTTATACCATAACAAACAAAAAATAAAATCTTCCTCTTTATATTATTTTAGATGAGGTTTTTCATCATTATAATAAAATTGGAAAAGGTGTTTGTCTTCTTTCTCACCTGATGGAAAGTGTCGATAAAGACAAGATGGCACACGTCCATCCAAAAGAAAGCTATTTACTCTACTCTTAAAGGTCCCTTAAATTTGTCAAGAAAAATAGACCCAGGCAGTTCGTTGGCCATTTGAACCAGAAAATAGTTGTTAAACCGTTAATGTATGTATAAAGTTAAATAAAAATACAGGCAAAAAGTAAAATTTTCTATACTTTGCAAACTTCTTTATATTACCTCCGTGATGCCACCGATACGAAAGATGCCAGTTTAATATTTATTAAACTGACGTCTTTCATAAATATTTCCATTTTGAAATACTCACCGATGGTTCGCAAAATGGAGCGGTACAATTATCTATCTACATCCACCACACTATCACCTATATCAGCAGCAAGCATAAAAGTACACAATTTACGCACTCAACGCACGTTTAACTTCAAAACCGAAGCACCTTGAGGAGAAACGAATACTATCTCACTCAACTCGAATGTATTATTGGATCGCGCCGTAATTTTAGCGCTCTTTATACCATAACTTCGAGCGCGCAGTGACAACTCAAAAAAATGCGGTAACAAGGGTATTTTTATTGATTCAGGAGCTACCTTGCGGGAAACCATATTTAAAAGGTGAAATTAATTAAATACTTAAAAAATAATAATGTAGATGGGAACTCTCACTTCGGAGTGTAGTGCGATTGCAGAACTTGGATGCTGGCACTAATGGTAATGATATCTCCTCCCCCTATTGTGCAATTGGTAGAATATACATAGATATCCAATTTCTCTCTGGAGACTAAGTGGTTCAAACCCAATGGTAAGAGTCGAGTTGCCAACAAGCCGTCGTTGTCACTCTACGTTGAATTTTATCAACTTGGAGAGTTTATTATTAAAATGCTCCGGCGCCCAGTTTCGAACAATACTCTACGTGTGGCTGAACTTGCGCTTTATAAAGCATAAGCATATGGCCACACGTGAAATGTCGTCTGGCACGATTCAATACCCCCAGTTCCTTAAATCTAACTTTGAAGCTAAAGCGTGCCAAGGAGACAGCCATACATACACACACTCAAAAAACATAACCTCCTAACTCAGTCCGGTAAAAACAACAGATGCGACATGTTAACGTATCTTTAGGCAGAAGTACAACAAGTGCACTCACAATTAGCCGAAGATACTTGGTCCCAAAAATGTGATAGGTGGCAAGCCTATCGCCAACCGGGCACTTTCCAATCCCGGGCAACTTTTTGTTTATCAGAAAACTGAAAAAAAACCCCTTTTTTTATGTGCTCGACCCGGGAACCCTGGACCTCATGTGGTCAACACCAATGCTGGAACACTAGATATATATTTACAATTATTATTTAATTTTAAGGTTATCGACTACCACTGATAGTGAACCCGTTGAAAAGAAGAAATGTGTTTGTTCCAAGATATATGATCCAGTGTGTGGCTCGGATAATAAATCATACTACAACCTCTGTCAACTGGAATGCGAAACTGCTCCACGTACCGTTACAGTACAGCATCAAGGAAATTGTATACCATTTAGGAAAAGCCTGAATCCAGTTAATAAAACAAACTAAACCTTGCTTTTATAATATTTCATTCTTTGTTCGGTTTTACTTACCCTTACTTTGAAGTAAAACTTATTTGGAATTGCTATGAATTGAAAATAAAGGAAACAAACAAAGCGACAATAAAATAGTTAGACATACAATTTATAGAATTTGATCTGCGAGAGAATATATTACGCAATATTTCATATTACTCGGTT
Source organism: Apodemia mormo (assembly GCA_036924255.1). Classification (NCBI taxonomy): domain Eukaryota; kingdom Metazoa; phylum Arthropoda; class Insecta; order Lepidoptera; family Riodinidae; genus Apodemia; species Apodemia mormo. The sequence continues at coordinate 6,855,258 of JAUPFN010000024.1, read as the reverse complement.
TCTTTTTTATGCAATGTTTCTTAGCCTCTCCACTTTTTTATATTAAGTAGATTTACGTATGTGTGCTTGTGTACGCTTGTATATTGCCCAAGTAAACCGAGAGAGAGGGCGTCGTATAGTAAGTATATTATCTACACATACTGTTTAATACTTGTCTTAGCCCGAGAGCTTTTTGTGTACGCTTGTCTGCCTCGTGGAATAGGGGTTACCCTATTTGTCTCAGATCATGAGATCTTGAGTTCGATCCCTAGGTTGAGCAAAACTGAGTGGTAAGTGTCAGTTTTTCTTTTCGCATTTGATCGTGAGCGCGTTTCGAGTTTACTAGGAATTTGTATGTGATTTGTACAGCGCCACCTAGTGGTAGACGTGAGAAACCAGTTTACCACTAGATGGCGCTCTACAAATCACATACAAATTCCTAGTAAACTCGAAACGCGCTCACGATCGAATGCGAAAAGAAAAACTCACACTTAGCACTCTGTTATTCGTATATTTAGTAAGTTTTTTCGAGGTTTTTCGAGTTTTAGAAGGTTTACTTAACCGGTAAAGAACCAGAGATGCCCGATCGAGCCACGTCGATATATTGTGGAGTTGGGTTAACAACCAATAAGTCAGATCGAGCCGCGGTCGCATTTGATTTTGAATCTTCAAAAATTAATGATACAGACTATTTTGGTATGAAGAATTTTTTGTGGCTTACGCTCTTTGGTATAACCATTTAATCATTCATTCAAAATATTCAAATTATATATGATTAGTCTGTAAAATGATTTTACTTTAGCGCCAAAAGTAATTGATGCATGTGTCTTGTGTAATTACTGTGTTTTTTTGTTATAAAAGATTTACAAAAGGCTTATTTAGCTCATAATGATTGTATTGAGATATTTAGTTGTAAGAAATAAATCGTAGTAACAAAAAATAAGGACCGGTAAAAGTCGGTTATCAAGTCACCGTTTCTTCGAGTAAATTACATCAATATTACTTTATTTTAATGCCTAATAGATAAAAGATATATCAATTAGTAAATGCTTGTTTACAGAAGATAAAATATTGATTTATTGTAAACTAATAAAATTTTTTATATATCGCGACGACATGACGTCATGATCGTTGATTACGCACGAACGCACCTTGCCTAGTAATTATTTCTTAATTTTGATTTTGATTTTTCTTGGGGGTCGAGGGGCCGAGGGGTTAAATTTAATGTAAAATGCACACACTTGTTTACGAAATGCCATTAAAGCAGTTGGTTTGTGTGCAGCCGTTACTATACAACTGGGATTTTTGGGCTATCAAATTGACTATCCAGAGTTTGTATCTTTTGAAATTAGAGATCAAAATTTTAATGGATTGAAAAGTAAAGATACTAATGGCACCTTTTCGTTTGCACGATGAAAGGTAATATGAAATGTATAAATTTACCGCCTATTTTTATCTTAAATTAAAACATGTTAGCGAAAATTATTTTGGCGTAGATAGAATAAGCCGTTCGACCAAAGCTACTGCCAGTCTTCACTATCACTATAAAATTGATCCACAAATTATAATATTCTAATTTTATTAACAATAGATTCAACCAAATAAAAACAACGGGATGCTGTAGATGTATTGAGTCATTATTTACTTAAACCATTTTTTATATTATAAGATAGCAAACAACCATGGGTTTCCTGATTGGAGGAGTCAACCATCGCCTATAAGCACCAAAGATTTTAATGGTGCGTTTCTATCTTGTGGAGAGTGTTAATGCCGCATGCATAAGTTTACCGACTACCTTACCCTTAAACCGGAACACGACAGTGACAAGCACTGACGCTATTGCGGCAGGAACAGGTGCCAGACCCGGGCGAGACAATGCAGAATTCTACCACCGAGGAGCTACGATGGTAGTGACGTGAATTGTCAATCGGTGGCATTTTACGACCTGCCTGGCAAAACGGCAGTTGGCCTTTTCTTTAAAGGACCCCGGACCAACACGGGTAAAACTAATAATAATAAAAGATTTTTTGATGCCAAAACGCAACAAAAATGTTGGTTTTAATGATTTTATATAAAATAATAACAAGGAAATTATTAATATAAAATAATTTGCAACGAGGCATTCATTTGGATCAACATAAGTTTCTATGCTTTCAATAAATAATTAGACGTTTCATAATAAAACCAAAACCTGTTTTGCGTTGACAGTTATATCAGAATTTTGTATAAAACTTTTTTAAAATAAAATGTTTCATATCTTTTGCAACGTCACTCTAAAAATTAAATTACACACCTTTGAAATGTGCACTCGCTTTAAAAAGTGTTGTAATAATGTGAAGTGTTTCAGCTGCTAAAACAAGTATCATGTAAAAACCTCCCGTTTTATATTTAATCTACTTTTCTCAGCTATTCATAAAGCTAAGTAGTTCAAATAACTTTTAGTAGCTTCGTTAAAAACATGCAAGCTATAAATCTAATAAAAGAAATAACATTATCTTACGTAAATACAAGGAACATTTTATACTTACATTTTATATGTATATATAACACGTTAGTTACATTTTTAAATCATGAACCTTTGTTCATAATATAGGCCTTATCTCATTTGTATTTTTTCGATTTTACAAGCTTTTTGACGATAACGAGGCAAACACAATCGATGAATCAATATAACTCATGATTTTATATTGAATAAATTTTACTGATTTCTTATTTCTAAAGATCTGAAGATAGAGCTGGAAGAGTGTCATTGAATTTAAATGCCCAAGCTTTTGAATTTAAACCCATAACACAATAAATAATTTGCTTACCTTGTGGTTAGATCAAATCGAATAATTTGTCATCAATATTATTATTTTTATTGTGTCTAATGCGTAATTAGGATCAAAAACCAATTAAAAAACGGGGCGGTAACACAAGGTTTAGGTTATCTTAAATATAAATGTAAAACACAATATATACATCATTTTATCTATATTAATATGTCAAGCGTTATATACAAAGTGACGCTCATTTTAATATTATTCACAACTTTTACTATCCCGTATAAATATCAACACCCATAACGCAAACAAATAATTTGCTTACTTTTAGGTTATACCAATTCGTCTTATTTATCCAGTGATATTTTTATATCAGGGCATACTTACGAACAAAAAATTACAACATGGTAAAATTTATGTTAGTTATATTTGAGTTTTAGCACTCAACCCGTGCTTGGGAAAATTTGAAAAATTAAAAACAACAAATGAAAATTTCTACATTTCAGGATTTGAACCTACGACCTTCCCTCAAGCCTGGATTATACAACCAACTGTGTCAGTGTCAAATAGTTAATTGTGGCGTAATTCTTCTTTCCTATGTGATCGATTCCATCTATTATACTGATCGCTAAATATACATACATATAACTAGTTAAATGAGTTCATTGTTACAAAAAGCTAAATTTCGACACGTTAGGATTTGAACCTACAACCACTTTGAAGTTTGAACTAGTCGACTTTGGCTCAGATGGTTAGAGTATCCAAACTTGAGAGGAGGTCGAGGATTCAAATCTTGAGGTATCGGATCTTTTCTTTGTTTTTTTAAGTTCTTCAAGTTTTTATGGTAGTCAAAAATTTAACACAAAATCTGAATGTATAAAAAAGGCTACAGATTTATGAAGTAGTAAATAGATATTGTGTAAATCTTGGCAATTGCTAAGCTACTTACGAAATTAATTTCAAAGCGAAGCAGAAAATAAAGACGAGAATCTTGGAGGATAAAACGCGAATTTGTTAAATAAATAACGGAAAACATGCAAATTAGCATTTATTCAGCGAAGAACGCGTTTTAACTTTTACCGTTTTTGTTACTGTAGAAAGCTTGATTAACAATTCAATACAAGGAATGAAAATTAGTCACGAACTACGTAAATATTTTAAATGAGTTCAACTTTTTCTTAAGCCTTATTGTTGTCTTAAACTCGGGAATAATAAATACAATTATAAGAAAAATATTTTCTTGGACTTATAAACTGTGCTGGAAAATTTACGTTATGCGGCTTTGTTTTAAACCAAATTTAAAAAGTTGAATGTAAATTTCTCACAAAGGGCCCGTATACCATAAACACTATGTCTCACAATACTCAGAATGAACTCAGTCATGAACTCTCAAGCCTCACAGGATACTCATAGGAGATGAAATAGTGTAACGTTTCACAATTATTGTTACCGAATTTTTCAGATTTTCTGATATGATTATTTATAAGTATGTGTTAACAACCCACCAAAAATTACACAATAAGGATTATTTATTTATTTATTTAAAATCTGTACACATACATGACCACCCCGTTGGTCGAGAGTGGTTAACGATCCTGACTACGCAATCGACGGGGCTCGGGTTCGATCCCCGACGGGGACAAGCATTTGTGTAATGAGCATAAATGTTTGTATTTCCGGGTTTGGGTGCTTATTAAATATATTTAAGTATTAGTATCGTTGACTAACGCCCATTACATAAGCAAATAATTTGCTTACTTTGGGGTTAGATGAGTAACATCTAAGAGCATTCTCTGCAAGTTAACCCGAACAGAATACAGAGAAGGCGCAAGAGATGTACATAGAAAGAGAAAAATCAATAACTCGCTTAATTAAGTACACTAAGCACAAAAAATAACTTAAAACAAAACTTACACAAAGGAAAACATTATTTTATTATAATATTAAATATACATATTGAATTTGCATTAACACAAATATTTAAATATATATAAAAGAATAAATACATAAATATATGTACTTAATCTTAAGTAGGTCGTAGACTTCTGCAAATATTATTAGTACAACATGAGTCCGCACAACATGGGGAAAAATCATGACGTTTTTGCATTAGGAGCGCCATCTGCCTTTTAGTATTAAACCTAATACTCAAAGGCCATCTGCATTAAACGAATTGATATAACCACAAAATAAGCAAATTAGTTGCTATCTTATGATGTTAAAAATATTATTAACATTAAAAATTCATCTATGTAATTTTCAATATTTAACAATAGTTACAAAAAATGTAATGTTTCATGATTTAAAAGATTACTTTAGTTGATTTTGTGTTTGAAAAAATACCTGTATTGAAAGAGTGATGAAATTTCTCGACCGAGCTTAGTAACACCGCTTTATCTTATCGGTCCACAATAGCATGAATGCTCGTCTTCATCATGTTTTTGTTCAAAAGTAAGCTCGCCACTAAATTTTGATTTATATTTTATTCATATATTTTTATATATGATAGTTATCTTTCTCTACAATAGTCATCTTTCTCTTTCTACCCTATGACGCAAAATATCCGCAAGTTTTCTATCCAAAAATTAAAAATAAAATAATTATTTTATTTTATCCGGTGACAATAGCATCAATGCTTGTCTCTGTCGTGTTTTTGTTCGAAAATTAGCTCGCCGCTAAATTAACACATTTAATTAATTTATATATCTACTATCTATATGCGAAAGTTATCTATCTCTCTACAAGGAGAATCACCTGCACGTTTTCTGTCCTATAACAAAAAAATGCCTCTTATATTATTTATAAAAAAAATGATGAATTGTTTTATTTTATCCGGCGATAATTGCGCCAATATTCTGTCGTCTTTTTGTTCTAAGTTAGTTCGCTGCTAAATTTAGACATGTAATTTATTTAAATCGCTATTGTCTATAAGCGCAAATTACTTCTCTCTACAAGGAAAATTATTCGCAGGTTTTCTACCTTTAAAATATATATATATATGGCAACAATAGCATCGATACTTGTTTTTGTCGTGTTTGTGTTCGTAAAAAATGTTTATCGCTAAATTTACACACATGAAATTCATTTGTATCTCGATTTCTATAAGGGGGCATCCATAAATTACATCACACGTTAAGGGGGAGGGAGGGGGTCGAAGCAGTGTGACATTGTATGATGATAACGGGTAGGGAGGGGTCCCAAATTTTGTGACATCACATTGTTTATTTTATATTTAAGTATTACAACACTAAATTTAAAAAACCTACCTGTTCAAATAAAAAATAATCGAATTAGATCATTATTCCAATTTAAAATTGTAAAATATGTGACGTCACACTAGTTAGGGAGGGTCTCACAAATGTGACCAGCTGTGACAAGGACAAGGAAGGGGTCAAAAAATCATGTAATTCGTGTGACGTAATTTATGAATGGCCCCTAAGCGACAGTCCTCTTCCTACAAGGAGCATTATTTATGTTATGTTTTCTAATTAAAAAAAATATCGGTAAATCTTTTCTCAAATAAAAACATTAATTGTTTTATTTTACTCGGTGACGTATCTTTATTCGAAAGTTGGCGCGCCACTTAATTTATACGTGTAATTAGATTACATGTCTATTGTCTATAGGCGATAGTTATCTCCCTACAAAGAGCATCATTTACATGTTTTCTACTTTATAACAAAATATATCGGCAGATTTTATTTGTTAAAATAAAAATATTGTTTTTTTTTTCAGTGACAATAGAATCAATGCTTGTGTCTGTCGTGTTTTTGTTCGAAAGTTAGCTCGCCATTAAATTTATTCATGTAATTAGATTACATATATATTGTCTATAGGCAATAGTTATCTCTTTCCACGAAAAGCATTATTTACATGTTTTCTACCCTATAACAAAAAATATTGGCAGAGTTTCTTTGCTCAAATAAAATATATATTAATTTCTATATAATAAATTATTTATTATAATAAAATAAATTTATTAATAAAATTATACTAATATAATTAATAAAATTATTTAAAAAAATAATAATAATAATTTATTTATAATAATTAATTAATATGTTTAAAATTAATATTTTATTATTATTAATATATTATTTTTTTAATATTTTATCTAGTGACAATAGAATTGATGCTTGTTTCTGTTGTTTCATTTTGACAGCTCGCCGCTGAATTTCTACACGTTATTAATTAATTTTTATATCTACATTATATATAGGCAATACAGTTATCTCTCCCTGCAGGGAGCAGAGAGCATCATTTGCATCGTAGAAAACGTGATGTTTTGTTATTGGATAGAAATTCTATAACAAAAATATTTTCTATTCGTAAATATTTTTTTTTTATTTCAAGGAGGTAATTTAATACAAGGAGCATCATTTACAACTTTTTTATCTTGTAACAAAAAACAGCGGCAGGTTTTCTTTGCTCAAATAAAAATATTAATTTATTTAATAGATTCAGGCGTTACTTTGCGGAAATCCAAAATTTAAAGGAGAAATTATGGTATTTAATTTGCAAATTTCCGCGAAATCTTATATGGAACTGCTGTGATGCAACATAAATGAAAGGTAGTGTAAGGAATGGGGCAAACTTATCCAAAGTCTGAAATTATAGAAGACCACAGCGGCACAATAGTCCACCCACTTCCACGACACTTTCTTCCACGTCAGAAGCAAAGGCAGTAACACACAAGTTATGTACTCAACGCACGTTTCACTTCGCAACCGAAGCATCTTCAGGAGAGTCGAATAGCACTTCACTCTACGATTATAGTTTTATTTTATTCGGTGACAACTGAACCAATGCTTATCTTTACATTTGTTCACCACTAAATTAACAAATGTAATTTATTTATAGAGGGTTCAAGTTTGGAGGGTTAGGTAACAGGTAAATTTTTGCATGTGGCAATAAAACCTTAACAAAAGGATTGGAACGCATCATTAACATCTTTAATGTCTACAAGCGATGTTTGTCTCTATCAATTTGGAAATCTACCTAATTGTTTGCTATCTATATAGTTTATTTATCCTACAATTTGTATATTTATGCTTTTAAGAATTACGGTCGAGTTTCAATCACAGGGTTAATGCTAATACAAATTGTACATAGCTAAATATTTATCTAAAATTATAACGGACTGACTGATTTAGTATCAAACTAATAACCAAAGTGTATACTATATTAGGATATAATTTCAAAGGGTAGATTAAGGTGGGCCTAATATCTTATGCACAATGCGGTGAACATATTCTGAATTCGGCAGTTGTTGGACGTTATGAACTATGTTAATGGGTTGAAGAGGTTAGTTTGAAGGCAATGTTGGCTTAGTGAGTTATGCAAACACATGAATATTATAAATAAATAAGTTTCAGAGTATATTTGTGACCTACTTTTCGAGAACTCTTAACATTTTAAAATTCTTTCAAACCATCAGTTTGAATCTGAGGAAGTGCTTATTGGTTTAGATGTTATTTTTTTGCGCCTTTCCGTAAGGCTCAGTTTACAATGCCGCGGAATAGAATTAAAGCGACTTTTTACAATGAAATTGTACATAGAATAATGATTTTTATGTTAATTCACCTCAGATCTACTGAAATGCCGTGCCGACAGTAGCTAAAAGAATTCTCGAGAATGCGCGAGGATTCGCCGAACGCCCCGTGTTAGTTCCGGACTCCTTTGAATAATAGAAAAAATTGTCATTCTACCAGGTAGGTCGTAAAGGCGACTGATTGGCTATGCAAGTCACTGTCATCGTGACTACTAGGTGGCAGAGTACTGCATTGTCTCGCCCGGGTCTGGTACCACCGCCTTACCTATTCCTGCCGCAATGACGTCAGTGCTTGTCACAGTCATGTTCTGGTTTGGAGAGTAAGGTAGCCGGTAAACTTATGCATGTGGCATAAGACGCCACAAGATAGCAACGCACCATAACACCTTTGGTGTCTATAGGCGATGGTTGACTCTTTCCATCAGGAGACCCATCTTCTTGTTTGCTATCTTATACTATAAAAAAATATATACATGTTATCACCATAATGACTATAGGCAAGGGTTATGTCTTTATATCACGAGAGCCATATATTTGTTTCGGATTCAATAACACAAAAATAAGTAAAAAATATATATAGATTGCGAAAAGTGGTCCAAAAGTGTAACGTAAAAATTCTTAATTAAAATTAAAAAAGCCTCAACAAGTTTAGGTATAAGACAACCTTCCTGTTTCATAATCTTCATCAAAAGAGCTGACAATCTTCGAATAGGGACTCAGCAGCACCAGGTCATGGTAACCATATCATTGCAATATCGTTCAAGTAATAAAATACATAATTTGGCATTGATCAGGCTTGTAAAAGTTGAAAACAACTAATTTTCGTTGGATCGGATCATTCCTTTGGGCTTCAGATATGATACTACAGTCACACACATGTACATACATAAACACTTTAAACTTATAACCTCCTATTTTTTGCGTCATGGTTTAAAATAATTTGCCATCGCGAGCTAACATTATCTAGAAATTGTCAATTTCAATCCATATAAATTCTAAATACCTAATCCACGATTCAATGAAGCACTATAAGACGTTCAAACTGCTCAGGAATAGCTCAGATAAGTAGATTAAATATAGAGCAAAAGATTTTTACATTAAAGTTATTTTAGCTATTGAAATGAAAAAGGAGCGCGCATTTTTAAATAATTTGTTAAATGACGATGCGAAAGCTATGAAATTAGCACATTTTAACGAATTTTATTGTTTTTTTATTTATAGTTTTAAATAATTATATAAATAATAAATTGATAATTTATTTGTTAAGTGAAAACAACTATGACTGTATAAATTATTATCGATTTTTGACAAATGTTTTAATAATCTCAAAAAGACTTAGTACTTACTTACTTAGGATATTACTTTGCGAAAAAACATTTAGAACATAAATTATTATTGTAAGTCTTTTTTTTATGTCATAAGTGCTTTGTTTGCTGAACAAGCAAATGGGTCTCCTAATGGTAAGAGTCAACCATCGCCTATAAACAGCAAATATGTTAATGATGCGTTGCTATCTTGTGGCGAGGTCTGATGCCACATGCATAAGTTTACCGGCTTATGCATGTGGCATTAGATTGCAATTGCTATGCTTGTTTAGATAAATCCATACAAATATTTTAAATGCGTAAATCTGTCTATCTGTCTGTTACGCTTTCACGGCTAAACCGCTGGACCAGTTTTCACCAATTTGGCATGGAAATAGTTGGAGATTCGGGGTAACATATAGGCAACATTTTTTTTCAAAAATCATCCCGTAAGGGGCTGAAATAGGGTATGAATTTTGTATGAAAAACTATATCGACGACATGTTAATCTACTCTCGTGAGAAGCTGCGCGAATCAGCTAGTAAAATATATTTTTGTCAAACGCTGTTAACATGTTTACTATGCAAATCTTGGCCATTGTCAACCTACTTACGAAATTAATAAAATGAAACCGAAAATAAAAGTGAGAGCTTTGAAATATGAAGAGCATATTTATAAAATAAATAACGGAAATCAATCAAATTAGTCTTTATTAAAAAAACACGAATTATTGTTTTTGTAACAGTAAAAAGCAAGGCAGACATAAACCATCGCCTACAGACAGCAAAGATGTTGGTGCGTTGCTATTCTTGTGACGGGATGGCTGTAACTAATGTAATTATATAATTAGCGACCCGCCTCGGCGTTGCAAGGGTGTTTAATGATGTGCTGTAATAAACAATTTTGATCTAAAATAAATGCAAAACCACGGAGCAAATGGAGGCACCTTCTGGTGATATTTTAAAAACATCAATTATAGCTTTATTTTACAGGCACAATAAATTACGGCAGTGTATGATATTTTTTTATAAGATGGCAAACAAGCAGATGGGACTCCTGTTGGAAAAAGTCAACCATTGCAAATAAACACCAATGTTAATGGTGCGTTGCTATCTTGTAGCGAGACCTTATGCCACATGCATAAGTTTACTGGCTACCTTACCCTCTAAACTGGAACACGACAGTTACAAGCACTGACGCTATTGCGGCAGGAATAGGTAAGGCGGTGGTACCAGACCCGGGCGAGATAATGCACAACTCTACCACCTAGTAGCCACGATAGTAGGAACTCGTATAGCCAATCAGTCGCCTTTTATGAGTAGATTGCTCTTCTGATGGAAACAGAAACCATCGCCTACGGACACCAAAGATGTTAATGGTGCGTTGCTATCTGTGTGGCGGAATTTAAATACTACATGCATAAGTCTATCGGCTACACGACAATGAATTATTGATGCTATTGCGGCAGGAATAGGTATGGCGGTGGTACCAAAACCCAGGCAAGACATTACGAAACTCTGCCACCTAGAAGTCACAATGGTAGTGACACATACAGCCAATCGGTTGCCTTTTTACAACCTGCTTGGCAGAACATCAGTTGGTATATTCTTCAAAAGAGCCCGGATCCATACAGGGGATTTTACCTTGACTTCCAATGTTCTGAATTGATTAAAATAAATGTTTTTTTAATGTATCATAAGATAGCAAATAAGTAGATGGGTCTCCTGATGAAAAGAGTCAACTATAGACACCAAAGATTTTAATAGTGTGTTGCTACCTTATGGCGAGGTCTAATGCCATGCCCTATGTACTCGCATTTTAGTTATTAAAATCTTTGTGTATGTATAATATTTAAGTTTTACAATAGTATAATGTAAAAATGTTAATGTGAAAGCCCTGATGATGTTTTAATAGGCGAAACCGGTTGGCTGTAAGTTTAAAAGTGATTAATAAATAAAATTTAAATTACACTTGTGAAACAGTACAAGTATTTATATTATATAATCAATAAGTATGATGCAGTTTCACCAAGTGCCGACGATTGAAAGTATAAATTATAATGCCACATGCATAAGTTTATCGGCTAATTTACCCTCCTAACCGGAACACGATGGTAACTAGCACTGACGCTATTGCTGCAGGAATAGTTAAGGCGGTGGTACCAGACTCGGGCGAGACAATGCAGAACTCTACCACCTAGTAGCCACGATGTTAGTGACTCGATAGCCAATCGGTCGTCTTTTACGGCCTGTCTGGTAGAACGGCAGTCGGTCTATTCCACAAAGCAGCCCGGGACCAACACGAGAAGATTTTTTTTAATATTTTGTATATTTTTTATATTTTTACTTTTGCTTATAGACTAGCCATCAAAATTAAGTCAATATAAGCCTTTTGTCAGACAACAGGCCTACGTAATCCAACTATCATTAACGTTAGGTCTACGTTAACTACTCCATCAAAACTTTGTAATGGATATGTCGTCAAAACAGTTTAAGTTTGTATTATGCTTTCAGTAACTCTTTCCAAGACGTCACATGGTTAAATGTATTTAATTTACATAGTTCATGAACAAGGTCACTTTTGCTTTGCTGAAAATTTGTAAAGATTTTTGTTCATCACCCTCAAAAGTACGTGAAAATTAAAAAAAAGTTTGATAAATATTAATTAAAAATGTTTTTAAAAACAAGTTTTTGGCTGTATATAATTATATTGTTATTAGAATTCTATATGTATTTCGAATTTCAATTTATTTGGACATTTAGAAGATGATCAAATTCAGCTTTTAAGATTTGACCCAGACACGATAAGTTATAAATGTATGTAATTAGGTTTATTAATATTTTCAACTGCCTCACAAATTTTGAAATGTGCATTACTTTTGATAAAAATGATAAAATGAGGTATTTGAGTTGATAAAATAAATTTAACGAAAAATCCCTTGCTTCTTATTTAATTCTTATCATGTGTCAATTAGTTATTCTTCTTATGTATTGAAACAAAAAACAAAGTCTTCAAATTTTTTGAGACCCTATAGGTCGTACCTTGCATTTGAGTATAATTGCGTGAACGAAATACATTTGTAAATACACGAGAGGAAATATTATGTTAATTTTTATATCTTAGTTTGGCTGGTTATTGCTTTTAATGAGCGACAGCTTAGTTTTACCCGAATACAGCAAAGTAAAAAGGAAGGATTTTGACCGAAATGTATGTATATTAATCTAGTACCTAATAACTTCTTAACACTACTTAACTTTACTAGGTGGTAGAGTTCTGTATTGTCTCGCCCGGGTCAGGTACCACCGCCTTGCCTATTCCTGCCGCAATAGCGTCAGTGCTTGTCGCTGTCGTGTTCCGGTTTGGAGGGTAAGGTAGCCGGTAAACTTATGCATGTGGCATTAGACCTCGCCACAAGATAGCAACGCACCATTAACATCTTTGGTGTCTATAGGCGATGGTTGACTCTTTCCATCAGGAGACCCATCTGCTTGTTTGCTATCTTATGATATAAAAAAAAAAAAAAAACTTCTTGACAGCTTATCACAATTTGACAACTGAGGTATCTTTAGAAGCTACTTAATTGTCGCCTCTGTGGTCTAGTGGTCCAGTGTTGGCGTTGACCACACGAGGTCCCAGGTTCGATTCTCGGGTCGGGCACATTAAAAAAAAGTGTTATTTCAGTTTTCTGTGAAACACAAAGTTGCCCGGGATTGGAAAGTGTCCGGATGGCGATAGGCTTGCCACCTATCACATTTGTGGGACCCAGAATCTTTGGCTAAACGTGGGTGCACTTGTTGTACCTCTGCCTACCCCTTCGGGGATATGGGCGTGAAGATACTTTTTTACTTAATTGTCCGCTGGTTACAGGATATGAATTAAATTAATTAATAAATTAATGACACCCTGTCATGAACATAAAGTCAGGAACTAAGAAAGTTTTAATCTTTTAATGATGTGTTGGGTATCAAAATATAAAAGTTCGTTCAAGTTCGATTTCCATATTGATGTCAAGCAGGTTTGTACGTTGTTAGCTCGCCTGTTAATATTTTATGCCTGAATAAATATCTCCAAAGATTAAGTTTGTAAAATGTAGGTACGTGCATGGAAGATCTAGTGACAAACCGTCTGCATTATGCAAATTACTCTTTAATTATAGATTCTACTCCATCTGAGCTATAAACACTGGTCACTGTTATGAATGGTGATTGTAGAAAAATGTAGTTGACTGCGAAAAAAAGTAAATTTCTAGGTTTTGAAAGAAAGCTATCCAGAATGGCAGTAAGAGTTTTGGTCGATGATGTAGCGCTGGAACAAGTGGATGAGATTGTATATTATGTTTGTGCTTTAAACAGGGATAAAGTACGCTGCTGCTGTACAAGCATGAGTATGTGTAGGGAACAGATAGAGTAATCAGTATTAACCCATCAATGGCCAAAATTAAATGAAACGCATTTTAAATAAAATATGTTTCTTTTTCAATTGCCAAAGGAGCAAGAAATAGTAAAATGAACAAAACACAATAAGTTTTAGTTTAATATTTATTTTAAGGGTTGTACTTATATAAGTACAGTGGCCACTTATGGGTGATAATTTTCAAGACAAAACTTTTCAACGCAAAGTCTTTTCAAACGCATTTTTCATTCCCTAGATTGACAAATAACGTACGGCAACTATTCTTTCAACTTCGTTGGATAGACCTGACCTATCATGGGGTAAGCCTTCAACAGTTAAAAAAGTAGATTGAGCTTGTTTTATATCATTCTTAACATGCATATAGAATATTGCAATACTTTGCTGAAATATGAGCTAATCCATAGGATCTTCTTTGTATATCCATATCCATCCATATCCATAGTATACTTTTATAGTAGTGGGCTTGCAGACATTCAAATGGTGAGGGTGGAATGTAGAATTTTGGCGTGATGTCCAATAGTGGAAATCAGCGGGTGGTATTAAGCCGAAGAACTCCTCGGAGCACTCACCGTAGTAATAGCGATAGAAGATACAGAGAGAACCAACATCTCTTTGCAACGCCAAAGATTCAAGCCTATCGGAAAGAGCCCAGTCATCGACAATACGAGATGCTCTACGCTGTATGGGGTCAAGAGGAAGGAGCTGGTACTGCGGAGCCCCTGCCCAAAGATGAGAACAGTACTCCATATGAGGCCTGACTTGCGACTTATATAGTCACAAACGGTCGGCTGGTGTAAAGTACTGTTTCGCCCTGTTCAGAACAACAATTTTTTTGGACGCCAACTTTGCTTTATCTTCCAAATGACCACGAAACTGGACGTTACTCGATATGTCGATACCAAGTATTCTAATACTGGCTGAGGCAATCAAAGGAGTGTTCTCAAAATGAGGGGATACGGCAAAAGTGTTTTCTTGGTGGAAAACGCACAAACTTGTGTCTTCCTTGGGTCGTATTGGACTAAATTTAGTCAACCCCATTCCGAGACTTTGTTCAATAAATCCTTGACTTCAGACACAAGTTTTTTCCGGCACTCGTCAACATGTTCCCGAGAGATGTTAGCACAACCGGAATATACAGCATCTCCTGTACTGTCGTCTGCATAACAATGAATGCCGTTCATTTACAGCATATCATTGATATGCAGAAGAAACAATGTAGGAGATAGCACGCATCCTTGGGAAACACCAGCATTGACCGATTTTGGGTCTGCGCATACACCGTCGACAACAACCTTAATGCTACGATCTGACAAAAAACTGGTGATCCAGTTGCATAATATTGGGAATTCCATAAGATGGAAAATAATTTTTATTGCAGTCTTTTTTTTCCACAGTAGGCCATAATTTCACAATGTCTATTCAGTCAAGACCATATGATAGTTGCCATGGTACTGATCTTATTATTTTTTTCATCTGATTAACAACAGTTCAATATTTTTATCACATCTGTAATCGAATGTGTGATTGAGGCTCATCTTTCTTTCCATTTATTTAGAGGAATCGACGAACATTTCTACTTCTTTCTCTCCTATACGTAGAGGTATGTAGTTTCTGTTCACTTTTTTGTTGCCGTCGAACTTGGTCTATAGCTAATGGTTTATCGTCGTTAGAATCCTAATCAGTTGACAACATATACTCATTGTATTTGAAAATACAACGAGGATATCTCTGAGGGTACCTAAGGGTGTTTTTTTTTAAATAATATCACAATATTTCCAAGTAGATCTCGTGGTAATGTATGTCTCCATGTATTCATCAGTGCTCCATTTATAACGATGTTCATATCAGCTGGTATTATCGGTATTTTGTCCTCATTGTCATAATCGATATCTTCTAAAATCACCCCAACCGCTTCTTCAAGTCCTTTGAAGTATTTAGTAACGTTGAAATTCTTAAGACTCATAGTTGCTAACGAAAACATAACAACATGTTTTGTATACTCAAATGGCCATCGTACTCAACTAAGTACAGCAGTGAAAATCATAATTGCTTACATTATAAATTATATTACATTACTTCACAACAATTATTAAGAACAACATTTACAGTCAAAATTGTGGAAAAATAATATAATAAGTAAGTCACATTTAGATACTCAAAATGACACAAATTTAAAAAAAAATACCTCAATTTGTTTTATTTACATAACTTTAAATATGAACGTCTATGTTTCTTTGTAAAAAAAAGAAACATATTTATTGTACAGATTTGAATATTTTTTAAAAAACTTGGCTATACTTATTTTAGTACAGCGACAGAATGGTAATGGAGAGAGAGAATGGGTTAAGTCAGGATCCCGACTACAGGCCCGTCTACTCTGCATAATTATGCGCTTATTGTATAAAAGTGAAAGTTGGGTATGACAAAAAGGGCATGAAAGCAGAATCAACGCGGTTGAGATAAGATTGCTAGGAAAAATTTGCGGGGACGGACGAACTCAGAATTCGTGACAGAGTCAAACGTTGATGATGTTGAGCATTATGCGGCACAAAAGAGAGCAAATTTGACGAAAAAGTTCAAATTTGTGGGAAAAAACTTGAATATCAAACAGCAGTAATGCATCATTGCCAATGACTTTTATAATATCAAAAGAGAGCAAATTTGACGAAAAAGTTCAGATTTGTGGAAAAAAAACTTGAATATCGAACAGCAGTAATGCATTATACACGTCATTGATCATGGCACAAATACGAGTTTTTGACATTTGTGACTTGTCATTACGAGGGTCAAACTGAAAGTTTTAGAAATAAAAGTTATGGTATGATTCGCATGGCTTTTTACGATGAAGCCCCATCTCTTTCCACTGTTTACAAATGGTTTAATGAGTTTAAATATAGTCGCACTAATCTCAAAGACTGTCTAAGTACAGGACGGCCTTCTACGGTGGTGACTGAAGATAGGATCAGTGTTGTGTGCCGTATGATAGACTGAAAAAGAGTAATATATTATCAGACTTGGATAATCTTAGGCATTGGTATGAGTCAAGTCCATAAAATCCTTTATGGAAATTTAGCGGTTAGGTAACTTTGTGCTCGGTGGAAACCTCATCATTTGACCGTAGCCCAAAAACTCTGTCGTGTTGATTGGTGTCGTGAAATGCTTCAAAGATTTAAAGAGTTCTGCATTGTTTCGCCCGGTTCTGGTACCACCGCCTTACCCATTCCTGCCGCAATATCGTGTCATTTGGAGAGTAAGGTAGCCGGTAAACTTATATATGTGGTATTAGACCTCGCCACAAGATAGCAACGCACCATTCTTTGGTGTCAATACGCAATGATTGATTCTTTCCATACGGAGACCTATCTGCTTGTTTGCTATCTTATGATATAAAAAACTCTGTGAAACTCGATTTGAAATTCTGGTTAAATATACTGTTGCTGTTTTGAGACAATATAAGGCACTCGATCACTTGCTTTAATAAAATATGATAAAATGATACCATTGGATTATTCGACGTTATGATATATACGACACTATTACAATTCTAATAGCTTTTGTGATCTATTGATCTGGTTTCAGTGTTATCCACATGAGGTCCTGGGTTCGATTCCAGGATCGGGCAAATCAAAAAATGTATTTTTTAGTTTTCTGAAAAAAAAAAAAACAAATTTGCCCGGGATATGACATAAGTGCCCGGTTGGCGATAGGCGGTTGGCGATATTATATCATTGTGAGACTAAGTATCTTCGGCCAATCGTAGGTACATCTGTTGTACCCTTGCCTACTTCTTCGGGGATACGGGCGTGAAGATACTGATACTATAAATACAGACTTTTGTAAGTCTATATTTTAAAGAATTTAAAGTTAAATATTTCTTATAAGTCAAAAGTAGTACCTTATTTAATATCTAATGATGAGTAAACTCTATCAAGTTATGGTACTATTCACACCGGCACGCATCGGCCTGCACTGGAACGCGGAAGTCAAATGCGCGCTGCGAAAACCAGCTGTATCCGTCGAAATCGTAAGCGTGCGCGGTAATCGTACGCCACATTCAATAAATAGTAACTGTTATATAATCTGTGACATCATTTCAATGACTCGACTCACTGAATCGCTTTTCTGTATACGGCTCCGAATGGACCCAAAACATTTATGACATAGGAGCCGATTATCTTTCGCAGAGTCCATTCGGGGCCCTACGGAACAGTTTGGAGTCGATCGGAATCATTTACCCACTTTACAGACCACATGAATGTGCATTTATCTTTCGCAGAGTCCGTTTGGGGCCGTACGGAACAGTTTGGAGTCGATCGGAATCATTTACCTACTTTACAGACCACAGGAATGTACCCATCGCGGAATGTGAATGTGATAGAAAAATGAACTGTAATTCCTGTATACACATTCCAATTTCCTTTATCACGTTGTATAATGCAGTCTGAGCGTGGGCCGATGCGAGCCTGTCAGTCTGTATTGTATCAAAGAAGCGATCTAATTTAAAGCCTCATATTTTATGAACTATGTAGCGAGAGGCCCCTGAAGTTGGCAGTTGTATAACGAAACAAACTAACTTCATTCAATGAAAAGGTTTAGCCTGAGGTTATTGTAGACTTAACATTTCATACAAATAATACTATTACAAGTAAATAAGTTTCAGTTTGAATTTATGTTTTCAAGGTCCTAATTGTACAAAATTGAAAGCCGCTGTCAAAAGAGCTCAACTAGTTGTATAATAACTAGTCCCAATTCCGAGAGAAAATGTCTTAACATAAAATTTTGTGAGATTTATAGCACACACACACACACACACACACACACACACACATATATATATATATATATATATATATATATATATATATATATATATATATATATATATATATATATATATATATATATATATAAATCATTTGCTGTTCGTTAGTCTCGCTAAAACTCGAGAACGGCTGAACCGATTTGGCTAATTTTGGTTTTGAATTAATTGTTGAAGCCCAGAAAAGGTTTAAAAGGTAAGGAAATATAGAAAAAAATAAGAGTAGTTAAAAAAGGCAAAACAACGTTTGCCGGGTCGGCTACTATGTTATCAACTACTATGTTAATACTAAACAAATATTTAGTATGGACACTCGCCGTGCGCGAGTGTCCATACTAACGGGCTGCATGCTGCTGCTAGTATACCAATATTTCCACAAGTTTCAGGAACATTTGGTAATTTAACAAAGCTTACGACTTGTAGGGAATGTTACTACTCGTAACCTATCGTTTTATTGATGAAGGAACCGGCCAAGCCGTTCTATAACAAACGCATTGTTTCGGTATCCAAAATTTTAAAACAACAATAAAATTATAGAAAAAGTTGAATTTTAAATTTTACTTTCCTAGTATCAAATTATTAATCAAGATTCATATTGTAACAAAATGATAACAATTGGAACGCCTTCTTCATAAATGCAAATTTTCATGCTCTGTTATTTACTTAACAAATTCACTCTTTACACTCCAACGCTTCGCTTTGAAACTGATTTCGTAAATTGAAAATTTCCAAAACATTTGTACATACTATATCGATTATAATAATAAATAAATCTAATAGTATAAAACTATAAAGTGACCTTCACCGAGTTGGTTAAAAGATGAAAACTATTTTAAAAACATATAAAGGTTAATATTACTCGTATTCACAATTACTAACTGCTATTTTAAGCCATTAACGTCGCAATATAGTCTTCAACTTAGATGTGATACGTTTTTGTATCTCTCATCATGAAGATTATTTGATTTTAACCACCTAAAAGTTAAAAGATGATCAACGTTTTTTTACAGCAAAACATTTGTTACTCCTTCACAGATTAAATAGATGACATTTGTTTTTTTTTTGTTTCTTTAGGGTGATACTAAGAATAGCTTGTTAATGCAGCTGTGTTATAAGTTTCGACTATAGTAATAAATACTATCATTTTTGTTGTATTTTATACAATAGTTTGTTTATGCGTTTACCTATCTGAAATTTGTCTTAATTGTATGAATTGTTACAAACATAAGAAATTGTAAAACTTTATGGCAGAACATAAAAATCTTAACTTGGTTTAGAAATAAAAAAAGCGTACAAGTTTGATTTATTTTATGACTTTGACTATATTCCTTTTCAAAATTGATACTTGATTTACTTGATATTAAAAACTGTTCGTCAAATTCTAATAAAAGCTTATTGTACATTAAATTAATTCAATAATTACAGCTAATATTCTTGTAGTATTTTGAGTCCGATTATCAATCTCATTTTAATGTTAATGATAAAATTTATAGTAGTTAAAAGTTATACAGAATGCTGAGAACGATATCCACTTAAAAGTTACCATGCCTTAGGAATAATTATTTTACTGTACATAAAAAAATTAACTCATGAATTTCAATAGTTTAGACATAGGTTTTAAATTTCATAATTTTTACACGCGTTTGATTTGCTTTATCTGTTCACTAAATATTGCTATTTCGTTTTGATTTTTCAATAAAAATATAGTACTATGCCACTTTAATCATGGATTGTAATTATTTCGCTTATAATCCATTACTACGTTGAACGAAACAATAGTATTATAAAAGGTAAGGAAGCATGCGTAACAATAAGTGTCAACAGTTTAGCCATATTATGGCGCGTATTTTTCCAGTGTACACTACCCTAACGTAGACGCCAAGGATGTTAATAGTGTGTCATTATCAATGTGATGGATTGACAATGCCACATGCTTACACACAACGAAAAATATCTCTTCTCTCGTGCGCGACATATTTTGCGTGCATAAACTAATTGTACTTTTAATAAAGTACTATCCACATTTTCGCCATGTCGTTGGAGCCAGTCAATTATCTCTTGTTTTTTATTGGCCTGCGTCGACATTTTATTAATTTGTCTGGAGTGATATGTAGCGTTGTCCATAATAATTATGGACGGAGGACAGAGATTGCACCGTTTCTTTAAACCATCCTTCGTAAATCTCCGCGTTCATTTCTTCGTGATAGTCCACTGTTTTCTTGGATTTAAAGGCCAGTAAAGCATCTGACACTGACATCACTGTTATTTCTTATTTAGACCTGAGAAGTGCTTCTTTTAAACTTCGTACATGATACTTGCATAACAAGTTTGTCTATATGCAACTAATATGAACATAAATTAAAAATAATAAGTTTGTATTTCTGGGTTTGGGTGTTTATTAAATGTATTCCAGTGTTTATATAATATGCATTTCTATGTATTAGAATCATTGACTAACACCCATAAATATAAGCAAATAATTTGCTTACTTTGGGGTTAGATCAGTTAGTGTAATTTGTCCCGTGAATATTTATTTATTATCATTTTATACCTATAAGATGTCAGTACTTTTATTATTTTTCATAAAATCTGGTCTGTGCATATTTAAGCATGAAAGTCGACTCACTTTCGAGACGATCGCACAGATTATTTATTTTCTATGATATTGCCTTTTTAGTAATACGACATGATACACACAGCCTTTTCTTTCTGTACTCAAAGCTGTACGTGTTTTCTAGGAGAATCTAACACATTTGTATGTAATGAAAGTTATTTATTTACCTATTTACATATTCTACATTGTTATTGTACTTACATTGTGATTTACTGTGATTTACATTGTATTAAAAGTACTTATACTTTAAACTCGTACTTTTAACGCATCATCAGGGCTCTGATGATGCGTTGAAATGCGAAACCGGTTGGTTTTAATAAATAAAAATCATGTAAAACAGTACAAGTGCTCTTAATATAATATGAATCCAAGTTGACATAGAGTTTTACCAAGTGCCGACGATATTCAGTGTTCAAAGTATGTAATTTATGTCTTAACTTTTTACAATTTGTGGCGTATGGTTCTGCTCTGCACAATTTCTAATTTATTGTTTACACTTTAAAGCTTTTGCAAATTTTTTCACAAGGATTATTAAGTATTAACGGATTTTTACTATAATTTGTCGATGAATGATTTTCCCTATATTTCGGTACTGTTACAGGTACCATGACGATAGGGTGATCATGATGCTTGTAACAGCTTTTCACGAACATGTAATAGACTAATCGTAATAATATCTCATTAATTCTCGAAAACGATTGTAATGTTTATTTCCCGTGTTGATCCCGGGCTCCTTTAAAGAATAGACCAACTGACGTTCTCATAGGCAGGTCGTTAAAGGCGACCGATTGGCTGTACAAGTCACTACCATCGTGGCTACGAGGTGGTAGTTCTCCGTTGTCTCGCCCGGGTCTGGTACCACCGCCTTACCTATACCTGCCACAATAGCGTCAGTGCTTGACACTGTCGAGTTTCGGTATGGCGGGTAAGGTAGCCGGTAAACTTACGCATGTGGCATTAGACCTCGCCACAAGATAGCAACGCACCATTAACACCCTTAGTGTCTATAGGCGATGATTAACTCTTTCCATCAGGAGACCCATCTGCTTGATTGCTATCTTAATTTAAAAAAAAAACTATTATACTGTAAATATCACAAAGGTTTTGAAAAGTAATTTCAATCATCAATATTATACTTTACGAATCACACAGTGAAGAAAGTCCCCAAAATATCAGTCACAAATTCAAGCTCTACCTTATTTTCTTATAGCAGTAATGTATTTGCATTATATACCAAGCCCACAATACCCCTCGGCTAAACCTTTTCACAGAATTAACATAGTTTGTATCATCCATCAACTACTAAGTTTAGTTGTTTGCCTCTTGGTACATACGATATGAGGCCTAAAGTAATATTAGTTGTTTATATAATTATACTGTAATGTAGTATACAAGTTACGTATTTGATATTAAACGACAGTCCATTCCGGTCTTAGATGTATTATTTATGTTATATTGTAAAAATATATGTATTTCAGATGAACTTTTTATATTATAATATAGCAAAGAAGCAGATGACTCTTCTATTGGAAAGACAAAAGAATCGTCTATAAACACCAAAAATGTTGATAGTACATTTAGATCGTGGTCCCATGAACAATTTTTTTTTATTAATGATAAGCTGAATTTTTTGAACAGCTTCATTTTGATAAGACAACTATCTTTTCTATCTTCGAAAAATCTTGAATTGGATAACTAATAAAGGTTGATAAAAAAGAAAACTTTAGAGTGTCGGACTAAAAAAATTTCTACTTTACGTGTAGGACAAAGTTACCTTTGAATGTTACCCTGTTATGTAAAAATTAGTTTGTTTTTAATTTGATTAATATCAATTTAAAAATCTCATAATTCCAAAGCTTTAGTGGAGGACTCGTCAGAAGAAACATCGAATGTGTTTAGGACAAAAGTTTCATCGTATTTTCCATAAAATAAAGCGAATAAAGTCGAAAAATAATTATTGTTATTAATAAATATTTTTTCTTCATCGAATCAAAATTTTCAAAAACCCATAACTTTACTAGTTACCCGATTTGAGATTTTTCGAAAAAAGAAAAGATAGTTGTCAAAACGAAGTTGTGTCGAGTTTGTACGTGGGACCACGATCTAATTGCTATTCTTGTGGCTGAGTCTTTATGGTCTATTGTGTGTCTATGGTCTATTGTGTGAGAATAAGTGATTATTTTAGTAATAGTGCCTAAAAATAAATTATAACAAGTTAAAGTGAACATTTAGTTCTAAAACTTACCAAAATAACCTAACCTTCAACTGTAAGTGTTATCTAAACTTTATATTAACTATGAAAGTAATTACCTTAAAATGTTGAACGCTTATACTGAAACACTTTTAAAATCTTTTGTGACTGTTTGTTGCTGTGATAATAATTGCAAGTTCATCAACAACAAATAAACAACCATACGCACATGGAATATACTAATAAATCACACCAATTTTCACTATTTTGATTAATCAAAGAAATCTCAAATATGCAAAAAAACGTTATTACTTTCAAATTTTGAAAGTTACTGTATTTAAATTCTATATTTCATTAACCGATAAATTATATTGACATTGCTTCTAACCCCTCGTTTACACCAAAAAACATGTTTTATACTTGTTTTATACACAACTTGTAGAATACTTGTCAAAACATAATAATTTGTTTTATACATGTATTGCAACTGTCTCAAACATTTTTTCGTTCACACTGTGTAGCCAACAAGTCTTTATACAAGTATAAAACACACTAGCGTTTACACTTGTGTCTATGACATGTTTTAAACTTGTCGGATACATTGACAGCGTTCTCACCTACGAAGACAAGTCGTGTTTTATACAAGTATTGTTAATTTTATTGAATTTTCTGTATACAACTAGTTGCAAACAAGTTTTATACTTTATCCATGCTTGATGGATAATGTTTTATACTTTTCCCAGACATACTGCTTTTTTCATGGTGAAAAGAAGAACAATGGAGTGGTCAAAGAAACAAACTTTAGATCTCATTGAGCTTTTGCAAATACATGAATGCCTGTGGAATGTAAAAAATGAAAATTATAAAGACCGCCAGAAAAAAAAAGATGCACTTGCAGCAATTGCTATGCAAATGAACATTAATGTTAATGACATTGATAAAAAAATAACGAATATAAGAAACCAGTTTAACAGGGAAGTAAACAAAATGAAAACTAAGTCAGGATGTGGTACCAATGATGTATATGTCAGCCCCTGGTATGCATTTAAACCATTAGGATTTTTGAAAAATAATAACTTACCTAAACCAACTAGGAGCAGTGATAGTATATTTGAGGTAAGTACATTTTAATTATAAAACAATTTCAAATTTCGACATGAGCAAAATTGAAACCTTAAATAAAATATTTGAAGTTTTTGTTTATAGAACTTTATAATATTCAATACTAGCTTATGCCCGAGGCTTCGCTCGCGTAAAGTAAGAGACAAAAAGTAGCCTATGTTACTCTCCATCCCTTCAACTATCTCCACACCGCTCCGTTAGTCAAGCGGTTAGTGATCCTGAACATGCAATCGACGGGGCTCGGATTCAATCCCCGAAGGGGACAAGCATTTGTATGATGAGCATAAATGTTTGTATTTCTGGGTTTGGGTGTTTATTAAATATATTCCAGTATTTATATATCTATTTCTATGTATTATTTGTCCCGTGAATAATAATTATTTAATTATCTTCACACAAAAAAATCCAATCAATTTGTTGCTCTACTTTGCCGTGAAAGACAGATAAACAAACACACATACACTTTACCATTTATAATACATATAGTATGTAGGTATTCAATGAATTTTATAGTTATTATTGAGATTTAAAAATAGGTACTTCAAATAATATGTTCTGTAATTGGTGTGTATACTGTAATATACTGTTAAAATAAAATATTGTCTTTTGTTATGTATTGTAATCTTTTATTTTATTAAGCATATTGATTTTGCCATGACACCTTTCCCAAATCTGTTAAAAAATATGCAGCAAATTCATCCCTCACTTGTTGACTAGAAAAACTTGCCCTTCTGGCAACTAATTGAAGAGGAATTAGATGTAATGAATTAGATCTCCAAGAACCAGGGTTCACAACGCCAGTATTCACATTTTCTTCATCAAAAGAACCTTGTGGTGTATATATCTGTTCATCTTTGGCTCTCAGATAATTATGCAAGTGAACACATGCCAAAACAACACTTTCTACCTTTTTTGGGCATAAGTGGATAGGTTTGAGCAAAACTCTGAACACAGCTGATAAAATACCAAATGCATTTTCTACGGTTACTCGAGCTCTGCTTAGGCGGTAATTATATATTCTCTCTGATGAACCATATACATGTGTGCCAGGATATGGTTTCATTAACATATTATCAAGTGCAAATGCATCATCCGCTACTATTACGAAAGGGGAATTAGCTGTTCTACCAGGCAATGGTCTAGGCTCTGGAATATTTAGTCTCTTTTCTTTGAGAGCTTTATAAAATGAACAGTTTTTGAAAACCCCTCCATCTGATATTCTTCCTTGTACACCAACATTGACATAAATAAAATTATAGTTGGCATCCACTAACGCCATGAGTACAATGCTGTATGATTTTTTATAATTAAAATATTCACTGCCACTATGTTCTGGCTTTATTATTTGTACATGTTTCCCATCTAAAGCTCCAATGCAATGAGGGTGGTTCCATTTTGTTTCAAATCCTTTGCTTATTTTTAACCATTCTTGTGTTGTTTCTGGTATCTAAAACAAGGTACAGAGTTATAGTAGAAATATTAAAGCACATTTAAACAAAAATATTTATTTACAGGAACAAATTGACAACCCAGACCCAGAGAGAGAATATTCGTTGGATGCACCACTCATCGAGGATCATGATATACCCAGTGTATCAGGAGCATCTGATGTGTCATCCATTACGTACAAAAAGAGTACAAAAAGACACAAACCATCAGACGATAGGCACAAAGAAGCAATGTCTATATTGAAAGAGGCACGCGACAACATTATTAAACGCCCAGCCAAAGATGAGTTTGATGTATTTGGTGAATTTGTTGCTTTCGAACTACGGGGTATTATTAATAAAAGAAGTATTCTGGAATTGAAGAAGCAAATTCAAGATTTAATTTATTTATTTATTTATTTATTTATTTAATACTTTATTGTACACAATAGAACAACACACAAAATTACAGCAAGCAGTATTTTTAAAAAGGTACAAAAGGTGAGCTTATCTCTAAAAAAGAGATTTCTTACAGCCAACCCGGTAAAGTGAAATACTTGACCATTAATATAAGTCGAAGTGTACAATATACTAAAAATATTTAAACACATCTATTAATGAAACCTAAAGTACTTCAGCAATATAAAGACAGGCACTTAAATTATTTACAGCGTTAGGTATTTACTAGAAATTAAAACAAAAAAAATATATATAACTACTGTGAAACATTAAATGATATTAACCTCTTGAGATGAGTACGTGTTGCTCAAAAAAATACGAACTCGTAAGATCCATTTAAAAATAAGAAAAAAAAAAAAAACAAATTACAAATTATATTAATGTGGAATAGACAAATAATGATTCCTTAGATTGTGTTTAAAAGAATTTATAGATTGACTCATGCGAACTTGAAGTGGTAATGAATTCCAAAGCCTTATTGCCTGAATCGTAAAAGAGTTAGAGAAAAAACTGGAATTATGAGATGGAAAACGGAGAAGATTGCTGACATTAGTCCTACAAGTAGAATCAGGAGGGTGTAAATAGTTAAACGAATCACGTAGATAAGCGGGAGAAGAAGGGTTAAATAAAATGTTATAGAGTAAGCAAAGGATATGAGTGTTCCTACGCAAACGTATCGGAAGCCACTTAAGTTGGGTTCTAAACTTGGATATGTGGTCAAACTTTCGAAGACCAAATATATAACGAATACAGGTGTTTTGTAGCCTTTCGAGCTTATCTACAAGCACTTCCATAGCATCCAAGAAACATGAATCAGCATAATCTATTATCGGTAAAATAAGCGTTTGCATCAAGGAAATTTTAGTTTTTAGGGGTAGAAAATTTTGGAGGCGCTTTAAAGAGTGAAGTGCGTAGTATACTCTTTTACTGATCTGATTTATATGTAAATCCCAAGATAAATCCGCAGCTATAGT
Source organism: Apodemia mormo (assembly GCA_036924255.1). Lineage (NCBI taxonomy): Eukaryota > Metazoa > Arthropoda > Insecta > Lepidoptera > Riodinidae > Apodemia > Apodemia mormo. The sequence goes on along the minus strand of JAUPFN010000024.1, from coordinate 6,827,643 downwards.
AACCCCTAGATATTTAACAGAAGAAGCAAATGGAATTGGGGTCCCAAGGTAAACTACTGGTGGAATATGTAAATCTGAAAGCACTTTGCACATATACCGGCTACCAACTATTATAGCCTGGGATTTCTGTGCATTCAGCTGTAAGCCAAAGGCCTTGGCCCAAGCAGCAATTTTGCTAAGGTCATTATTAATTAGGTTTATAGTGTTAGCTACATCCATGATACAAGAGCGACGATAAATTTGGAGGTCATCTGCGTATAAATGAAAGTTAGATGAAATAATCTCAGTTATCTTATTAATGAAAACAGAAAATAATAGGGGTGAAAGGACGCCTCCTTGCGGTACACCAGTACTAAGGTAAGTCCAATCTGAGAATGAATCATTATAACTAATTCTTTGGGAACGTCCACGAAGATAGGAGTCAAACCAACTTTGGGCAGAAGAAGAGCAATTAAGTGAACGAAGTATACCGAGTAAGACGTCCCAATCAACACAGTTAAAAGCGTTGCTAAAATCAAGAAAAACAATCACAGTAACGTGCTTATCATCCATAGCAAGGCGAATATCATCTGTAACTCTCACTAAAGTAGTAACCGTACTATGACCAGGACGAAAACCAGATTGCAAGGGATGAAGTATTCTGTTAGTACGCAGATAATCAGCCAACTGAGAGTGCGCAATACGCTCCAAAACTTTTGACAAGAAAGGAAGAATAGAAATAGGGCGAAACTGCGAAAAAGAAGAAGGATTCGGAACTTTCGGCAGTGGAATGATATGTGCTTTTTTCCATACAGATGGAAAGGTATTAGATGACAGAGAAAAATTAAAAATATGAGTAAGAATCGAAGTGATTTCAGGAAGGATAGGGGTGAACATTCGAGAACACATACTGTCACTACCAACAGCAGGGGAAGAAATCGAGAGAGCATATTTTTTTACATCACTTTCAGTAACAGGTTGGAAGGCGAAAGAAGCACAAGATGGAAGGGTTTTTAAAGACAGTTCATTAAGAGTCGAAGCTTTAACACAATCATCAAGGATAACAGGGGGTGTAGAAAAATATAAGTTTAAAGCATTTAAATCTAACGAACTGTCAGTAATATAATTATTACACATATGACCAATCCCGAGAGAATTTAGGAATTTCCAAACTTTATCGTGGTCAGATGAAGCAATGGTGTCATGGATGTAACGACGTTTTGCAATCCGGCAAGCCCGACTACACTGATTACGTAGATTTCTGTATGAGCAAAAGCTAGCTTCAGAAGGATGCTTGCGATAGTGGCGATTCGCTTTATCCCTTCTGGTCATTAACGCCTTAATAGAGTCAGTAATCCAAGGCGCCGGTTTGTGTTTTAATTTAACCTTTTTTAGAGGTGCATAAGAATCAAATAACTTTAAAATTATAGAATTAAATTTATTAACTGTAAGCTCAATGTCATTGCTATCCAGTACCTCTGTCCAATCGATATTGCCAGCATCTCTTTTTAGTAAGTCAAAATTTATTTTATTATAACAACGCCGCATAGCAAAACGGGCTTTATGTTTAGGAGTAAATATTTTGTAAGATACAAAAATAAGATCGTGATATGAAAAAGAAGAAGGGAATTGCCCGTGAGTAGAAACACAATTAGGACGAGACACTATAATTAGATCTAAGAGGGAAGGAGTTGCGTTAGGGAAATGATGAGTAGGTGACAGAGTAAGGGAAAACAAATTTACTGAAGATAATAAAGATATCAATTTATTGGCTCGTGCATCATTTTTTATAAGGCAGGTATTGAAATCGCCGAGTAATAAAATATGATCGTAGATTGGCCGAACATCATTAAGCAAGATTTCAAGTTTGAGAAAGTAGTCTATGTGTAATGAAGGACAATAAAAAACGCATAACAGTACTTTAGTATGATTTATAGAAATTTCCACGAATAAGTGTTCTGACGATTCACTAAATAGACTGGGAGAAACGGAAACAATGTTAAAAGCGATGTCGTCACGTAAATATATGGCAACACCACCTCCACCCTTCCCCACTCTATCATTTCGGATAAGATTAAAACCAGGTAGAGCATATAGGGATGATGGCAACGAAGGCTTGAGAAAAGATTCAGATACTAAAACAGCATCTATAGAGTCATTACTAAAAGTAGCTAACATATCAGAGAAATGTGCAGGAATGCTTTGAGCATTAATGTGAACTATATTTAGATTTCTCGGATGATCACAAAAAGCACTATTAAGTAACTCTCTTAAAGACAAATCAGAGGAATCAAGGTTACTCACACTCAAATAATCTTCTTCGGGGGAAGAACAAGAAAAGAACTCATCACCAATTATATTGGTATTCATCATTACGCATACGTAAATACGTAACTACGAGTTACAGCTAGAAGTACTTATAAAACTTTAAAATAATAATAATAAAAAAAAAACAAATAAAAAAAAAACTAAAAATTAATACTAAAAGCAAAAAAAAAGCTATTACTAAATATTAATATTTAAAGCAGAAATAATATATAGGTATATATGTAAATAAATATATATGCATATTAAGCACAAAAGTTATTTCACTCCCAGAAGCTAAGAAATACCTTTCCTTTACAAGAAATACTGAAAAAATACTGAAAGACAACTAAAAACACAACCATATAGAAATGAATTGAAGCGAAAAAAAAAATCATAACATAGTAACCAAATAAAGAAATAATAATAAAAACAATTCCAAGCATTATAAAAAAAAATAACTAACACAAATAAAACTATACAATTTTACCATTAAAACAGCAAAAAGCTAAATATTTATATACTTTAGAAATATTACAAGGCTGTCTGAGTGAAGAAGTCTTTGCCACACACTACTGCAAGATAACAAAAACTAAGTCTACATAATCTGTAGTGCTACTTGCCAGCCATAATGCAAAATCCACAATCTACACTGTCTATGATAAGATTATTTACAATTCAACAATTTACAAATTACAATTGAGGTTACCTACATGTTGAATAGTTTAAAAAAATATAGGTACCTATATTAAAAACAGTGTAGGTAATGTAATTTAATCTACAAGGACGAAAAAGCCAGCTATATTAAAGCGTGAGAAAAAGGATAATAGTATAATGCAACTAAGTGAAAAAGTGTTAAACTATAAAGCAATTAGCAAACTATGAATAGCTAAAGTAATAAAGTAAATACCGAAAAAGAGATTTGAAGCTGCACCTAATGTCGTCTTTTCCTCCTTGGTGATTTTTGACAGACCTTTTCATCAATTTTAGGAAGAACATCAGAAGGCTCACTTGCATTATCCTTGGACGGATACTTTGCTATCAACTCTTGAAGTTCGGATATTGTTTCAATCTTGCGACGATGTTTATCCGGCAATAGAATAATGATTTTACCGTCTGAGGTCCAGCAGTTCTTCAAACCAAAATGTTTTCTAGCATTCAAAAAAGTATTGTGCCGCGATATAGTGAGAAATTCAGAGATAGTAATGCCAGTTCCTTTTAAACTAGTTTTATTGTCCCAGACAAGATGACGATTTTGGATATTGTAAAATCTCACTAAAACAGGTCTAAGCTTTTCTCGACCAACACCAAGACGGTGACATACCTGTATATCCTTAGCTGACATCTCTGGCAAATTCATATTAGTATTTAAAATGTTTGTAATAGTGACACGAAGATTCTCATTCGGATTTTCAGCTACACCATGGAAAAGCAAAACTTTCTTCCTGAGATATGCTTCATGCCGCTCAAATGCCAACGATGACATTTTAATATGTGACTTGAAAAGTGACAATGTTTTCCACACATAAGTTTTAAAATTCTGAAAATCCAGAGAAAGAGCCGTAATGTCCGAGTGTGGTTGAGAAGATGCAGGAGTGATCCTTTGTAATTTCTCTTCATATTCTTTCATGCGTGAATCAATCATTTTTACAATTTCATCCATGTTGCCATATTTATTTTGTGAAGATTCCATTATTCAATTTGATGCTGTGCAGCAGGTAAAATTAATGCAGGAAAGCGAAAAGGAGAAATAACTTTGTGCTAATTTAATAAAACATTAATAAAAACTTAAGAAAAAGTATTAAAACTAAAATTTAATTCAGGAGCAATAATTTTTGTGTACACTTTCACGACTACCCACGAGGAAAACTTTATGTTACCAAATTAAATGAAATTAATAATTGTGAGCCTGTTTCTGCTCAGTCGCCAGCAAGCCAGGAGCGATTGAGCGTGACTGAAGACAACATAGAAGTTGCTTGTAATATAATCCTGAATTCAGAGACCGAAGATATAAATGACTAGCTACAGCGTGCAGCCCGCTGCATTTTAAAAGTTTTTGGCAAATCCCACAGGATCACCAATTTTTTTCACTATAAAAAGTAGCCTATGTGCTATTCCAAGTCATCATCTACCCGTATACCAAATTTCATTCAAATCTGTTCAGTAGTTTTTGCGTGATTGAGTAACAAACATCCATCCAAATATCCAAACTTTCGCATTTATTATATTACTAGCTGCAGCGCACAGCCGGCTGCATTATAAATTACAACAGGGATCACCTAATTTTCCTAATTTAAAATTTTACTAAAAATAAAAAGTAGCCTATGTGCTATTCAAAGTCATTGTCTATGTGTGTGCCAAATTTCATTCAAATCCGTTCAGAATACTGAAAACATGAATACAAAAAATATTTTGTGTGATTGAGTAACAAACATTCATCCATCCATCCAAACAACCAAACTTTTGCATTTATAATATTAATATAGAATCATTTAAGATATGAGATTCCAGCACTGTTAAATTAAATAAGATATTAAAAAAAGTTCTTTTTTTATCTCATTAGAAAGGTAACCATCGCCTAAAGACACTAAAGATGTTAATGGGGCATTGCTATTTGGGTGGCGAGTGGCAATGGCACATGCATAAGTCTGTCTTACCCTCCAAACTGAAAATCGGCAATGACAAGGATTGACACTATTGTGGCAGGAATAGGGTAAGGTGATGGTATCATATATCTGAGCAAGACATTGCAGAATTCTCCCAGGTAGTAGTCATGATATTAGTGATACATATAGGTAATTGTTCGCCTTTCAAGTATGTATTCATTATTCAAAATTTAACGTGATGTTATATGGACCTTCAACTTTTTTGTATTAATCTAGGAAATGTGTTTCTACTTTGCAAATGTAAATAAAAATGTTTTTTTTTTCAAATTTGTTTTTATTTTAAGTACCTGTTCTACAAATTACGAGCCATACTGATTTATCTCTTTGCTTACCTTAACATATTCTTTCAATACTTTTATAATTGCCTCGCAAACTACAGGAATGCATTGGCTAATTCTTGTCTTTGATATCCGATGTAAGTACATTAAAGAAGAAAATGAATCACCAGTAGCTAAATATCTCAGACAAACAGCCAATAGCTCTGCTGGAGTAATGGCATCTCGAAAATGTGTATTCTGTTTAGAAATATATGGTGAAACTTTTTGAAGCAAATTCTCAAAATTTACTGGTGTCATCCTAACAAAATTTCTAAATCCACATCTATCTTCTATTCTTAAATCGTTTAATATGGAACGGTAGGCTCCTTCTTGGTTTCTTCTCCTCAAAAATGATCGCGACCAGTACTTGCGTTTTTTCCTAGAATTTTCATCATTTTGTAATATGTACAAGTATGTTGCACCCATGAAATAAAGTTCCTCAGCATCTTCTCTTTCCATTGTAATTATTATTGGGTTAATTGGGTGCCCAAAAAATAATTAAATAAAAAACAGAATAGCCAACTGACATTGTATTCTACATATATTTGAACATATAGGCAACAAGTTCACAAAAACTTTATACAAGTTTTGTATACAAGTTTAATACATGTTTTATACACAACAAGTTTTATACAAGTTTTGTCTAAAACAAGTTTCATACAAGTTTTGTATACAACAGGTTTTATACAAGTTTTGTGAATGTATTCCAATGTGAACAAAAATCGAAAACATTGCATAAAACTTGTCAAATACATGTATAATACCTTGGTGTAAACGGGGGGTAACAAGTACGACGAGAAACTAAGAAATACAGATTATACATAACTTATCACGAAAAATAAACCCGAGGACACAATATACGATTCTTAAAGGGACGATTTTAAAAGTGTTACCATAGCAATTAGTATACAGACGGAATCTAGTCAATTATAATAAATACGAAATATAAGTATTTTAATCATATAAAATTATATTGTAACATGGATTTATCAGATCGCGATTTAATAAATGCAATGGATAATGTGACAAAAAGAAAAAGATATAATAAAAGTGCGCAGAGTTCACCTAATATTTCTTTTATATCAACTCGATCAGATTCTACAGTTCGAAGTCTTCCTGATTTATCTACAGCTTGCTCTGAAATGGAAGAACTACAGGATGGTTTTAAAAAATTACAAATACAACTAGATAGCGCAAATAAAGAGATTGATGAATTAATTTTGGAAAATAACACTTTGAAAAGAAAAATTTGTGAACTTGAAAAATTTATTGCGACTTTAAATAAAATTTATAAGGAACCTACTAGCAGTATGAAAAAAAAAAGAATTTCTGTACAAAATATAAATAAAGATCTTATAAGCTGTAATAAAGATAAAGCACAAAAAGAAGTTAATAAAAGGTTAGACTTTTATGATGATATAGAAAGTGAAATAATGAAAACCACTATTATAGGCAATAATAATAATTATCACAAAATAAAAGGACAAAATCATTCAAAAGATAATATAAAAAGAAGGTTATATATTTTTGGAGCACAACAATGCAGGGGACTCGCATCAAATCTTATAAAATCAAGAGAAAGCTCGCCTTATGAAGTGTATGAAATTTTTTCTATTACAAAACCTTACGCGAAAACAAAAGAGGTACTAAGACATTGTTATGAGATTAATATTAGAAAATCTGATATTTTTATTATCTGCGTTGGTGAAAACGATACAAATCCAGTTAAGGTCCAAATGGAAACTTCTTCAGTTCTTAAATATCTTTCAGAATGTACAGTTCTAGTATTAAGTATTTATAAAAACCGGTTTCTTAATGAAATTATGTTAAATAATTCTATCAAACTATTATGCAACAATACGCCAAATGCAACTCATATTAATGTAGGCTCGCTTAATTATGGCATTACTACTCATAAACAATATATGTCTAAAGTCTCTCAAGCCATTAACTTTTTTCTTGACTCCAAATATTATAAGGATAGATTCTTAGTTTGTAAAGACTGGTCACAAAAATATAGAAGCAAAAGTGTTAAAGTTGTTAAAAAGCTGGAAGTTAATTATAAAGCATCTCCAAAGAAAGGGACTATTCCTTATTATTTTGCAAAAGTTGAAAAGAAGCTTTTGGATCAAAAAGACGCAAACACCATAAACAATTTTTTTCGAGAATGAAAATTCGCACAATAATTTTCTTATTATGCATCAAAACATTGCAGGACTTCTGAACAAATTAGATATCTTAACGGTGCATCTTGAAAACTTAAATGCATCAAATCAACATGTTAATGTTTTATGTTTTTCGGAAACTTTTGTAAAAAGAGGTAATGAAGAGAATATCCAATTGTATGATTATAGAGTTGTCTCAACTTACTGCAGGGAATCAAAATGTCGTGGTGGGGTATGCATATTAATAGATAAAAATATAGAAACTATTAATTTAGATATTTGTAATAGCTTGTCTGTAGAAAAATCTTTCGAATGTTGTGGAATTGATATACCACAGTTTAATTGTTACATAGTCTGCTTATATCGAACACCTGACTCTAATATAAATATATTTTTTAATAAACTGCAAATACTTTTACATAAACTAATGAATAATAATACAAATAAACGATTAATTTTAACAGGAGACTTCAATATTGATACTATGACTAATAATAATATTACTTATGAATTTATAGATATACTACAAAATTACAATTTAGAATTACATATAAAGGAACCTACAAGACAAAAATCTTGCATCGACAATATAGCAAGCAATATAAAAGAAACACACTGCTTCTTAAAATGTTTATATTTGTCAGATCATAACACATCCCAGTTCATACAATTTAAAACTCAAGATCCTTCTAATAAAAAAGAACATTTGTATATCTACAAACGTGAATTTAGTTCTGAAAATATAGAAAAATTCAAAAATGTTTTACACAAATTATCTTGGTACGAAGTTATGAATAAAAAAGACCTAAATGAGAGTTTTAATGAGTTTCATAATACATTTTGTCTATTTTATAATCTCTGTTTTCCAATACAAAAAATAAAAGTAACAAAAAATAAGCGTCCTTTAAAATGGATTACTAAAGGGATTAAATTATCTTGTAAATATAAAAGAAAATTGCGGTACAAATATTACAAAAATAGGTCTGTTGAAAACAAAATCCAATATATTAAATATTCTAAGATATTAAAAAATTGTATAACTTTCTCAAAACAAAATAGCTGCCAAAAATATATACAGACTGCCAAAAATAAGTGTCGTGCACTATGGAATGTCATTAAAGATGAAACAAAACCTACAGAAGATCATTATCATATTAATAAGATTAAAAAAGATGGTAATGTAATAAGAGAACCATATCAAATAGCAAATGAATTTAATAATTATTTCGTTAATATAGGTACACAAATGCAAACAAATACGAATATTTCAGTAACTACAAAAATAATAAAAAATTTTAACACCATATACCTGACTCCGACCACGGAATTAGAGATAAAACAAATTATAAAATCTCTGAATAATACTCAATCAGTAGGATACGACTCCATATCTACACAAGTTATTAAAAGTGTATCTGATATACTCTCTCCTATACTAACATGGTTAGTAAATCAATCGTTCATACAAGGAGTATTTCCAGAAAAACTTAAAACTTCTGTGGTAAGACCACTATTTAAAAAAGGCAGTCGTGATGATATGAACAACTATAGGCCAATTACTTTGATACCGATAATCTCAAAAATTTTTGAAAAAGTTATGTATAATAGGTTAATAAAATTTATTCAGAAATATAACATTCTTGGTAAAGAACAATTCGGGTTTCAGAAAAACAAATCAACTACTTTAGCAGCTTTTTCTCTAATAAAATCAATCACAGAAAATATTAATAAGAAAAATAAGGTGGCAGTTATATTTTTTGATATGTCGAAAGCTTTTGACTGTGTCAATCATGATATACTGCTGAATAAATGCGAGAAATACGGTATTAGAGGTGTCGCACTTGATTGGATAAGAAGTTATCTTACCAATCGTAAACAATATGTTGAGATATCTCAGCTCACCGATGAACAAGAATTTATAACATACAATTCTGCTTGCGTACGTAATCAAAACGGAGTGCCACAAGGTAGTGTATTAGGTCCATTATTATTTTTACTTGGAATAAATGATCTACCAAATAATCTGCAACATAAATGTATTCTCTTTGCTGATGATATCTCACTTATTGTAACCAGCAACAGAAATGATCAACTCCAATCTGAAATCAATATGTCAATTAATTTAGTATTTGAGTGGCTCGCCGCAAACAATTTTCGCGCAAATATAGTTAAGACTAAATTCATACAATTCAGACATTTTAATACTATTCCTCAAATAATAAAACTTAAATATAATGGTCACGATATTGAGGAAACAGAAGAAATCAAGTTCTTGGGTATTTATATTGATCATCACTGTAATTGGAAGGCCCATACGTACAACTTATGTCAGAAATTAAATAAATATGTATATGTGTTACGTAGGATAAGACGAAATATTGGGAAGAATGCTGCCATATCTGCTTATCACGCATATGTGGCATCAATATTACGATATGGTCTAATTTTATGGATAAACTCACCTAACTGGGAGAGGGTGTTTTTAACACAAAAAAAATGCATAAGGGCCATTTTCAATGTAACCCCCCTAGATAGCTGTAGACCACTATTTAAAAAAAATAAAATATTAACTTTAACATGTATGTATATTTTAGAAGCTGTTAGTTTTGTTAATAAACATTTAGATTTATTTGAAATTGCCAAAGAAAAATCTAAATTAGGGTACAGAGATCCCACGAGATTAATGATGCCTCATTGCAAATCTCAAATGTTCCAAAAAAATTGCTATGTAAATACCATTAAGGTATACAATAAGATACCCAAAGAAATACGGGAACTACCAGGCAAAATACAACATAGCAGATTAAAAAAATGGCTATTAGAAAAAAATTTCTATTCTTTAAATGAATTTTTTGATTTTAGATAAGTATTAATATTAATAATCTATATTTAGGGAACTTGATATTAATTTAAATTTGTGTGATAGTTATTTCCATATACTGCCATTTTTTAATTTTATTTTAATTTTTGATTATTTGACATATTGACTGATATAATTATTATTGATGAAAATTATTTTATATTCTGACATTTTAATTTATTTTAATATTATATAATTGACTAGGAATTGATTTTATTTGACATTTTAAATTGACATGCTTGGAATCGTTTATTTTTTATTTAATTTAGGATTTCGATACTTTAAAATGATTGTATATCTTTTAAATTGTAAGTGACCGGGCTTAAGTGCATCTATTTAATTAACTGAAGTAAAAAAATGTAATGGCTTGAAAAGACAATTGGTATAGAAAGACTTTTATGTATAAATATAGATTATTATGTATGAGACGGTGTTATTTAATAGGAAAATAAATATTTAATTTTAAGTATAAATTAATATATTAAAATAACAAATTTGCATGCTATCTATAGCGAAATTGGCTTGTTCACTAATATAAGTTAAGAGATCTTGTTACCCTATTTCAGGCAAATAAAGAAATTTAATTTAATTTAATTTAATTTAATTTATGCCACATGCATAAGTTTACCGACTACCTTATCCTACAAAGCAAAAGCGACAATATTGCGGCAGAAATTGGCAAGGTGCTTGTAACAGACCCAGGCGAAGCAATTGTGAACTCTACCACCTAAAATAGCCACGATAATAGTGACTCGCGTAGCCAATCGGTCAACTCTTACGACAGAATGGAAATTGGTCTATTCTTTAAAGGGAGTCGGGGCCAACATCACGCATCATATTTAAGAGCTAGGCTCTTGTCTGTGAAGCGATCTCCATTTTTCTCTATCAAGAGCGAGCTCCTTCACCGCTTGATAGGAGGCTGTGTTGGTTTTGTGTCTGACATGGCTTATGAATTCTATCCTTGGTCTTCCCTCCAACTTTTCTTCTATCACTGTTTTGAATAGTTCATCATGTCGTAAAAGATGACCTATCATTTTCCCTCGTCTGTTTTGTAATGCTCTTAACAGTGTCCTTTTTTCTCCAACTCTTCTGAGCACTTCCTCGTTTGTTATCCTCTCTGTCCAACACGAATCCGGGCGAACACGAAGGATTATTTATCAAATGATTAGTGTCGAGCTGTGTCTCAAAGCTCTCATTTTTTTGTTTCTTGAAAAATAATCAAAAATCAATATACAATACATCAATATACAAATACAATCACTGAGAAATTTACCATTTTAATTTCATACCCGGCTTTCACTAGTCCATTTAAATACTTCGTAATAAAATAAAAAAATATATAATTTCTATTCATTATTATATCATATAAAACTAAAAGCATCCTTTGCAATGTTTGCTTACTAACAATAAGAGCCAACTAGAATTTAGCATTAGTAATATCCAAAAAAAGACACCAAATTATATACAAAAATCGATCAGTTTGCGGTGATTTTTAAGTCGCTTTCTCATGACCTGAGTAACTAAAACTTTTTCAATGGATTCAGCTTAACGTCAATTTAGAGAACATGCAAAAATATTTATTAAATAAACGGTTTTAATATCCTTTAAAACTACTCTTTTTTTATTTAAATATGAATAAATATTCACGGAACAAATCACACTGATCTAACCCCAAAGTAAGGAAATTATTTGCTTGTGTTATGGGTGTTAGTCAACGATACTAATATATAGAAATACATATATAAATACTAGAATATATTTAATAAACACCCAAACCCGGAAATACAAACATTTATGCTCATCACACAAATGTTTGTCCCCGTCGGGGATCAAACCCGAGCCCCGTCGATTGCATAGTCAGTCTCTAACCACTAAACGAACGGGGCGGTCAAAAAATTCATATAAATAAACATAATTAATAATCTTGAATATATTGTACAAGAATTTTTAAATGAATGGCATCTTGCTCCCTGATCGCGTATCGATGTTTTTATGCAAATACTCCGTCCACTTAAACTTGACACCTTAAGTGACATTATCAAATATAGTACAGTACCCGGCGATAAATATTGCACATCGACCTTTGGAAAGAGACAATCGGCTAATTTCGGCTTCGTAGAGCGTTATCTCTGTCGCACAAAATACAAACAGTCCGGTACCTATTAGGAGCTGTTAAAACAAGTATGATTTGCTTCTTTTGATATTTTTATTCTTTGTATAAAATACACTAATTTTTCTATAAGTGATGGCTTTAGGTTGGGGTAAAATAAAATAAAAAAACATTTTTACATTATGTTTACGTATTTAATTATTTTGGAACATTACAGCTTTAGTGTACATAATAAACACCATTATACCTATTGCTAAAATGAGACATTGCAATAAAAATAATAATAATTCTAATTCTCAATTACTTCCATTTCACTATCTGTGCTCTCAAAGAGGTCAATATCACTGTCACTATCAGCCGTATTTATTACTAATCTATCAGTGTAATTGTCTAAACTGTGTTGAATGCTTCTATATTCATTCTCACATTTGATTGCATGATCGCAAACCTTTTTCCACTCTTCAGCGCCGATCATGTTTACTTTTTCAGTCAATAATGTTTTTACTGTAGTTAAGTTCATACCCACATTTCTAGAGGCTACATAGCCTTTCAGTTGAGACCATATATTTTCAATTGGATTAAAATCCGGATGATATGGTGGCAATCGCAACACAGTGTGCCCATGTTCGGCAAGTATTTTGTCCACAGAAAACTCTGTATACCTCTCCTTGTGCTGACATATAATAGCGTAAATCTGGGTTTTTGTTAATTTTGGATCAACTGGAATTTCATGTCTGTTTAACCAGTTGATCATTTCCCGTTTAATGGTGTTTGAGTTGGGGGGTCTCTCAACATACTTGTTGTGATAGGGTGCGTTGTCGATAACTAGAACAGAATCACTGGGTATATTTGGGATTAATTGGTTAACCAGCCATTTCTCATAGTTATCGTTATTCATTTCATTGTGATAGTCACCTGTAGTGTCCGTGGATTTATACGTTAAAAAAGCACCGGGTACAAAGCCTTTTTCATTTCCCGCATGAACTATTATCAAACGTTGACCTTTTGAAATTGGCTTTTTTACTCCTTTTTTCTTATCGTCACTCCAAGATTTCCCTTTAGTGTGGGATGCATGTATATATGACTCATCCATGTAGACGATATTTTTTCCTGTTTCGCGAAATTTGCGTATTTTATCAAGGTATTCCATTCGTTTGAGACTAACGTCGTGCTTTTCCATTAGAATTTTTCGATTATCTTCCATTTTAGTGAACTGAAATCCCATGTCATGAAGTATTTTTCTCAACGTTTTTTCAGACCCATTGTAATTAATAGCTTCAGATAACTTAGCTTTTAATGATTTTATTGTTGGCAGTTCATTAAATCGTAAGTGAAAATCATACACCATTCTTCGAACAACATCGTAATCAAAATCGTCCATATCCAAACGAAATTGCTTTTTTGGTCTCCCTTTTTTTGGAGTGCTGAACTTAATTTCAGTCGAATGTGTTTCAGTACTGACTTCGTTTAATATATTGTTCAAAGTTCTTCTTGAAATTCCAGTGGCATTTGCAACTCGCTCTTGAATCTTCTTAAAATAACAACTTTATAACATTTTCATCTACTTTTTTTTTAAATCTATCAGCTTCGCTTACAAAGTATTTATAAACATTGTAGATAATTTCACGTGACTGACCTCGTAAAGGTTTCCCTCTTTTTCCGAAAGATGCCATATTACAACTTTAAATTATTTAAATTTGTGGGTGTTATCAACTCTAAATATATATTTTTTTCGGGACGCGACTGCACTCTATCGTACTTGAACAACGACTGACTAAACGTCACATAGGTAGTGTGGGACAGAGATAACGCTTTACGAAGCCGAAATTATCCGATTGTCTCTTTCCAAAGTTCGATGTGCAATATTTATCGCCGGGTACTGTAAAATGAAATCCATTCCAATCCATTGTTTGTAAGACAACTCTGTTTTTTTTTTAATTTTAATTCAGCTTTTTTCTGCAGCTTCCATGTTTAACAATTATCATCACGTCCATTTTCCTGGCAAGATACGCAGAGTAAACCGAATATCTATAGACTTTCCGGTTCATCAAGATTTATCAGTTTGTAGGTTAGCGAAATGAGTGGAGACCACCATCGCTTCATTCGGATTCGCAAATTGATGATTATCTACTATATATAAATATTTTTAAATCCATATTTTAAGGGTTCATTTGTAATAAAATGTAATAATGCGCCATATTAAAGCTGTTAAAACAATTCAATGTAAAAATCCTTCACTCTGCATTTAATCTATTTATCTCAGCTATTCGTAGAGATGAGCTGTTAAAATAGCTTTTAGTTACCTTGTTCAAGCGTATTTGCTTTTAAAATGTATACAGCTTTAATTAAAAATTACTTTACAAAGCATGTTAATATTTACTCAGTATTCTTCTATTTTTTTGGATAATGAACATCTTGCATACCTAGTTTTGTATAAGACTAGTTGACCCGCTCAGGTTTGCCCGCGAGTAGTGTAACATGTCAATATAAAAAAGTCACTAAAAATTTCACCTCTGCTTGTTATTGTTGTATACCATAGAATATTTCACCTCTGTTTATGTTTGTTATTTATCATACAATATTTCACCTCTTGTTTGTTTGATTTTGTTATTTGTAATACAACATTTCAAATATGTTCGTTTGTGTTGTTCATATAATATTTAAATCTTATTTGCTTGTTTTTTCTTTATCAAACAATATTTCGCCTTTATTTGTTTGTGTTGTTCATACTATATTTATCCTTGTAAGTTTATATTTATTGTTTTATCATACAAACTTTTACCATTATATGTTTGTATTTGTTGTTTATTATAAAATATTTAACCTCTATTTGTTTGTGCTTATTTTAATATCTCAACATTGTATGTTTGTATTTGTTGTTTATCATACAATATTTCACCCTTGTTTCTTTATATTTGTTGCCTATAATACAACATTTCACCCCTATTTGCTTTTGTTTATACTTTATCAAACAATATTTCACCATAGTTTTTTTGTGTTGTTTATACTATATTTCATCCTTATAAGTTTATATTTAGTATTTTATCATACCATATTTTACCATTATATGTTTGTATTTGTTGTTTATCATTTCTCTTTCATTTATTTATGTTGATTGTTTATTATACAATATTTCACCCCTATTTGTTTCTGTTGTTCATACAATATTTCAACCTTGTATGTTTGTATTTATTGTTTATTATACTATAATTATTTTACCCTTGTTGGTAGAACACAATATTTATTTATACCTATGTTTATGTTTGTCGTTTATGTAAACGTTTGTTAAACATGCGGGTAAAACTGCATGGCTGATGTAGTGTACTGTTTGAAACACAAGAAAAGTTATTTTATTGAACTCAATATAAGATTGTTTTATTCAGTAAAATTAAACAGGAAATAATTTGAAGTTTTACACTAATTAAAACTCAAATTTCAGAAACAAGTACAAAAGGTTTAAATTTATGTAAAATATGTATCGTTTACCAGCAAATACTTTTATATAATAAAATGAGCGAAATATTTTACCTCGTCCATGTTAATTCTTATATCTTTTGCTTAAATTGGACTTTGGTTAAATGGTAAGTAATAATCAAAGCTCTCTTTGTTTGGAAATAATACGAAATACCGTCAAATAAGCCAAGTTTGCCCGTTTTAAGTAAAAAATATTTTTTTTCTATAGGAACGTTGTAACATTTTTCTATTTTCAGCAACCATACAATCATACACATCAGTTTCTTTTGTAAAATTGATTATGAAACATTTTAAATCGTTTTTCTTTAGATTTTGAGTGCCGGTAAAATAAACTCAACTGTGTTTAAGAGATATGTGTGTAGTATATTTATTTTCGAAATAAAAATAGTGGGCAATGTTCCCTAGCGATTACTGCTCTTTCCCGAACAAACCCCACCAAAGGCTTTGGTGGGGACCAAAGCGTTTTTAATAATAAGGATTGTCACGTGCCAAATTATTTTTCCATATCTTTCAGATTGTTGCATGAGACGTATATATATGAATAGACAATAAAAAAGAAAAATAGATATTTAAGCCAAACAATGTGGTTAAATGTTTATTAAAATTATTTATGCTCTGTATGTATATGTATATATAATAAGTAAATAGACCGTAAAACAATTGAGATATAATAAATAATTGAAATAGACTTAAACTATGTCTTATTAGTCACGAATAACGAATTTTGCTTTTGCTTTTTTCAGTAAAATATTTTTGTTATTTTTTTTCGTAAGTCTTAAGCAAATCCTTCTTGCAATCAATAATATTCAAATTTGTAATTGTCACTGATTTTCTAGGCTCGCAACTATCTTTTTTCTTTGAAGTGTCATGGTGGGACTCTTGTTTCCTTTTTTCAAATAGATAATATTTGATAATATTTTTCTTACTATTGGCATATTTTCAATATCTCTCGTGATTTGTGTAAGCCGATAGTTTAAAATCGTGCTTAGTTAGCGGTGAACCAAAACCACTTCATAATATTTTTATATCCCTGGGATCTTATTACGCATCTAGATTTTCTTTGCCCTGTTCTAGATTTGTTTGTTTTTCTGAAATTTGAAAACGATATTAAATAAGAAATAAACTATTACGCCAATAATTTAAAAAGAGGTTGGCAGGGGTACAAATACTTCAACTACGACTATTCCACATTTAAACATAAAATAACATCTTTGAGAAATAGCATCAATGCTTATCATTGTCGAGTTCCGGTTTGAGGATAAGATGGCTTGTAAACTTATTCATGTCGCACTGCCATTTTTCCACGCGGGTAGTAGCGGGTAGTAACGTACTATTAACACCTTTGATGTGGCTACTTATGAAACCTATTGGAATGGAAAGTTATCATATTATCAAAGCTACTTTTATTGTGGGCAATGTTTCTATGGCATGCATAGAAACATTGCCCACTATCATATCACATCTGAATAGTTAAGGATAACTTTGCTCGTCGTCTTAACTACTGATTTATAAGTACTTGAAAACTCAAACTATATTTAAAACACTCAACAATCATTATTCTATGATATACAGTAAACTTACCTGTGCTTTTGCCGTGATGTATAATCCACTGACACGTCATCGGATAAATTTGCCCGCCAAGATACAATATTTCACGACGGGTCCTTAGTCTTTGTTACTGAATTAACTTAGGAACAGATAAGTATGATACGGGATGTTGTCATAAACAAAATCTATTTTCCAACCAAGTAATGAATTCCAACCATATCATCATATTGTGTTCCAGTGTCAGCAAATTTGCTTACAAATTGCTTTTAGGGCTAAGATACATTCATTGCCAAAGTTGGCATGTTTGATATTTTTGTGTTAAAATATAAGAACCTTTTTCTAGGGTTTTGTAGCAACTGGCAATAAGCGAAACCTTTAAAATTTCGTTATGTCTGTCTGTCTGTCCATCTGTCCATCACAGTCATTTTACTCGGATACTCGAGTATGAACGATTTTGGAAAATAAAATCTCCAACTGGGAGAGATGAAAAAATAAACTTCAAGAGAACATAGTCGTGAGATCATTGGATAGATCTTTGTAAATTATATGGAGGTTTCTAAAAAAATTAATTTTGCTAAAATTGTTTGAGATACATACTTGCTTCTCGAACACGCTTAAAAAAAGTACCACATACTTTTTACCGCAAGTGGTAAAAAGTGTGTCCCTTTAATTTAAGAATGAGTGAGAATTGTGAAAAATATAAATACAGAATTAAATATAAACTTAAAACATTTGGTCAAAATCGATCATGTAGTTTATGAAATGTGGGATAATTTTAATAGTTGCATAAAATATTTCGGTAGCTGTATAAATAAATTTGGCACTTGACATACCCCCACCATGACACTTCAAAGAAAGAAGATAGTTGCGAGCCTGGAAAATCAGTGACAATTACTGAATATTATTGATTGAATGAAGGCTTACGAAAACAATTAACAAAAATGATTTACTGAAAAAAGCAAAAGCAAAATTCGTTATTTGTGACTAATAAATCATTGTTTAAATTTATTCTCAGTTATTTAATATCTTAATTGTTGTACGGTCTTTTTACTGATTTTAAGACATGCAGAGCATAAATAAGTTTAATAAACATTTAACCACATTGTTTAGCTTAAATATCTACTTGTTCTTTTTATTATCTATTCATATATATACGTCTCATGCGACAATCTGAAAGATATGGAAAAATAATTTGGCACGTGACAATCCTTATTATTAAAAACGCTTTGGTCCCCACCAAAGCCTTTGGTGGGGTATGTTCGGGAAACAGCAGTAATCGCTAGGGAACATTGCCCACTAATTTTATTTCAAAAATATTTATACTACATACATATCTTTTAAACACGGTTTAGTTTATTTTGCCGGCACTCAAAATCTAAAGAAAAACGATTTAAAATGTTTTATAATCAATTTTACAAAAGAAACTGATGTATATGGTTGTATGGTTGCTGAAAATAGAAAAATGTTACAATGTTCCTATAGAAAAAAATAATATTTTATTTTTAACTTAAAACGGGCAAACTTGGCTTATTTGACGGTATTTCGTATTATTTCCAAACAAAGAGAACTTTGATAATTACTTCCCATTTAACAAAAGTCCAATTTAAGCAAAAGATATAACAATTAACATGGACGAGTTAAAATATTTCACTCATTTTATTGTATAAAAGTATTTGCTGGTTAACGATACATATTTTACATAAAAAACCTTCTGTACTTGTTTCTGAACCTTGAGATTTAATTGTTGTAAAACTTCAAATTATTTTTTGTTTAATGTTACTGAATAAAACAATCTTATATTGAGTTCAATAAAATAAACTTTTCTTGTGTTTCAAACGTAGCACACTACGTCAGCCATGCAGTTTTACCCGCATGTTTAACAAACGTTTAAATAAACGCCAAACATTAACATAGGTATAAACAAATATTGTGTACTACCAACAAGGGTAAAATATAGTATAATATAAATGCAAACATACAAGGTTGAAATATTGTATGAACAACTGAAACAAATAGGGAGAAATATTGTATAATAAACAATCAACATAAATAATTGAAAGTGAAATGATAAACAACAAATACAAACATAAAATGGTGAAATATGGTATGATAAAATAACAAATATAAACTTATAAGGATGAAATATAGTATAAACAACACAAAAAAACTATGGTGAAATATTGTTTGATAGTAACAGCTGAACGGCGCCAGGCAGGTCTTAAAAGGTGACCAAGTAGCTATACGAGTCACTAACATCGTGGCTACTAGGTGGTAGAGTTCTGCATTGTCTGTCTGTTAGGCTTTAATATCTAAACCTCTAAACCGATTTTGAGAAAATTCCACAAGAGAATAGTTGAATACCTGGGTTCAAACACAGGCCACTAAAAAGTCAACCCCTAAGGCGCTGCATAGGGTATGAAATATCTATTCACAGGCAAAGCTTCGCGGGTCACCTAGTATTTTATATTACTAACTATCGGTGTATGGTTGAAACTCGATCGTAATTCTATTAATGTTAAAACACATATGTCTATACAAATACAAACTATTCATACTAACTTAATATTATAATTGCCTAAATCTGCCTGTCTGTTTGTTACGCTTTAAAAAAATTAACACTTTTAAAATATTTTTGTATATGATTTTAACTTTTAAAAAACTGTTATACCGAAAAAAGCAATCAGATAATTAATAGCTTTTATGAGAAGTGAAAAATCTACAGAACGGATTTGAAATTTGGCATACAGGTAGATGATGACCTGGAATAGCATATACGATACTTCTTATAAGTATCCTTCCTTCTTATAAGTATCCTATCTGCTATTCTAGGTCATCATCTACCTATGTGCAAGATTTCATTCTAATCCGTTCAGTATTTATTACGCCAGTGACATGGGTATTTTATATCAATGGCAAGTGAGTAACAAACATCCAAACTTTTGCATTTATAATATTAATACATATTATTAGGATAGGACTAGTAGGATCAATATTAATATAGACATTGTTTTTTTGTTCATTACATATTCTATATTTTTATAATATTAATAATAATTCTTTATTTGCATGAAATAGGGGTTACAAAAGATCTTTTTAAGATTTATTTGAAATTTTAAGAGTATAAGGCAGTATCTTCACGCCCGTATCCCCGAAGGGTTATGCAGAGGTACAACAAGTGCACCCACGATTAGCCGAAGATACTAGATCCCACAAATGTGATATGTGGCAAGCCTATGGCAAGCCTACGGCAACCGGACACTTTCCAATTCCTGGAAACTTTGTGTTTCTCAGAAAACTGAAAAAACACTTTTTTTTATGTGCCCGATTTGGGAATCGAACCCGGGACCTTATGTGGTCAACGCCAATGCTGGAACACTAGACCACAGAGGCGATAATGAAGATATTTTTATAAGGCTTAAGAGTTTTTAAGGCTTTTCTTTCAATCTTGTGGAAATCTTAACAAGAATGATTTTGAATTTTATAATAAGGAATCTTGTCATTTTATAATAAGGTCCTAATTAATGTCAATGTTTTTATACTAAATGGTACACGTACATTGTACAACCCTAAAGCCCAAATTAGTGATGTTTGTGTTTCGTTGTATATATTTAATTAATTTTACTTTTGTATTTTAGTAGAGTTTTTTGATTACATGATGCTTTTTAGCTAGATTCCTACTTAGCATTATTATATAAAAAATGTACCAAAAAAGAACAAATATTAAAAATATAGATAAAATAATTGAGAATGTTAATCATATTGATGTGTTGGTTGGTAGTAATAATTTTTGTATTTTTTGTTGTGTTTATTAAATTTAGTAAAATTCGGAAGGTAGAATTTTGATTGTAATCTAGACAGAGTTGCATTTGAGTTTGCAAATTAGGCACAATATTACAGTCTGACGGCCTGATCATAGTTACCTGCGGCGCGAACTGCTACGCGAACTGCGGTTGGCGAGCGACGAGCGATGAAAACAAATATAGGAAACTGTATGAAGTCAGTCAGACTCACTAAATACAAGGAACAAAAACAATCTTGTGCATGCATCTCTTCTCTACAGAAAAAGTAACTCTTTTATGGGGCAATGTATACGCTTTTACAATAAACTTCCCGAAACTATAAAAGATCTACCAGTTAGTAAATTTAAAAAATGTGTTAAAACAAAATTGTGTAAGAAAGGATATTATAAAATCTCAGATTATTTAGAAAACAAAAAACCTGGGATTAATTAATTGCTCCTCATACCGATCTCACATTGATAATTTTATATCAATGCGATCTCATGTATATTTTTTGTAATACTGTGATATTGAAAAAATTGATGGTATGAAATAAAGACAAGCCCGCTGAGTTTCTTCCGCCGGATCTTCTCAGTGTGTGGCCGCGTTTCCGATCCGGTAGTGGTTTTAAAAAAAATGTTAACGTATCAAAATAACTTGTAAAAAGTTTTATTAAATAAAGTACTTCTGATTTCTGAAGTATGCCATAGCTACCGGCGACGCGAATTGCGGCGCAGAAAAAACCGAACGACGCGCGAACGTGACGCGCGAACGTGACGCGCGATGTGAGGAGCGAATAAAACAAATGTATCAAGGTAACCACAGCTGAGAGCGGCGCGATCACTGAAACCGGAGGACGCATTTGACATCGCGCAACCAAAACCAAATATTTAGTTTCTTTTTGTGAATTTGAAATTAATTATGAATATTGAATGACCATTGTCGACGCCACCTGGATTGCAAATAGTCGAAATATTGCAGAAACGCAGCGCCCTGCATTTCGCGTCGCGGTTCGTGCCTCGGATAGCTGTGGCTAGGATCTATAAAAAATTGTCTCCCGAGTTTGGTACTAATGTCTTAACATTTTCTGTGTTAATATTAAAGGAATGTTCTGTTTTGTAGCATGAGGTAGCCGAATAATTTGTGTTAGTGACTTTACATTTACAAGTTCTTCGGATGTTTAGTGGTGTATCTTACGTAACAAAATAATCGTGAGTTGCTTCAATATTATATAACTCAATCAATACCCATTCTAATAACATAAATGCAAAAGTGTACACGCCACACTGTAAGTGCAATACGCCGTGGTAGTCCCGGCCTCCTTTAAAGAATAGGCCAACTGCCGCTCTGCCAGGCAGGTCGTAAAAGGCGACCGATTGGCTATCGAGTCACTACCATCGTGGCTACTAGGTGGTAGAGTTCTGCGGTGTCTCGCCCGGGTCAGGTACCACCGCCTTACCTATTCCTGCCGCAATAGCGTCAGTGCTTGTCGCTGTTGTGTTCCGGTTTGGAGGGTAAGGTAGCCGGTAAACTTATGCATGTGGCATTAGACCGCGCTACAAGATAGCAACGCACCATTAACATCTTTGGTTTGGTGTCTATAAGCGATGGTTGACTCTTTCCATCAGGAGACCCATGTGCTTGTTTGCTATCTTATGATATAAAAAAAGTCTATTTACGGCTTTTTTATTTTACGGCTAAACGGTTTAAATTTGAAATAGAGGTAGTTGACACATAGGCTAACTTGAAAAAACTAATCTGACGAACAGGATAAAAGTTAGTCCTTCTGTTTAACATATACAAACATACAATGCTGAAATATTATATGATAACAAACATAAACATAAAACGTAAAATATTTTGTGATAAACAACGAACGAGGGTAAATTATTGTATGATAACCAACAAACAAGGGTAAATTATTGTAGAATAAACAACAAACAAGGGTAACTTATTGTATGATAAACAACAAACAAGGGTAAATTATTGTATGATTAACGACAAACAAGGGTAAATTGTTTTATGATAAACAACAAAAAAGGTAAATTATTGTATGATAACCAGCAAACAAGGGTAAATTATTGTATGATAACCAACAAACAAGGGTAAATTATTGTATGATAAACAAAAAAACAAAAGTAACTTATTGCATAATAAACAACAAACAAGGGTAACTTACTGTATGATAAACAACAAACAAGGGTAAATTATTCTATGATAAACAACAAACAGGGGTAAATTATTCTATGATAAACAACAAACAAGGGTAAATTATTCTATGATAAACAAGAAACAAAGGTAAATTATTGTATGATAAACAACAAACAAGGGTAAATTATTGTATGATGAACAAAAATGAGGGTAAACTATTGTATGATAAACAACAAACAAAGGTAAACTATTGTATGATAAACAACAAACAAGGATAAACTATAGTATTACATACATAAAATTTCCCGGATATTGATTCGGGCCCCCCTTTAAAGAATAGACATCTGCCATTCTGTCAGGCGTTCGTAAGAGGCGAATGATATATACGAGTCGAGTCACTACCATCGTGACTATAAGGTGGTCAAGTTCCTCAATATTTTGCGCGGATGTATGGTACTCTAACCGCCCGGCCACAGCTACCCGCGGCGCGACCTGCGACGCGAAATGCGGCGCGGTGAGTTGCGCGACCATCTGGGTATGCTACAGCTCGACTTGTTGCGACTGCGGCGGCGTGCCGCTTTGAGCTGTCACACCTATACTAGCTAGTACCAGGGTCGGATTTTGTAATACTATATTTCCTATATTCTTTTGAAGCGTAGTATATATTACCGTAACGTTAGGATTGTACGCAAAATACCATTATTGTTGATACTTACATATATTACCTTATCATTAATCCCTCCATTCAGGATTTTTGAAATTATATTTCTTTAGGCGCGTAATATTTATTTAGGCAGCGAGTGAAATTTTAAGATGCACGCACATTATCGTAACGTAAAAGTTACAGGTTGTCCGCTAAATTGCTCACTAAGTCCCGAAATCCATGACTATCCTTTTCCAGTCCTTTTATTATTTTAATGTAATTAAGTATTTGCATGCAATTAAAATCTATCAGAAATCAGAAGTACTTTATTCAATAAAACTTTTTACAAGTTATTTTGACACGTCAACATATTTTTTAAAAGCTACTACCGGATCGGAAACGTGGCCACTATTTTTTAATGACGCCAAAGAAGTATAACTTCTCACCCGCGTATATAAGTACACGCACCCATTTTTTTAACGTATGGCAACGTTTCCGTGCAATTTTTAGTAACTATGATCGTTTTTGATGTAGTAAGCTGTAGAAAGAATGTATTTTTTATTAATATGAGTGAGATGAATGTATAGGAACAAATTTTGTTCAACGTAAGCCGACATTAAATTGAGAAAATGCTGTGAAGTTTTGGAACGAAGTTCCTTATCGCGCGTTGTGAAAAGGGGCTAGACGAAAAAATTCTTACGAAAAGTTGTCACGACACTTTTTGCTATAGTAAGGTATTGTAAGCACAGAAATATCCAGCCACTTCCCTTTAGCTCGTCCATTGAAAGCGAGAGTCTATCTACTATTTGATTGAGTTTCCTTTTTGCTAGTACCAAATGTTCGACATTTATACAGAATTTCGGCCGAATGTCGAATTTCGACCAAAAGTTGAATTTCGACGGACAGTCGAATTTCGAACGAGTGTCGAAATTTGACCGAGTATCGAATTTCGATCGGTTGCCGAGTTTCGACCGTCGGTTTAATTTAGACCGGGTGCCGAAATTCGACCGCGGGTCGAAATTTGACCGGGTGCCGAAATTCGACCATGGGTAAAAATTCGACCGGGTGCCGAAATTCAACCATGGGTTCAAAATTCGACCGGGTTCCGAAATTCGACCGGGTGCCGAAATTCGACCGTGGGTCGAAATTCTACGAAGTTCCTTATCGCGCGTTGTAAAAGGGGGCTAGACGGAAAAAATCTTACAAAAAGTTGTCACGACACTTTTTGCTATAGTAAGGTTTTGTAAGCTGTGCGGCGTGCGGATGTTTCTCTGTCTTTCTCTCTCTCCCTCTCTCTCTCTCTTATAGAAAGCAAGCCAGATATTTTCATTTCTATTTCGCATTGAACAGTGTGGTGTCGCGACGATTATTTTTGTTGAGTGTATACAGGTTCTTTGTAAATAATAATAAAAGGAACTTCGTTCCATCCGGTTGTCCCTTGACACCTCTCAAGATTTTTTTAAAATTAAGTTTAAGTTTCGGTGTATATACTAAATTAAGTTCAATATTATTTTAAGTATAATATTAAAATAATATGTCAATAACCAATTATTTATTTAATCAATAAATCAGCATACTAACTCTAAATTAAAATTTAAAAAAACCGGCACTTTTTTTATCGTCAGCCCACCATTTTACTTCAGTTTCATAATAATCTTAAGCGCAAAACGTAAAAGGAGCTGATGATCTTCGAAAGAGGATCCTGCAGCATAAAGTTAAAGTTAACTCTGACCTTGCCAAGCTCCCGAGGTCTCCAGCTCCGCCATGTAACTCTATCAAACTATGTGAATCTTCTAGCAATAAAGGCTATATCAGCCCAATTTCAAGTGTCCACTTTCCAGTTCCATCGTTATATTTTGAAAAACATTCAGCATCTAAGTGTTTGTCAAAACAAATCCAAGTAGCCTACACTCAGTGGCTTTTAACTGATCAAGCTTAGAAGATCACATGGACTTCCTTCCGCTCTATCATCAGATACTGGAAGCTATCCTATTCCACATTCCTTAAAATTAAAAATTAAACGAGTCCATAATTGATCGTGTTGCTCAATTTTAATTAAAAGTTTTGATAACCTCCTTCCTGTTTCATCATAAGACCCTGTAAATCATTTAGTACCAGGGTATTTGTCAAAACAGAACAACTGAGTCCAATCCAAATGGGTTTTTCTTATTTAGTTTATAAATTACCATGGCCACCTTCGAGTTTGATCGTTAAATCCTAAGTCATGATGAGCATCAGATCCTAGAAATCGTCCAGCATCAAAATGTTTGTCAGTACAAGACAATTGAGCGCTAACTCAATGAACTTACCTTGTTGAGTTTAGAAGTTTATTATCTAAGCATTTTGCATCTGGATGTGAGAAGTTTCTATATTACTTTTTTGGCTCCATCTTCAAAGTCTCGTAATAATGAAAAATATCTTATTGCAAAGAAACGAACGACTCCAAACTCTACTATCTTAACACTTTCTATTTACAATAACACTCTAGCGGCTCTATGTTCCTTTTCTCGTCATTATGAGTATTAATTAAACATAGTACTTATAGCAACAAAACCAACCACCCAAAACTTGGTTACCTCGTCAAAACTCCACATCTGAGAGTTCTAGTCCCTATACCAGGCTACATCATGATATAAGCTGGATAGTACCATAATATTGCATTGTCATTGAAATTACAAGTTTGCCAAGTTTCGGTACAAATAAATATCAGGAAGTCGAAAAATATGGTTTGCAATATTTAGAAAATCTTTTATTTACATACAAATATTGCTAGTTAAATAAAAGCTGATATCTTCGAATGAAGATATTGTAGCATCAGGTCTAGGTCACCATGTCATTGCAATATAATTGAAGCAATAAAATATAAAATTTAGCATCGATAAAGCCTTTACAAGTTGCTAAATTCCTTTCATCAAGTGGAAAAGAGATGGTGAGCTTTCAACGGCTGCACAGATTCTATTGAATCATAGCAAAGAACCATCTCGCAAAATAGGGCTTTCAAGTAAAAAAAATCGCAACTAAATCGGACCATCCGCCAGGGCGCTACGATGCACGGACAGATACACAGACACAGCTCTGAAACTTATAACAACCTTCGTTTTTGTGTCGGACGCTAAAAATAGTAGTAAAAGTTTTAATAAAGTAAGTATCTATATAATTTCTGTTGGTAATAATTTTGTGTTTTTCTAATTCCAACCCTGGCTTACAAGTGAATAAAACAAAAGTACAGTACCCGGCGATAAATATTGCACATCGACCTTTGGAAAGAGACAATCGGCTAATTTCGGCTTCGTAGAGCGTTATCTCTGTCGCACAAAATACAAACAGTCCGGTACCTATTAGGAGCTGTTAAAACAAGTATGATTTGCTTCTTTTGATATTTTTATTCTTTGTCTTTTAATATTTCGCGAAACAGGAAAAAATATCGTCTACATGGATGAGTCATATATACATGCATCCCACACTAAAGGGAAATCTTGGAGTGACGATAAGAAAAAAGGAGTAAAAAAGCCAATTTCAAAAGGTCAACGTTTGATAATAGTTCATGCGGGAAATGAAAAAGGCTTTGTACCCGGTGCTTTTTTAACGTATAAATCCACGGACACTACAGGTGACTATCACAATGAAATGAATAACGATAACTATGAGAAATGGCTGGTTAACCAATTAATCCCAAATATACCCAGTGATTCTGTTCTAGTTATCGACAACGCACCCTATCACAACAAGTATGTTGAGAGACCCCCCAACTCAAACACCATTAAACGGGAAATGATCAACTGGTTAAACAGACATGAAATTCCAGTTGATCCAAAATTAACAAAAACCCAGATTTACGCTATTATATGTCAGCACAAGGAGAGGTATACAGAGTTTTCTGTGGACAAAATACTTGCCGAACATGGGCACACTGTGTTGCGATTGCCACCATATCATCCGGATTTTAATCCAATTGAAAATATATGGTCTCAACTGAAAGGCTATGTAGCCTCTAGAAATGTGGGTATGAACTTAACTACAGTAAAAACATTATTGACTGAAAAAGTAAACATGATCGGCGCTGAAGAGTGGAAAAAGGTTTGCGATCATGCAATCAAATGTGAGAATGAATATAGAAGCATTCAACACAGTTTAGACAATTACACTGATAGATTAGTAATAAATACGGCTGATAGTGACAGTGATATTGACCTCTTTGAGAGCACAGATAGTGAAGTGGAAGTAATTGAGAATTAGAATTATTATTATTTTTATTGCAATGTCTCATTTTAGCAATAGGTATAATGGTGTTTATTATGTACACTAAAGCTGTAATGTTCCAAAATAATTAAATACGTAAACATAATGTAAAAATGTTTTTTTATTTTATTTTACCCCAACCTAAAGCCATCACTTATAGAAAAATTTGTGTATTTTATACAAAGAATAAAAATATCAAAAGAAGCAAATCATACTTGTTTTAACAGCTCCTAATAGGTACCGGACTGTTTGTATTTTGTGCGACAGAGATAACGCTCTACGAAGCCGAAATTAGCCGATTGTCTCTTTCCAAAGGTCGATGTGCAATATTTATCGCCGGGTACTGTACTCTTTTGTTTTATTCGCTCATCACACCGCGCGGCCGGTCGCGCGTTTTTCCGCGCCGCAATTCGCGTCGCCGGTAGCTGTGGCATACTTCATACAGTTTCCTACATTTGTTTTCGCTCGCCGCGCCGCAATTCGCGTCGCCGGTCGCGCCGCGCGAGCTGTGGCCAGGTCGTAACGGTTTACCGCTTAGCAGCGTTTTTTTTTAGATGTATTGGAGTCTTCATTATATTACTAATATTAAACAAGTTGTACTCTTTGATTGATTTTATTAGGTACATTTGACAGCATGTTTGTCCTATTCAATTATAAAAAAACAATCTCCTCTATATTGAAAAATTCTTTCCGAAAATATTCTTAAACTTCTAAAAGATATTGGAAAACCGACCAGTACTTATAAAAAAATGTAACACTATAGAGGAGTAATAGTATCACCGTCATCTTATATATAAAATTCTCGTGTCACAATGTTCGTTCCCGTACTCCTCCAAAACGGCTTGACCGATATTGATGAAATTTCGTATCCATATTCAGTAGGTCTGAGAATCGGCTACTATCTATTTTTAATACCCCTAAGTGATAAGGGTTGTCCACCCCTAAAAATATTTTTTTTATTTTATGAACATTTTTTTTATTTTTTTATGATTGGTGAAGTCGCTGCCGTACGATAAGTTGGAATACGATTCGTATCGGTGTCCAACACTAGCGGCAGTGACGTCGCAACGTCACAACGGGCGAATTTAAATATTGCAAATCATCATTCGCAACGAAGTACGAACTGTCGGGCTATCTTTATATTGTGCAATTATTATACTCTTTCAAAATACAGTCCACACTTATTTCAAGCCAGAATTCCCGAGCTAGTAGCAAAGGCACTGGCCCCAACATATGGTCCACGATCCGAATTAATGGGAAAAATCGACTAAGAAATTGCACAATCTTAAGGTCGTTACACGGTCACCGCTGAACTTCAAGAAGCTTCAACGCCTTATGTACGATGATCACCATGAATGAACAATGCTGAGTCTTAGCGTTCGCAACTATAGCTGACACTCAAGGTCAAGAACATCGGAAACGTTAGAAGAATTCGCATTGCAAGTTCGGTCTTCAGACTGCCGACGGCACATTCATATCAGATAGCGGTCATCACGTCATAAATCACCTTCACCATCAAGAGGAGAGTGCATAAAAACCGTGAGATCGTTTCAATATCCTTTAATAATCATTTTCATACTTCAATCATAATCATCAAAATCATTTTGTACAAAAAACATAATTAAATTGTGAAATCGATAAATAATACTCTGGTACTATATGTTATATCTACTTTACACTGAACAATGAACATATTATATTAACGACGACATTCAGTTCACTCTGTCTACTCCGCAAGCGAATCGTCGTGATAGACTTAATATATCTACAAATCCTTTAAATTGCACGATCTTTCAATGATTTAATCACACAATACCTACCTATATCAAGTTTAAACTACACATAATTCAACATAAACGTTCAATAATATACTTAAATAAAAACGACACTATTTTCTACAATTTACAACATTCATTGCATATCTACCTATATTATAATTTCAAAATTTCACATTTTCAATCACAAATTTAATAACTTATTGCTAAAAAATACATAATATTCATTCGTCAGTGCTATATAATTTAGTGAATTGATCTTTGTATAAAATTTACATCAACTAAAATTAAATAATACAGAATGATAATAATTTTTATTTTTTAGGTCGGTATTTGGACAAAAATATATTACAACGCCTAACATTATAATATAACAAATCAATTCATTTGCTTATTGCAGTATTTTTATACACATGCCTGCCCTTTGATTCCATCCCTTTTTCTTATTGAGCGATCTTTAATTTTTGTGTCAGTCAGTAATAGAATTTCATTTGGAAAAGATTCTGCGACGAATATGTTACCTCACTTCAATAGAAATCCAAATGGTTTCAGTCACAAAATATTTACAGAAGAAACACGCTTGTTGTCATCAAGACATAATTTCATAATTTCTGGAAGAGTTGACATTGCAAGAGTGGCTAGCATCAACATCAAGCAGGTGTCATTCTTTGGGCGTTCAATACTATATGCCCCCTACCTACCAATAATTGAAGACCCTTCAACGGCGGGAGTCTATGGTGAAGTCGCTGCCGTACGATAAGTTGGAATACGATTCGTATCGGTGTCCAACACTAGCGGCAGTGACGTCGCAACGTCACAACGGGCGAATTTAAATATTGCAAATCATCATTCGCAACGAAGTACGATCTGTCGGGCTATCTTTATATTGTGCAATTATTATACTCTTTCAAAATACAGTCCACACTTATTTCAAGCCAGAATTCCCGAGCTAGTAGCAAAGGCACTGGCCCCAACAATGATTCAGCATTGAAAAATACATACAAACCTAAATTTTTATCCTTTTATCATCAACACTTATTTTTTAATTAAATAATTTATATGGCAAAACAACGTTTGCCGGGTCAGCTAGTATACATATATTCCTACCACAAGAGCGTGAGTGCTTGTCATTGTTGCGTTTCGGTTTGGAGGGTAAGGTTCCTGATAAAGTTACGCAAGTTGCATTTACACTTAACCACATGGATTGCAACGCACAATTAACATCTTTGGTGTTTTTTTTTTGTCATAAGATAGCAAACAAGCGGATGGGTCTCCTGATGGAAAGAGTCAACCATCGCCTATAGACACCAAAGGTGTTAATGGTGCGTTGCTATCTTGTGGCGAGGTCTAATGCCACATGCATAAGTTTACCGGCTACCTTACCCTCCAAACCGGAACACGACAGTGACCAGCACTGACGCTATTGCGGCAGGAATAGGTAAAGCGGTGGTACCTGACCTGGTCGAGCCGATGCAGAACTCTATCACCTAGTAGTCACGATGGTAGTGACGCGCATAGCCACTCAGTCACCTTTTACGACCTGCCTGGCAGAACGGCAGTTGGCCTATTCTTCAAAGGAGCCCGGGACCAACATGGTGTCTGTAAGCGTTGGTTTTTTTTTTCATAAGAAGAGACATCTGCTTCTCTGCTATCTAATAGTATAGAAAAAAATACAAGGGTGAAATATTGTATGTTATACAACACACACAAACGCATAAGAGTAAAATATTCTACGAAATTTCTGATATTAATGATAAGTTAACATACTCGCGGACGAGCCTATGCCCATCAGCTCGTCTAATATAAGCCACCTTCCAAGAATAGAAGAGTTTCATTTTCAAAAAAAATCTAGAAGAACATTGGGCAAATATTAACAAGATGCATTGTAAAATATTTTTTATTTAAAAGCTGTAAACATTTTAAAAGAAAATACGCTTGAATAAGGTAACTGAAAGCTATTTTAGCAGCTTAACTCTACGAATAGCTGAGATAAGTAAGTTAAATGCAGAGTGAAGGATTTTTACATTAAACTTGTTTTAACAACTTTAATTTTGCGCATTATCAAATTATAAAAGTTATACATTATTACTTTATAGAAAGTGGTATTCTCTCTACAGTAGAAATATGCAACAGTGTTGTATACTCGTTTCGCTGTTTATGGTTACTTAAATAAGCTCGTTATGTTTCGTACGTCTCAGGCTTATATTACGTTGACTAGCATCAAGAGTGTAGCTCATTGATATTACATACATATTGTACGTATTCATTCTAATTAAATCTACTGAATTTCCCCAAATATGTTTCAGTTATGTTCCTTTATATGAGTTTAATTATATTTTTCTCTGATTTATGACATTGGGACATTTCCAATAATTGGATCTGACAAATTAATGTACTATTACAGGTGCGGGAGGTACAACGTGCTTTATGATACCAACCCGAGTTGGTCCAGCCCTTTTTGAAGAATAGACCATCTAACATGCTACTATCGTAAAAGTCTGACGATTTGTTATATATGTTTCTACCATCTTGACTACCAGGTGGTAGATTTCTGCATAGTTTCACCCGGGTTTTGGTACAACTGCCTGACCTATTCCTACCGCAATAGCGCCAATGTCTGTTATGTTCCGGTTTAGGAGGTAAGGTAACCAGTGAACTCTTACATGTGGTATTATCATTCCACTACCCTTATCATCTTTGGTGTATATAGGCGATAGCTTGTCTTTTTCTATCAGGACAGCCTTTGCTTGCTTGCTTCTTAAAATATAAAAAACAAATTTGAAGATATATTTAACTTTACAGTTATTAACTGTATTTCCTCGATAACATTATGCCCAACTCGGGAATAGATCATAGGATTTAATAATCTAATCCAGTCCAGTCAAACTAAACGCTAAAAATTAAAAATACTAACGCAAAATTTTAAACATACGCTGAAATTCTATTCCAGCGATGGTATTCACCGGGTCAAAGCAATTAAAGGAGGTTGGAGATGAATTTTTATTCGTAGATTTTAAACGTTAGCTTTTACGTTTAACGTCCACACAAAGAGTGCATGGTTAATTATTCCGCGTTTAACAAAAGCCCAATTTTGGCCCGATGGACAAACAACTTTTTATCGTATCTGCAGACAAGGACTTGTTAAATCGTTGGGCTGTAATTAAAAACAAACATATATACGGATTAAATGGCATTTTTTATCTTTTTTCTGGTATATTTCGTTCTGAAAAATTTTCTTCTTATTCAGACGTTAGACAAAGAGAAAAATAAATAAATATCAAGACATATTACACGACTGGATCTAACCCTTAAGTAAGCATAATATTTGTTTGGGATAAGAGTGCTTGTCATTGATAATGATACAAAGAAATTTATAGCATACATCCGGCTCGAAGGACCAAAAAAAAACTAAAATGTCTGAGTAAAGCTTAAGATGATGCCGAAGATATGTGTAAACCCAATGGAATACTTTTTAAAGTTATTACAAAAATGATGAATAATTTTGTTATATTTATTTTTGACAGAGAAGCGCTTGACCACAATCTCGCCTGATGGTAAGCTAAGACGTGGCCTAAGATTTAACGCGCTTCTTTAGAAGGTATCTTTTCACTTTTCTCTTGAAGATCCCCAGATTGTACCCGACGGGGACCACATACAGACAGACAGGAAGCATATTCTAGTCCCTTGCGGTTAGAGTAAAGAATGTCGAGTCGAACCGCTTTGTCCGGGTACATGGAACGTCCAAAAATGAAAGTGCAACAGTGAGAATGAGTGCGTGTATCGCCTTTTACGACCTGCTTGGCAGATCGGCAGTTGGCCTATTCTTCAAACGTGCCCTGGACCAACACGGGGAAACAGTATGTTTCTTAATTTTCACTACACCGTCCTTTACACGTTGTATATATACATATATTTGGTATATGGATACACGTTATTGTAAAATGGGGACACCGAAACCCGCTAAGAATTGCAGCAGTGTGCAGCCCGCTGTATAATAAAAGTTCTGGTACGGGTAGTCAGTTGCCAAACCACGGATTAAATAGATACGCCTTTCAAGATAATTTCTTAGTTTGTCAGTGTAGCTTCCAATTACACACAGAAATATAGGAATATACTATTTACTGATGAAATAAAACTACTTCAAGAGTAATTTTTAAATCCTGTCATCTCATTCGGTAAGATACGACACGATATGATTTATTTATATTCTTTCACGATATGATATACCTGCAAATGAATGACATTTTTGACAGTTAAAGGAGCGTTTGATCATATGCGCGGCGGCACGTTTCCTTCCCAATGGCGTGTCTATTAGTATTCATGTGGTCTGTGTGTCAAACTTAAAAGAGATTTTATTGTGGTCGAATTTTAGCCGCAGGCGATCGCTAGTGTTTTTAAATAAATTTACCAAGGACTACTCGATATATAAGTTTTTTATTAATTACTAGCTCAAGTGTGCAGCCCGCTGCATTAAAAAAAATTTTGGCGGATCCCGCGGTATCACCTAACTTTTCCGGGATAATAAGTAGCCCATGTGCTATTCCAGGTCATCGTCTACCTGTGTGCAAAATTTCTTTCAAATTCATTCATTCGTTTTTGGGTGATTGAGTAACAAACATGGTAGAGTTCTGCATTGGCTCGCCCGGGTCTGGTACCATCGCCTTACCTATTCCTGCCGCAATAGCGTCAGTCCTCGTTACTGTCGTGTTCCGGTTTGGAGGGTAAGGTATCGGGTTAACTTATGCATGTGGCATTAGACCTCGCCACAAGATTGCAACGCACCATTAACATCTTTGGTGTCTATTGGCGATGGTTGACTGTTTCCATCAGGAGACTCATCTGCTCGTTTGCTATCTTATGATATAAAAAAAAACAACTATCCATCCAAACATCCAAACTTTCGCATTTCTAATATTAATATAGATATACATCAAAGTTGTATCTAAAACAAAACGAAAATTAATAAATTGTACATGAATTTGCTGCCTTGTTTGGGCCTTTGAATATAAATAAAAAGTTTTAGTTCTTAACTCTTGTCGGAAATTGCGAGAAAACTTGAGACGCTTTGAGCAACTTATAAAAGTTGCTTGTTTATTATTAGGGTGAAATCTCTAGAGCGTACTTAGACTTTAAAAACCGGCAAGCTGCAAGGTAACCTCACGCACCATTTGTTCCGTACAAATGATTTTTAAAAACAGCACAAGGTTTAAGAACAAATTTCATTATACTATTCGATCCCTAAACATGATTGTTGTATTAACTGCAAATAAGAAGTTTGTAATAATTAATTTGCTTTTTTTATTTTATATAATTTTTTCAGATTTGTTCCTAAGAATGTGGTGTAAGGTATTTTGTCTTACGACACATGTTTAGGTTAATTAAAAATAGATTGATTTCATCTTTACCTAGAATCTTTTATATATCGTTTACCTAGAATCTTTGTCCTATATCAACGAGAAGTGTCCTACGAGTTTTGATTCCATTGTCGAAACGTAAAATATGCAACGTAAAATATCATACCGTTTATTTGGGTTAACTCATAAAGTCTTTGTTTTTCAGGCCTACAGTGACTTTTTCCTTTTCAGAAGCATCGGAAGGATACAAGTAAAAGCTCGCGTAATTTTGAAAATTAACTAGGTTTCTTCGTTGAGTTATGAATCGCCTCAAATAACGCCTGAAACTATAAAATATCTTAGATTGTGCATAAATCGTTCTATACTAATAACATAAACATAAATTTATTTCCAAAAAATTATTACGATTAAAGTACAGTTTTATATGACACTAGTTAATTTATTATAATTGAAATATGGTACTTTTATTCAATTCATATATGCTTAATATTCGGTTCTATTTATTATATATATGCGGTCCAAAGGAAAGGTAAAAATTTGTGTGCAAAAATGTATTTTTCCGCTCATATTCACATACTCTATCTTTTCTACGTTTTTGTGGTGCTAATGGTTTGAATTCAACTATGGTGTGTTGTTTTAAAACTAAGTTAAGAATAAATAATTGTCGCACTGTAAGCACGCCACAATTCCTGTATAAATCATTAGTAGGAAAGAAAAAGGGCTTAAACATGTAAACTTTTAGGATTGCTCTTTGAGCGATTTCAACTATCTTTAACAGTGTTTTGGATGCTCCACCCCAACTTAGTATACAGTAAGTAATCAGTGGTTGCGCTAGCGAAAAATAGATTTGTTTTAAATGAGAAGGCTCAAGTAAATATATTAGCGTTTTAAAAACATGTATTAGTTTTCGCAACCTCATACTAGCTAACCAAATATTCAAACACTTTATATTAAAAGATTTGTCAGCTAATCCACTTAATGACGTAGTCAATTCGTGAAATTCAATACAAATTGTTTGGATACTGGGCCGGCGACGTTGCTATGACGTGCCGATAAGTTAGAACCCTAGGTAACCTATGTTTGAGCCGGGTCTTCAACAATGTACCCATATCTATATATATAAAAATCAATTGCTGTTCGTTAGTCTCGCTAAAACTCGAGAACCGCTGAACCGATTTGGCTAATTTTGGTTTTAAAATATTCATGGAGGTTCAGGTTAGGTTTAAAAGGTGAAAAAAGTAGAAAAAAAAAGGAAAAGTAGACACAAAATTGGCAAAACAACGTTTGCCAGGTCAGCTAGTCTATAATATATATGATTTAAATAGCACTACCAGCTTTCAAGAGCGCTCAGTGTGGTTTGGCTGATACTGAAAATCAGCGTTGGGATAAAAATTTCAACTTTAGCTAAATGTTGATCATTTTGAGACGTCACACCACTCAATGCAGTTAACATTGGACACCAAACGCTTGATTAAAATAAATAGACTCTCTGTAGGTTCTAGATTGTTCTATTTTTTATTTTTGGTATGGCTAATTTGTTGCCTTTTTTTATAAAAATGAAAATTTATTACACGTTGTGTATGTTTACTGCACTAGCGTTTTTTATGTTCTATTTTGACCTGTCCTTTATATTTTAGTAGTAGTAGTTTAGTAGTAGTAGTTTAGTAGTAGTAGTTTGATTTTTATATTGTCAAATAATTATTCTGTCTTGTTTTGTGTTTTTATCCTTTGTATTTTTATTTTGCTATTGTACATGTTAATTACTGTAAGTGTTGTGGTGTATGTCTTAAATAAAAAAATTCTATTCTATTCTATATCTCCTTGACGATTTCCATCAAAATCGTTGCTTCGGCTTAGCCGTGAAAACGTAACAAACAGACTGTCGCATTTATAATATGAGAATGGATTGTAAAGAGAAAACATTTGTAATATTACACGTTTATAACAATTAACGGACATTTATAACAACAAACCGATCTTAAAAATTCTTATTGTTGATTGAATTTGTGTAAAAGTGTGTATTAAATGTCGTGTACTAATTTTTTTTTGACGCGGTAAAACTGCAACAGTGGACTCCCATCTATGTCTCGGGAACCCTACATCTGACCTTAACCAAATTAAAATGGGACTACTCGGGGAGAAATCCTTTTTTGTTTAAGAGGATTCTCAAACAAAAAATGAATTTTCAAAATCGATTCATAAATGACCGAGTTCTGAGGTAAATCATACAGCCGAATTTATAACTTCCTTTTTTTGGGAAGTCGCGGTCGATTGAAAATAAATGAAAGTAGGAAATTAATATGTCATAGTATTCTTAGAAAGGATGTCCATATTTTAAACAAATATTTAGGGATCATAACTTCGCAATTAATAGGATTTGGGTTCATTCCTCACAGAGATTAGCGTGTATCCATTTTTCAGTAAATCAGAACTGTTTATAAAAAATAAACAAAAGACAAACTTTAAGTTATGAAGTATACAATTTGGTGATCTTATCGACTAGACCGATATCTATTAGACAACCAGCAGCATTAGGATTTTTCACAAAAAAAAAAATACTGAGAGTTAGTGTACAAACTACACAATTATATTATATCTTGCTTTGTCATGTTTTCAGACTCCTTTGCAACATTTTTTTTACTACATATCGTCCGTAACGACACAAAATTTACAAAACCATTGTCTGAGTCGGCATAGTAGTATATCGTGAATGAATTACTTTGAACTGACGACGTTTACCGAACAGAATATACAGTAGCGTAAAAATTATGAAATCGAAAACAAAATCATGTGTCACTGAATTTCTAGTATTTCCAATACATACATATATATATATATATATATATATATATATATATATATATATATATATATATATATATATATATATATATATATATATATATATATATATATATATATATATATATATGCACCTTTTTATAACAAAAGATAGCTAACTGGCATATGAACGTGTAGGATGATGGTAATACAACACGCGTAAGTTCGCAAGATACCTACCTTATCTTCTAAAACGACCCCATCAAAACCACCACGAGGAATTTTGATATTTTACTGTTATTAACTCACACCCGTATCAGATATAACCCGTGTGGTTTTTGGTTTGATTAATCGGCATAATTTGTTAATTTCTGTTTATATAGTTTTTAGTTAAAAACCATATTACAATTTAATTGTCTAGTTTGTTGTTAGATCTATCAGTTTGTAAAATCAATTTTTTTGTTTTTATAGGGCTTCGAAGTAAACTACGAACCCTTATAATTACGCTATGTCCATCCGTTATAATACTATAAAGCTGTTAATTGGCATGAATATAGAGGAAAGTGACAAAGTGTGGGATAGTTTCCTAATATGGAATACCATTAATTCTCTCAAATGGAAACTCACACATGTAACAAACTGAGTTTGTTTCTTTCTTTCTGCCGTCATCATTTGTGTTACAAAATAAAATGCAAATATATGATTGTTAATAATTATTACAAAAAGTTTTTTATTTATAACGTTTGTACAAGTTATGTGAAAAAAACAAAATGGTATTCCATAATTGGTCACTTTCCTCTACATATTAGTCACGTAAACAAAGCGGTAACGTAAAATATTGAAAAATATTTTTTTTCGGTAGCGCTTCTATATGTAAAGTGGGCATGTTGATTGATGATGATTAAGGGAATCGTTTGTGAAATATAAAGTTTTAAACTGATTATTTTTGTTAAAGCTAAGTGTCCTCCTCCCTTTTGCTAGCTAAACGGTTGGTGTTGGAGTAAAAAAAATAACAATAGTAGTAAATGTAGTAAATTTAAAAGGAAAACTATTACGATTATGTAGGTTTCAAAAGTTTACGTGTATTATTCGTTGTCTTACAAATTATTGTAAATTGTAAATGTTGTCTTACAAGTTATTGTAAATTGTATACAGAATAGTTCGTTATACTGTTCATAGATAGCGCTACGCAACAATTAGATCATGCTATAATTATAGGCGCGTTTTTA
This sequence comes from Apodemia mormo, assembly GCA_036924255.1. Taxonomy (NCBI): domain Eukaryota; kingdom Metazoa; phylum Arthropoda; class Insecta; order Lepidoptera; family Riodinidae; genus Apodemia; species Apodemia mormo. The sequence goes on along the minus strand of JAUPFN010000024.1, from coordinate 6,788,269 downwards.
TTTGATAATATCTAGTAAAATTTTTGTATTAAAACCTAATATTTCCGGGGTTTAGGCTTTGTTATTAATTCCCCGGGCACAGTAATGAGCACACTATTTCCCTTTGTAAAATATGCTTGAAGAAATTTTTGTAGGCTAAGAACCAATGCTGCGGAGTTATTCATCATTGACGTTTAATAGGTTAAATGTTCTTCGTATGAGAAAAAATATATAAGTAGGTGGTGAACATGTGCGAGTCACTATCATCGTGACTACTAGATGGTAGAGTTCTACATTGTCTCGCCCGGGTCTGGTACCACCGCCTTACCTATTCCTGCAGCAATAGCATCAGTACTTGTCATTGTCGTGTTCCAGTTTGGAGGGTAAGGTAAACTTATGCATGGTGGCATTAGACCTCGCCACAATATAGCAACGCACCGTTAACGTCTTTGGTGTCTATAGGCGATGGTTGACTCTTTCCATTAGGAGACCCATCTGCTTGTTTGCTACCTTATGATATAAAAAAAATGTTTTTAGTATGAAGCGATAAAAGTCCTTTTCTTAATCCGCATTATCGTAATGGACAACTTCGGAACCCTATATTGCGCGTGGCTCGACATGCCATTTACCAATTTTTTACGTTATTTACATAAAAGACGCCAATTTTATGTAGAAGGACTTAATAACTTAAGGACTCATATCTTATTTACAATGTAGCAAACAACTTCTGAACTTGACAGTTGTGGGACGATACGAACTATGTTAATTCAGTGAAAAGGTTTAGTCTGCGGGTATTGTTGACTTAATCCTTAATGTAAATACATTATTGTTATGAGTAAATGAGTCGCGGTCTGAATTTGTGTCTGACTTCTCAAGGATTTACTTTGTGGAGAGAATCGTAATATTAAATTATGAAATATTCAGAATAGGATTTGTAACTTTAACATAGCTCCTAGCTTTATAAAACTTGAAATTAAATAAAATTAAATTAAATCTATAGTAATATTATATGTAAATGCGAATTTTTGGATGTTTGGATGTATAGATGTATTTTTGTTATTAGATCACGCAAAAAACGGCTAAATCAATTTGGATAAAATTTGACACACATGTACATGATGACCTGGCCTATTCCTGCCGCAATAGCTTCAGCGCTTGTCACTTTCGTGCTTCAGTTTGGAAGGTAAGAGAGCCAGTAAATTTATGCATGTGACATTAGACCTCGCCACAAGATAGCAATGCACTATTAACTTATATTGTATGTTTGGATGGATGTTTGTTATTTAATTACGCAACAACGGCTGATCCGATTTGAATGAAATTTGACATACATCTACACGATGACTTTGAATAGTACGTAGGATTTTGATTCCAGAAAAATTAGTTGTTTTGTGTATCAAGAATATGGGTATTTCAAGTTATTAAAATGGGTCTAAGATACTAGCATATTCAACCATGATTTGCTGTAAAAATATTTAAACTTAAAAATTTTAAACTATCGTATATATGTATATTAAAGTATATTAACCAAATAAAAATTATATTTAATTCTTCAGTTATGTATTATTGGCGAGTTGATTTCGTTAGAATTACTATCGGATCGGATCACAATGACACACTGAGAAGATCCGGCAGAAGAAACTCAGCGAACTTGTCTTTTCCTATATTCTACACTTTTTATCGTCGGCACTTGGTGAAACTCCATTTTAACACAATTTTTGCTAGCATATTACACTTGTACTGTTTCACAATAAGATAATTATATTTAATTTCCGACCGGTTTCGCTTACACAAGCATCCTCAGGGTATTTACAATAATTATTAACTATTTGTGACATTTAGATTTCGTTGTTAGTTGTGTGTTATATGCTAGCAAAAAATGTGTTGTCTTTTCCTATTATATATATTACAATTTTATAAGAATTATTTGATAATAGATTAATTTATCAACAATTTTAATCAAAAAAATTTTTTTCTAAAATCATATTATGTTTTATCCAAAAACTTGTTAATTTTTATTATAATACAAATAGGTAAAATAAATTTCATAACGCTTATCAATTAATTTTTAATTATATAAAAACATTTTGATTGAAACAAACTAAAAATTTGCTATGAAGAGGCCATAGTCTCAATATTCTTTACATAATCTGAAAATTTATAATACTCTATTTTACACCGCTTTTTTATAATAGTTCTTAATGTGTTTATTGTATCAGTGTAAAGATGACAAAGGGTTTCATTGCTTTGAACAAATAAAAAAAAATGGCAAATGAAAGAATAATAAAACAGTAGTATACATTGAGAATACAGAAGGATATAAGTACTAGGGAAAACCAACTGACATACTATAATCAGATTTATCGAGAGCTGTCTGAAAGTAGCGTCTAAAGTTTCCTTAATCGGCGTCTTTAAATAAATATATATTTGCGGGACAAATTACACTTACTGATCTAACGCCAAAGTAAGCAAATTATTTGCTCGTGTTATGGGTATTAATCAATGACACTAATACATAGAAATAAATAACTAAACTGCACTGTTACATACGTAATAAGCATCCAAACCTAGAAATACAAACATTTATGCTCATCACGCAAATGCTTTTCCCCGTCGGGAATTAAACCCGAGACCCGCCGATTGCGTAGTCAGGTCACTAACCACTCGATCATCGGGGCGGTTAAACTCTCGTGTTTGTACAAAAAAGAGAAAGTAGAAAGAAAAAAAATATAGAGAAAGCGAGACAAATCTGTAGGGATCATAATATATATCATCTCGATGTCTGGAAATCCACAACTGTGCGATTCTCGAGGCATTTTTTCCCCGCACTATTCCTCTGTGGAACCAATTACCAACAGGGGTTTTTCCAAGCGGATACGACTTAGGGACCTTCAAGAAAAGAGCCTACTCTTTCTTAAAAGGCCGGCAATGCAACTGCAAATCTTCTGATAGTGTGGTTGTCTATGGGCGGTGGTAATCACTTACCATCAGGTGAGCCTCCTGTCCGTTTGCCCCCTTATCTATAAAAAATAAAATAAAAAATATAGCACTTGATTTTTTCTGCATATCCAGTAAAGTTACAAGTTCGAAGCCAGCCAGAGTTAGCAGCAGCAAGTGACATTTCCTCAGCTTGTCACTGTCATCACTATTTCAATTTATGCACGTGGCATTAGCATGCCCTGAAGCTGTATTATATCTGGAGGCAACACTTCTAATACTTACTTGAAAACAAATTTGAAATACTGTTGTCGTCTTCTGAGGTCTAACCCTCTCTTTCTAGCACAGCTGAATAAAAAGAGATGGCGAGACCTCATAGACAGAGATGTAACGTAAATATTCGTTCCAATTGATTAATACAAGTGCTAGCTCCATCTATACCTAATACTTCATGATGCCGCCACAAGGATAACCACTCGTGTTCGTTGATGATAGACAATTGTTGTCTCTTTCCGTTACGTGAGCCGTTGAGTGCTTGTTTGAATGAATTAATGAATGAACGAATGAATGAATGAATGTATGAATACATTTTATTGCGCGCCAATAAATACAAGAATAATAAATATTTTACAATTTTAAAATACAATTTGCTATCTTATGTTGAAAAAAAAGTATCTTCACATCCTAAGAGATAGGCGAAGTACAACCAGTGCACCTAAGATTAGCCAAAGATATTTAGTTCGATATTTTTTTATATATCATAAGATAGCAAATAAGCAGATGGGTCCCCTGGTCCCCGGAAAGAGTCAACCATCGTCTATAGACACCAAAGATGTTAATGGTCCGTTGCTACGAGACAATGCTGAACCTAGTAAATGATAGGTGGCAAGCCTATCGCCAACTGGGCATTTTCCAATATGGAGGGTAATTCCAATTTGGAGGGTAAGGTGGCCGGTAAACTAATGCATGTGGCATAAGACCTCGCCACAAGATCGTAACACACCATGAACATCTTTGGTGTCTTTAATCGACGGTTGACTCTTTCCATGAGGAGACCCATCTGCTTGTTTGCTATCTTATGATATAAAAAAAATAATTCACAAATACAATTTGATCTACACTCAGGAGTATATTTTGTAGTATCCATCCAGAGGTTTTCTCCGTTTCAAAATTTCGTAATTAAAATGGATTCCAGCCAAGTGCTTATTGTCATTAATTAACAGATCATATGTGCTTCATTACGTGAAAATACAAAGTGTAATCACAAGAGAACAATGTGTTTGTAGATATTCTCTGATTTTTTAATTGGAGTTCATTGATGTGATTCGTGGAGTGATAGCAAAAACAAAAAATATTTTTAACAGTATTGCTTCAAAAATTAAATTCCTTAAATTTGCTATTATCCGCGAACTGGTTTTTGTGACCTACACGATGCCATCAAAAGAAGGATGGTGGTTTTATAAATGAATAAAACTCACCAAAAATCCACATAGCAAAACAGATCCGGGTGGCAAAAGTATCCACCAACAGCAGCAAACACGAAAGCACATTTACGCATTTGACGCACGTTTGACTTCGAAACCGAAGCATCTTTAGGAGAAATGAAAACTATCTCACTCGACACGATTGAGGTAGTATTTTTTTATGTATCATAAGATAGCAAACAAGTAAATGTTTCTCCTGCTAGAAAGAAAAACCATCGCTTATAGACAAAAAAGGTGTTAACGATGCGTTGCTACCTATGTAGCTGGATGGCAATGCCACGTGCATAAATCTATCGATTATATTACCCTCTAAACCGGAACACGACGATGACAAGCATTGACGCTATTACGACAGGAATAGGTAAGGCGGTGGTACAATATACCGGGGCGAGACGTTGTAGAACGCTGCCAGCTAGTAATCACGATGGTGGAGACACGCATACGCAATTAGTCGCCATTTACGACCTGTCCGGCAGAATGGCATTTGGTCTATTCTTCAAAGGAGCTCAGAGTAGCACCAATTCAATACGACATTGCTTAAATAGTCTAGTAGTTTAAAGGTTCTACATAATATAAAGTTTAAGGCTTAATTTTCTGAATGGGCAGATATAATATATATTTGCCTATTCAGAAAATTAAGCCTTAAACTAGGCTCATTCTGTATTTCAAAGAATAAACAGTATCTGTAAAGCTTAACTTGAGTAAAACATTTTTTAATTTGGTTGTGGTTTTCTTTCTATTTGCCATCTGCATGTTTGTAAAAAATTAAAAACCACTTTCCCCTGCCAGCTATTTTTGAAACCTGATATGTATGATTTTGTATATTTTTGAGTTTCTAGATCAATTTTACAACTCTTGCTATAATATCTATACAAATAAATAAAACAGATACTCAAGTCTGTTTGTAATATTAAAATAACTGTTTTTTACTAAATGAATAAGTATCTACCATGTATACATCATACATGGTAGATACTTATACCAATTCAACAGTTTTTTTATTTTTTTTCCATCTGTCTGTTTGTTCCGGCTAATCTGAAGCGGCTGAACCAATTTTAAAGGGACTTTCACTGACCGACAGCTGACATAATAAGGAGTTACTTAGGCTTCTTTTATTTTACATTTATTCCACGCGGACAAAGTCGCGGGCTCAGCTGTTACAGTATAAAATTTGGACTGAAATATTTTTTGAACAGATGAACTAATTCAGGTTAATAAAGTTTTTTATATTTGATTTTATATTTAAAGTTATAAAAACATTAAATTTAAAAAGCGATCTATTAAAAAATTTTAAATACAAAAAAAAAAAACACTTTCTTGATTTTTTATCATTAATTGAAATTACCACCGGTAGCGTTCCAACCAGTAGAATAAGTTCCGAAGACAGAATGTACCGATATGAAGATAGTGGTTTAATAAATAAATAAAACTCGCCGAAAGTCCAGATAGAAAAGAATATCCGGGTGGCAAAAGTGCCCACCAACAGCAGCAAACACGAAAGCACATTAACGCATTTAGCACGCGTTTGACTTCGAAACCGAAGCATCTTTAGGAGAAATGAAAACTACCTCGCTCGACATGAGTGAGGGAATGTACCTTTTATTTTTTACAGATAGTAAACAAGCAGGTGACTCTCCTAATGGAAATATAAACCTTCGCCTACAGACACCAAAGATGTTAATCGTACGTTGCTGTCCATGTGGCAAGATGGCAATGCCACATGCATAAGTCCCCCCTTACCCTCCAAACAGGATACGGCAATAACAAGCACTGACGCTATAGCGGCATGAATAGGTAAGATGTTAATGGTGAGTTGCTATCTTGTGGCGAGGTATAATGCCACATGCATAAGTTTACCGGCTACCTTATCCTCCAAACCGGAACACTACAATGCCAACTATTAACGCTAATGCGGCAGGAACAGAAAAGGCGGTGGTACCAGGTCCGTGCGAGACAATGCAGAACTCTACCACCTAGTAGCCACGATGGTAGTGACTTGCATAGCCAATCGGTCACCTTTTACGACCTGTCTGGCAGGACGGCAGTTGGCCTATTATTCAAAGGAGCCCGAGACTGCCACGGTGAAAAGTTATTAAAATTAATCAATAATACATTCATATTCTACCATATGTATAGTGTGCAAATATTTAAAAATTGTATTTGATTATTGAAATATTTTGTTTAATAGAAACCTTAAATATGCCTGGAGTACATCTTGTTTTTAAACAAACTTTCCAAATAAAAAGGAATCCTGTTTAATGAATAAAGCTTAAAACTTAATATCGTCTTTCAAATATTTTCTTCAAAAATGTTTATCCACAGTTTATTTTTCTTTTATTTAACGAAATATTTGTTTTCGTTTGCTCAAGTGTGTATGCACTTATACATTATTTGTTTGTATGTATTAGTATCATTACACCGGTTTTCGTGTGGGCTAAACAGAGTAACGGGTCTCTAGATTTGCTGGTTGATCACTGTATACCCGTTCGTCAGTTAGTGAATTGTGATTCCCATAGTCGTTTTGTCAATCTTGCCGCTTATTCATAGCAATCATCACCACCGATAGCCTAATGTGACGTCATTTACCTCCACTGCTATGACGTCACCTGATAGTGGTCGACACGCTCGTTGTATTAATTAGTAGTTGACATGCTTGTTGTAAAGATAAGCTCTTAGTGGTACAGACCAGCGTGGCGGCGTGGTGACCCTTCCATAATCAACACACATGCTCTTCGGGTGAAGAATGGTGAGTACCACACATCAAGTTTCTACTGAGATTAGGATTTATAAAACTCAAAAAGCCCTCAACAATTTTCCTGAACCGGATATCTGGTTTCTTATCATTAATCTGATCATGGAACATCATAATATGGCCATGGACAGTGAAAATTTTCATAAACCACCATAAACCACCATGCCACCATTTCATGAAATCATGAGCATTTCATGATGTAGGCAATTCTGGGATCTTACCATGACATATACATATAGTCGACGGTCGTCTGTTCTCATCAAAAGGGCCTCAACTCATAGATGTGAAAAAATTATTTTAGATGTTTTCATGAACCAATAAACGTTTTTATTTTGATTTTAATTTCCACATAAACAGGCCGTCAGAATAAATAGTATTGTTACGTACTCGGGTTCGCAATTGTAGGAAAACACCACTTATATTAAATCCGTGTATTTACACAACACAACACAACGTAATACTAAAATACGTTTTACACAATAGTCACTCGCTATACTATCACTGAACTTAGAACACTACACAATAAAACACTTCTCACTTCGCACTGTTCACTTGATGTATCGCTCTCGATCGCTTGATAAAAACTGACTTGTGTTTGTCAACATCTCTGTATTTATAGGCAGGGGAAAGTCCTAGCTGGATCCAGAAAAATCTAAATGTATCGGGAAACAATGAATCACTTCTTATCGTAAACATGTTATGAGTCATAAATCCTAGTACACGCTACTTTCAACCTTATGCCATATCCCACAAAGTCCATTATGGCATAGCCCAGGTCAACTATTTGTTTGTCAATAGGAGTAGCTATCTCTTTCTTTTATTTCTAGATAGTTACCGCGCGCGCGCTCCAATTCTACACGCTTCTAGATTATTCGTAACAGTATCTATACGATGCATGGATATATCGATTGAAAAAATCGGCAATTATCTCACCAACACTTTTCAGTCTTATACAAGCTGATGTTACTGTGGCAGGAATAGACAAGCGGTGGCAGCAAAGCGATGCGGAGGTCTACCACCTAATCAACACAATATCATTTTTTTATATATCATAAGATAGCAAACAAGCAGATGGGTCACCTGATAGAAAGAGTCAATCATCGCCTATAGACACCAAAGATGATAATGGTGCGTTGCTATCTTGTGGCGAGGTCTAATGCCACATGCATAAGTTTACCGGCTACCTTACCCTCCAAACCGGAACACGACAGCGACAAGCATTGACGCTATTGCTGCAGGAATAGGTAAGGCGGTGGTACCAGACCCGGGCGAGACAATGCAGAACTCTACCACCTAGTAGCCACGATGGTAGTGACTCGATAGCCAATCGGTCGCCTTTTACGACCTGCCTGGCAGAACGGCAGTTGGCCTATTCTTCAAAGGAGGCCGGGATCAACACGGCGAAAATAAATCATTTATATAAGAAAACGATTGGATAAGCCAATCGTTTTCTTTTTACCAACTCAGTGGCAAATGGCAGATGGATTATTCTTCAAAAGTGATCTAGCCTACCCGACAAAAAGGAGGTTAGTTTAAGAGCGTGTATTCGATTTGCAACGAAAACTTCAGGTTTTCGAGTTTTTTCTAGAGCAATATCGTAATAATGTGAGCAGATTATTCGGAGGATACAACAGTTTTTGCAAGATTAAGTCTTGATTTAGTACACTACAGTGAATATAATTTTTGATAACGGTTTTTTAAAACGAAGACAATCCTTTCCTAGTGTTTTACGAAAATAGACGTCAAAGTTATCTTTTAGAATGAATATTACCATTGTAATGTACCAAATATTCTATTTTATGCATTTTCCAACAGAATGTATGGTCCTAAAGTGCATCACAGAGCCTAAATGACGAAAATATTGCTGTCAGATATTAAAACATAATATAAAAAATTTACAAATACAGTTCACTTAAACATTGTTTTTCACCAGTAAGTACTTCAATAGAAACCTAAAATATTTATTATATCCGAATTAAGTTAATGCTCAATATAGTGGTTTTTTTCAGTCCGTTATTTGAACTTATTTATTTAGAAGAATTATTTTAAAAACACTATTATTAATCCTCGCGCGCAATCGTTTGCCGATCAGCCCCCCAATTCACGTAATTAAGTCAAAGCGCTTAAGGCTTTCACACACATAAACACGATAGAACGTCGAGACGTGCTACGACGCAGCATAGTATGTAAGAAAATGTTTAAGTGTCTTAAATGCTTCGACTCGCTTGCCGCTTGATTATGTGAATTAGGCCCCAGATTGTGAACCTGCGGTAAATCGAATACGCGCTCTTAAGTTAAGACACAATAAGATTTCAACAAAGATATATTTCAAAATTCTATACAAATACCACGTCTCTGTACGACATAATCTTTGTTCTCGCATCTCATTAAACATATATTAAGAAATGTTTCATTTGTCGTAGTACATACGGGAAAATAGACATTTGGACAGTCTTTACAAGGTCTTGTTCTGTTTAGCGGTGGAAGTATTTCTGATAAAAGTCTCTTCTTTTTGGTAGTTCTTCTACGTGTAGATGTAAAACCAAGAAAAATTAGTAAAACGATTAAGTATGCTGTAAATAGTAAAGTAATGTATTAACACCAACCGGTTTTGGGTTTTAACAAATCATCAGAACAATAGATCATTACTAGTGATTAAAGTTGACGATTTGACAATTTACTAAGTAGGTATAAGCTGAAGGTAAGTAAGTATCTTCACGCCCGTATCCCCGGAGAGGTAAACAGAGGTACAAGTAATGAACACATGATTAGCTGTAGATACTTGGTCCCACAAACGTGATACGTGGCAAGCCTCTCACCAACTGGGCACTTTCCAATTCCAGGTAAAATTGTTTTTTACAGAAAACTGAAAAAAAACACATTTTCTTAAATTGCCTGACCTGGGAGCCAAACCCTGGACCTCATGAGGTCAAGTCCACAGAGGCCTTACTGAAGGAAGAAGATAGTTTGAAAATATGCTTGACTATGTTGATAGTAAAATAAATAATGCAAAATAATAATGTAAGTCAAAAAAAAAAATAACAAACTCTCTCGGAAATGTAAATTACAATTTAAATGACTGAATGTCGTGATACATTTTCAATATAAATCTATGAAAGATAGAAAGAAAGAAAATATTTATTTGCAAGCATATGGGTGTTACAAGTTGTTATAAATAAATTAAGGTACCAACATATTCTATCAATATATGGTGTGCAAATATTCAAAAAATATCATTACATAGTATTGCATTTAAAACTATAAATTGTATCGATTTTTTTAGAATTACTACCGGTTCGGAACGCGGCCACACACTGAGAAGATCCGGCGGAAGAAACTCAGCGGGATGGTCTTTTTTCTCTATTTTATGTTCTTGTTATAAATATACAAGGATGATTACATATTACAAAGTTATTTTTATAATTACAGGTTTCATATTTTGAGTAATTTTTTTTTATAATTTACATTATGTTCACAATTTACAAAATTTTTACTACATTGAAATTTTTTTAAGGACAATTCAACAAACTTATATTATCTATTATTAACATTTTATCTATTATCTATTATATATTATTAACATTTAATTTTATCGGCTAAAAATTCTTTAATGTCATAATAAGTTTTATCTAACAGCAAATCAAACAACTTTTTGCAAAATTTAATTATAGGCAATGATTTAAGACTATCAGGAATATAATTTTTTTTGTAAAATTATTTAATTTTTGGTTAGGCACATATAATTTCTTACTATTCCTAAAATATGAGTTGCCAGTGACTTCAGCATTTGTTTTAAATAACTTTTGGTGCTTTTTTACAAATACGCATACCTCTAAAATATACAAACATGGTAACGGAAGTAATGAATGAAACACTTATTCAAATATTTTAATTTTAAATTATCATTATTTAATGTCAATTATACTTAATTGCTTATTATGACAATAATATATAATATTATAGTAAATTTACGTTGTTTAAATCTTTATTTTTAGTTTTTTAATGTTTTTTTTCAATTTTATTATTATACTAAGTGAGGCAACCTTTTGTACCATATAAATTACCACCTTGCAGCAGCATGCAGCCCATTATTATAAAAGTTTTTGGTGAATCTCGCGGGATCATCTAACTTTTTCGGAGTAAAAGTAGCCTATGTGCTATTCCAAGTTATCATCTACCTGTGTGCCAAATTTTAGTCAAATACGTTCAGACGTTTTTTCGTGATTGAGTAACAAATATCCATCCATCCATCCTAACATCCATAATTTCGCATTTACAATATTAATATAGATTCTATTTTGAAGCTTTTTTCTTTGCAACGTAAATAGAATAAATAAATAAATATCAATGGACAAGTTACACGAATTGATATAACCTCAAAGTAAGAAAATAAACGATATCAATAACTAGAAATGCATATAATTATAAATACATAAATATATTTAAAAAATCAACCCAGAAATACAAGTATTTATACTAATCATATCATGTTTCTGTCGCGAATTGATCCCAAGCCCTATCGATTGGGTAGTCAAAGACATTGACTACTGGACTGAAGGGGCGGTCTGTGAATATAATTAAATCGTTTACGATGATTCCAAATCATTAGGCAGATAAGAAAAATTAAGATCCTTTATGCACCATCCGTTTTGATAACTTTTACAACAAATATACGTACTTATAGAAGATTAGATGAAAGTAAAAATGTTGGCTCTAAAATACAGGCTGTTATATTTTTTCTTGTTTTGACTAGTATTTTTTGGACAGAATTCTTTTATTAAATGATATTGTCAAAATAAACTTGCCAGTAGCCAATTAATACAGTGCAGTAATATGTTGAACTTTTTACAAAAACCTTTTAACCTGTATCCCTAGCTACTTTTGAAGATGATTAAAGAGATTATTTTCGATAATTCTTCGGACAGAGCTTAATGACTATCTTAAATTTTACATCTGCTTCGTAAATTTCGTGATAACAAAAGGTTCATGATTATATTACTTCGTTTTTAGATAAGCTTTGGCGTTAGAAAATTGTTGCAAAATTATCAGGCCTAGAAATTACAATCATAATAATGAGAGCACGTAAAAAAATCATACTACAAAAATAGTTGGATTGCTGTAGAAGTAAAAATACACTTAACTGGTTATGTAGTCTTTCGAAGTACTTTTGGTTTTAATCTAGAAAAATCTCAGTAACAGAATGGCGTGTAGATATGTTGTGTTGTAACTGACTAGTTTTAACTTGCGACTTTGTTCGTGTGACTCAAAATTATTACTACCTTTTGTTTATTCAAGTAAAAAGTAGCCTATGTCGCTTTTGAATACTGTAGCTTTCCAATGATTAAAGATTTTTTAAGATCGGCTTAATTGCTTTCAAGTTTATTCGTTTCAAATCATCAAAAAATCAAAAATACAAAAATTTTCTCTTTATAATCATAGTAAAGATATGTTAAGGACAAAACATGGAGCAAAATATGTAAGATATATGTGAATATGGTGGTGGGGACTATAAACAACTTTATCAGTCAAATAAAATGGTGAATAGTAAACTGTCAGTTTTGTGTTGATTATCTTTTGAATATATAGTTATAAAATCAGTATCTTTCTGGATTAGTGATTAGTCAGCATCAATGTTTGATTATCTTTATAGCAAGGTTGTAAATTTTACCGATAAACAATGAGAATGAGTTATTGATTTTTTTCTTTCTATGTGCACCCCTTGTGCCTTCTCTGTATTCTTTTGTAGTTGACTGGAAGAGCGTTATGTCTACCTTGTAAATATATGTGTGCTAAATTTAAATAAATTAACAGTTTTCTTCTTTTACTGAGTGTTAAGTCTACCTTGCAAATGTATGTGTGCAAAATTTAAATAAATAAACAATTTTATTCACTTTAACATATTCTGATAAATTCGAATATACGTGACGTAGAGGTAATATCATCAGGTACAACATGTGTGGCAGAACTAAAGCGTGAAACTTTTCTAAGAAAAAAATTTTCATATTGATTCGCTTGCAAGGTAGGCGAAGTAAACCAGAAACCAGAAATAAAATCTTTTATCTAGATTTCTAATGACCTAGATAAAAGATTTTACTTTCTGACTGAAACGATGACTTTCTGATGATCGAAGAGAGTAAACGCTAGATTACGAGGTTACAAATGTAAAAAATTCTTTCATTATAAGCTATCATTTTAAATACAATAAACATTCTGCTACGTTTTTAGTACTCCTGTCATAATAATAACGAATCATTGTGATTTGGTATATAAATAAGCAATTATTATATTTTTTATCTGAATAAACGTTTTCTTGTTTGCAATCTTTTAATACAAAAATCCTTAAAAAGTTTATGGCCAATAGAAAAGTTCCCGTGGTTTGTGTTCAAAATTTTCAATTTGACCTTAAGGATAAAAACTATTTTTTTATATTTAGAATTCCTCCCTGTCGGGCTGCCTTTGAAGAAAAGGCCATCTGCAATTCTGCCAGGTAGTTCGTAAAAGGCGAATGATTGGCCAAACATGTCAATACTATCTTGATAACTACGTGATAGAATTCCGAAACTTCTCGCTCGAGTACCAACGCCTTTCTTATTCCTGCCGCAATGTTATTCGTGCTCACATTGTTGTGTTTCGGTTTGGAGGGTAAAGTAGCCGGTAGCATTATGCATGTGCCATTGCTATCCCGCAATACAGACAGTAGCGCACCATTACCGTAATTTCTGTCTAGAAGCGACAGTTTCCATTTCCATTTCCGTCTGGAGAGCCACCTGCTTGTTTGCTATGTAATTATATAAAAAAACAAACTTTCTTTAGACACACGTTCATCATATTATATCTGCCTAAAATATCAGCCTAATCTAAAAGTGACAGACTAGTCCAACTTTCTGCAATTATAGTCAGTAATTTTCTTTGTTTTGTTTTTTGTTTCTACAAGCAAATATTCTAAATTTTTTCATGATACTGTTTTGTGTAGGTAATAAAAATAACAAAAATAAAATTAAACATACCGTATCTAAAAAATATCATTTTCTAACCTGTATAAAACAATTCTTTTCAGAAAGGGAAATTAAAATGGTAATGATTGTAATCTTGGGGTTTATGAGATTTTTACGACATTAATTAACCGTAATTAGTAAAAAAGTTAACAATTAACTTCTTATCGTAGTAACTTCGTGAAATTCAATTATTATTTGACTAGCTTTTGTCGACGGCTTTACTTGGATTAAAATTCTAATTATAACACCTACCTTGAATATTCAAAAGCCTTCATAATTAGATGACTATGTTACAGGATTTATTTGAAATACATCACGCCTATATATGCAAAGAGTTAAGCAGAGGTACAACAGACCTACGATTAGTCAATGGTATTATATTGTATTTTTTTTATATTATAAGATAGCAAACAAGCAGATGGGTCTCCTTATGGAAAGAGTCAACCATCGCCTATAGACAACAAAGGCGTTAATGGTGCGTTGCTATCTTGTAGCGAGGTCTAAAGCCACATGCACAAGTTTACCGGCTACCTTATCCTCCAAACCGGAACACGACAGTGACAAGAACTGACGCTATTGCGGCTGGAATGGGTAAGGCAGTTGTACCTGACCAGGGCGAAACAATGCAGAACTCTACCACCTAGTAGCCAAGATGATAGTGACACGTATAGCCAAACGGTCACCTTTTACGACCTGACTGGCAGAACAGCAGTTGGCTTTTCCTTCAAAGGAGCCCGGGACCAACACGGGGGTATGGTTATTGGCTAACCTGTTAAGCATATATTTTTTATTTCATATAACAATCAAATGGTTTTCTCCTGGAATGTGTTAACCTTCGTATATAGATCCCAATGTTGATGGTGCCTTACAGATTGCTTTCCATGTGGCGAATTTAATATGCCACACACGTGATTTACCTATTACCTTACAATCTAAACCGAAATATAATAGCGACAAACACCGGCACTTTTACGCCAGCAAAAGGTAAAGCGTTGGTACTATGCCGACAACTATAGACCCCCCTTTTAAGAAAATATCAACCGCCTTACTGCTGAACATCTCATAAGAGGTGAAAGAAGACTAAGATTTGTCAATGGTTTCCAATCAAGGAAGTTACATTCTACCCGGAATGTTCACACGCGCTTCAAAATCGTTCTGAAGAGTACCACGACATTGGTGGAGTGTCTCTTTCTACTAAATAAAGCGCCAATCGCCATATATAAGTGCGGCCATGCGTAGTTTGCGAATTAGCACTAAGTAATTCTACTAATTTGAGAAACAGTTTTTTCATTGCATAAGTAATTGTAACGTAATAATTAAAATAAGCACATTTTAGAACTCACTATGTTAACTACAATACATTTTATGCTAATGTATTTATCGTCCTGTATGAATAAAAGAGATTTAACAATTACCGAATATATAAAAATCTACCATCAAAAAGTTTTATTTACACTAGTAATTGCAAGAAAGGGACAACATCCACTCTTGTCGTTGTCTTGCTCAGCACGTTTTCCCCCCTGTTAAGTTAGAAATAAATGTCAATGTAAATATTTTAAAATATTTAATACTCATATGGTGCCAAGAACTGTATGCAACGTCCCATATACCCTATGGTAACTTGAACACTCTTGTCTGGATTGAGACAATTCATTTTACACAAATTCATGTAAGTTCTATTGTCCGAACCACATACAGGTATATAAATTCTGGGACAATCTTCGCATTCTGTGATCTCTTCGAGCAATGGCAACGAATCATTAACTCTTTGCAAATACCAGTTGTTGAATTCTTCAGCTTTTTCCTTAGTTAATATAGGATTTACGGGTATTTGGTCGCTTGGTATAACATAGTCTTCGTTTTGGTCTCTATAATCTCGATAATCAACATACTCTGAATAGTCTGCATTTTGATCTTTTTCATGTGGGTCATTTGGGTTTTGTTTGTCACGTGGATCACGTGGTTCACGTGGATCACGTGGGTCTTTCGGGCCTTGTGGGTCAAGCGGGATTTTCGGATCTTTTGGGTCGCGTGGGTCTCGTGGATCACGTCGATCTCGTGGGTCCTTCGGGCCTTGTGGGTCAAGCGGGTTTTTCGGATCTTTTGGATCGCGTGGGTCTCGTGGATCACGAGGGTCATGATTTTCACTTGGGTTATATTTTTCACGTTTTTTACTTTTTTCTTGCAGGTTACGCTTATCACCTGGATCACGTTGTGGTTCACCTGGATCACGCGGATTACGTTGCTCACGTGGGTCACGCTGTTTCCTCGGGTCGCTTAAGTCGGGTTCTTTAGGTGGTTCCATTTGTGCGATAACGTAAGCTATGGTGATAGCTAAATCTGTAATAATATAATATTTCATAATTATGAATGAAAAACTAAAAATTGCCCCAACACATTTCTTTATCATCAGATCACATTATTGCTTCATCTACATCATTTGTATAAAAAAACACGAAAAGAACTGATGACCTTAGAAGGGGAAAGTAACAGAATACCGAATTTTGTATTAATCAGATCCATACAGGTTGACTGGTAAAATATAGTACATATTAAAGGATATGACAGTTAATGGTCATATGTAATCAATAAAGATTAACTACAGAATAAACATTACTAAAACTATTGTTGCAATATTCAAAATATATGGCTACCACGTGGGCGATAGGCACGCACCTATATCTACACATGCCGCGGCAGCAAAGAACTATTTGTGTGCATTGAATTTCGGTATCTATGAGCGGGGGTCCATACTTTAATATTTTTATTAGGTAATTAGGTCAAAATTGTATAACATACTTTCTACATATTCGATATCAGAATCGAGTACTGAAAACCCTTCTTTAGTATATATCTTATTTTCATAAAAATAAAATACCTGATAATCTTGAAAAGCCTGAACACATTTTATAAAATTGCAGCTAAGGACTATTTCTTCATACAGGGCTTTCGATTTAAAAAACTATCTTTAAATCGGAATATCCGTTGGCGAGCTAGGATGTCACAGACAGATACACTGATACACATGTGAAGCTTAAAACATCGTGTTCTTGCATCAGGAGTGAAAAGTAATCATATAACGTTAATGTCGCAATAGCGCCAGTGCTGGTTATCATCACGCCCGGTTCCCTTGCGGGGTAAGCAGAGTAAACCGAACGTCTAGGTACAACGTAAGGTAAACAGTAAACTTAATCAATTGACATTCCATTCTTGATATGGTTAGCAACGCACTATTAACATCTCTGTTGTCAAAAAAATCTATCTATCTTCACGCCCGTATCGCAAAGAGGTAGGCAGAGGTAACAACACATATGATTAGCCGAAGATACATAGTCCCCAAATGTATAACGTTGCAAGTCTATCGCCAACCAGAATTTTTTTCCAATCCCGGCCAACGTTGTTTTTGTAAGAAAACTGAAAAAACTAATTTTTGAATTGCCTGAACTGAACTGAACTCGAGACCTCATGTGGTCAATTTCGTCATCGGATCACTCACAGAAGTATAATAATTCCATGGGACCGCTAGACCACAGAGGTGTTAGTCATAAAAAGGGGTAAAAAAGTATGTAATAAAAAAATTATATTATACATGTAAAGATTGTAATCACAACGTGTCCAAAGTAGTATGCTAATACAGATTAACCAATTTTTCAGGCAGTTCGTAAGATGCGAACATTTGGTTAAACATATCAGTACCCTTGTTACTATTAGGTGGAGTTCTACAACGTGTTGGTCTGAGCCCTTTTTGAAGAACATGATATCTGCTATTCTGCCAGGCAGGTTGTTAAAGGCGAACGATTAAGTGTACGAGTCACTGCTGTTGTGACTAAGTGATAGATTTCTAAAACGTCTCGCCCGGGTATGTTGTAAGGTGGTGTTACCATATTATACCATCGCCTTACAGCGTCAATGCTTGTGATTATCATGTATTGGTTTGGAGAGTAAGGTAGCCGGTAGACTTATGCATGTGGCATCGCCATCCTGGTATACGGACTAGAACACACCATTAACATCTGCGGTGTCTATATGCGATGATTTCTTTTTCCAACACGAGAGCTGTCTACTTTTTTGACATCTAATGATACAAAAACCGTAAAAATGCAAAAATGTATGCTTATGTTATCTGATGATGAGTGTCTCTATTGGAAGGCAAACTCGAGCTCCATTAATTGTGAAGTTCACTAACCACTCGACCAACTTTGCATTCATTTATTGAATTGCGAAGGAGTCGCGGGTAGCAAGTTTTCTCATAAATTTTCGCAGTTATAATATTTTCACGAATAAGCAGTGTATTTCAAAACTTTTCGTAAATTTAAAAAAGTATGACAAAAATCGTCGTGTGCCAATTTCCATTGAGTTTCAGAAACAGTTAAGGTTAGTTTTGAAATTTGGAGTTACGCAACAGTTTTAGTAGGTCAGAATCAAATATTGCTTGAAATTAATTGCATTGCAGTAAAAGTTGCATTGAACTGTGATCAGATTTATTTATTTATTTAATACTTTATTGTACAAACAAAATTAAAAGATACTTAAAATAATGCACAAAAGTTGAGCTTATCCCTAACGGCAGAGATTTCTTCCGGCTAACCCAGAAAGTGAAACTGGAAAAAGAAAGTGGAAGGCACAAGAGTTCCAAGAAAGTGGAAGGAAATCGTGCACAAGCATAAAGACAAACAAAAATATGTAAATTACAATAAAATTCTAATTATTCATACATTACAAAGATAAAATTTAAATTGAGTATTATAGTAAAAAGAAGAATAACAGTAAAAAAATAAATCCTCTCAAAAACTAACAATTACATAGTTAGATAGCAAACAAGCAGATTGTTCTTCTGATGTAAAAAGACAAACTATCGCCCATGCTACCAAAGATGCTAATAATGCGGAACCGTGAAAAAGTCGATAGCACACACAGAAACTCATTCACACACACGCTCATACACACACACAAGAACACACACACACACACTTACTCTCTCACATACATCTAAACTAAATTACTATTTATTAGCCATGCTACTCTTTGATCAAAAATTGATGCTACTCTTCATATATAATGTAGGTACATATGTAGGTGTATGGAATAGTAGTACGTATACTTTAAGTAGTATGTATCCATACTCTACATGTCTGTATGAAAGTCTAGATTAAAGCGTCACTTTGCAAAAATCTGAAGCTCAAAAGAAATGAAGACAATCCCATTTGTAAATCTTAATCCTCAATGAAGAATATTATGGGACTGACATAGGGTTGCTTCAACTGATTAATTATTTTTTAATTTCCTAAGGTAAACGCGGCTGTTGTGGCGACTGCTAACATAAGTGAAAACTTACACTACTCTTCATGCCGAAAACTGCACGACATTCGAAGTAATTAAATATTTATACTATTAATCCCTATATTACGCGGTGATGCCAAGCCTGAGTCAGACAATTCAGAACTTTACCACATAGTAGCTACGATGGTAGTGACTCATATAATACATGTCGTTCAACTCTTACGAACTATCTGATAAAACAACCAACACGGGCCAATTAACCCTTTACCTACGGGTGTCTACTATAGTTGTTTCATCGATGTAATTCTGTAACACGGGTGTCAACTATAGTTGATTTGCGAAAGGTTCATGTTTAAAGTGTTGTATTCGAAAAACTAGACTTTATGTTTTTGTGATAAAAGTCATCATTTGTAGACGACAAAATACCAATTTCACTTTAAAAACTTTACAACATATTTTATTAGATGGCGGTTAAATAAATTATAAACAAATAACTCGTATTTGTTGCCGTCAACCTGAGTTGACTCCCGTTCTGGGTAGTGACAAGTTATCAAAACTATAATGGCGGCAGGCAGTGTTGTGTCACATACTTACTCGAGGTTTTATTGTATTATTGAATTTCTTGAATCTGTTTCTATTTTTTTTCTTTTGTTTATTATAGGCTTATGTCTTAATATACAACATAATAATGGTAATTTAAAAAAATCCGTTTTTCGTTGTTATTAGGTGCCAAATATTGAACAATGTCAGAAAATGCAGGTGTATCTAAAACCAACTATGATGATAAAACTATCAATAGGTAATCAAAAAAGCGAATTTTTATTAGAAAATGATGAATATGATTCTGATGCAGAATTCGAAATAGATCAACCAACAATC
The DNA here is from genome assembly GCA_036924255.1 of Apodemia mormo. Taxonomy (NCBI): domain Eukaryota; kingdom Metazoa; phylum Arthropoda; class Insecta; order Lepidoptera; family Riodinidae; genus Apodemia; species Apodemia mormo. The sequence goes on along the minus strand of JAUPFN010000024.1, from coordinate 6,767,963 downwards.
CATAGCCAGATTTACGTGTGTACAGTATAATGTATCACTGTGTGTTCATCCATGTTTTGAATCATATCATACAAAATTACATTATTGACACATACGTTTATATATAATATTTTTTCTTTCTTTATGTTAAAAACAATATTACTTAAAAATGTGTAATTAATTTTATTTTTTAATGATTAAAAATAAAAATAATATAAAGACAATTGAATATAATATATATATTTTTTTACCTTAAGCTACCTATTAATTTGATCTTATTGAATCACGTTTATATCGACTACTGTATCGATGCATGCGCATCACTAGTATACGTGAATTACTGTAGGTAGCCAACCACAATTGTCTAAACAGTTTTTATTGAATATTTTTCAGGTGAATTGAGTTTTTTTGTGATTATAGTGTTAAATATACCAATAACTTCAATTATATGTAATTTCCGTTAAAAATAGTGCTAGTTTATTATTGATTATTGATTTATATGTGATGCCAATTTCATGTTTATTATTTAAAAATAGTTGCAAAAATATAACAATTTGTAACATTTCTTATAGGTGATTGAAATAATATAATTTAAAAGATATAGACAAATGAATATCTAGAACTTTGCGGCCGCGCGCCTAAATTACCCGTATTGGGTGTAAGCATCAATTTCAGAGCACCGTAGGTAAAGGGTTAATATTTAAAATTTGAGTTGACTGACATGATATTGAAAATACGGGTTAGTTTCATTTCTATTCCATTTCTGTTACACGTAAAAAATAGTTTATTCTTTCTTATTATATAAAATAAAAAAATCGCTCTTTATTTCTTTTTTCGAAAAAAACTACCTATAAACATCAAAGACGTTAATGGTGCGTTGCTATCCGTATGGCCTCCACTGACTGCATTACCCTCAAAATGAAAACACAGAAGCGACAAGCATAGATTCCATTACAAAAGGAATTGGTAAAGAGTTATCGAATTTAAGCGAAACGTTGTAAATTCTACTTCCATTATTTATGATTTTAATAAAATTAATTAAACTTCTCTCACCTTTTATGAAATGCTTGGCAGTAATATAAATAAACTATTTTTAAAAGGGGTCTAAATTAACACGGGAGAAAAAGTAATAATACCTATATATAAAATATATGCTTGTTACATGAAATCGCTAAACTCCAGCATCATTTGCTGGGCCCATTATGATATTTGGTAGATTCATGTAATTTTTTCGTAGAGAAGGTTTTTGTGCGATACCATATTTTAACTCACAACCAGATGGGCAGCATGCCACTGCTAAAATATACACTGACAGGATAATATCTGCCGGGCTTAGCTAGTATGAAGTGAAGTACGAGTATTTCCGCATACCTTATATTCTTCATACAATGTAAGCGTATTTATCTGTGCATAATAAAAACTAAGTCCCTGCCGCGTCTGTCTATCTGTCTGTTGGCGATAAACTCAAAAACGAAATTGAAAAAATTTTCACGTGATTTTCACCAATGTATACAGGAATTTATGAGGAAGGTTTAGATGATTAATTTGGCGTGGTTCTTTGTATATATAGGCTATTAGTGTAAACGCCATTATCCTTGAAACCAGTGGTTTGGTTTCACTTAGAACGTTAATTCAATGATTTTTTTTTTAAATTGAAGTCTCCATTTTTCCTCAAAATTATTTCACCCTATACAAACGCACGGCAAAGTGGACGGAGCGCGGGAACATTGTGGAATATTGTGTAGGTAGTTAAAACGGACGGCCAGTGCAGCAAGTCTGCGCCCTTTGCGCATAGTATCCATAAATTTACGGACTGTGTCGTAGAGAAACTTTCTCATATTTTTAAAAGAAAATAATACTTTTTTATTTTAAATTCATATGAAGATATTTATAATTAAGTTAACTACCTATGGTTTTAGTGACAACGGTGTTTATTCTTACAGCCTGTATTACCTATGCGAAGCCAGAGCGTTTCGCTAGTGCAATATAAGTTACAACGCTTTATTATGAAATGCTTGTGGCAACCCTCTACAGAAGTAAGCCGGATTTTTAATTTCCAGACCTGAGGTGATTCTTTCTTTTGCTGCTATTCTCATTTCAGTGACACTACATTAGTCACTCATAAACGTACACAGAAATTCACAAATTGGGATTACTTTATTTTTTTTCTTATTTAAAACGTATGGAATATGGAATGCTCTTTCATATCAAAGTATGAAATGCCTTTTTTATCTATTCTTAGGGTTTCATAGTCTACAAGGAAATTTATAGTTTTGCCATGCCTGTCCGACCGCAGCTTAGCTCAGGGATTCTTAGTACTAGAAATCTGTTACACCGAAGTAGTGGTAAAATAAAATACTGAAAATAAATATTAGTGTACTTTCTCTACAAGTGAATTAAGGATATCTTTTTTCTCCCTTACTCCATGGTGTGGGGTGTTTTTAGATAGGTCTTTAAAAATATTGTGGTTTAGTAAAAAAAACACGTACATCTGACCACTGCCTTATCCGGAGCAAAAATACTGGTTACTATGGCCTCTCTTAGTAGGATGTAGTCGCGTTTGGCATTATAGGTCAACAGAATAAGACGGGATGCGGCCTTTTTTGCATCTTACACGTGGGCGTGAATGTGCTTTAAGCTCTATCGCTAATTTGGCGCTGCAGGATATGGAATTTTCATTTCGTTTTCTACGGTACTGTAACGCTCGTCGGGCGATATAACAGCCGGCCGTGTTACTCCACCAATTGTAACACCTTTTGCCCGGGGGATTTGCTTTAATCTGCTTGGCTGCTCGAGGCACACGAAGATCGACGGGATTTCGTATTGTTTCCAATAATACACGATTTTTATAGCTTCATTTATTTTTCGGGCATATGTCTTTTCCCGTCAAGATTATTTCGAACACTCTTATTCTATACACGTTCCATATAAAAACTAGACAGTTCTACGTTTAAAAGTAGACAAAGCTGCCAGTGTATATGTAACACCATAAAGGTATTACAGTACCAATTGGTGGGAAGTCTCAGCCTTAGTTCAGTTACTACTGCAAAGTGGCTTTACGCCAAAAGTCGGAGTGCTACCGGACTGGGTGGCTGCATCGGCATGTCGTGATGTAAAAACAGCGCGTTACGAACGAAGTACAATTTTGCCTCTAGTTTTCAAAAGAACTATCGCCAAGGCAAAGTTGGAACACATTGGCAGAATTTGTGAGAAAATAGTTCGCCTTCCTTCGAAAACTCGTGCGTTCTGGTCTCTCGCCATGGCTGTCATAGGGAATTTCCCTCAGCCCTCTCTTTCATCACTGCACGGTGAAGGTGACTCTCTGGCCCATACCGCAAAGGAGAAGACCAATCTTCGGGGCTCGTTCTTTGCAGCCAACTCGACTCTAGACAACCAAGGGAACCAACAACTACCGCTTACCATCCCGCAGTGCGATAGTTCTATGCCGGAACTAATATTGCTGCAGTCTGCTTTTCGTAAAGCACTATTTTTCTTGGACGTGCACAAGTCCAATTGTGCTTAAAATGTGACCTTTAGAGTTGGCGCCAGTATTAATGCGCCTGTTTTGACTCTCCTACTCACTCGGCGTGGTACCAAAATCATGGAAGACAGCTTTAGTGCATCTCATTCCTAAGAAAGTGATAGCTCTAATCTATACAATTACTGGCCCATAGCCATAACCTCCTTGTTCTCCAAAATTACCACACAGAAACCACCATCAACTGTCAGCTCCTGGAGTATTTAAAAGAGCACCAGCTGATTAGAGACCGTCAGTGAGCTTTCCATCGTGGCCGCTCAGCTTGTGATCTACTAGTGTACTTGACACATCGGTGAGCGGAAGCAGTTGAGTCCAAGGAGGAGGCACTGGCAGTTAGTTTGGGCATAACCGAGGCCTTTGATCGTGTATGGCACAAATTGCTTCTCGCAAAGCTGCGTTCCTACGGGCTTCCTGAGAAATTGTTTAGTTGATAACCAGTTTTTTGGCTGATCGGAGCATCAAGGTCGCAGTCAACGGTGCATGTCTCTGACCTCAAACTACTCAATGCTGTTTCCCAAGGCTGCGTGCTATCACCGACACTTTTACTTTTGCATATCATTGATATGTTGCGAATTAGTAACATACATTGCTATGCATATTACTTGCATATTACTTGCATATTACTGGTGATGCGACATATTCCGGATGTAGCGATATTTCTCGGGAACACGTCGAAAAAAGCCAAAAAACTTTATCTGAAATCGAGATCGACTTACTGATGTCTCGGAATGGGTTCGTCAAAATTTGGTCAAATATAAACCCCAAGAAGACAGCCTTTGTTGTATCACTTCGATTTGAGGATACTCTCTTGACAGCCTCAGCCAGTGTCGGAATCCTGGGAGTCGATATATCGAATACCGTTCAGTTTCGCGGTCATCTGGAAAGTAAGGCGAAACTAGCCTCAAAAAAGCTGGGTGTGCTTAGCAGAGATAAGCAGTACTTCTTGCCGGGCCATCATCTCCAACTATATAAGGCGCAAATTCAGCCTCACATGGAGTACAGCTCTCATCTCTGGGCCGAAGTTCTCCAATAGCAGCTTCTTCTACTTAATCGCATTCAACGTAGAGCAGTTTGAACCGTTGACGATCAGGCTATTTCGAAACGGCTTGACTCTTTGGCAAACGTAAAGATGTAAGCTTGATCTACGTCTTTTATCGTATCTAACATAGAAAATGTTCCGACGAGTTTTTCAGATTAATTCCTGCTGCTGAACTTCATCATCACACATCGCGTTAAAATTTAATGTTCCACCCTCACTATATCGATGTCTAGAAATCGACCGTGCGGTTCTCCCGCCACTTTTTTTCTCGCACTACGCTTTTGTGGAATCAACTACTAAGAGAGGTTTTTCCAAAAGAATACGACATGGGAACCTTCAAGAATAAAGTTTATTAAGTTTTGAAAGGTCGGCAACGCAACTGCAAGAACTCTGATATTGCGGATGTCCATGGGCGGCGATGATCACTTAACATTAGGTCCACCTCATGCTCATTTGCTCCCTCTTCCATAAAAAAAACGAATGTGGTTATCAATTTGGCTGTATTTTTTTATATTTCTGTTAGAGTCAAGTGTTTTTATACCCTCTTACCCTCTGTTTCAGAGCTATCCATACAGTTAAATATATACCGTGTTTAGCACTTTATATAGTAATAGACTGCAACCCGCCTGCTGCGCTGGGTGTGAATTCGCTGACAATAAACAAAGCGTATAGCCTAATATTTTTGAAATTATGTGTTCTCACTTCATGTAAATTAGTATAAAGAAGCTATTCCTGAGTTATAATAGGGCGAAAAAATTGACAAATAATTGTGTACACAGACACACACTGCAAATATTATATGCACATAAATATATGTTAAATATAGCAAACAATTAAATGGTTCTCACGATGAAAACAGATAACCATCACTAATAAACTCCAAAAATGTAAATAGGGCTCCTTCCTTGTGACTTGTGACATGCTGCTCAAGCTCTGATACGCTTAAATGCGCTACTTTGTTAAAACAAATACACATCAACAGAGACAGGTTATTCAGAAAACAAAACTGTTTTCATGTACAACTGCTAAAATATACGGAATCGGTATTAAGCGGCCTTAGACCAAAAAAATAAAAAGACAGAGCCTAGAACATTTTATTGAAGTTACAAAACCAAGCTGATTCGTGTAAATAAATAAAACAACGCTCACACACATACACATACACACACGCACACACACACACACTTACAAACCAAACTAAGCTGATCCCTGTCAGTGCATATCGAGTCGTACAGTAAATTCAGACATGTATCAAATAATAGCTTCATTATGGCATACATTGTCAGTGCTCTATCTTTATTTTCTTTAACATGCGTTGACAGCAGACTCAAGGTTTTAATTTTTATATCATTACTAAGTCACAAGCAAGGCGAAATCTAGAAAAAGCTCTACAAATTTACGTGTGGGTCACTCCTTGCACCGCCCTGGAGGACATGCAGGTACTTAGTAAGCTTCTACCTCTAGACATCAGTGACAATCCTCTACTAAAGTAAAAAGGATATGGTCTATTCTTGAATAGAGGCCTGGACAAACAAGGGTTGTTTATCTTTTTTTTTTAAATTTATTTTTTCCAAAAGTTAGCCTAAGGTTTTTACAGTTTTTTCATCTGCCAAACTGCATCGCAGTTTGTCGGCAAATCTGAACCCACCTTTGAAGAATATATTCGTTATGAAAGTACTCAACGCATTCGTTGTTAGATCACCATGGAAAATATGTGATGACACTTACTCAAAATATCAAACAAGCAGATGGGTCTCCTAATGGAAAGAGTCAACCACTGCATATAGACGCCAAAGGTGTTAATAGTGCGTTGCTATCTTGAGGCGAGGTGTAATGTCACGTGCATAAGTTTACCGGCTACATTACCCTCCAAACCGGAACACTACAGTGACAAGCACTGACGCTATTGCACCAGGAATAGGGTAAGGCATTTATACCAGACCTCGGCGAGACAATGCAGAACTCTACCACCTAGTAGCTACGACGTTAGTGACTCGTGTAGCCAATCGGTCGCTTTTTACTACCTACCTAGTAGAATGGCAGTTGGCCTATTCTACAAAGGAGCCCGAGACCAACTCGGGGCAAAGGTTCCCCGTGTTGGTCCCGAGTTCGGGTTTGTAAGACTGAAGTTGATCAGGTGCTGCCCAAAGGTGGTGTCAAGTGTATTCCAGATCGGCGTGTTTATATGAAGAGAGTAATAAATATTAAGGAATCATAACAAATCTGCAAGCATTGTGATATTTGACAATTGGCTCTCTCTGCCTACTTCTAACTCTACGAAAGAGATAAATATAACTTATAAACACTAATAATAATAATGGGATACCGGGTTTGAAAATGGTATAACTTCCCAGGAAAACCATGCTAATTATAGTCAAACTTACAATTAAACTTACTTATAGTTATAATCGTTTTATACAACCAATGCATTACTGCAAACAAAATTTGTTTCAATAACGTTGTTTTTAAACTTCAAATAGTCTTCAGTGCCAAAAATAGTGGTTACGAATATTAAACCAAAAATACATAACTTTTCATCCTTGGGTAGAAATCACGATAAGGTTAAATAGTAATTTGGAGGCTATTTATCGCTTTAATAACACATACCGCAATCATTGTCGATTATAGTCTTGATAGAAGCGTAGATTAAAATTTTACTAACATGGTCAATGTGAAAGCTTGTATGTATGTTGATTTGGATAAAATTATGTTAAAAATCTTATTAGAACGAAGTTCCTTATCGAGAGTTGTGAAAGGGGGCTAGATGGAAAAAATTCTTACGAAAAGTTGTCACGACACTTTTTGCTATAGTAAGCTATTCCAAGCTGTGCGGCGTGCGCATGTTTCTCTGGGACTCTCTCTCTGTCTCTCTGATGTCTCTCTCTCTCTCTCTCTCTTTCTTATAGAAAGCAAGCCAGATATTTTCATTTATATTTCGCATTGAACAGTGAGAACACAGACGATTATTTTTGTTGAGTGTATACAGGTTTTTTGTAAATTAATCGAAAGGAACTTCATTCCATCCGGGTGTCCCTTGACACCTCTCAAGCTTTTTTTTTCCTGTCTTAGTCTGAGTCCCCTTTGGAGAATAGACTATCAAACGCTCTGTTCATAAAAAAAACTAACGATTAGCTACCACGTCACTACATCAGACCAAACTAGGCGGTAGTTCTGCAACATCTTGCCTGAGTTTTGGCATTACCGTCTTATCTATTCCTACAATAAAAGTGTCAATTATCACTATAGTGTTCTAGTTAGGAGGGTTAGGAATCCCTTGTTTGCTATTCTGTGATATAAAAAATAAGTTTTTTAAATTAGGGATTTTTTAATAGTCAACGATGGAAAACTTACATGGACCATCCATATCCCGTAAAAGAAGACATTACCCCAGAACATAAAAAATTTAACTACGATTATTGCTTTGCTAGCTCACGTGATAGGATAATTATTATGACAATATAAAATAATATTAATATGAATTATAATCCCATTTTATGAACCTAATATGTCACGAACAGTATAAACCTTATGTTATGAACTTTAGAATACTGACTGTCACTTTTATAGTCATGGTTTTAGCCTATTCGACTTAGATTATAAGATACAAAACATTTAAAGAAAATCTTATGGGTTCGCTTCAGCAATATGCTAATGTTTTTAATTGAAAACTTTAATAGCTAAAAATGAATAGCTAAAAATTTTTAACTTCCCGCTTCTTTACTAGTAAAAGAAAGTTACTGATTTTGTTCCAATTTTTTAAAATTTAGTTTTCATCAGATCTCTACGATTGAGGTCCTAGCAAGATTTGCCGACCATTTTTACGATTACGTAAGAATTTCTGTATCTATGTAAGTGTTTGTGTGTATGTTACCTTTCCTAACTTTCGAACCCCTTGATAAATGAAAACGCAGTTGATAGCATTCGATATGTTTTGCTAAATTTAGACTTCTTAAAAGATTATGAGAAATTTTGAAAAAAAGCACAAAATAAAGTCGGCGAAACAGTGTTTTTTTTTTAATAACTTCCAGATTGATATACCGATTGAATACAAAATCTGATACGCTCTACATAAAAATTTGGTCCAATATCACATATTGCATTAAAATTGACTCAATCGTTCCTGTTATTTTGACGCCTCTTTTTTGGCTTATCGTTGACGACATTTTTTTGGAAATAGTGTTTTATTTTCGAAAATTTTCGACTTTTTGAAAACTTCGATATTTGTTAACTTAAACTTTCTTGATATACTATATTTTATTAATATATGTAATTTAAATTTACATATTTTAGTTTTGGTAATGATCATGTTGTGTTTACTCGTACATGGGATTACACATCTTGCCTGCAGGCCATACAACGCTCTTACCGTAAAACTAGTTGATTATCTACGAAATTCTCGTCTTCTTTGTGATCGATTCTGTTAGTTTTACTGGTCGTTTATCTAAAGTAACTTCTTTATAGGGCAATGTATACGCTATACAATAAATTTCACGAAGCTTTAAGAGATCTACTAGCATAAAAGTTGCTATCCAAGTAGCGAGGTGTTACTGTCACGTGCTCAAGTTTACCGGCTACCCTTGAAACCGGAACACGACAGTGATAAGCACTGATGATATTGCAATACAAATAGGTAAGGCGGTGGTACTATATACCTAGATGAAATTTTATGGAATCTACTATCTAGTAGATTCCATAAAATTTCATGTATCATGGTTGGATGAATATTACTAGGTAATATAACTTAGCGAGCTTATGCTAGTTATAATATGCCTTGACTAATTGTTTGGCATTAGTATTACAAAGAGGAAAGAGTTACTTCTTTTTTTTGTAATGAATAAACTCAAATATGACTAAACTATTCTAAAAATTCTTCCACTTATAAAAGGCTACAAATTTCAATGAATTCAAGTCAATTCAATTAAGTCAATTTTATTTTAAGTCAAATCAAAAGTCCAAAAATACTTCACACGGGCCCGTTCTCACCATTGTCGCTTTTGGCCATTTCGTCTTTTTCGCGTTGACACAATTCATTCGACATTCATTAACGTATGTTAAATTATCGCTACCGCACACAGGGAAGTATATTCTTGGACATGCTTTGCAATTTTCAGACGGTGGAATTGCACCCAAAGGAATTACATCAGCGGTATATGGATTAAAGAAATATTCAAAGATTTCTTCAGACTTACGGATGGTCCTATCGTAGCCCAACATACCAAGATAAGTCTTTGCGTAGCTGAAGCAAATAAATGTAGCTGTAAATATAACAAGGAATGATTTATCTTTTATATTTTATAATCGCCTCTATGTTCTAGTGGTCTGATGTCGGTGTTGACCACACGAGGTCCCGAGTTCCCCCGTTCGAGAAATTAAAAATACATATTTTTATACTTTTCTGATAAAACCAACATTGGCCGGGATTATATAAGTGCCCGGTTAACGATAGGCTTACCACCTATCACATTGTGTGAGATTAAGTATCTTCCAACCGAAGTTGGGTTTCAAGCGTGAAGGTATTTTTTTTAATATTACTAGCTGACCCGGCAAACGTTGTTTTGCCTTCCATATTAGGAATCCATAGCGGACAAACAACCTGACACGCAATTTATATAAGACAACGGGATTATCCTTCCACGCTGCCAAAATGGCATTAAACTTTATATGGTGGTTAAGTATTATTAAATTTTCTAATTTTCCGCGCAATTTTCTTAATATTTTCGTTTATAAGAACCTTCTCCTTACAATTACAAACACAACAAAAAAAAATTACCGAAATTGGTCCAGCCATTCAGGCATGATGTCGTGACCAAGGAAAATAGGGATTGATTTATATATATATAGATGAGTGAGCAAGCAAATGCATAACTCTCGTAACACAAAGAGACAAATACCATCCATAAACACTAAATATATTAACTCTACTTTTACTATCAGTGTGTTAGGATGTTAATTTAACGTGCATAAGTTTCCGTATGTACGTCCCCATTTGGCCAGGCGGTTCGTAAAGGGTGAACGATTGTCTATACGTGTCACTACCATCGTGACCATTAGCTGGTAGAGTACATACAACGACATACATACATATCTTCACGCCAGATCCCTTACGGGCTAGGCAGAGAGAATTGAGTGCCATACATCACGATCCCTGCAGGCTTGTCTCGCTTTCTCCACATTTATCACTTTCTTCATACATACACGCCGGTTGCGAAGACTCTTAACACCTTACACCATACAACGACCTAACTTGAATATAACGGTGACAAGCATTGGATGCTATGCGGCAAGCATACTATTACCGAAGTAGTAAGAAGTAAGTATTAAAGAGTATTGTGAAAAAAAAATTACACGTGTGGTCAATATGATATATATATATATATATATATTTGACTTCCGGTGGGGTACGGAGTTAATTAAGATAAAACCTATCCCATCTTTTAAGTTGGATCAAATCAAACAATAGATGTCCACAAAATTTCATTGACATATAATGTATTTGTCACTATAACTAATAACTTGTTAGCCACTAATATTTATAATAGTAATTTCTCGTTTGTAGGGACTTAATTTTAATCTTAAAATACTTACAGATTAAAAATGTTTTAGAGAACATTATCGACATGGCGATTTTTAGCTGAAGGCTTTCAAATAAAAAACTCAATTGGTTACAAGGTTTGTAAAGCTTGTTTTATGATGTTATTTACCAATTAGCGTTTGAGATGCTCATAATTAAGTTATACAGAGTGTTTTATAAACGTAAGATTTAATAAGGTACAAATATCATACTTTGAATACATTACTGGTTAGGTGGTAAGCATTTATGTGTTGATGTTAAAAACAATCAAGACTTAGGTTAGATTCCCAGTAAGGGCAGATATTTGAGAGCATATGTTATTGAGGATGTGTTTTTTCAGTAAATTAAATATTGTATTTATTTTAGCGTGTTAGTATTATTAATATTGGTAACTAATATTCGGACCACAAGCTAACTGTAGTTTGAAAAACTTTTAAAACAATTTTGCTTGGTGTTTTAAAAGTTTTTCAAGTTTTCCGAGGCACGGGGTGAGTGCTATAACACAAAAATAACTGTAATTTGATTGCTTTGATGTTAGTTCAATTCTTTTTATCAAACAAACGTTAAATGGAAAATTCAAGAGGAGATTTACCAAATTCAAAGAAGCTGGCATCACATTGGCTACTAACATTTTGATTGTAACCACGTAACCACAGATCTTGCAAACACTAGTAAACATGGTGTTGGACAGGGAACGTGCAGCCGCTCATATGTGCAAGTGTTTTAAAGTATCAAACGCTGGTAGATACATCGTGAAAGTAGAAATATGTCATGTACTATTTTGTACATAAATACATACATATCTTCACGCCAGATCTCTTACGGGACAGGCTGGTGTCACCGACTACCATATATCACGATTCTTGCAAATTTGTCACGCTTCCTTCATTCATTACTCTCTTCATATAAACACGCCGGTTGCGGAGACTTTTGACACCACCTTCGGACAATAACCGATAAATGTAATCATGGTGCGTCAGTTTTGGTCTTTATCGATACTTAAATCTTTTTACATTCGCATTGTATCTGTTTTGTTAGCCTTTCATCAACGATTCTTTCTATATGTCCAAATAAACGGAGCATGCCATTTCTCATATTTACACCGAAATTTTCAGGCATAACCTCTGCTATTCTATCATACTTAATAAGAAGCCAAAGTTTAAAAAATCCCTGGAGTGTTAGTTATTCATCGGTAAATACTATAATGTATCTGTGTTTTTGGGTGTAAATGTAAGCTACACTGACAACTTAAAAATTAGCCTTGTAAAGCGTATCCAGTTTAATCCGTAGTTGCAGCTGTCCATGGGCAGTGGTGATTACTTTCTACCAGATGGTTCACTCGCTCGTATGCCTGCAGATACTATATAAATATAATTCCTTTTCCCTAAAAAACAGAGATTACTATAGCTTATGTCCACTCGTATTTGTATTTGAAACATTCGTTTGTTACAAAACAAATCTAATACCGCAATAACATGTGCCTCAGATTAACAATTTTAAAGAACCCAACTGTGACACGCATTGATGCTTTAGCGAAAAGAAAAAGATAATTGGAATCAAATTCAGGCGAGATGTTGCAATACTTTATCACCAGAATTCCTTATTAGGGACGTTTGGCCAACCACTAATATTTTACAAATTACTTGATAGAAAAACAAAGGGGATATATTTGAAATGGTAATAGATGATCACGAATCGGAAACGCTACAATATTTAATAAAATTACATAAGAAACAGGTTATTATTAGATATTGAAGGTTAAACTAATCACACTATTAAATAAAATAATAGCGTCTTAAGGTACAACTAATAACTGCAGAATCATCAAGGTTGGCCTATGCAAATGAAATGACAGCACCATCAGGTCACTAATTAATACAGTCTTCCCTGTTTTCCCTGTGCAGTACAGTTTTCCTTGTGTTAGTTCCGGGCTCCTTTGAAGAATAGACCAACTGCCGTTCTGCCAGGCATGTCGTAAAAGGCGACTGATTGGCTATGCACGTCACTAACATCGTGGCTACTAGGTGGTAGAGTTCTGCATTGTCTCGTCCGTGTCTGGTACCACCGCCTTACCTATTCCTGCCGCAATAGCGTCTGTGCTTGTCACTGTCGTGTTCCGGTTTGGAGGGTAAGGTAGCCGGTAAACTTATGCATGTGGCAGTAGACCTCGCCACAATATAGCAATGCACCATTAACGCTTTTGCTATAGAGGCGATGGTAGACTCTTTCCATCAAGAGACCCATCTACTTGTTTGCTATCTTATGATATGAAAAAGGTCTATTCTGGGACAGCTAATTTTTACAGCATCTGCAGGGACATAATCAGGGATGGTTCATTATTATAAAATTTCAGCATCGTCAGATATAGCTAATTAATAATGCATCATCAGGGATATAATTTATTAAAATAAAATAACAGCATCATCAGGGACCACTAACTGCTATAGCACCATCAAAGGGTTTTAATTTAAATAAAACTACTGCGTTAGCAAGAAAAGATATTTAGTGCAGTTTTCAGGGGCAGTTACTTAGCATAGCATCTTCAGGAATTTCATTGACCACAGCATTATCAGAAACGTTTCATTTAAATGAAATTACAGTATCATCAAGGATATTTTATTTCAGTACAATTACAGCATCATCAAGGGTATTTTATTTAAATTTTTTAGTGCAATTAAGGAATAATTAATAACAACAGCATAGTCAGATATGTTACATTTGAATAAAATCACAGCATCATCTAGGACAGCTAATTACTACCTACACATAACTGTTGTAAATGTGAAAGCATGTCTACCTATCTGTCTGTAATGCTTCAAGGCTAAGTCGCTGAACCGATTTGGCACGAAAATAATTAACATCATAGAAGACGTATGTATATAAGATTTTGCGGAAAAATGCAAATAAATTACTTTAATTTCATCTTTTGATTACTACTGCATCATCAGGAGTGTCTTGTTGATAAAAATTAAAGAATCATCATGGAATACAGCATTATCAAGGAGAACTAATCATAACAGCATCATCAGGGATGTTTCATTTAAGAAAAACTATGGTACCATTAGGAATGTTCTATTTAAATGAAATTAAGGCATTATCAGGGATGTTTAATTTAAATAAAACTATAGCATTATTAGGCATGTTTTATTTCAATGAAATCACAACATCATCAGGAATAAGTAAATACTACGGTATCATCAGGACTTTTTTATTTTTGTAAAATATCCTAAATGTTGTGTTTTTAATTGAATAAAATTAAGGGATGCTTAATTTAAATAAAACCATTGTATTATTAGGCATTTTTTATGTTAATAAAATTACATTATCAGGAATAAGTAAATACTACAGTATCTTCAGGATTTTTTTACTTAAGTAAAATATCCCAAATGTTGTGTTTTATTTAAATAATTAAAACACAACAGAATGAAAATCGCCTCTGTGGTCTAGTGGTCCGGTGTCGGAGTTGACCACATGAGGTCCCGGGTTCGATTCCTGTGTCGGGCAATTCAAAAATGTGTTTTTTCAGTTTTCTGATACAAAAAACGTTGTCTGGGGTTGGAAAATGCCCGGTTGGCGATAGGCTTGCCACCTGTCACATTGTGGGACCAAGTTTCTTTGGCTAATCGTGGGTGCACTTGATGTACCTCTGCCCACCTCTTCAGGGATACGGTCGTGAAGATACTTTTTTTTTATTGAATAAAATTAAGGCATTATCAGGAACTATAGCATCATTAGGCATGTTTTATTTTAATAAAATTAGAACATCATCAGGAATTAGTAAATACTACAGTATCATCAGGATTTTTTTATTTAAGTAAAATATCCCAAATGTTGTGTTTTAATTAGCGAAACTGATTGGGTGAAGAAATCCGTATTTCCATTTCCATACATATATTACGATCATGAAAGTCTGTCTGTCCATCTATCTGAAGATCCGAGGTTAGAAAAAGGGTAACTTTTTACAGAAATCCACAGAGACAATGAAATGACGAGTCCAAACAATTCATTACTTTATGGTTTCGTTACGAATAATTATTGTCCACCAGCTTGCACTGTCGTTGCTGATTAACCGAATGATTTCAGGCCAGCTTATGTCAGTCCAATACTTTTTTTACATCGTTATTATTTTTATATTGTTATTTTCCCAGGTCAGACAATTAGTATTATATTGAAAAAAAAAAAACTTTAATTTATATCTTTATCTTAACTTTCATCTATTTCTTCTATAGTCGTCTTAAAATAAGTATTGTCCCGTCTGTAATTTATACAAGGGCCCATTCTGCGTACTTTAATATGCAGGCAGTTCGCAATACAGTGGTTGACATAGGTAACATTATCCCTCCCACAACATGGCCAGTATACTCTTGGACATTGACAATTGTTCATGTTTTCTAGGTCCTCCGGCCTATGACTAGGAGGAATTTGGAATGGGTCAGGGATGCCATACAGTCTTGCTACGCTTTTATGCCATTCCCAGCTTGTAGCAGAGTTGCGCGCGCCTGCTGTTTCTGTAAAAGTGTTTATATTGTTAATAGTGTGTATTTTAAAAGACTGAGTACTCTGAGACTGGCTGCAACGGGCTAAGGCGGGCTGCACCGCAAGGTAAATGCTAGTATAGCACATTTGTGTGGGATTTAGAGGTCGGAGCGCGCCGTATCGCAACATATATCCCCTTCGTTGATCATTATAACGTGATCTTGCAATTAATATGCCTTTGTAGCCCTGAATTAAAATTATTAATCATTTTTCGTCCAAAAATTACGCGATTTTATAAATTAATACCCGCATCACTAAGGAACTCGAATGTAAAATTTTACTTGCCATAGCACACTGGCGACGGGATGCAGCAAATCAAGCCGATCTGCATCGTATTCACCATAATCTGCCATGTATAAAGTCGCTCCATTGCGTTGCATCATAGTGTATAAAATCTATATTATTAATATTATAAATGCGAAAGTTTGGGTATTTGAATGTATAGATGGATGGATTTCGTACTCAATCATGCCAAAACTACTAAACGGATTTGGATGAAATTTGAAACACCGGTAAATGATGACCTGGAATAGCATATAGCCTACTTTTTATTTCGTACTCAATCACGCCAAAACTACTAAACGGATTTGGATGAAATTTGAAACACCGGTAAATGATGACCTGGAATAGCATATAGCCTACTTTTTATCTCGTAAAAACGAGCTCCCACAGGATTCTCGATGTTCCACCAAATGAGCGATATATGTTTGCCTCATCTTTTAGAGAAAACCTCACAGTTACTCTAAATAAATTCTAAATAATTTTATAGATAATTGCTTGCTCTATCGGTATCAACAACTATAAAAATTATTACTACTTTTGTTTATATAAATTAATTAATTATTTATAAAAGTATACATTAAGACGCAATACAGCAGTGCTGACATTTGACGGTTTTAATTTTAAAATTAGTGCGAATTATTCGCACGGGTATTGCCAATATTGTACAATTATGGTAGCATGTAAACTTCTGAGGTTATCAGTTCGATATGTATTGTTAGAATAATTCACAATTTAAAGCGAAACATCGATATTTATTAAAATTAAGGATTTCATTTGACTATTACTGTATTTAAAATTCTCTATTGTTCCGGTATCGTCTGATTGGTTGTTTTGTTGGCGCTGCGATCGTTTCTTTTTTGTGTTTGTTTCGTATGTCAAGATTGGCGAGCCGGCCGGGGTAGTGCGGCATTCTATCGCAGCCTTTCGAAAGAAAAGGTCGAGAAACCAATAATATTTGTAAAAAAGGGAAAAATAAGTGGACATTGTGAAGTGGTGTAAAATATCAAGGAAATAAAGTAATTATTGAGAATAATGAAATGTAGTATTCTTTTAAATTTAGGGTAAATCCTGACCGCATCCAACAGTATGTATGTAATAGAATAGAATAGAATATATTTTTATTCAAAGTAAGTATTAACATACATTTTTGAATGTCAGACACAAATTTATATTTAAAATAATACAGGAAATAATATTTAACAATACATCGTATTAGTGCTTGTCACCCACATAGTATTGTCATTCATATATTCATCAATACTGTAATATGCATTTTACAGAGAACCCTTTTTATGCATTTTTTGAATTTTTTTTCGGATAAATTAATGAATTCTTCGGGTAATTTATTGTACACGCGTACTCCAACACCTATAAAACATTTTGAGGTCTTACTTAGTCTATATTTTTGTGTTGCTATCTTATTTTTATTTATGTATTATATATATATATATATATATATATATATATATATATATATATATATATCCCTAATTTAGAAAATGTGTGAATATTTTTCCTGACGTAGAAAATATTTTCATAAATATATTGACTAGGCACAGTCATTATATTTATTTCCTTAAATAACTGTCTCAATGATGCTCTACTACTTAAATTATACATTGCACGTATCGCCCTTTTCTGTAGAATAAAAATTATATATAATAATATAATATATAATAGTTAATTATATATAATAATATTGTTGGAATTGGATAATATTTGAGTATGATGATCAATTTAGGCGTCTAAGCATGTGTAATAAGTTTCGTAAGTATGCTTAAGTTTGTAATTTTTCTCACAAATTTATAGATAACTAAAAGCCATATTGAAATAATTATATTGATACAAATCAAGCATGTCATAGTACAGGTAACAGTTTAAATTTCATCAAAATCGGTTAAGTAGTTTTGAAGACATGGATATAGTTGACAGGTTATCTTAAGACATGGATATAGTTATCTTTTATAATTACGTAAACTTAAGACGTTTTTTTGCGCCATACGAATAATATTTCATTATCATTGGTTTTTATATAGCGAAGATTTCTCTTTTCAACATATAAGCCCTGTGTTTGCATCAGGAAAGTTATCTAATGATACAAAACACAAATTTTCTCGTTTATAAATGTTTTTTAAGCTTTAACTTCAAGTCATATACCTTACGATATTTTTTCCTTTGAAGTAGAATTTTAAATTATAATACTTACGAGTAAATATATTTACAATAATAAGTATTGTCAGAAACAACGAAAACAAAGTTATAAAAATCTTTTCCAATTTGTTACTTATTTTACCTTTCATTTTAAACAATATTATCGACTTACACGTTGAAAAGTTTAAGTACGTTCATTAACTTCTAACAGGCTGCCTGAAATGTAGAAATGTAGTGTAAAAATGTTTAGATACGGCTTGTTTAAATACGCCTGCTAAAATAGATACATAATCTTATAAGTAGCTGTGCCCGCGACTTCGTCCTCGTGGAAATATTCTGAAATAACAGTAGTCTAAGTTACTGCTTATTCCATCATCATCCATCAAAATCGGTCCAGCCGTTTCAGAGATTAGCTGGAACAAACAGACAAATACACAGACAAAATAGTAAAAAATGATGTTTTAGTATAAATCCATGTGCATTTAGCAAAAAGCGGTTATTTGAATATTACAAGCAGTCACTAAAATTTATTTATTTATTTGTATGGATTGTATAGATTAAAACATCACCTAAAATTATTTACTTAAAACTGATGCATGTTTAGAGTCAAATGAAAGTTATTAATTCTTGTCTTTTCTGTCATCCGTTTTTAATTTATTTAATTTATATATGGTATATACTTACTTATTTTTTACGATATTTTAGTTTATGAAAATAACAATTTACTATTACACCATCATACCTTCATATTTGTTAGATTTTTTAGTATTTATAATTGTAGTTTGGTAGGTAATTATTATTTTTATATATTTTCCCCCGTGTTAATCCCCGGCTCCTTTGAGGAATAGACCAACTGCCGTTCTGCCAAGCAGGTCGTAAAAGGCGACTGAATGGCAATACGAGTCACTAACATCGTGGCTACATCTAGGTGGTAGATTTCTGCATTGTCTCGCCCGGGTCTGGTACCACCGCCTTACCTATTGCTGCCGTAATAGTGTCGGTGATTGTCACTGTCGTATTCCGGTTTTGAGGGTAAGGTAGCTGGTAAACTTATGCATGTGCCACAAGTTAGCAACACACCATTAACACCTTTGGTGTCTATAGGCAATGATTGACTTTTTGCACCAGGAGACCCATCATATTTTATAATGTAAAAAAAAATGTGTCGTATAATATGAAGAGTTAAAAAAGTAGTTAATATTTTTTAACGCTTCATTAAATAATGTGTATTTAATTATGAGATAAATAATATTATTTACATGTTTGAATACAGCTTTTGATTTATTACTGATGAATAATAAATTATTAAATATCGCTTTACCTTTTCCGCTAGCCTAAAGGTTGATTGGTAGAAGTTTATGCAACATTTTAGCTACGTTAAAACTTACGTTTAAAGCATTTATAATTTTGGGACAAATAACCTGTATTCTTACCTCGTAAACTGAGATCATCTATACATATAATAAAATCGTAGGAAAGTCAAAACTGTACATTGAATATATTTTTTAAAAGAATACTTGGGGCGTGATCTACAATCGACATCGAAGCCAAAAATATAGTTTTTAGAATTTTTGTCTGTTTGTCTGTGTATCTGTTTGTCTGTATGTATGTCCAGGGTAAACTCAAAAAGTACTGCATGGATTTACTTCTGCTTATTATTAACAGGTCTAGTCAACATATAGGCTACATATTATCACGCTATCCCCTAGCGGCCAGTTGCTGTGCGGAGTAAACGAAGTCCGCGCGGACGAAGTCGCTGGCAACAGCTAGTTAAATATAAACTTTTAGGTACAACACAATTATTATCCGATATTACTTAAGTACAATCAGTTTCGATCTGAACAAATACCCCCTGTTTTTCCTGATCCAACCATTAAATCGTCATTGGTAAGTATTGTAAAGATGTTCTAAAATAATAAATAAAAAAATAATAACACGATATATTGCTCTTCGATATAGTCTAGTAAGTTGAAATGCCATATTATAAGTAGGTAATGCAGCTAGTTCTTAAGAATGGTTATGTTAAGCTCTACTTAGACAGATCTATCTATATAAAACTTTTACCATAAATAAGCCTGATATCGATTGACGCGTTGGACATTGAGTTTTTTTCTCCAGATCATCTCAGTGTGGCCGCGTTCTTAACTGTAGCAGTTTTCAAAATGTCGACTCTTCAAAAGTGCCTATAAAAGTTTATTTGAATAAAACATTTTTTGATATTTTTTTTTGATTTTCATTTATTGGTGATATCACAGTGCTGCATGACGATAACCTCGTTAAAGCAGGAAAAGAAAAATTATTTAAGTATTTGGACTTAGCTCACGAGATTTTGACATGTGGGGTGTGGACTCAACAACGAATGTTCTGATAGTTGTTCGCGCGAACGGTCTCTTAGCTGAGAGTTTTGGTCAACATTTAATGAGGCTTTTGCTAAAATTTAGATAAAGGGCCAGGTGCAAAATTGCGAAGAGTTTTCCCTCCCTGTCGCCCCCACCACCTGCGGTTTAACTGTATGCTCACGCTAGCGGAAAATCCGTTTTTGTATATTTCTTTTTGTAATGTATTTTTTTATATTATTTTAAATACATTTAAAAAAGTATCTTCACACCCATATCCCCGAAGGTGTGGGCAGAGGTACAACAAGTACACCCACGATTAGCCGAAGATACTTGATCCCACGAATGTGATAGGTGCCAAGCCTATCGCCAATCCCGGGCAACTTTGTGTTTCTCAGAAAACTGAAAAACACTTTTTTTAAAGTGTGTCCGAGCCGGGAATCGAACCCGGGACCTCGTGTGGACAACGCCAACGCTGGACCACTAGATCACAGAGACGATAGTATAAATACATTAAAATTAGATATATATGTAAATAAAGAGAAACAATAATATAATAATATCGGTGGACAAAATTTAAAAATAAATTATTTCATATACTGCGTTATAATTATATTTGTTACAATAAAAAATTTGATTTGATTTGAAAAGTAAAATTTTACGTGTAATGTGGCATTTCTATTAAATCGATACTCTATGTTTTAACGCGTATATAGTTTTTAGTTAATTAGTAAGACTAATTGAGCAATAGAGTTTGCATTATAGATGTATACGTTTCAAAAACAAATAATGTTTAACGGCTTAATGGTCCTTCTAGACTGTGGTATCAGTAACAATTTATTTTAAATGATTTTAGAGGGTCTGACTACCATCACTACATAGTATAAAACAAAGTCGCTTTCTTTGTCTGTCCCTATGTCCCTATGTCGTTATGTATTCTTAAATCTTTAAAACTACGCAACGGATTTTAAAGGGTTTTTTTTTTGTAGATAGATTAATTCTTGAGGAAGGTTTTAGTATATAAACCTTTCCGATATGCCTACGGAAACAAAAGCTACGCGGGGAAACCGCAGGCAGGTCGCTACTATATTATAACACAGGTTACCACACACTTCAGTGGTCATTATATAATCGCCAAAAATTTTATATTAATAAACCTAGATTAACAACGAGATAAATATTATCTATAGTAACATGATAACATTATTCTAGCGGTGATATCATTAGTATGAGCTATCAAGAAATTATTGTTATTTTTTCTTGTAATAACAAAGATTGATTACAATAAAAAAAAAAAATAGATAGCCTGATTCTCTAAATTTAATGACAAATAAATAATGAACATTATGGTTTAATGAACGTAATCAGTAATATTGAAACAAATTCGCTGGCTGATCAAAAATTCTCTTACTAAAAATTCTCACTCTTAATTCAACAATATCTGGTTGACCGAGATTTGCTCGGGCTTTCACATTATATATATATATATATATATATATATATATATATATATATATATATATATATATATATATATATGTATATATACATATATATATATATATATATATGTATATATATATATATATATATATATAACTAGAATCTCGGAATCGGCTCCAACGATTATATAGGGGGTTTCGGGGGCGATAAAGTGGTGAAATGGCGAATCGGATGCTGTTTTATAACACCGGTTTAACACACAGCAGGTATTCCGAAAGCGACACCTATTGACAAAATAAACAGTCGCTTTTACTATATTTTGAATGACAAATTGAAAAAATTGACCTTACTTCAAAGTAAGCATATTACTTGCTTGTTATATGGATACTAGTCAACGGCAATAATTTTTTTTTTATAGTATAAGATAGCAAACAAGCAAATGGGTCTCCTGATGGAAAGAGTCAACCATCGCCTGTAGACACCAACGGTGTTTATGGTGCGTTGCTATCTTATGGCGGGGTCTTATGCCACATGCATAAGTTTACCGGCTACATTACCCTCCAAACCGGAACACGACAGTGACAAGCACTGACGCCATTGCGGCAGGAATAGGTAAGGCGGTGGTACCAGACCCGGGCGAGACAATGCAAAACTCTACCACCTAGTATAGTCACGACGTTAGTGACTCGTATAGCCAATCGGTCGCCTTCTACGACCTGCCTGGCAGAACGGCAGTTAGCTTATTCTTCAAAGGAGCCCGGGATCAACACGGGGAAAAAATTCTCCGAATAGGGCTGTATAGCCACCATTAAAAGGTGGCCATACTATCTATATGGATGAATCTATCTATCCATCTACACATCCAAACTTTAGCATTTATAATAATACTAGCTGACCCGGCAAACGTTGTTTTGCCTTACATATTAGGAATCTATAGCGGACAAACAACGTGACACGTAATTTATATAAGACTACGGGATTGTCCTTCCACGCAGCCAAAATGGCATTAAACTTCATATAGTGGTTAATTATTCTTAAATTTTCTAATTTTCCGCGCAATTTTCTTAATATTTTCTTTTATAAGAACTTTCTCCTTACAAACACAACAAAAACAAAATACCGAAATTAGTCCAGCTATTCAGGCGTGATGTCGTGACCAAGGAAAATAGGGATTGATTTTTATATATATAGATTACATATTAGGAATCCATAGCGGAAAAACAACGTGAAACGTAATTTATATAAGTCTACGGGTTTGTCCTTCCACACAGCCAAAATGGCATTAAAATTTATATGGTGGTTAAGTATTCTTAAATTTTCTTATTTTCCGCACAATTTTCTTAATACTTTCTTTTATACATTTCTTTTGTACTTAGAACTTTCTCCTTACAATTTCAAACACAAAAAAAAAATACCGAAATTGGTCCAGCCATTCAGGCGTGATGTCGTGACCCAGGAAAATAGGGATATTTTTTATATATATAGATGCCTTACATATTAGGAATCTATAGTGGACAAACAACGTGACACGTAATTTATATAAGACTACGGGATTGTCCTTCCACGCAGCCAAAATGGCATTAAACTTTATATGGTGGTTAAGTATTCTTAAATTTTCTAATTTTCCGCTCAATTTTCTTAATATTTCCTTTTATAAAAACCTTCTCCTTACAATTACAAACACAACAAAAAAAAATTACCGAAATTGGTCCAGCCATTCAGGCGTGATGTCGTGACCAAGGAAAATAGTGATTGATTTTTATGTGTATATATATAGATTTTCTAATTTTCCGCGCAATTTTCTTAATATTTTCTTTTATAAGATTCTTCTCCTTTCAATTACAAACACAACAAAAAAAAAATACCAAAATTGGTCCAGCCATTCAGGCGTGATGTCGTGACCAAGGAAAATAGGGATTGATTTTTATATATATAAGATTATTATAGATTATTTATTCTTTGATGCAGGTAAATTATGTCTAGTGAGTCACTAATGACATTTTTGATGTTTATATGTGATGGTTATTTCTCTCAGAATTATTGCTATCCAATGATTAATCGTATAATTTAAAAAAATATTAAATTAACAAAACACATGAGATTATAATTAACATGTAATAATGAAATACATAATAATTAACAATAAAGTTAATTCAGAGCTGAAACAGTAAGCGAAATTAAGCCTCATTTACAGTGCTGTTTATTTAATTAAGTGTTCATTTAACGTAACTGAATGTTGCAATTGACAATATAGTTAACTATTCTGGAGGATTATGTTGGAATTTCCATTCAGTGTTTCAAATTATGTCTAATCTTGTGTTTAATCTTTGCTATGCATGAATAACGTAAATACATGCTCTCGCTACATTATTAAAGTTTGAATAATAGACAATCTACTATTCTGGCAGGCAGCTGCCCCTATGTTCGTCCGGGCTTTCTTTGAAGATTTGCCGTTCTTCCAGGCAGTTTGTAAGAGGCGAAATATTGACTATGCGAGGCACTACCATCGTGGATACTGGGTGATAGAGTACTGCATTGTCTCGCCCGGATCTGGTATCGCCGCCTTACTCATTCCTGCTACAATCTATACATATAATAAAATCGTAGAAAAAATCAAAACTGTACATTGAATATTTTTTTAAAGAACACTTGGTTCGTGATCTACAATCGATATAGAAACCAAAAATATAGTTTTTAGAATTTTTGTCTGTTTGTCTGTATGTCTGTTTTTCTGTTTGTCTGTTTGTCTGTTTGTCTGTATGTATGTCCGGGGTAAACTCAAAAAGTACTGCATGGATTTATTTCAAATTTTGCATGAATATTACTAACAGGTCGGGTCAACATATAGGCTATATATTATCACGCCACCTAAGAGGGAGGAGCTGTGCGGAGTAAACGAAGTCCACGCGGATGAAGTCGTGGGCAACAGCTAGTATATAATAACGCCAGTGCTTGTCACTGTTATGTTCCTATTTGGAAGGTAAAGTGGTCGGTAAATTTATACATCTAACATTAACATACAGCCACGTGGATAGTGAAGAACCAATAACATCTAGGTTTGTATAGGCGATGGTTATCGCTTCCATCAAGAGAGTAATCTGCCTGTTTATTATTATTTATAAAAAAAAAAAATTCTTCAGCTTTATTATATTAGTAATGATTAATATTAAACTTGCTATCTTTACCACGTTAAGAAATCACCCGCCAGTTGCCAGTGATTTCATTTGATAAAAGAAATTAATCGAAACTAGAAAGATTAGAACAAATAATATTGCACATATTTCAAAAGAAATTCGGTCAAATATATCGAATTATCAAGAAAAAACCTATGAGTATACTTTTATGTAATTTGAATATATTTGGTTTCAACCATCGATTTTAAATTATAACTAGATTATAATTCAACGAATTTTTGATGTTAAAGTGCGATAAAGTAACTTTAAGTGTAAAAATGAAGTAATTAGAGTAAAAAGTTATGTTTATATTTCAAATACAAAGGTTAAATGTTACATTAGCTTATTTTTACTCTACTATTCCTTTCTTTCTATATGACTGTGTCCACAATTTTTGACATGTAGATAAACATGTAGGATCTGTTAAAACAATTTTTTATTTTTTGAAAATCGTCCTCTCACGTGACGATTGTTCTCCCCTCTCACTCTCGCACACCTTTGCCTTGTCATATTACTCATACATCTCACAGTTCCTTTACAAGTCATCATCTTACATTCCGTTTCTCAAACATTCCCACATGCAAGTATGAATGAGAAGTGACAGTTGATAAATGCAGTAGAATAGAAAAGAAAATCTTCTTTAAAACTAATGTTAGCTAGCAAGCTGCTGCCATCCTGACAGATCAAGACAGTATTTGTACAGTAGATATATAACGCTCTTCTTACTGTGCATGAACACGACGGTAGCAACCACAAAATCTGTAATAGGAAAAATAGACGATTCAATGGTATCAGCCCACACGACACGATGCAAAACTCTACTACCCATTAGTTCCAGCGTGAGTGACTTTTTATCAGATATTCGTACCCAAAAGGTGACGAACGGAACTATTTTGTTGCATGAGAAGAAAACTCAATAAGTAACATAGTTAAAATTTTGAGACAGAGAGACATTACAATGAATTTTGTCTGTCCAACTTTTAGAAAGAAATTTAGTAATTGAGTTTTTCCTCTTCATATCTCATTAGAAAATATTACACACTTAGTAACTCTTTCTAGGTCAAGATAAAGTTTAAATTGATAACAATATATCAAAAATTTATCACTTAATTCTGTACTTAGTGAGTTTTACCTGTTAATCAACGATTTACATGCTTCCGCAGTCTTTCTATCTGCATCTCACAGAGCTCTTGCTAAAATTATCACAAGAAAAGATAACGTGGCCTCTATCACAAGTAATTTTAGGTAATCTTACATGGAGGTAAGTTTATACACCGCGTTGGTCCCGGTCTCCTTTGAAGAATAGGCCAACTGCCGTTCTGCCAGGCAGGTCGTAAAAGGCGACCGATTGGCTATCGAGTCACTACCATCGTGGCTACTAGGTGGTAGAGTTCTGCATTGTCTCGCCCGGGTCTGGTACCACCGCCTTACCTATTCCTGTCGCAATAGCGTCAGTGCTTGTCGCTGTCGTGTTCCGGAGGGTAAGGTAGCCGGTAAACTTATGCATGTGGCATTAGACCTCGCCACAAGATAGCAACGCACCGTTAACGTCTTTGGTGTTTATAGGCGATGGTTGACTCTTTCCATCAGGAGAACCATTTGCTTGTTTGCTATCTTATGACATAAAAAAAAAGGTTAAGACACTTGCGCAAGCGAATCCTGTCCGCACTTCCTTTTTACGTTCATAACAATAACAATAACAATTATAATTTCCTTCACTATGTTGATTTCACTAAAACTACTTTGTAACTTTCAGCTTTACTCGGGTCGAAAGTGTAAAATAAAAATGCCTTAAGCTATCAATAGCTTCAGAGCATTCTTAGTATGAGTTGACATAACATGAATGTAAATAAAACAAATAAGTCCGTGCATCGAAATTTAGAATTTTCGCTTTTTGATTCATTTCTTTTTTATAAGCCCGAGTGGATCTGATCTTAGTTTGTACCTCTAGATGAGCCGACTGTTGATCGATGATTTCAATGGAAAATTTCTACTGAATTTATATCAGGGACTCGCTGAAACAAAGATGAATTTCAATTGAGTTCTGAAGATTAATGTGGTAAGTTACGATGAGCTGGTATTCATGAAAATGAGTTTCTGCCAATCAAAACGAAAATATGAGGAACTTTGTCTCGTATATAGCTTTCATATTCATTACGAAATTTCAAAAGGAAAATTACGCAAACTAGATTTGTTTTTTATTCTTACACATTCAACTACTCTCACCTAACTCCATATTAGTTCTTTTGAAGATTAGATCATCAGCTATTCTGCCAGGCATCTCGTAAAAGGTGAACGATTAGCTATACTTCTCACTACCATAGCGACTACTAGGTGCCCGCAACGTCGCGCCCGGATTTATGGTACCACCTTTATGCCTATTACCGGTTCGGAAGATAAGTAGGGTAAATTTATGTGGGTGACATTAAAGCCCCGCAACAAGAATAGCAACGCACCTCTACATTACCATTAACATCTTTGGTGATTATAGAAAAACCATCTGCTTATTTGTTGTTATATAAATATAACAAAAAATAAGCAGATGCAGAAGCAAATAAGCAGATAATAATCTATATTAATATTATAAATGCGAAAGTTTGGATGTTTGGATGGATGTTTGTTACTCAATCACGCAAAAACTACTGAACAGATTTGAATGAAATTTGGAACACGGGTAGATAATGACCTGTAATAGCACATAGGCTACTTTTTATTCCGGAAAAATTAGGATACTGCGCGATTCGCCAAAAACTCTTATAATGCAGCAGGCTGCACGCTGCAGCTAGTGTTATATAAATGCGAAAGTTTGGATGTTTGGATGGATGGATGTTTGTTAATCAATCACACAAAAACTGCAGAATGGAATTGGATGAAACTTGATACACAGGTGATGGTGATATAGAATAGCACAAAGGCTACTTCTCATCCCGGAAAAAATTGATGATCCCACGAGATTCTCCAATAACTAGGTGGTAGAGTTCTGCATTGTCTCGCCCGGGTCTGGTACCACCGTCTTATCTATTCCTGCTGCAATAGCGTCAGTGCTTGTCACTGTCGTGTTCCGGTTTGGAGGGTAAGATAGCCGGTAAACTTATGCATGTGGCATAAGACCTCGCCATAAGATAGCTTCGCACTATTAACACCTTTGGTGTCTATAGGAGATGGTTGATTCTTTCCATCGGGAGTCCCATCTGCTTGTTTGCTATTCTATGATATAAAAAAAAAATTATAATGAAGTAGGCTGCACGCTACAGTTAGTATAATATAAATAATAGTAATTTGAAAATTTAAACCGAATACAAATATCATATGTCTTAAAACAAATTAAACCAATTTTGATAAATTTTAGTCTATTCCTTAAGTTAGAATACAGTTAATTTAAATAAAAAGAACTATCTCGATATGGCTTTTAGTTGCCGATAAATTCGTGGATAAACATACAGACACACAAATATACAAACATACATACAATTATGAAATTTAGTACACGAATGTAAGCGACTAAATAGATAATCATACTCAAATGTAATCCAATTTCAACAATATTACAACCATACATATCAAATTGATAACCTCCTTTCGATTTGGTTGAAAATAAAATTTTTGTTTTGGTAGTCAGCCGTTACCTCTCATTATTTAACGAATATTCTTCAAATTCATAAAAATGACCTTAAGTTTGTATCAGTAATAGACATTATATTAATATACATACATGTTTAAAAAAAATTGTGTGTCAGCTCCAACGCACGACTGGAGTTTACTCCTTAAGTACGATTGTCAAAACAGACGCAAAAAAACGCACAATCTAGCTGCATTGCTTACACCAATTAGAAGTTGCGCACCAAAAACGTAACGAGGTCATTCGTTCAGTAGATTTTACTCCTCACATTTTTCTCATACGTCTTATATCAAAAAACCGATTCTTAAGGAGTAAATTCCAAAAAAATACCCGCGCAATATTTCTTTCTGCTTCATGTGTCTTATTTGCAAAACAAAACATAAAAACAACAAATCACCTTCGAATGAAAATCCTGCAGGATCCGGTCAAGGTTACCATGTAATAATTAAAATATTATTGAAGAAACTGATAACCAAATTTTATAATACGTACAAGTTGCTTAATTCCTTTCATAAATTTTCTTGGTTTGTAAATTTAAAACTAGCTGGTGTGTTCAAAATTTAAATTAAACATTACTTCACCGGAACGAAAGAGCAGTCTGCTATTAAGTTAACAAGTTTAATACGTAATATGTACGAAGTCTGATAAAACGGTAGCCATTTTGTCATGAGATCACAAGTAGCTATTTCATTTATACGAGCACAGTCAAAGTTAAATTCATATTATTATACAGAGAAAATATATCCTTTTTAGCACGATTTTGTTAAACTTTTAACAAATGTTTACCTTTTAATAGAATAACCAATTCACAAAATTATATTGTTATAGTAATGTTGTATTTATTACTGTAGTTATATATCTAACAATTAAACAGAACTAACGATTGCTTATGGCCGAAATTTGACCACAGACTAAACAGTAAAAGCTCATTTAAGTTTGACAACAAATTATAGACGTAAACAAAATACTATACATGTCATCATCTAAAGTCTTTGGATGTCTAGAGCATCTTCTCTTTTGGTTAAAGTTAGGTCTCCTGTGACAGCGAAGTTTGATGTTAGAAAACAAAAATAGTGTCATAGGAAACCCGGCTCTGCCTACCCAACAAAACAGTCGGTGTTATGAAATGCGTTATTAAGAAAGTAAGCTAATTTGTACATACAATTTCATAAATTGTAAGCTAACTGCGAACAATGGGCGATTTCTAATATTTATTTGCTGATAAATGTAACAGCTATTATTATTTTATTTAACGCCACTGACTGTCACGCGAAAACGTCGGCTGCGATTTATATAGCGGACAAGTGACCTACTTATATGTTGTAGTCTGACAGCAGTGTCATGTTATAAGCTTAAGAGTAAAGGAGTCAGGTATTACGTTTAAAAAATTTTATATATATAATTTTTGATGATTTTTTAATTTATTTATTTATTTATTTATTTATTCTTTTGTACACACAGAAATACAAAACAATCCTTATTTAAAAAGAAAATATATGTACAATGGCGTGCTTATCTCTTTAAGAGATTTCTTCCAGCAAAACCAACCATACAGGTTGTTAAAAAAAAATCACTAGTTATAAACAGCAGGCATGGTGTACATTTGAGATTAAAACTAACTAAAACAAATTTTAACAAAACAAACAAGGATAAATGCAAGGTAAAATTGCTTCTTTGATAATGATTTCTATAAAAAGTGACAGTGAGACAAAATCTATGATAAAAATTGAAAGTGAGTATAAGTGAAAAAAAGAAAACACAGTCACATCTATGTTTTTAAATTACGTAAGTACAGGAATATATATATATATATATATATATATATATATATATATATATATATATATATATATATATATATATATATATATATATATATATATATATATATATATATATATATATATATATATATATATATATATATATATATATATATATATATATATATATATATATATATATATATATATATATATATATATATATATATATATATATATATATATATATATATATATATATATATATATATATATATATATATATATATATATATATATATATATTTATATTTATATTTATATTTATATTTATATATATACATATATATATATATATAATGTATATATTATGTATATTCAGTACGATACGATGACGATACGATACGATTTTGATGATTTTTTTATGTATATTCAGTAGATCTGAGAATAGGTTGTTATGTTTTTTATATCCCTAACCATTGATATAAAAAACCCAAGATGCACAATCAGTGTGTCAAAAACGTCCTCCAAAAAAATAAAAATCCATTTTTAATAGCGATATTATTATTTCAATGATTTATATGGCAAAACAACGTTTGCCGGGTCAGCTAGTTATTAAGGCGAGGCATCGGAGACAAACGGAAAAAACTGGTTTGCTCAATCACAATTTTATGTATTGATTGTTAAATAACGCTTTTACAAAAATTATACTATATGGGCGATTTTTAATATTTATTTGCTGATATTATATATTTGCTATTATTATTTAACACCTGAAGATATTATCTAAGGAATGTACTCATTACATGATAGAATGAACTTTACTCGATCATATAAAATTCCGTAAACAGGCTAAAAAATCTCTAAAACGAGTAATTTGTTTATAACATTTCTAATTTTCCACATGCGTTTATATGGTCATATTTAGTTTCAAATACAAAAAAGAATGTACTAAATTAATGTTTTCAACTGAAGTTCTACATATATCTATCCGAAAACTAAGCCGTTTCCCAGCGGTTTCAGAACATACTGCGACACCCACTTACTATGGTATTGACGCGCGTCAAAATACCTCGCCTTAAGTAAATAAATGATAAGTATGTATAATCAGAGTGCTGAGTACGAGTTTTTCTTTTCGCATACGATCGTGAGCGCGTTTGGAGTTTACTAGGAATTTGTATGTGATTTGTACAGCGCCACCTAGTGGTAAACGTGAGAAACCAGTTTACCACTAGGTGGCGCTGTACAAATCACATACAAATTCCTCGTAAATTCGAAACGCGCTCACGATCGAATGCGAAAAGAAAAACTCACACTTAGCACTCAGAGCCGGTTCTCTTGCGCGTTACGCAAAGTAAACCGAATGTCTATGCATTTTCTACTTTTCCAATCACCACATGAATGGTGGTGATTCAAAGATTTCTTAGTTGATGTGAATCACCACCAAAATTATCTAGGTACTTTTATCACGCACTAATCTTCCTATGAAATCAATTAGCGGTATGGGTGTTTCCGAACAGATATGACTTAGGAACTTTCAAGAATAAAACATACTCATATTAAAAGGCCGGTAACGCAGCTCTACGGTGCTGTGGCTGTCCATGGATAGTGGTAATCACTAACCATCAGGCGAGACTCCTGCTCCAATTCCCCTTTTTTTCTAAAAGAAGTCTTTTTTGCGAGGTTTTTCAGGAAAATCCAATTTCAGTAGCAAGTCCGAGTCTGGCGCATGGTAGATATATTACTACTTTCGTACCTAGCTCAGATGAGCTCATAAAGTTGTCAGTCCTGATTATTGCTTGAAATAGCCGATAATCGTTATAAGGTTAGAGAAATGCAGCGATGGGGATCATCACTCACCTTGCCGACCGACAAATCGGTTAATCGTAGTGAAAGGAAAAGTCTTTAGACATTCGGTGTATTCTCCTTACCTCACAAGGGAACCGGGTCTGATGATACCATTTTTATAACAGTCCACAAAATAACACCATTTGTTCTTCCAGAGATTCCCCTTGCGACTTTATTCGCAAACGCTACGTTTTTTCAATTTTATGAAAATTGCATTAAATTGAAATTTCAAAAAATTTCAATTTAATGCAATTTTCATAAAAAGGGGTCTTTGTATCCCTGTATATATTTTGAATTTATTATTTGAACTTTGTACCCCTTTTTATAAAAAATTACGCGAATAGTAGAGTAAAAATTTTGACATGGTCAAAGTTTACATTGCGAATAACTGCAGAAATTTAACATCTTGAATAATATACATTAGAAATAAATTAAATTAATGAAAATAATCATTACAAACGCTTACGTGATAAAAATGATATCATCCAAATGTGTCCTATTTTCTTTACGTTTCTGTTGTAACCCTAAAAAGAGATTTTATTGTGAAAGAAAGAAAGAGAGTATTTATTTGCGAGAATATGGGTGTTACAGGTTGTAAAAAATTAAGTTACCAAAGTATTCTACCATTGTATGGTGTGCAAATATTTAAAAAATATCATTATTTATGTAATTAAAACTTAATAAAAAAATTACATTTAAAACAGTGTATCGATTTTTTTAAATTACTAACGGAACGCGGCCTCACACTGAGAAGATCCGGCGGAAGAAACTCTGTGGGCTAGTCTTGTTTAGCCTATGGTTGAATTTTGATGAGATTGCTAGTAATTATTATTAGATAAATTATGGTCGGTTTTTTGTAGACTATGTGGTTTCTAGCAGTAATAAAAAGTTATTTTTTAAATATTTTTACTCCCGGAATTTTTCTCCCGGACTTTTTACCGCCTGTCCCGGACTTTTGACAGTTATTTGAAAACTGAAGAAAAACACATCTTTGAAATGCCCGACCCGGGAATCGAACCAGGGATCTCAGGTGGTCAACACCGACACCTGACCACTACACTACAGAGGCGACTGAGTAGTGATTAAAAAAGTACGACAGATATTAGCAATCTGATCAAATTTCCACCATAGGCTAAGTAGAATTTTGATAAGATTGCTAGTAATTATCACTACATAGTATAAAACAATGTCTCTATGTCCCTATGTCCCTATATATGCTTAAATCTTTAAAACTACGCAACGGATTTTGATGCAATTTTTTTAAATAGATAGATTGATTCTTGAGGAAGGTCTTTGTATATCAACCTTTCTGATATTCCCTAGGCAGGTCGCTAGTTATTAGATATATTATGGTCGGTTTTCGAAGACTAGGTGATTTCTTGGAATAATAAGAAGTTACTCCCGGACTACGTCGTTTTTATTACAAAACTAAAAAATACATCTTTGAATTGCCTGATTCGGGAATCGAACCCGGGAGCTGATGTGGTCAACACCCACACAAGACCACTAGACAACAGAAGCGACTAAGTGATGATTCAAATATTGTTCGACGGATGTTAGAAATCTGATCAAATTTCCACCATAGGCTTGGTCGAATTTTGATCAGATTGCTAGTAATCTATATATATATAAATCAATTGCTGCTCGTTAGTCTCGCTAAAACTCGAAAATGGCTGAACCGATTTGGCTAATTTTGGTTTTGAATTAATTGTTGAAGTCCAGAGAAGGTTTAAAAGGTGAGAAAATATAGAAAAAAAGAGTAGTTAAAAAACGCAGAACAACGTTTGCCGAATTAGCTAGTTATCTATATTTATAAAAATCAATTGCTGTTCGTTAGGCTCGCTAAAACTCGAGACTGGCTGGACCGATTTGATTAATTTTAGTTTTAAAATATTCATTGGGGTTCAGGTTTGGTTTGAAAGGTAAAAAATGTAGAAAAAAACGGAAAAGTAGACAAAAAGTTGGCAGAACAACGTTTGCCGGGTCAGCTAGTTACTAGATAAATTATAGATAGTTTTCAAAGACTAGGTGGTTTCTAGTAATAACTTATTTTTAAATATTATTTTATCATACAGTATATACATGTAGGTACAATTATTAATATATAAATTATGGTTGAATTTCGATCACTAGGTGGTTTCTAGTAATAATAAAAATGTAGAAACAGCTTATTTCTTTAATTTTACACCGCACAGCATATTTTTCCCAGAGGTCTGTAGTTTTCTCAAGGGTGCTTGTGAATGCGATGTCTAGAACGAGTTACGAACAGCCACCGAGAAAAGTTTTCATATGTTCCATTTGTATATAAACTCTTTTTATAACTTAACAGCTAACCTTACATATTTCTCAGTTTTTTAATTTTTCATGGCTTAAATTACATTAGCGTGCACAAATCCATACTAATATTATAAATGCAAAAGTGTGTTTATTTGTCCATCTTTCACGGTAAAACGGAGCGACGAATTGACGTGGTTTTTTTAAGTGGAGGTAGTTGAAGAGATGGAGAGTGACATAGGCTACTTTTTGTCTCTTTTTTTCTCTAAAATGAATTTATCGCGAGGGAAGCCGCGGGCAAAAGCTGGTTAAATACAATATCGGTGAACAAATGACAATGATGATGAATGATGAAATGATCTAACCACAAAGTAAGCAAATTATTTGCTTGTATTATGGGTGCTAGTCAACGATAAATATATTAATACTGTAATTTACACAATAAACTCTCAAATCCAGAAATACAAACACCTTTGTTTATTTATGTTTTAAAGTCTGTTGGGATTCGAACTTGAACACCATCGATTTGTGTTTAGGTTCGCTCACAACCGACCACTGGGTGGTGAATAAATTACTTTTTTATTTATTTATTTTTTGAATTTTTTGTACATTTATGAACAGACAAACATCTAAGTAATGAAGTATTTTCATATCCTATCCCAGAAGAGGTAGGCAGAGGTACAACAAGTGCACCCACAATTAGCCGAACAGCCGAACCGAAACAGCCGAAGATATTTAGTCCCATAATGTGATAGGTGGCAAGCCCATCGCCAACCGGACACTTATCCAATCCCGAATTACGTCATTTTTATCACACAACCGAAAAACACATTTTTAAATTGTATGACCCGGGAATAAACCCCAGGATTTAGTGTGGTCAACACAGACACCTGACCACTAGACTACAGAGGCGACTAAGTGATGATTAAAATAATGTACGACATATGTTAACTAGCTGTTACAGGGCTATTTTGAAGAATAGACCAACGACTATTCTGCCAGGTCGTAAAAGTCGACCGATTGGCTATAGGTGTCACTGCCATCGTAACTTCTACGTGGTAGAATTTTGCATTATCTCGCCCGAATATATGGTACCACCGTCTTACTTATTCCTATCACAATAGCGTCAATGCTTGTAATTGTCGTATTCCAGTTAGGAGGGTAAGGTCGCCGGTACATTTCAGCATATGGAATTGCCATCCCATCACCCGAATAACAACGCACCACTAATATATCTGATATCTATAGGCGATAGTTTCTCTTTTCATCAGGAGAACCATCTGCTTGTTTGCTATCTTATGACAAAAAAAGAAAAAATGTAAAACTTAGCTCTAAAGCAAAACGTTACATAATATATAATTAAAACCTACACCAAAAACCACACATCTTCACGCCAAATCCCTTACAAGGTAAGCAGAGAGAATTGAGTACCATATGTCACGATCCAGACAGACTTGCCTTGCTTCCTACACATTCATAACTCTCATACAAACAAGCCGATTTGGAAGACTCTTGACACTACCTTCGGGCAGCACCCGACCGATTTGATCATGGCACGTCAGTTTTGGTCTCCCCCGGTACCTATATCCATCCATATTCACATTGTTTCTGTTTTGTTAACCATTCATCTGCCATTCTTTCAACATATCTAAAGCAAAGGAGCATGCCCTTTCTCATTTTTACACCAATACTTTCTTTCAACACTAATTTCTCTCACACTTCAGTATTACGAACGTGATCCGCAAATGTTACACCACAGATTTTTCGTAACTCTCTAATTTCGACCGCGTTAATTCTAATTTCATGCATTTTTTTTCATAGGTCGGGGCAAGCAAATAATTATACAGGGAAAACGGGCACCCCGACTAAGGTCAGTGCTTTGGAGTAGTTTCCCTAACGC
Organism: Apodemia mormo; assembly: GCA_036924255.1. Classification (NCBI taxonomy): domain Eukaryota; kingdom Metazoa; phylum Arthropoda; class Insecta; order Lepidoptera; family Riodinidae; genus Apodemia; species Apodemia mormo. Next base: position 6,731,511 of record JAUPFN010000024.1, on the reverse strand, counting down.
TACGTTTCTCGCACACGCTCTGCTTTCTATATCAGCGATGTACCTTCCATTCCGGCTAAAAGCACATCCAGGATCTACAAACTCATCCACTCATTCTAACGCTACATCATTAATCACTATTATTACATCCATTCTTTAATTTAAACTGAAATTAAATCAAGTTATCTTTTTAAATAGTGTATTTAATAATAAGTTGTTAACAATAAATTACAGCAGCGCACAACAAAGACCCCGATTTAAATTCTTATTTCATTATTCACGGGGAATATTCTTCAATATTTTCCACTCTATTGAAGGTTTAAATAGCAACATATTTTCCAGTTGAATCATCGGACACTTATTACTTGTTTTCATTCCAGTTTTATAAATTGTGAAATTGAAGTAACACTTCGTGTATTTATTGTATTACTAGCTGAACCCGCAACTTCGTCCGCGTGAAATTTGAAAATTAAAAGTAGCCTAAGTTACTCCTTGTCACATCAGCTATCCGCCAGTGAAAGTCCTATCAAAATCGGTTCAGCCGTTCCAGAGATTAGCCGGAACAAACAGACAGACAGACAGACCGACAGACAGACAGGCAAAAATTGTAAAAAAAAGTTACTTTGGTGTATGTACCATGTAGATATACATCCATATGCATTTAGTAAAAAACGGTTATTTTAATATTACAAATAGACACTCAAATTTTATTTATTTGTATACTTAGATAAATAATATCTTTTAATAAAATGCATTAGAAATACATTCATACAAAAATACACATAATACATTCATGTAACATACATAAATGTAGTGTGTTTTTTGTTTCGCCCGGACTTCGTTTACTCCGCACAGCCCCTCCCCTGTAGGTGATAGCGTGATAATATGTAGCCTATATGTTGACCCGACCTGTTAGTAATATTCATGAAAAATTTGAAGTAAATCCATGCAGTACTTTTTGAGTTTACCCCGGACATACATACAGACAAACAGACAAAAATTCTAAGCACTATATTTTTGGCTTCGATATCGTTTGTAGATCACGCCTCAAGTATTTTAAAAAAAAAATATTCAATGTACAGTTTTGACTTTCCTACGATTTTATTATATGTATAGATATCTTATGACTAGCTGACCCGGAAAACGTTGTTGTTCCTTTTTAACTACTCTTATTTTTTTCTATATTTCCTCACCTTTTTAACCTTCCCTGTACTTCGACCATTAATTCAAAACCAAAATTACCCAAATCGGTTCAGCCGTTCTGGAGTTTTAGCGAGACTAACGAACAGCAATTGATTTTAATATATATAGATATAAAAAACGCACTATTTTTTATTTATATTAATGAATATTATTTTAAATGTTTGGCTTAATAATACGCTGATACGCTTCCATGTTTTTATTACGTTTTTATTTTCTCTTAATATAAATTTTAAATCAGAATGTCCCGAATTCGAGTTCAAAGAGCTCGCCTTTCATGCATATCCGTAGTTAATTATTATTTGATGAAGAGTTGGGACATAATGAAACAAATTCTCTTCAATTTTTATTAATTAGAGCGACGAGTGAAATAATATTGGAATGAGATTTCCATGTAAAAACATATTCAAATACTTGGAACATAATATATCATTGTGTGTGACATTTTCAGTTTTTTTTGATAAATAAGTTTGATTGTGTTCGTAAGTCAATGCTCATTCGTACTCGTTAATTTTTGAAGTGAAAACTTCTTTAGGCGCGTTGAGCGTTTTGGTAGAGGGTAAAATCCTCGGTTCGCGTCACCGAAATGCTAATGATAATATATATCTATAGCTATGTTTTGCATATAGTTTTAATTACTCTCAACTTAATAGTTCCGTTTTCACTTCTATCGGCAGTCCCACGACTGCTACTGTTTTTTTTTTCTAAAAAAGTATCACCACGCCCGGTTCCCATGTAGAGTAGGTAGAGTAAACCGAACTGCCTACTGCAGAGTAAACCGAACGTTTATCGAGTTTCCGGTTCATCACGATGCACTGGTTTTTTTGGTTAGCGAGATAAGTGATGATCATTATCACTGCATTTTAATGACATGTTAACGATTATCGACTAGTGATAACTGGGACCGAAAGTTTTACGTGTTCACCCAAGGCACGGGTGTGGTAACTAGAGATGTGCAGGATCGTTAAAATACTAGATCCGCGGATACGAATACGGATACGGATCATTGTTGTTAAGATACGTACGTACGATACGTATACGGATCTTAACTTTCTTACAATTATTTTATTACTCAGTCAGGCATTTAAATACTACAAATATTTAAAAATCATTATTATTTTATAACTTTCTATAATAAATATTTCGTTATGTTTATAAGCCCCCCGTCTTGGTACAGCGCCCTTTGAAGAATAGACCAACTACCATTCTACCAGGCAGGTCGTAAAACGCGACTAGAGTTCCGCAATGTCTCGCCCGGGTATTACCTTACATTGGCCTTATCTATTCCTGCCGCAGTAGCGTCAATGCTTGTCATTATCGTGTTCCGGTTTGAAAGGTAAGGTAGCCGGTAGACTTACGCATGTGAAAATGCCATCCCGCCACACGGATAGTAACATATCATTAACATATCTGGTGTCTATAGGCGATGGTTTCTCTTTCTATCAGAAGAGCCACCTGATTGTTTGCTATCTAATGAGTAATTATATAAATAATTAGCCAAGTACGAGTCGGACTCGCGCACAAACGATTCCGTTCCATCATCTATAAAAAACGGCAAAAAATCACGTTTGTTGTATGGGAGCCCCTCTTAAATATTTTATTTCAATTATTTAGTTTTAAATTGAACATAGAACTAAACATTCTGTAAATATTTTAAGCGTCTGCTAGTTGTCGTTATTAAGAACGAGAAAAAAATTGCAAAAAAATCATCTTTGATGTATGGGATAATATTATTCCCCTTAAATATTTTTAATTCTGGTTTTAGCATTTGTTGCTATACTGTCTACGAATATACATGGTCTGTGAAAATTTCAACTGTCTAACTATCACGGATCATGAGATACAGCCTGGCGACAGATAGACGGACAGACGGATGAACAGATGAACAGCGGAGTCTTAGTAATAGGGTCCTGTTTTACCCTTTTAGGTACGGAATCCTAAAACACATAGATTTGGAATTTATATAGTTTTTAAAAACTTTCTACATACTATTTAGGAAAGAATTAGTAACTCAGTTAAATAATGTTTAGATATTTGATTTTTGAAAATCTAAACCAGATGGGATCTTAAGAAATAAGAAGATATAAGTATTGAGAATAATAAGAAGATATTTTTAAAGGAATTTAAGAGAATTCTACTCACACAATATTTGCTAGCATATAACACTTGTACTGTTTCACAATAAGATAATTATATTTAATTTCCGACCGGTTTCGCTTACACAAGCATCCTCAGGGTATTTACAATTATTATTAACTAACAACGAAATCTAAAATGATTAGATTTAGATTTCGTTGTTAGTTAATAATTATTGTAAATACCCTGAGGATGCTTGTGTAAGCGAAACCGGTCGGAAATTAAATATAATTATCTTATTGTGAAACAGTACAAGTGTTATATGCTAGCAAATATTGTGTTAAAATGGAGTTTCACCAAGTGCCGACGATAAAAAGTGTAGAATATATAGAATTCCACTCTTTATTAAGAATTTTGCATATGTGATGAAATCTAATAATATAAGAGATCCGTTCAAGATCTGCCTAAAAAGTAGCTGATACGGATCTTTCTTTTGCCTTGGATATCCGCGGATACGGATACGAATACGAATATCCGGCACATCACTAGTGGTAATACAACACTCCGTCAGACTGCGAGCTGCTACTGAGAGATTTTCAAGAGAAACCTCGGAAAAGCCCCAATAACACTTTTGCCTGACCTGGAGGTCAAACCCGGGACCTCGTGATCTGAGCCGAATAGGTTAACTCATGGGCCAGGAGGCAGTCAATTTTTTCTTTTTTTGATATCATAAGATAGTAAACAAAAAATGGCTCTACAATTAATTAAAAAAAAGTAATAAAAAAAGCACTGATAGAAATCATAAATATATTATATCAAGTCTAGTTCTAAAGCTAGACGTTACATAAATATATTTAATTTTTTTTTTTATACCATAAGATAGCAAACAAGCAGATAGGTCTGCTGATGGAAAGAGTCAACCATCGCCTATAGACACCAAAGATGCCAATGGTGCGTTTCTATCTTGTGACGAGGTCTAATGCTACATGTATAAGTTTACCGGCTACCTTACGCTCCAAATCGGAACACTACAGTTACTAACACTGACGCTATTGCAGCAGGAATAGGTAAGACGGTGGTATCAGACTCGGGCGAGCCAAGATAGGACTCTACCACCTAATAGCCACGATGGTAGTGACTCGCATAGCCAATCCTTTGAAGAATAGACCATTTGGCGTTCTGCCAGGCAGTTAGTAACAGGCGAATGATTGGCTATGCGAGATAGTAGAGTAGATGGTAGAGTTCTGTATTGTCTCGCACGGATTTGGTGCCACCGCCTTTCTGTTCCTGCCGCATTATCGTTAATGGTTGTCATTGTAGTGTTTCGGTTTGTAGGATAAGGTAGCCGGTAAATTTATGCAAGTGGCATTATAACTTCGCTACACGGATATATCTAATTGTTTGCTATCTTATGACAAAAATAAATAAAAAATAAATATGTAATGCCTAGTTTTAAAGCGAGACGTTACATAATATATAAGTTTATACCTAAGTTAAAATAAATCAAGTTATCTTCTTAAATAGTGCATTCAATGAGTCAATAATAAATTATAGCAGCGCACAACAAAGTCCTCGATTTCAATTCATATTTTATTATTCTCCGGGAATATTCTTTAATATTTTCCACTCTATTGAAGGTTTAAATAGCAAGATATTTCCCAGTTGGTTCACCGGACACTTATTACTTGTTTTCATTTCTGTTTTATAACTTGTGAAATTGAAGTAATACTCCGTGTAAGATTCTTTATAATAACTTTTAATACGGACCAACGTTGTGAAAACGAAATACGTTTTCAATGGAAAAAGTTACGTTTTAAATGTTTAACTTTCAGTTAGTACTTCAACTTAGTGATTCGAATTTGATACTTTTGTACGTACGACACTAAAAAAAGTCCAAAATTAAAATATTTTGTCAAAGAACATTCTATGAAATATTACGAATAAACTCACTTATGTACATCTAGTTCATGAATTTATCATCCACTACCTGTATCTTGCAGTATGCTGCATTATGAAAATATATATTAGATATTGATCGCTCCGTTGGTCGAGTGGTTAGCGACCCTGACTACGCAATCGACGGGGCTCGGGCTCGATCCCCGACGGGGACAAGCGTTTGTGTGGTGAGCATAAATGTATTTATTTCCGAGTTTCGGTGCCTATTCAATATATTCTAGTATTTATATATGTATTTCTATGTATTAGTATCGTTGATTAACACCCATAAAACAAGCAAATAATTTGCTTATTTTGGTGTTAAATCAGTAATTGTAATTTGTCCCGTGAATATTTATTATTTATTATATATAGAAAAAAAAGTATCATACCTATGTGCTATTCCATGTTATCAACTAATATTAATAATAATATTTTATTCAAATCGGTTCAGGTATTTTTTGCGTGATTGAGTAACAAACATCCATCCATACATTCAACTTTTTGCATTTATAATGTTGGTAAGGACATCAGCGATTAATATAAATTAATGTATACTACTAATCGCTTTTATATTGATAAAAAAAACTTAAAACAGAAATAAAAACTCGACAACCATAGTTCAATTACGCACACGTCAGATAACGAAAAAATAAAATTGCGATCAGTCATACCCGTCCTCTGTTAATGTTTCTTTTTATATGAAAAGCTGATAAGTTAACGTTTGATAGAAAACTTGTCTAAGTAGTGGCTTGTATAGCTAAATCTGCTTCTTATAAAATTTCTAACAGAATAACAGATGGTCTATTTTTTACATTCAAAAGGGACCGAAACCAATACGAAGTAAATTAGTAGGAGTTTGCCACTTTTAGATTTGTTTTCATTAATTTGATTATGTTTCTAAGCAATATAATCTCGCCTCTGTGGTGTAGTCGTCCGGTGTCGGAGTTTACTACATGAGGTCCCGGTTTCGATTCCTGGGTCGGGCAATTCAAAAATGTGTTTTTTTCAGTTTTACGATAAAAACAACATTGCCCGGGATTGGGAAATGCCCGGTTGGCGATAGGCTGGCCACTTATCACATTGTGGGACCCAGTATCTTCGGCTAATCGTGAGTGTGCTTGTTGTACCTCTGCCTACCCTTTCGGGGATACGGGCGTGAAGATACTTTCAATATAATCTTAAGGTAGTTGGAAGAAAAATTCAAAAACTGACTACTGAAGATTATATATTAATTGAGATGAAGTACGTCGGCGTGTTCTAATGTCAGAGGTCAAAGCTCACTTTGGATCGCTGAACAAACTAAGGACTTAAGAACTTAATTTTACACCCTTCGCCTTCTTTAAATTATGGATTTTCGCAATGCTAAAGCTTAATTTGTTTGTTGAATTATTCTCTTGATATAAAGAGGAAACTACTGGTTATAAGCAATGGATTTATTACAAAAGATATTATAAATAATATATTCATAAATATATTCACGCCAGATCCCTCATTGGGTAGACAGAGAAAACCCGAGAGCCATATATCACGATTCTTGTGGATTCGTTGCAGGTTATTTGTTTGAATAAGTAAAATTTTGCACACATTTCAACGCTTTAATTTTAACACGATTAGCCGATTTTATTATTTTATTATTATTAAATGATAAGTTATTGCCGCGTGTATAATAATATAGGTTTGAAATAACAACTGCACGGTTACCATGGTAATGAGTTATTTCAAATAGGTAATGGGAAGAAAATTAAAACAAAAAAAGACTAAATTTTAAACTGTCACTAATTGTGAGCAGTCTGAAATATGCATCTTTCTTCCCGCAAACAAAACAAGAAATTCAAACTTTCGGTCGTGGTATGACGAAAAAGAATTTTCAAAATCGATTCATAAATGACCAAGTTCTGAGGTAACAATTAATATAAAAAAAATGTAAACCGGTTGACCCTGCAGGCCATCCCTGAATTTTTGCGCTAAATTAATGTATTTTAAGCTCAAAGAAGCAAAAATATACCTAAGCATAGATTTTTGAGTTCGAAGAATTTAAAAATCTAAAGTTGGTAAAAATAATACTTGGTAATTTAATGTTCCAAAATATGTATTTTTCAAAATGATGATTAATTTTAATCTTTCAAATGGCATCTAACGCATTTAATTAGCTACAAAATCGATAGGTTAAATAATGTCGAAGAAAATCCAATTTTTTTTCCAATTTGCGGGATTTGACGTAGTTTGTTAGTTAGAAGAGCTGATTAGATTTTTAAATAAATCGGTGTATTAGCTTGAAAATTATTTCCAAAATATGAAGTAACTTTGCTGTGAATTATGTAATTTTAATATTTCAAAAGCTATAACTTTTATAAATGTACTTTTGAATGTTTCAAATTAAAATGTAATATGACTTTTAAGTGTACAATAAAGTATTAAATAAATAAATAAAATAAATAAATTTAATTATAATTTTTGAAACAGCATTCAACGTAGTTTTTAAGTACTAAAATTAAATTATGAAGACAATTAAATGATTTGTTAAAGAATTTCGAAGTTATGTCGAAAAAAAATTTTCAAAGATTTTCGTCAAAGATAGCTCCCGAATAGATAACCCAATTTTGATGCAATTTACGGTATTGGTTGCAGTTATTCAAGGAATAGACTTGATTAGATTTTGTACTTAATTGGTACATTAATTTGAAAGTAATTTAAAAAATATTGTTTCGCTGATTTTTTTTGAGTTTGTATCAAAATTTCTCTAGATTTTAAGAAATTTAAATTCTTAGTCAAATCGGTATATATTTTCCAAAAATCTAAGTTAAACGAAGCACTATCGAAAACCACCAACTGCGTTTCGATCGATAAAGCCATTCAAAAGTTATGAAATGTTTAAAAGGGAAGATAAAAAAACACTCAAAAGTTATAAAATGTTTAAAAGGGAAGTTAAAAAAACACGCAGCTGACTTGGTAATAATATCCTTCTGAAAAATTTGTTGAAAAATGACGATAAGATAAAATATGATTTTCATGCCCGCATTGCTTCGTTCGTGATTGTAGATTACATTCACCGCCGAAGCAACTTCATCAATGTAATCTTTCTCTCTTGCTCAAAGGTTGATTTAAAAAAAAGTAGTCTACATTTAATCTTGTATCTTTTTATATCATAAGATAACAAACAAGCAGATGTTTCTCCCGATGGAAAGAATCAACCTTCGCCTATAGACACCAAAGATCTTAATGTTGCGTTGCTATCTTGTGGCGACGCATTGACGCTATTGCGGAAATAATAGGCAAAGCGGTAGTATCAGACCCAGGCGAGACAACGCAGAGCTCTATTATCTAGTATTATAGTTGTCTTGAATTATCTTCTTACTGAAATTCAAATTTCAAAATCGAATTAAAAGTTTAGCCGTGAAAGGAGACAGACATTCTCATTTTTAACAGACAAACTGACAGACAGACTGACTTCTGCATTTGTAACATTTCAGGGGTATAAAAGCAAAGGCGCTTCAGTTTCAAAACACCTAGAATCAGTAAAACGCAAATTTCCACTGTGTCTTAATAAATTGTATTTTTTATCAAAAACGGATGTTAGTACATTCAATAGAATATACATTTTTCAAATAACAATAATCAGATCAAATCAAATATACATAAATTATTTATTATTTAAGAAATAGTGTAGGATTGAGGTGTTTTTGCGTTTAAGCATTGGACTAAAGCATGTTTGCTTTTCATTGCTTTGGATCGAAGTGAATTTGCATGTCACTATTTAATTCGTCAACTGTCAATAAATGGCGGTAGCGTAAGGTACCGATTGCAAAATAAAACAATGTTTAGAATATAGAATTTTATTAATTTTCTTAACAAATTAGGTACATTATATTGTATTATAATTATTTATGGAAAGTAAAAATAAAATAATATTCTTGCTCATTGTAAAAAAAATTAAATAAAAGAATTAAATCAGGAGATCTTTTGCAGAGTACCTTAACCAAAGGAAAATAAAACCCATTACCAAAAGCAGAAAAAAACAGTACAGTATAGTGTGAATAAAATTTTAGTATGTTAGGAGCTTTTTGCAATAATTAATTATTAATTTAATTAAAATTGAAATAAAATTTAGAAGAAGCATTCTATGCAAACCCTACTTTACCCTATCACAACGGCTAAAATATTAGTAAGTTGTTTGTTACCTTTCTGCCTTTTCCTTCACTCGTCGTCACTGATTTTTATTTACCAGACGTTTTCGTGCTCGTCCTGCACGTGCTGGTGTAATTTTTTCTTCCATTACAATAAGTAATTTAATAAAAAACAAATTAAACACGCGCTATGCGCAGTCAACTTACTATGAAAAATAATTGATTCGCTATCTTAGAAATTTTGAAATGGCTGCTTCTGATTGGTTGATTGTGATTGAGGCGGATTTGCTCCTAACAAATTTTGGATTGAGGTGGTTTTGCATGTAATCATTACTTTCTAAGCGAATTTTATGTAGGATTGAGGTGGATTTGCGTGGTGACGATTATACTATTGTATATTTTTGCAATTTTTTATCGCTACAATTTGGTGTGCTCAGTGTAATAAAATGCATTTTTTGCAATTTCTTGTCGCTACAATTTGGTGTGCTCAGTGTAATAAAATGCATTTTTGGACTGAAGCGCTTTTGCTTCTATACCCCTCATTTAATTTAGATGGCAATTTTTTTCTATCGAGTTATACCAAAATGTCTGTCAAATTGTGGTTTACAATATATTAACCTGGACCTAAAGTCGAAAAAGTGACGGTACCATAAAATTTATCGCCTCTGGGGTCTAGTGGTCAGTGTTGACCAAATATTCAATTTCCAGGTCAGGCATTTCAAAATATGTTTTTTCAGTTTTCTGATAAAAATAGTTGCCCGGAATGTGCCCATTTGGCGAAAGACTTGTCACCTATCACATTGTGAAAATAAGTATCTTCGGTTAATTGTGGGTGCACTGGTTGTACCTCTGCCTACTTCTTCGGGGATATGGGTGTGAAGATACTTTTTTTTTTGCTTAAGTGAGAATACTTTATTTTACTTACAACTGTGTTTACTGTAAGTGTATTGGACCATTCAATAAAACGATTATTTCAATACGCGGACTATCTAAGCTTATACCAATTTCGTAAATGGATGTTTCGGTTAAAATATCCCGTAAATTGTTTTCGACACAATATCGGAATACGATACCAGGGTGGTGGAACACGTTCTGTTGTTTTTCAAGGAGAAACTGAACTGCAAATTGATATTATGAATGATAGTCCTTATTTGTTTAGATAGACACATGTGTGCTTTTATTTAACACTTGAATTCTTAACAATATCGCAACAAGAAAACATATTTTATGTGTTTTCATATCATAGAATAGCAAGTAAGTAGACGTTCCTCTTGACTGCAAGAGATAATCATAGATAGGTAGAAAAATATTAATGATGCGTTACTCTCTATAACAATGAAGTGTTTACTCTAACAATGTAAGGTAATGATGTCTAACATGGCTGAGATTTATAGAATTCTACCACCTAGTAATCCTGTTGATATTGACTATTAGGACATTCGGCTAACCTGTATCTATTTAAAAGCTATCAGGCTGGATTGCAAATAGTCCATTATTGTTCTTGTTTGTAAGATAGTAAACTAGCAAATTGTTTGTCAAAACTAACAGAACCTTTGCCTAAAGTCATAAAAAGATCAATCAAACATTGCAATTCATGTGGCTAGATGAAATGCCACACCTGAATATTAGTTTGAGAAATGATAATGCTAGAAATCTAAATTGTGTGTGTGTGTGTGTGTATGAGCGCGCGCGTGTGTGTATGATAAACCAGACCAAATTATACAAATTCACCAAAATATCTGTCAAATTATACATAGGTATTATGATTTATAGCTTCTATACATATTATGGTTTATAGTCTTAACTTTAGCCCAAAGTCAAAAAGATTACGGTACCATAAAAATATTTTTTTTAATCAATCATAATATAGAATTATTAGAATAAACACCATATTTCCTCAACAGCTGTATTTACTATGTGTAACGGACCATTCAATAAAACGATTATTTCAATACGCTGACTATTTAAGCTTATAACGATTTCGGAAATGGACTATTCGGCTAAAATATCCGATAAATTGTTTTTGACTCAATATCGTAACGTGATACCAGGGTGGTAGAACACGTTCTGTTGTTTTTCAAGGAGAAATTGAATTGCAAATTAATATTAAGAAAAAATTGTCCTTATTCGTATAAGTAGACACACGTGAGTGCTTTTATGCGACGCTTAAATTACGCAACATAGCGACAGGAGAAAAATATTTTACGCATTTTCATATCATAGAAGAGCAAACAAGCAGATGTTCCTTTTGACTAATAATGATAGATAGATACCAAAAATATGATGAGGCAATGGTACCTTAAAACTTATGCATGTAAGGGTAACACATACATTTCCCTGTGTTGGTCCCAGGTATAATATATATTCATGATCTAAGGGCCGTAACCGCTATGAATTTCATGGCACTTACATGTTTTATTCTATGAGCTTTGACATAGGTTTGTTTTCCCCGTGTTGGTTTCGGGTTCCTTTGAAGAATAGGCCAACTGCCGTTTTGCCAGGCAGGTCGAAAAAGGCGAGCAATTGGCTGTACGAGTTACTACCATCGTGGCTACTAGGTGGTGGAGTTCTGCATTGCCTCGTCCGGGTCTGGTACATCACCTTACCTATTCCCGCTGCGATAGCTTCAGTATTTGTCACTGTCATGTTCCGGTTTGGAGGGTAAGGTAGCCGGTAAACTTATGGATGTGCCATTAGACCTCGTCACAAGATAGCGACGCACCATTAACGTCTTTGGTGTGTAAAGGCGATGGTTGATTATTTCCATCAGGAGACCCATCTACTTGTTTAATATATTGTGTTTTAAAGAAATATGTTTACTGGCTACGTTAGCCTGCATATTGGAAATAAATAGTAATAAACAATGAAGATATTACTCTGTAACAATGTAAAGCAGTGGCGTCTAACGTCGGTGTAATGTTCACTGGTATACCTGAGCGCAGTCTCACTAACACTATACACGCGTCTGTGCTTGACGGTCCAAATCGTTCTGTGATACCAAACCATACCATACAATACCGCGTGCCTCCACCTACTCGCACGCACAATACAGCTAACGCATTGTATGATCCACCGATTACACTACAATCGGTAAGATTTACGGAATTCTACCACATACGCTGTTGATACTGACTATTAAGACATTCGGCCAACCAAATTCTATTAATTATCTGGTTGGATTGCAGGTTATCTATTCTTGTTCATAACGTTTGTAGAATAGTAACCTAGCGGATAGTTTTTCTTATCATAACTAACAAAACGATTCCTGAAAACAAAAGCATAAAATATTAATTAAAAATCGCTATCCATAAAAAGTGATGAAATACTACACGCTTCAATTTACGGCTTACTTTATCCAACAGACCTTCATACGACATTAACAAAAGTTAATGCTAGAAATCTAAATTGTATGTGTGTGTATGTATATATTCGTATGTATATACTTAAATAAGACCAAATCACACAATTTCACAAAAATCTGTCAAATTATGCATATTATGGTTTATAATACCTTAACATTGGTCTAAAGTATAAAAAATTACGGTACCATAAACAATATTTCTGTACTCATAAGAACTATTAGAATAAATATGATATTTTACTAACAACTGTATTTACTATAAGTGTATTGGACCATTCAATAAAACGATTATTTCAATACGCTGACTATCTAAGCTTATACCAATTTCGTAAATGGATGTTTCGGCTAAAATATCCGATAAATTGTTTCCGACTCAATATCGTAACACGATACGAGGGTGGTGGAACACGTTTTATTGTTTCTCAAGAAGAAGCTGAACTGCAAATTGATATTATGAATAATAGTTCTTATTCGTATAAGTAAAGATTCTCGTGGGCGCTTTTATCCATCGTTTCAATTCTTAGCAATATGGCAACTATAGATAATGTATTACGTTTATTCACTGCCTCGTGGTGTAGTGGTTAACCTATTCAGCTCAGATCACAAAGTCCTGGGTACGATGCCTGGGACGGGTAAAAGTGTTATTAAGGTTTGTCGAGGATTTTATCGAAAATCTAATATCTCAGTAGCAGCTCGGAATCTGGTGGAGTGGTGTATTTTTTTTACGTTAAATTTGAAGATTTTTTTCACAGCTCTAAGGGAATATAGACCTCAGTATATGGTTTTCATTTCAACTCGGTACCTCCACGCGTTCTTAAAATTATCTTGATAGACGGACGGACAGAGACAGGCAAACAGCACAGCGCAAGAAGAATACACCGCATTAATAAAGATTTGTTAAAAGATTATATTTTTAATTTCGATGGTTATTCCTGAACTGTTTATAATATTTCCTACAAAGTCCTGGACCCTCGGTTGACGAGTCCGAACCGTACTTGTCTCGATTTATTTCGTACTTACAACTATAAAATATTGACCAAAACCAAACGCGTACTAGAGAAAATTCTTGTTTAGAAAAAGGTCGCGCTTTTACGTGAATATATAAATTTTTAAGAGAAGCTACAGGAGATGAGCGTCGACAGGAATTAATGAAGTAGTGTTAGCTTAAATTTTAAAGGTTGTATGCGAAATATTCATGATGTTCAGTATACAGAGTGGAGTTAAAGCAATCAAGATATTATAATCAGTAGGAGAGCGTTCCTTTAGCCACGTATCTAGATCGATGTATTACAAAATGTAAAATTTTCATATTGATAAATCTAATTAAACAACAATTTTTCTCCATTTTGAATGTGTGTTTTCTCCTTTTTAATATAGTTATCAATTTAAATTTATACGCTTTTAACCTTTTCTTTATTATGTGTAATGTTATTTTTACCTTTTGTTTTGTCGGAAGGGTAGTTAAACGTTATATGTATGTAGTGGTATTTTATGATATGTATATAGGTATGTGTATAGTAGTGTATGTGTGTATATATATATATATATATATATATATATATATATATATATATATATATGTATATATATATATATATATATATATATATATATATATATATATATATATATGTATATATATATATATATATATATATATATATATATATATATATTACGATTTCACGTCCGTGACTCATTCCGCCTTATTCCAAAACGAGGTCTAAATATAGTACCGACCTTAATACCAGTTTTGTTACTAGTACTAAATGAAACGTTATTATAAAACCGGGTTTAGCGCTATTCCGAGTATCTTCTATGGTTCTAAAGATAAACCTCCGCGACCCCTAGTTTAACTTTAATACTAAGCTCAAAACGTCATACTTCAAAGTTGACATAAACGTCGTATTTGTTGTGAAATAATTGTTTGTAAATAAAATAATTAAAAATGGACATAAACGTAATTGATATAAAGGATTTGGAAGATTTGGAAGTATCGGAAACATACCAGGAGCTTAATAGACCCTAAAGTCGAGTGAATCCGTTTCACTTAAATGACGGAGACTTTCGAAAAAAATATAGATTCACAAAAACGTTTTCCAGCAAAATAGTGGATTTATTGCGAGAGGATTTAGTTCATGACCCTCGGGGACAGACTCTCAGTCCTGAGTTGCAAGTGGTTTGCGCATTACGCAACTGGGCTCGTCATGAGGTAAGTGTATAAACTTGATAATCTACATTACAAGCAATACCAATATATTTCAATTGCTGGAAAACTTACTGAAATATTATTATTGTTTCTATAGATTCAAGACGATACTGCCGACTTACATGGTGTATCCCAGCTGACCATTAGCAAAACTTGTAAGAAAATAGCAGGGCTTTTAGCTGGATTGTCCCATAGATTTATAAAGATGCCAGCTACTTTAAATCAGCAAGAAGAAGCAATGAGGAAGTTTCGCCGTATAGCTAATTTTTGAAAGTTATAGGTGCTATAGACTGCACTGACTGACTGATGACGGTAAAAAAGTAATGCTAGATTTTATAACAAAACCTAATCGAACCTACTTGAGGCACTCAGGTTCTTGTGCTTCAATAATAAATAAAAACAGACTAGCCATGGAAATACAGAAATATTAAGTAACTTGAAGTGCCGTTGTAAATATATTATTGAAATGTTTACTTTCGCATATAGTATTTATTATAAACATTCGGATTAAATTACACGCGTCGCACACTTTTTATTTTTGCTTTTTTTTAAGTTTATTTCGTTGTACGCTAACTCGATACGTGTACACATGTAGGTATATAGTGGAAATTAAAACAAAATTCATATAATTTCAAAGTTTTCAGATTTAAGATAATTTTCATAGCAAAATTGTACTTATATTTTATTTTATTATCACTTTTGAACTCATAAATCACTTTTAATAAACAATTTGCTTTCTTTTCTTATAAGTATGTTTGTTGTAACGGAACGTTGCATGTTACGCCGAGTGAATGAACGAATGGTTTAGAGTCATTTTAGCTTATAATCTGTGGATACATGTTCATCCAAGGTCTATCTTCGGTATTAGCTAGTCCTCAGTTAGACTCGTTTTTGTAATAAGAATGAATTTTAGTACTGAATCTAACTTTAATACCGTAACAAGCCTAGACTTCTTAATCTTGGTTTAAACCCAGATCTAGGCCTGTTTTTGTAATAAGGCGGATTAGGTCTAATTGAAAACCAGCGCTAGGCTCACGTTTGGCATACGCTGAGTTAGAACACAAAGAAAGCTTATCATTACATAGTATAAAACAAAGTCGCTTTCTCTGTCTGTCCCTATGTCCTTATGTCCCTATATATGCTTAAATCTTTAAAACTACCCACCGGATTTTGATGCGGTTTTTTTCGATAGATAGATTAATTCTCGGGGAAGGTTTTGGTATATAAACCTTTCCGATATTCTCACGGGAACAAAAGCTACGCGGGTGAAACCGCGGGCAGGTCGCTAGTATTTTATAATTTTGTTTTCTTTGTTATGTTGTGTGTGCGGATTTCTATTATTTTTTTCTTTCTATGATTTTGTTTTTAAGTTAAGATTGTAATATTTAATTTTAATGTATCTCACTTTTCCGCTAAATAAATGTTCCTTTCTTTCTTTCTAACGTGTGAATATTTAGAATTTTAACGTAATTTATATATTATTTGTGTTTGTGCTTGTGCATGATGACTATTTTCTTGATATTTTACTTTCTTGTCCCAAATTCACTTTCTGGGTTAGCTGGAAGATACCTTTGTTGTTAGAGATAAGCTCACCTTATTATTTTGACTTTCCTTTATTTTTTTTGTCGTTTAATAAGTGTACAATAAAGAATTAAATAAATGAATATGTTTGAGGAGTAGTTTATTGAGTTTTAGCCGACTAAATGAAAGATGATTATTCTTTATAAGTGTAAGTATATATAATAACTGTATTTGTGTTTTAGCATTTAACCCACGATAGGAAAAACTTTAGTGAAAATTTTTAACACAACTAGATTTTAACTAATGGCCTTACCTAAAGCATTGACTATCTCCATGCCAAATTTCACCAAAATCAGTTCAGTAGCTTAGTCGTAAAAGCATAACAGGCGAACATACAGGCTTTTGAATTTCATAATACTAGCTGCACCCTGCATTATAAATGTTTTTGGTGAATCCTAGAGCGAATCTTTTTTTCGACATAAAAAGTGGTTAACTTTTACGTGCTATTTCTGGTCATAATTACCTCGTTACCAAATATCATCAAATCTGTTTAATAGTTTTGATGTGATTGAGTAACAAACTTCCAAGTTTTGCATCTAGGATACAAGCTAAAACACGCCGTCCGCTATATTATAAGTTTTTGGTGAATTCCGCAGGAACAACTGATTTTTACGGGATAAAAAATAACTTTTTCTGCTATTCCACGTAATCTTCTACATGTGTATCAAATTTCATCCAAATAAGTTTTGCGGTTTTTGCGTAATTCAGTGACAAACATCCATTCAAATATCTAAATTTTTGCATTTGAGGCTGACGACGACAGACGTCAGGAAACGTTTTTTTTTATAATTAGATTTATATTCATACTCTGCAGGATTTAAACAGAAAAATTTAAAGAATTAATAAAAAATCTATCTAAGCTATCACCGACAATCTTCTTCTGCATATCAATGATATGTTGCGAATTAGTAACATATATTGCTATGCGGATGACAATACTGGTGATACTACATACTCCAGTCGTAGCGGTATTTCTCGGAAATATGTCGAAGAGGGTCGGAAATATGTCGAAGAGGGCCGGTCTGAAGTAGAGAATCGGGTCGGGTAATAAAGTAGCCGATCGTCACAGCCTTGTTATGTAATATAACCCCAAGAAGATGAAGCTTAGCACGTTCACCGCAAAAAAAAAACACCATTTGTAGTATCACCTCGATTTGAGAATATTTTCCTGACAGCCTCAGCCAGTATTGGAATTCTGGGAGGCAACATATCGAATAACGTTCAGTTCCGCGGTAATTTGGTAGGAAACGCTAAACTAGCCTCCAAAAAGCTTGGTATGTTCAGCAGAGCGAAATAATATTTCATGTCAGCCCATCGCTTTCAACTTTAGCAGGCCCAAATTCGATCCCACATGGAGTTCTCAACTCTGGGCCAGAGTTCCTCATTACTAGTATTTCCTCTTGATAACATTCAATATAGAGCGTTTCAAACTGTCGACAACCAGGCTATTTCTAATCTGACTCTTTGGCGTTAAGCAGAGACGTAGGTTCGCCTTGCATCTTTAATCATTATGGAGAAGAGCATTCCGACGGGTTGTTCGGACTAATTCCTGCTGTTGAAATCAATCATCGGCCATCGCATCAAAATTTAAAGTTCATACCTCACTATCTCGATGTCTCGCTATCCAGACCGTGCACTTTTTTCTGCTTCGCACTACTCTTTTGTGGAATCAACTACCGATAGGGTATTTCCGAAAGGATACAACTCTGGCTCTTCAAGAAAAGAGCTTATTCATTTTTAAAAGGCCGGAACGCAACTGTATTGTGGATGATCATGGGCAGCGGTGATCGCTTACCATCAGGTGTAACACCTGCATGTTTGCCCCCTCCACTATACAATATAAAAAAATACAGCCTAATTGATAACCCTCTTCTTTCGGGATGATATCTGCAGTTATAAGGTTTCATACATAAAGCAATAATTTGACTGATTATACTTACGGGTATGTTAGTATGAGGCGAGGACAATTTTTATAAAAATGGTGCATTTTTAAACATTGTCTTTCTTTGTTAATAACTAAAATGAAGATTTTTAAGACTTTGAGGCAATTTAAGAATGTGGCACACGAAAGTAAAGCCTTTTGAATCTTGGTCTGCGTAAAATTAAATTTGAATTATTAATTATGACATTTTTATTTAAATTTGTATTTAATTAAATATTTTCTTTCGAAGAATATATTATCTATCAATTTTCCAGGCTGCTTGTAAAACGACTGGCTATAGGTGTCATTGCCAACGTGACTGCTAGGTTATAGAATTCCGCGATGTTTCGCCTGGGTGCGGAGATCTACACGATTTCCAGGACACTACCTGCTTGCAGCGAGTAATTTGGTACCGGTGTTAGATGATTTTAATTTTTATTTGAATAATAAAAACTGTTTATTTCAATTATTATATTATATTAATTTCAATATTAAATTCAATTCTATTGTTAAGGACTTAGGCATTCACATTGATAGTAATCTCAATTGGTCGTTCCATACTGCTGAACTATGCCGAAGGGTTACGTGTACATTAAGGTCCTTAAATCGTCTCAGAAACTTTTTACCTTATAAGAGTAAAGTTTTATTAGTTCAAACTCTTATATTACCCCTTATGGCCTATGGAGACGTTTGTTTAACGAATATATCTACCGACCTTCTTTTAAAACTTGAGAGGCTACTTAATCAATCTATTCGCTTTATATTCTGTTTACGTAAGTTCGACCGAATCTCTTTTTACCGTAACCAGCTTCAGTGGTTAACAATTGCTGAACGCCGCGAACATAGGATCTTGAGCACCTTGTATACCATACTTTTCAATCCTCTCTCACCGCAATACTTAAAATCTAAATTCCAATTTCTCTCCAACACGCATAATTTAAATCTTCGATCTACCGATACGCTGACTTTAGCTATTCCCCTACATCGCTCTAATTTTGTATCAACATCATTTACAGTGCACGCCTCGCGGCTGTGGAACAATTTACCACTGTCGTTGCGACAGGCTGATAATAAGTTCCAGTTTAAAAAGCAACTCAAAGCTCACATGCTGAATCGCAAATAATTACATGTTACGTAGTTATATGGTTTATACGCATTCTATTCTATTTTTAATTCCAATAACTGAAGTATTATAATCTAGTATATGCAAATTTGACATGATTTTATATATTTGTATATGTATGTATATGCATATGCTTATGTATGTATGTGTATCTATCTATATATGTGTATGAATATTTAAATATGTATGTATGTATGTGTATGATGATAATAATAAAATATATAAAGTTCAATGGCACCTTCACACCTTCATTCTGTTGGCCCAAAGGTTGAATGGTGGATAATGCCAATAGGCATTAAGTTCGCCTTTTGTACGAAAATGTATGTTTTTGGTGTACAATAAAGTTAAAAATAAATAAATAAATAAATATTTCAATACTTTCATTTATTGGGACTAGACATTCGATCAATAATAATCTCAAATAGCAAATGTGTTCTTTTTTTATAGTAGAGAAGGCAAACGAGCAGATGGTGCACCTGATGGTAAGTGATCACCGCCGCCCATGGACATCCGCAACACCGGGGGTATTGCAGCTGCGTTGCCGGCCTTTTAAGAATGAATAAGCTCGTTTTTTGAAGGTCTAAGTCTTATTTATTCGGAAACACCCCCGAGGGTACCTAATTGATTCCACAAAGGAGTGGTGCGAGGCAAAAAGTGTCGACAAAAACGCACGGTTGTGGATTTCCAGACGAGGAACGAGGTGGTGAGGATGGAACTTTAAATTTTGACGCGATGTCCGATTGTCGAATTTCTGTTCTGTTTTTACAACATATTAGAACAATACATTTTAAATTCTATCAATATTCAAAAGATGACAAGTGGCCAGCACTTTATAATTGTACCACCAAGGAGGCCGTGTCTATTCATGTCGCAATAGCGTCAGTATTTGCCATTTTCGTGTTCCGGCCATGAAGCTGTGTTATATCTGGAGGCAACACTTCTAATACCTACTTGAAACACAATTTTAAATACTGCTGTCGTCTTATGAGGTCTTACCCTCTCTTTCTAATACAGCTGTATAAAAAGAGATGGCGAGTTTTCATAGACTGAGACATTTTAACGTAAATATGTGTTTTAATTGATTAATACGATTGCTACCTCCACCTTTACCTAATACTTCATGATTCCGGCAGCTGGTAGACTTGAGTAGCATTGTCATCCCACAATACGGATAGCAACGCACTATTGACATCTTTGGTGTCTATAGGCGATTGTTGTCTCTTTCCAGCAGGATAGCAATCTGTTAGTTCACTATTTACTTATATAAAACAATCGATTTTAAAAATTATATTAAAAAAAATCGATTGCTTTATATAATTAGATTCGGAGCCGTTATATTTGCCAATTTTTCAAAGACTAAATACACTTTAGAAATACATTTCGTGAATCTCAAACATCGAATAGACGTAAGATGCTCTTAGTACAAAAAAACCTTAAATGAGTTTAATGTAAAATAGCTTAATGAAGTAAAATCCGTTTACTTATTACCCTTATTCCAAACTATTTAATATTTTTTAAATAAATTTAAACATTATAAAATGTTTAAATCTTTTTAAATATTTCGGCGCAAAAGAACTTCAAAATAATTTAAAAGTTTTTAAATAGAGTTGGTCGCTTAAAATAACTTAAAGCAAGAAAGCTCACACTCTGCAATTGTTACCAATTCTAAGCTAAGCCTAGAAATAGCTTAACAAGGTCGAGTGATCTCAGAGCTTTTGTTAAATATTAAAAAACCTTACGTTTCAAACTAGTTTATTTTTACAAGTCACTCAGGGGATTTTCGGTTGCTTTAAAACGTAACATAACCCGGGCGTTGCAATGCAGAACTCTACCTGACTTAGTAGCCACAATGGTGTTAGCTCGCATAGCCAATCTGTCGCCATTCACCACCTGCCTGGTAGAACGGCAGTTGGCCTATTCTTCAAAGAAGACCGGGCTAACACGGGATGTTAAAATTTCGAGACAATAATCAATATTAGAAATATTCATGAATGGCGACCGATTGGCTATGCGAGTTACTACCATTATGGCTACTAAGTAGTAGAGTTCTGCATTGTCTCGCTCGGGACTGGTGCTACCTTAACACATGCATTAGACCTCGCCACAAGATAGCAACGCACCATTAACATATTTTCTGTCTATAGGCGATGGTTGACTCTTTCAATCAAGAGACCCATCTGCTTGTTTGCTATCTTATGATATAAAAAATACAGACATACTGACGTCATCGTGAAAATAGTTGGAAAAGGTTCCTAGGACCTCAAAACGTTGACATCTGGTGAAAACTCGACTTTCCAAAATCGGGGTAAAATCAGTAACTTCCTTATCGAAATGAACTTTTAAACTAACGCGTTCTACTATCATATACGTAGTAGGAAGTTAAAAATTGTTTTATTATTTCAAGTAATTACACTCTTAGATCTAATAGGTGAACTTTTCAGCTATACTGATTGTATAGCCGGAAAGAAACAGAAACCCTGTCCGAACCAAAAGGAGGAGGAGGAGGAGGAGGGATTTCGTAACACACTTTATATCACGATGTTCTTGATTCAAATCCCAATAGGACAATATGCCCGTTCCGCCGAACTAAGTCCTTTGTAAACTTAATGAGTTTCGAGTCAATAAAATTTTGTTCTGAGTGTTTGGGCATTGCCGGTATCGACCTGAACATCTTTCATTTAATAATAGTTTTTTTTTATTTTTTTTTATATCATAAGATAGCAAACAAGCAGATGGGTCTCCTGATGGAAAGAGTCAACCATCGCCTATAGACACCAAAGATGTTAATGGTGCGTTGCTATCTTGTGGCGAGGTCTAATGCCACATGCATAAGTTTACCGGCTACCTTACCCTCCAAACCGGAACACGACAGTGATAAGCACTGACACTATTGCGGCAGGAATAGGTAAGGCGGTGGTACCAGACCCGGGCGAGACAACGCAGAGCTCTACCACCTAGTAGCCACGATGGTAGTGACTCGATAGCTAATCGGTCGCCTTTTACGACCTGCCTGGCAGGATGGCAGTTGGCCTATTCTTCAAAGGAGGCCGGGACCAACACGGCGAATCAATCAATATACAGAAAATTTCTCGTATTTTGGCAATATTTGTGTAATTGTTTGTAATTTTATTTATTAGAACGCCCCGGAGGTTGAGTTGTTAGCGATACTAGGTATGCAATCGATGGGTCTTTCCAGACAGGGACAAGCATTTGTGTTAAAAGTATGAATGTTTATATTTTTATTACGAATGTTTGTATGTCTACAAGATATTTTCATAAAAATTTCAATTTAATGTAATTAATTTAAATAATAATATATAGAAATGGTTATTTAATTAGTATACATATAATTCCAAACGACTTGTATGATAATTGTTAAATATTTCCCAACATAATTGTAGAGTTTACTGGTATCTTCAACTAATTTTAATAACTTGTAACACTCATATTCTTCGCCTCAGGAGTCTAGTGGTACAGTTTTAGTGTTGGCCACATGAGTTCTTGGGTTCGATTCCCGGATCAGGCAATTCAAATATGTTTTTTTCAATTTTCTAATAAAACAACGTTGCCCGGGATTGAATAAGTGCCTGGTTGGCAATAGGCTTGGCACCTATCACACTGTGGAACAGAGTACCTTCGGCTAATCATAGGTGCACTGGTGCGCCTAACGTGGGACGCACAGCCACGATTCCGCCCTCCACTTTTAGTCCGAACGCTGCACTAAGCCGAGGTCCGGTTTCACAGGAGACAGCCCTTAACGCGGGCGTTGTTAGCCCAAATTTTAAATTAAACTCTGGTTAAGCACTCTGCTCGCGCAAAACGACACAGTAACAACTGATAAGGTCAACTGTAATAATCATTTCGATAAAAAAATGTGCACTGGTTGCACCTCTACCTACCACTTCAGGTTACGGACGTGAATACACCCATATTCTTGCAAATTTCTTGTTTTTATTAAACAATAATAGTAAATAAAAAGTATTTAATCAAGGTCAAACTAAATTTGCCGGAAAATATAAATCACCAGTCATAAGTAAGGCTTCACATTAAGGCTAAGTTGGAAGCCGAGTTATCGCGATGGACCCGCAAAAGCAAATTTTCCTTCACTGTACCCATAAAGTTGCCTCACGAAAATGGAAAAGGGATAAAAGGCTGTTGTACATCTGTGCTGAACAGAATTTATAGGAACTTATGTTTATCGCTTTATTTTATACCAAAAAGGCAAGTTTTCTTAAGGTTGTATTAATAGGTGAAGGAAAAACTTCGTACCCTTTTTTAAGACAATTAAGCGAATGTGGGTTATAAAATATATATTTTTTTATATCATAAGATAGCAAACAAGCAGATGGGTCTCCTGGTGGAAAGAGTCAACCATCGCCTATAGACACCAAAGGTGTTAATGGTGCGTTGCTATCTTGTGGCGAGGTCTAATGCCAGATGCACAAATTTGCCAGCTGCCTTACCCTCCAAACCGGAACACGATAGCGACAAGCGCTGACGCTATTGTGACAGGAATAGTTAAGGTGGTGGTATGAGACCCGGGTGAGACAATGCAGAACTCTACCACCTAGTAGTCACGATGGTAGTGACTCGCATAGCCAATCGTTTGCCTTTTGTGACTTGCCTGGCAGAACGGCAGTTGGTCTATTCTTCAAAGGAGCCCGAAACCAACACGGGGAAGTATATTAGAAATACTAAAGAATGTTTATTTTAAATTATTTTATTTTAAATAAAATAATTTAAAATAAACATTACGCGCTACATTTATGTGACATACATGATAATTTACACACAATATGCATATTATTTTCTTTATGGCTAAAAGTTGTTGTTACAATTAAAAAAATGATTAAGTGCGTGTCTAGCCACGCGAAATGTAGGGTTCTGAAGTTGCCCATCAAAATAATGCGGACCTCTTCGTCAAGTCGAAAAGAGGGCTTTTATAGTATTGTTACGTACTTCGGGTTCGTAATTGTTATAAAACACCACTTATATTAAATCCGTGTATTTACAATACCAATACACACAACACAACACAACACAACACAATGTAATACTTAAATACTCTGAATAACACTAGTCACTCACTGTACTAACACCGACTACACAATAAAACACTTCTCGCTTCGCACTCGTCGTTTCAAGTATCGCTCTCAATCGCTTGATAAAAACTGCCCTGTATTTGTCAACACATCTCTATTTATACCCAGGGTAAAGTTCTACCTGGATCCAGAAAAATCTAAATGTATCGGGAAACGATGAATCACTTCTTATTGTAATCAACTTGATAAACAAGGTATAACTCATCAATCCTAGTACACGCTACTTTCAACTTTATGCCCTATACCACAAAGTTCATTATGGTATAGCTTAGATCAACTATTTGTTTATCAATAGGAGTAGCTAACTCTTTCTTTTATTTCTAGATCTCTCCAGCGTTCCAACTCTACACGTTTCTAGATTATTCGTAACACTATGATCATTTTAGCCATTCAACGTCAATAACAAATATATATCCGCATCACAGGTTTACCGACCATAAAAACTTCTCTAAGTACATTTTATAAGTTGGTCGACTATTAGTCAACAAGTTGTAAAGCCTTCTAAGCCATGAAAGTTTTCCTTTTAACTTAATTATATTTACTACTACCATGATTTTTTTCTCATCCCCAAAACTAACCATTTAGCCTGCAGGAAGGCCACTTGACTCTAACAAAAATTAGCACTTAAAAGCTTAATAATATTTTACAAACGAGTCCCTTAATCGAAAATTTGTCTTCACAGACCTACAATTTTATTTAGAAACACACCCAATGATACTCTATACAATAGTGTACATGAGAAAAAATTACCAACACTATTTTATGTGTAGGAGAGCTAACCTGAAGAAAAATATTTATTAATACTTTAAGTTACCATTTTATTGATGTGACTAATATGTATGTTTGTGTCAAATTACAGATTTCTAGTAATAAGGTTATGAGCAATTGTGCGGACGGACGGACGGATAGACGGACGGATGGACGGACAGACGCACTTAGCGAATCTATAAGGGTACCTTCTTTTACTACCTACTACCTAAGATTACTTCGAAACCCTTAAAACTATTCTGTGGTCTATGGTCGAATTATGATCACAGGGCGATCGCTAGTAACCTTATGCCTTGGCTACACTACGTGTATCGTCACAAAGCTTGGTGCAATGACACGATAGATGCAGATGTGACCGGCTATTATTGGCTATTGTCGCATACATTCTGAACTACGTGTGTATTGGCGCGCTAATATCTTCAGGACGATAGACGCAAGTGCGGCCGAGACATTTGTATACGTAGTAGTTACCTCTTTGCTCTCGACGTCTTATCAGCAGACTTATAGTAGGGGAGCCCAAGATGCTAAATGAAGAGTTACGCGAGCGTCGTAGGAACCTACTGGATTTATAGACTAAATTATAGGAAAAATAAAATGTTATATAATGATTTTAATTTCAATGGTGGAGAAAAAATCTAGAGATAAATTTTTTTTAAAAAAAATCAATATCATGGAAACACTGAAGCGCGTTAGATTAGGCTATGGTGTGTTAATAGCCAGCTAAAATTTAGAAAATCTGACGATTCAAGTGTAGCGTAAGGGACTGGAAGGGTCACAAAGTTGCAAAGAAAATCTTGTCTTGACATTCTCGAGCGCGTCTGAATTTTCTTTTATTATAGAGTAAATGGTGTAATAATTACGGAAAAAGTATAGTCTGAAAATTTCCATAAGCCGAAGTTATCTTAATTTTGTTTTTTTTTTCGGCCATATTTACCCCCCTCTATAGAAAGGGCTTATATTTGGTGGAGAGCCTTAACTCCTATGCTAATCTGACGCGCTCGAGTAAATACCAAAATCCCCTCTTGGGGTACCTCTTGGCCTACTATTAGGATAAGCAGGGCGATAAAATTTTGTCGACCCGTTTTCTCGATATTTATGTCAATTTCTCTATTTGCTAACGTATTTGACTCTTGAATCGACATGATACTTGAAAGGAAGGGAAAATGATGATTTTTGCTCAAAAGTAGTTGTTGTCTCTACCGACCGAAAATCTTGCTGTCATTTTATCGATTTAACAATTTGTTAAGATATTGGTAATTGTTTCGTAGTAATAATCTTCTATTGATTAAATTAAATTCACTCGTTTTGTTATATGTTAATTGAAATCCTATTAAGGTTATTTTGCAAATTTCGATCCAGGTACTGTGCTACTAATTACTTCTTCTATTTGAGTAATTTTGAGTAATTTATCTCTGACGTTTTAAATATTTATCGTGGCATGCACATTAGAATAATATCGAGATATTAGTCAAGGTTAAGCAAACGTCACTTTTTCGATCGAGATGTATCTCGCATTGTTTATCCTAAGCCTGCAGGCATAGACAATCTGCTTTTCTTTCAGATATTTCGTGAAGGCAACCTCCTTCACAAAATGTCTGATGGGAAAATTGATCAAACCTTCCATATGCAACGTAAGGTAACGTAATAGACTCTACAACGTCTCGCTCAGGTTTAGTATTACCGCCTTTTTTTCACGTCACAATAACGTCAGTGCTTTTCACTGTATCACTGACTAACGCTATTGTGGCAGGAATAGGTATGTGGCGGTGGTACTAAGTACCACCCAGTTGAAACGTTGTAGAACTTTACCACCTAATTAGTAGACACGAAGTTGACTAGTATTAGCTTTATCTCATCTTTTACGAGTTCCTTAGCAAATATTCTCTTCAAAAAGAGACCCAGAATAACACGAAGGGAAAATAACAATCACACCAATTGATCTCAAAAAATGTAGCGGTTCAAGCAATCTATAAACACTACCAGAAAAAATAATAAAAAATGGAAAAAAATGAAATTCAAAAATATAATCCTGAATCGCGATGTTACAATTATTTATCTTGTACACACTATATACAAGTTTCAACGCTTCCCACATGGACTTTGGACCCCAGGCAATACTCCTTGCCTGGCTGGGAAGATCTTCCTTTTCCCCTTACTTGTCCTTGTGTGACGTCATCAAACTCCACAGTTATGACGTCACCTGACAAAAGTTGGCCCGCTGGTTCCATCACTATGTCCCCTCAGCGGTACGAACCAACGGCGCCACAAACAAAATTAAGCAAATTATTTGCTTATGATTTGGGGATTAGAGCTCTGCCTCATTAGAACACCGTCGCAACATCTCCGGCTACGTATCCAAGTAGTTAATATTGAAATATTAAAACCATTAAACTATCGCCAAGTGAGTTATGTACTGTAACCGTTGATATAAGAAATCCAAGATGCACAGTCTCGAACAAAACTGACACTAAAAACTGTCGCTCATTTTTACATAAGTAGTTATGGATACGGCAAAAACATATGTCTTTGCATATCCAACCTTAAGCGCAAGATTTCTGTTTGTTTTTACAAAAGTAACGTACAAAAAGTAATAAAATAGTATTGCGACCGACGCGATTCTTTTTAAAATGAGAGAGAGCTTATTTTTGGAGGACATTTTTGAGATACTGATTGTGTATCTTGGGGTTTTTATATCAATGACTGTAACACCTATTTGATGTTACAATTTATCATTTTAACTTTAATGTTTTGACGTCAGTCGAATGTGTAGAACTTTTCTATGAAATTTATAGAATGTAAATCACCTGTAGGTATTGTGGTATGGTGTCGGTGTTTACTATATGAGGTCTCGGGTTCGATTCCCGGGTTGGTAATTTAAAAATATGTTCTTTTCAGTTTTCTGATAACAGAAGGTTGCCCGGGATTTGATAATTGCCCGGTTGGCTATGGACTTGCCACCTATCACATTCTGGGACTAGTGTATTCAAATCATCGAATAGAAAATAAGCCAGAAGAAACGTGGCGAGGAAATGAATCTTAGGCGAATATATTGCATTGCGTAAGAATTTACCATTAATAAATGTGCATTTTTATGAGTATTATAAATACCTGCAAATCTAAAAACACAAACGAAGTAGCGTCTCAGCATTTCTGTTGTTCGTCAACATGCCATAAAAACTTGCCACAATGTTTAAGATTAGTAAAAAAACTCTTACCTAATTTACATTTACATAGTTATATTTGCCAGCGTCGGGACGTGACGACCCCATCGTCCGCTGGTGGAATAATCTTCTTTTTAGAAATTATTTCGCCGATGCAGTCAGTCAACAAAAAAGTGGTAGTGCCATGCTTAGCTGAATGGGCCGGTACGACCGGGGCAATACCACTACCTCACTTAAAACTAACCTAAAGTAACAGATTTGCTGTTGCGTTTCGTCTGGTTAGTGAGGTTTTCGGAGGCCCTTCCCCCTCCCCCTAATAGTATGGAAGCGCAATTAAAAGGTAGTTGTTTACCCCAGGGGGGTACCATTAGCGTAAACGGTGGAGAATCCCCCTCTAGACATCCATGTTCAGAAGGTTGCAATCAATCCAACAAACAAATCAAAATGGTTTTGATTTAAATTGTTATATTTTTACAAACCTTAAACATATGATAAGTTGTTACTTAACAGAAATGCTAAGTGGATAATTCGTGCGGGCGTAGCAAATTTACAAAAAATTCAAATTTTTCGTAGTTTAACCTATATAATAAAAGTCATAAAAATGGACACCTCTTAATGGTGGGAATCTTCAAGAGATTTCAGGAGAGAGTGAACAGGTACCTTTTAGCGAAGCGCGTTCCAACTTAGGCCGCAACTTAGCTTACCATCAGGCGAGATCGCGGTCGAGCGCACCGCTATTGATATTAACAAAAAAAAAGGTTAATTTAAATGTTGTTGTGGGAAATTTCGCGAGCGCTGGCGGCGCGCGATGGGTGCATCTCGCAAAATCGAGCATGGTCGAGCATCAATTTTGGACGTGCATTTAATTTTGCAATTTAGGGAATTTGTCATAATGTTAATTTTTCAGTAGTATTTGAAAATTTTCTGCTCTGCTCTACTCTTGGTGTGCGCTGTACGCTTATTCAGGATATTTTTGCTTCCAATTAGGACGATATTATGCGTGCCCATTTTCTGTACTTGCTCTGTTTGAAATGTAACAATATTTTTTAATGCATTTTTGCCGCCCCGTTGGTCGAGTAGTTAGAGACGCTGACTACGCAATCAACGAGGCTCGGGTTCGATCCCCGACGGGGACAAGCATTTGTGTGATGAGCATAAATGTTTGTATTTCCGGGTCTGGGTGTTTATTATATATATTCTAGTATTTATATATGTATTTCTATGTATTAGTATCGTTGACTAACACAAGCAAATAATTTGCTTACTTTGGGGTTAGATCAGTAAGTGTAATTGGTCCCGTGAATTATTATTATTATTATTATTAATATTATTATTTTATGTGTAAGTACATTCTTTCGGAATAATTATTATTTCATATTACTTTCTGGTTTTATCTCCAACTTTTGATACATTTCCTGCTACAAGCAAGAAATATAAAATTATATGTCGAATACGAATGAAAACCAAATCATTTTTGTATTTTCTTCTACATGTTTTTATATTACGGATTACAAGTTCCTGTTTCTTATATTATAGATTGTATTAAGGCGCCCCATAGACCTAAAATAATACTACGAAATTACGAATAGTGCAGTATTATTTACTATTTAGGGTTAATATTGAAGATTACACAAAGATTGAATGAAAGTTTGGGCGGGTTTAATTTTTGTTGAACCATATTTTTCCATTGCATCGTGCAAGGTCAGTATTTTGCAATATTTTTCAGTGTGTGTTTCGCTCTGATGAGGAGTATACGCATTACGCACGCGGGAAAAAATAACGGTAAAGGAGAATCCAAAAATTAAGGAAAGAAAGTTTATTGTCGAATGTATCAAATTGTACTGAGAATTGCCGTCTCTGTGGAATGTTAAGAGCAAAGAATATCATGGCCCAATAAAAAAAAGTTGCTTACGGAACATTGCTGTCTAAATTTTTTTCAACCATTCTTTAACTCATATCCATTTTTTTTAATTCAACAAAATCACCAGCATGGCTGCTGCCAAAACTTCGTTGTCAAACATGTTGCTCACACGAAAATATTGATTAGACTGGCTTGTCAATTTTATTGAGTAAATTTATTGAACGTTTGGAATCAAAGGGGACATTCAATATTAATTCACAATAAAATTATTGTGCAATATTATTGTACGTCTATGGGCCGCCTAAAATAACAAGTTTCTGGTTTTATCGAGACGTTGGAAGTCTTTTTATTCTAATTTCAATATGTATTATCAGAATACCCAGGGGCTACGCACTAATACGCATATCTTAAACCTTTTTCTACTTATGAGTAAGTATTATGTCAATTTTGGACCGCTCCATTGATCGAGTGGTTAGCGACCCTGACTACGCAATCGACGGGTCTCGGGTTCGATCCCAGACGGGGACTAGCATTTGTGCGATGAACATAAATGTTTGTATTTCTGGGTTTGGGTGTTTATTATGTATGTAAAGGTACTTATATATATATATTTCTATGTATTAGTATTGTTGACTAACACCCATAACACAAGCAAATAATTTGCTTACTTTGGGGTTAGATCAGTAAGTTTAATTTGTCCCGAGAATATTTATTTATTAATGTATTTATATTATATAATCTTGATTATTGAAACCTAACATAATGATTCTATAGGACAGCGTTTCTCAATCCTTTAAGTCCGCAGACCTCTGGACAAATTAAGCACAATATATACATATAACAAATTCGTAGGAAAGTCAAAACTGTACATTGAATATTTTTTTAAAAGAATACTTGGGGCGTGATCTACAATCGATATCAAAGCCAAAAATATAGTTTTTAGAATTTTTGTCTGTTTGTCTGTATGTATGTCCGGGGTAAACTCAAAAAGTACTGCATGGATTTACTTCAAATTTTGCATGAATATTACTAATAGGTCGGGTCAACATATAGGCTACATATTATCACGCTATCACCTACGGGGGAGGAGCTGTGCAGAGTAAACGAAGTACGCGCGGACGAAGTCGTGGGCAACAGCTAGTCTCAAATAAAAATATTGGTATTTATTTATTAATTCAAATGTCCGTAAGTAACACGGTGGACCCCCATACATATACTTGCAGACCCCCAGGGGTCCGGGACCAGGGAATATTATCATACTAAGGAATTATATGGTGGCGGTGTTTTCTAAGTTATGCGTCGCGAACTGACACCTCTAGAGCGACCAGAATAGTTTTCATCGGCTGAGGATATATTGTTATCCGTAACATATAGAGAAACCGACCATTCCATCAGAAAAATACACCTCTGTACATTAAATATATAATATAATCAAAAAATGGCGATTCTTTTAATACCCAACTTAACACCTTTACAATTAAATTATAATCCATATTTTTTTAACGGGACAAATTACACAGACTAATCTAACCCCAAACTAAGCTAACTATTTGTTTGTGTTATGGATATTAGTCAACGATAGTTATACATATATAAATACTGGAAAAGATTTAATAAACACCCAAACCCGGAAATACAAACATTTATGCTCATCGCACAAATGCGTGTCCCCGTCGGGGATCCAATCCGAGCCCTGTCGATTGGTATTCCGGGTTACTAACCACTCGACCAACGGGGCGGTCAAATAACAGATGCGTTAGTGCCATATGCATAAATTATTTGCCCGCCGCGTAATGTTAATGGTGCGTTGTTATTGCAAGGTCTATACTTTGCTATAGCAACCCACCATTAACATATTCGGTGTCTACTGGCGATTATTGACTCTTTCCATCAGGAGACCCATTTAATTGTTTGCTATTTTATGATATAACTCTTGTCCTGCCGATATATCTATATATTTATGCGTGGAGCAAAAACTTTTTACCCCTTTTTAAGACAACTGTCCAAACGGAGGAGCATTAAATTTGGCAAAGTTAAGGGTTACATTGAGGAGGACTGCAGATATCTAATATTTTAAATAAAATGCAGGTAGGTCTGCATGCAAAAAGGTCTAATCTCCAAGAGACAAAATATTAAGAAAACAATAATTATAGGGATCAATCTAAAGGAGCTTTTCATAACCTACTTTTACGTGTTCAAGAGGAAAATTTTGCTTACGAATCTTGAGAAAAATCTCCCTTTTAAATTGATTAAAGTTATATTTCTACATCACTAAAGGAAAGGTCAAGAGAAGGAAAAAGCCAAATGAAAAGATTACAATTGGCGCTTAACCTTACCTTATATACGAGTAACATCTGCTACTTATTTTAATGATTTTTTGTAACAGTGCCCTCTATTGTACCGCGAATAACTTCAATACTAACAAACGATCCTAATATTTCGAGAGTAGAAAAGCTTTTTTTTTAATTCTACTTTTCTTTTTTTTTATTAAGTTTAATTGTGTACCCATAATATCCATTGTATGTACACTAATGGCCAATTGCATTAACATTATCTTAGCTTAGAACAATCCTAATTATTATGCTATTACTTCTTGTCTTAAATGAAAAGAATGAGACAGCACACTATTTAGGATTATCCTAAGTTAACACAATGTTAATACAATTAACTTTAAGTCTTTTTTTATTTGTTTTTTATCTCCTCTAACGGATTGGCTGGAAGAAATCTCTAAAAGTAGAGATAAGCTCACCCATTGCACTTATATTTATTTTCTCCTTATAAAAAAATAGCACAACTTTCTTTGTACAATTAAGCATTAAATAAGTAAATGATTATTAATATAATGTTATGTCAAGAAGTTACTTAATTATTATTAGTTTTTTATATTATCATTTCGTAGCAAAGAAACAGACAGATCCTATGATGGTAAAAATACCACCACCGATATACATCAAAGTTAATGATGGTGCATCACTATTCATGTGGAATGGCAATGCTACACGCATAAGTCTACCAGCTACCATTCTACTTCTATGTCTAGAATTCCGCAATGTCTCGCCCGAGTATTTATTACCACCGATTAACCTATTTGCAGCAAAAGCGTCAATGCTTATCACTGTTGTGTTCTATTAAGTAAGGGTAAGTAGTATAAATAAATAGTATAACTTATATATTTCATGACTTATGGAATATGAATTTTCAGACACCGACGTGTTGAGAATGGAATTAGAAATTAAAAGCGGAATTTTGAATTAAGAGGTGATGTCTGATGATATAATTCAGCGCAAGGAATCGATTTGAACGATTCGTCTGAAAACTCCATACTATATGTGATAACAGATGCAGAGCGAACCTAAATGTTGTATGATGCCAAAGACTTGATCCGATTAGAAATGGCCTGGCCGTTGACGATTTGAGCCGCTCTATGCTGAATGTGATCAAGAGAAGGAGCCGGTAGTGGGGAGTAAAAATAGTATTAAAATAAAACAAATTTTAAGCAGAAGAATGATAAAGAGAAATAATAAAGCACCTAAATCTCATAAATTTCCAATGCTTTCCATTTCAGAATCATGGTCAAAATCTGTAGTTTTAACTTTCAATAAATTTTGCCTTAAAGACTGTACATAAGTAAAATTTTATATATTTTCCTCTTTTTCTCTTAACCTGTGCAGTAATTAAAATTATCGTAAAAGTAACGATAGTAAAAACAAAATACCGACTGCCACGCGATCCGAAAAAACATAACTTTTCTTCAAGCACTATCGTATAAACAAACATTACATGCTATATCATACTTACAAATAAAAAAAAGAATCTAATTATACCTACCAAGCTTAAACCTGTCCAGCCGTTTACACTACAAAGCGTGTCAAAGAAATACTCATACTTACACTCAAAAAACATAACGCTCTTTCTGGCACAGTTGAGTTACAACAGAGGCATGTCGCAGCATAACATTGTTGAAACAAATAGGATTTCTTGAAAAGCAAAATGTGGGTCTTATTAAATAACACTTAATAGTCTGAGAGCTATTTAACTATTTTCAGAATAAGCGTGATTTGAAGTTTTGAACGAATTGTTTTGTAACTAATAAACCGTTTTATAGATCTACACAATAATAAGACAGTTCTCCTGATGGAATCTGATGATCATCGCCTTTAGATACCAAAGATGTTAATAATGCTTTATATCTGTGCGACAAAGTTGGAATGCTACATACATAAATTTACTGACTACCTTAACCTCCAAGCCAGAATACGACAGCAATAAGCATTGATAGACCCTCGTCACAGGAACATTTTTTTATTAATAACGAGCTGAATTTTTGTGAACAGCTTATTTTTAATCAAACACCCATCTTTTCTATCTTCGAAAAATCTTGAACGAAGCTCGTTTTGACGAGACGCTAATCTTTTCTATATTCTTTACTTTCCATCGTCGGCACTTGGTGAAATTCCATTGTTATTAGACACTTTTATAATTGCACTTGCACATAAATTTCAATTTTACACTTATATTTTTAATATATTAATCAACCAGTTTCACTTTTAAAGCATCTTCAGGATAAAATATACTTAACTGATTATTACTGTCTGTTGTGGGATATCTTTTTAATCTTTTCTATCTTCGAAAGCCCGTTACCCGACTCAAGATTTTTCGAAGATAGAAAAGATAGGCGTTTCTTTAAATAAGAAGCTGTTCTTAAAACTTCAGCTTATTATTAATCATAAACAAGTTTGTTCCTGGGACCACTGTCTATGACAATATGCAAAAGGAATAGATAAGGGCCCAGTCGAGACGTTACGGAATTTTACAACCTTGTTAGTAGTCCAAAGTGACGTATAAGCCTTGTTATGCTTTATACGAGATGTCTATCTGTCAGATAGTGAAACTTTTCTTTAAAAAGGAGTTCAAAGATCTACCAGGCGAAAACTTTCGGATATCTATAACGCAAAAAGAAATTAATTTCATTTGTAACCTTTCGCGGTCTGTCGTAAATAACCTCTGCAAAAGAACTGACAGAAAAACCACAAAACGAAACAAAAGAAAACAGCTTAACAAATCCACTAAAGGTCCGCAAAATAAACAAGACTGCAGCAGCACAATTATCCATCCACGTCCACCACACTTTCCGCCACGTCTGTAGTTAAAACAAAGCACACAGTATCGTAATACATAAATAATAATAAATATCACTGGACAAATTACACGAATTGAGCTAACCCCTTAGGGGTTAGACCAATTCGTGTAAACCCCTAAGGGGTTAGATCAATTCATGTAATTTGTAAGCAAATTATATGCTTGTGTTATGGGTGCTAGTCAACGACACTAATACATAGTAATACATATATAAATACTGGAACATATTATTTAATATACACCCAAACCAAGAAATACAACCATTTATGCTCATCACACAAATGCCTGCGCTGTCTGGAATCGAACCCAAGCCCCATTGCGCAGTTAGGATCGATAACCACTCAACCAATAGAGCAGTCCAAGAATACAATATACTCAACGCACGTTCCACTTTGTAAACGAAGCATCCTCAGGAGGAATGAATAAGACAACTCAAGAAAAGCCCGTTTTGGTCCGATCTTCTTTGAAGAATAGACCAACTGCCGTTCAACTGCAGCTCCAGAAAGGCGCCGATTGGCTATTTGTATCACTACCATAATGACTACTAGGTGGTAAAGTCTCGCAACGTCTCGCTTGGGTATTTGGTACCACTGCCTTACCTATTCCTACCGCAATAGAGTCAAGGCTTGTCATTGTCGTGTTTCGGTTTGGAGGGTAAGGCAGCCAGTAGACTTATGCATGTAGTATTGCCATCCTGCTACACGGGTAGCAATGCACCATTAATATCTTTGGTGTCTTTAGACGATAGTATATGTTTCTATCATGAGAGTCATCTGCTTGTTTGCTACCTAATGCTATAAAAGAAACAAGAGCTAAACCTTTAAATAATTTCTTCTTTGTGTTAAATCCTTGAGAAATCAAACAAAATTTCCTCAATAACAAACAACTTAAAGATAAATTTTTGTTTGTTGTTTTGACGACCGCTCTCTAAGAAATGTCTGTGCATTCTAAAATTTTTTTAATTCCTTTTTTGTAAGGGCAGTGAAGCATTCAAGTAAACTATCTTCACGATAAGGCAAGCTTAAAGTTTTAATATTTTTAAGAAACCTCTTAAATGTCTTAAACTAAAGTTTTACGTATATTCCTTGAGCTTCTTTTAACTATATATTGTGATGCACTTTTTATAAGTTTTATTCGTTTAATATATAGTTTACGGGGGAAAAATAACATTGCGTCGAAGCGAAACGATACCTAAATTTATCATCGTTTCTGAGAACGAAAACAATTTTCTAATCAATGTGACACCATCGTCGCTATCGTTGTGTTGAATTGTTCTTTTGTTAAAAAAGATCAATTTGACAGCAACACAAATCGCGTAGAAAGTGGGGGGTCAGAAAGAGACAAAAAGTAGACTATGTCTTTCTCCATCCTTCAACTATCTCCACTTAAAAAATCACGTCAATTCGTCGGTCAGTTTTGCTGTGAAAGACGGACAAATAAAATACGACCATACACTATTTTATTTACAATATTAGTATGGATATTACTGCTACGAATAACAGCAATAATAAATTGCTTACTAATATTATTGCTACTAATGATACATCGTTAATTGTAGGAACCTGGCAATAATCATGGATAAATTTCGTTTGTGTAAAACTCCTTTTAAAAACGCGTTAGAAGCTCTTGAGGCATAATAAGACGCAACGCACGAATGAACCTTAATGTATTATTGATTATCGTTACGAAAATAATGCGGCTATTTTATCTTTAAGAAGTTTTAAATTGCATATTGATGAGTGAACAAGAACATCCATAGCTTACGATGTAAAGATAGACTGACAAAAACAAAATTTATTGGAATTAACTTTAAATAATAGGTTATTCCTGCCTTAATAGCGTCAGTTCTTGTCGCTGTCGTGTTCCGGTTTGGAGGGTAAGGTAGCCAGTAAACTTAGCCGGTTCGATAAAAGGGACATTAGACCTCGCCACAAGATAGGAACGCAACATTAAAATTTTTGATGTCTACAGGCGATGGTTGACACTTTTTTTGTTTGAGATAGTATATATTTTATATAGTTCCGTATAAGTTTGGTCAGGATCAAATCCAGGGTCACAGTTTGCAGTTTTCTTGCATTCAAATTTTTCACTAATGCAGCAATGTGCTAGGTGCCTAATGTACTGCTACCCCATAAATGCTTTTCAAATACATTACCCCATGTCAGTCCAGGCTACCTTTGAAGAATAAATAGACCATCTGCAATACAGCCAGGCAGGTTGTAAAAGGCGACCGATATCTATCATTACCATCACGACTACTAAGTGCCAGAGTTGTGTATTATTTCGATTAAGTCTGATACCATCACCTATTCCTGC
The DNA here is from genome assembly GCA_036924255.1 of Apodemia mormo. NCBI lineage: Eukaryota > Metazoa > Arthropoda > Insecta > Lepidoptera > Riodinidae > Apodemia > Apodemia mormo. Next base: position 6,693,652 of record JAUPFN010000024.1, on the reverse strand, counting down.
TGCGTAAGCTACCTAATAGCGTCAATGCAAGTTTTTTTATATCATAAGATAGCAAACAAGCAAATGGGTCTCCTGATGGTAAGAGTCATTCATCGCCTATAGACACCAATATATTAATGGTGCGTTGCTATTTTGTGGCGAGGTTTTATGCTACATGCATAAGTTTACTGGCAACCTTATCCTCCAAACCGGAATACGACAGTGACAAGCACTGACGCTATTGCGGCAAGAATAGGCAATGCAATGATACCAGATATAGGCGAGACAATTCAGAACTCTACCACCAAGTAAATTAAATAGTAGTTGTCATTGCCATGTTCCGGTTGGAAGGGTAAGGTAGCCGGTAAACTTATGCAAGTATTTACTATCTTATGATATAAAAAAACACATTACCAAGAACAACACGCGCGCCATCTATTATAAATTAATTCCCGTAAGCCTAAAATCTTTCGTACTGTATTGTACGTATACGAAATGAGTACTATAAATAAAAATTTCAATACGATCGGTCATTAATAAAACAACAAAAGTTTTTGTATGTGTAGATTAATATTTAGTTAATTTTAATTATAAATAGTATAATATTTAGTTTCGTTATTAAAATAGAGTGCTGGGTACTTTCACAGAAGTATTTTACAAAATAAGCAAGCTTACAAAAATACCGAGTGAAAATAATGCTAATATTTCAAGACGAGAACCCATTTAACTATGAACGTTATTGCAAAAAATAGGTCATGTTTTGTGAAGAAATCGCTAGGATTCTGATTTAAAATATTCATGTATTGAATGGAAATTTGAAATAAAAGGTAGTTCGCCAATCTGGTCTGAACCAACTAGATATAATTTTCATTGGAATAATATGAATATCTTTATTTCTTTATTATTTTAATACGTTAATTGCCTCAATGATCTAGCAGAAATTGATTTAAACGGACGTTGACCTGAGTTCAAATCTCGAAATAACATTTTTTTGAATAATATATAGACTTAGCGCTTTTTCAGAAAAACAATACTTTGAACTAGGTATGAGCTCGATTTTTTGGAAGTTTGAAAATCTATAATAACATCAGAGAGTTTAATTTACTTCGTACTGGAGAAGCTTTGCTTAGTAGAAATCGTGTTCTATTTTTATGCTCGGTGCAGCGCTGAAATAATAATGAATCGTATAAGCAAGGTCAAAATTAGGCAGCACTGCAGCGTAGGTAGAGTATAGTATATACTCGCGATCATAAGGTTATAACCACTAGGAATTTCATGGCGCTTACGTGTTTTATTTTACGAGTATTACCAAATATTAAAAATTTCGTATAAAAAAAACAAAAATATTTTTCTCGTCGCGACTCGTTAGGTTTAACAAGTCATATTGTATAGGATCACTACAACATTGAGCCACTCGTAGCCCTTCGTAGCACATATTGTACGTGTCTCTACGAAGATGAATGACACGGTTCTACACCTTGTAGAAAATATAACAAAGGAAAAATATTTGATTTTATTATATTTTTATGCCATGCTTCATTCTTTACTTTAACCATAAATCGTTTTAATTTTTTTTTCACCGCTAGATACAATATATTACTGGTAACTTCCGAGTTTTTAACCCTTAATAAACAAGTGTTGGTCCCGGGCTCCTTTGAAGAATAGGCTAACTGCTGTTCAGCCAAACAAGTTGTAAAAGGCGACCGAATGGCTATACGAGTCACTAATATCGTGGCTACTAGGTGTTCTGCATTGTCTCGCCCGGGTCTGGTACCACCGCCTTACCTATTCCTACCGCAATAGCGTCAGTGCTTGTCACTGTCCTTGCTAAACCAAATGCTTATAGATTTTCCACTTCACCACGATTCATTAGTTTATAGGTTGGCGAGACGAATGGTTATCTCCATCGCCATTATTTTCCCGACCTGATAACGATTATCGATTATTTCTATCGATAACAGGACCAACGGTTTAAGGTGCTCATCCAACAAAGGGAATGGAAACCCAAGACCCGCCAGACTTAGCTACTACTGAGATTTTGGATTTTCGAGAAAAACCTCGAAAAGACTTCAATTGTCACTTTTGCCCGACCCGGAGATCGAACCCCAATCGAACCGATCATGATCAGTGCCAAATAGGCTATCATCTAGACAACGGAGCAGTTTTCTCTATATAACGATTTAAAAAGGTGCAAGATATTATACTTTTACTAAAGTTATTATAATACAATGCAGAAGAATACGCTGGGATTTATAGCGTGATTGGTCCATTAACCATATTTAAATTTTATTATTATTTAGTTTATTAAATAATACTTGGTTTTTTGCAAGTAATAGATAAAGTTAGCAAATTGAAAAGATACAACTATTTATTGAGATTAAAAAGTTACGTATCACAAGAAACACATTAATTTGTTACATTAATAATAGCTTATAAATAATTATTCAATCTGCTCGCTGCTAAATATTTAAATTAACTTTGAATTTTTAAGTAATATACACGATTACACTTTTGACTGACCCGGGAATAACCCCTTATTCCCGGGTCAGCCAAAGCGTTACTAAGATTTTTTGAAATTTTCGTAGAATCCAAAATCTCAGTAGTCTCCCCGTGTTGGTTTTGAACTTCTTTGAAGAATAGGCCAACTATTGTTCTGCCAGGTAGATCGTAAAAAGCGACCACTTGGCTATACGAGTCACTACCATCGTGACTATTAGGTGGTAGAGTGCTGCATTGTCTCGCCCGTGTCAGGTACCACCGCCTTACCTATTCCTGCCGCAATGACGTCTGTGCTTGTTACTGTCGTGTTCCAGTTTGGAGGGTTAGATAGCCGGTAAACTTATTTTTTTTTTTTTTTTTTTTTTTTATTTGGGGTAAAATGCATGTGGCTTTAGACCTCGCCACAAGATAGCAACGCATCATTAACACCTTTGATGTCTATAGACGATAGTTGACTCTTTCCATCAGGAGACCCATCTGCTTGTTTGCTATCTTATGATAAAAAAATACTTTGAGCCTTTAGCATTTTAAACAAAGAAGCTGTTTTGTATTCCACTTAATTATATCAGTCTCTATTCAAAATCGTAATAAATAGCATTTGTTACACTGAGGAGTACACAAAATGAATTTCATATGAAATAATTTAAATTAAGCTCAGCTAAAAGCTAAAAATTCATAACGTTAGTTACACGTGTAAATTCATAAAATACCGTGTTGAATGAATTGAATTGAATGAAATTAATAAAATGAATGCTTTTAGAACACATTTTAATAACTGTATTAATAAAATAGCTGTCGTTTGATTATATCATGACAAAATATACGATTATTTATTTTTGCAATCTTTATTTAAATTGAAGTAATTTAAGTGTTATCATATAGTATCTATACATAATAAAATCGTAAGAAAGTCAAAATTGTACATTGAATATTTTTTTAAAAGAATACTTGGGGCGTGATCTACAATCGATATCTATGTGCTATTTCAGAAAACCTGTATGCCAAATTTCATTTAAATCCGTTCAGTAGTTTTTGCGTGATTGAGTAACAAACATTCATCCAAACTTTCGCATTTATAATATTAATATCTATTCATATAATAAAATCGTAGGAAAGTAAAACTGTACATAGAATATTTTTTTAAAAGAATGCTTGAGGCGCGATCAATAATCGATATCGAATCCAGTATCGAATCGATATCGAATCTAGTTTTTAGAATTTTTGTCTGTTTGTCCGTATGTATGTTCGGGGTAAACTAAAAAGTACTGCATGGGTCAACATATAGGCTACATATTATCACGCTGTCACCTACAGGGGAGGAGCAGTGTGGAGTAAACGAAGTCCGCGCAGACGAAGTCGCAGGCAACAGCTAGTTAACAATAAATGGCGAAGTTCAGGATTAGATTTCTGATAAAAACGATTTCACCTGGGTATGGATAAGTGCCCGGTCGGCGATCGACTTGCCACATATTACATTACGGGACGTTACTTGACTAAGTATTTTTAGCTAGTCATGATTGCATTAGTTGTACCTCTGCCTATCTCTTCGGGGAGACGGGCGTGAAGATAGTGCTACTACTGGTTTATTTATACCATTTGGGTATGGAACTCTAAAAAATAAACAAAATAATACATTATAATCACTAACATTACATACAATTGTGTTTCCCGCATATGTGTTAATTAAAATATTTTTATGTTCAAATTCTAAAAAAATTATTGCAACGAAAAAGCTACTCAAGTAAAGTTCACAATAAATAGAGCCACAGCTTTTAAGAAGTGCAATTCAAGTAAATGAATGTTTTATTTCACGCCAAGGAACTATCAAAAGCATCATAACAGTTTGAAAGAATAAAGTAGGCTGTCATACTTTCGTGTCGCTTAATAAAATACACAAAATTTTTTTGCTTGAACAATTTTTATGAATTGTGAAATGTTTTATATTTTTTCATTTTTATCTGACGCTAAGAAGGAGTTATTACGTTTTTACTTGGTCCGAACTCCTTTTGAAAATTAGACCATATGCCTTTCTGCCAGGTACCTTGTAAGAGGTTGGCTATAGGAATCACTACTATAGTGGCTACTAGGTGGTAGAGTTCTGCATAGTCTCACACGGGCCTGGCACTACCACCTACCGGCTGCAATAGCATCAGTGCCTGTCATATATATATATATATATATATATATATATATATATATATATATATATATATATATATATATATATATATATATATATATATATATATATATATATATATTAGGAATTTTTTTAACTTCAGAATAGTTTTTAACAAGGGTTGACTTGTAACAGACTGTACATGACTGTACATGACGCGCACGGCACATAGAACTTTATTGCTTACAAACAGCAATTTACTGAACTCGCCACTAGATTCGATAGCACAAAGTACGGTGACCATACTATTTGAATATTAATACATTAATTAAATTATTCCCTCTGTGGTGTAATAGTCCCGTGTCAGTGTTGACCATATGAGGTCTCAGGTTCGATTCTCAGGTCAGGCAATTCAAAGATGTGTTTTTTCAGTTTTCTGATAAAATTTATGTTGGGTATTGAATATGTGCCCGTTTGACGATAGGCGTGCAATCTATCACATTGGTGCATTGGTTGTACCTCTGCCTACTACACTTACTTACTACACCGATTTCGTTAAGGTTTTCTATGAAGTTAAGCCTTTACATTTTTTCAAAATTTCTTAAAATCTCCTGGGTCAAATCGGTTCAGATTTTCAGGAAGTCTAAGTTTAGTGCAATTCAATCGAATGCCATACGTTTTGTTCGGTTAAACCGTTCCAAATTTAAGACATGTTTATATACACATATACACTCATACATACAGACATACTGACGTCATTGTAAAAATAGTCGGAAAAGGTTAGGACGTCAAAACCTGGAGTTCAGATGAAAACACGATTTTCGAAAAACGGCGCAAAATCAATAACTTTCTTATCTACATACATAAAAGGAAGAACAGAAAATATTTGATAGGACAGGAACAAACAAAAATGTTCCTAACACAGGATAATTTGTAAAACACAAATACAGTTAGAAATATACATAACTTAACATAACTTGAAAAATTAACCCTCCTAGCTCAGTCGTGTAATAATGAGAGTAAATTCTTGAATTGTACAGTGTGATATCTTCCAACGTCTAAAGTACGGGTAGAACGTACTTACTACTTGCCTACATCGTAAGTAAGTGAACTTATCTAGGCTTTAACGATAACGATACTGTTACGTACTTCGGGTCCTTAATTGTAAATAACACCACTTATATTAAATCCGTGTATTTAGTATACAAATACACAAGCCAACACAATGTAATACTAAAATACACTTTACACATTAGTCACTCACTGTACTATCACTGACTACACAATGAAACACTTCTCGCTTCGCACGGGTCACTTCAAGTATCGCTCTCGATTGCTTGATAAAAACTGACCTGTATTTGTCAACACATCTCTATTTAAAGCCAGGGTAAAGTTCTACCTGGATCCAGAAAAATCTAAATGTATCGGGAAACAATGAATCACTTCTTATTGTAAACATGTTATGAGTCATAAATCCTAGTACACGCTACTTTCAACCTTATGCCATATACCACAAAGTCTATTATGGCATAGCTTAGGTCAACTATTTGTTTGTTAATAGGATTAGCTATCTCTTTCTTTTATATCTAGATCTCTCCAGCATTCCAACTCTACACGTTTCTAGATTACTCGTAACAATACTAACAATAAGCCTTATAGTAGGTGCACTTGATTAGATTAGCAAACCATCCTGTTTTTAAAGGTCGGGTCTTAGTTTGTTATGTCCTGGATAGTTTTTAAGCAGGAAACTGGCTCTTAAAACACCCTGAGGACAAGATACATTTTAAAATCGGGCGTCACTTTTAAAATCCTTACAGTCGTACGGCTATTAAAATAAAGCACCGTATTAAAATAAAAGTTCTTATTTCAATACATAAATATTTTTTGAATGATTCAGCAGTAAATTATATTTTTTTTCACTTTCCTTATTTTTTAGAGAAAAATTAGCAAGTACACATATATGAGTTTAAAACACATTTTGTTAGATGACATTTTTAAAAGAATCATAATCAAACTTCAATTATATTAAAAGTAAAAAATAATTAAAAAATTAGAGTTCCTTAATTTCGGTCTGTCAGAATTTTGGTTTAAATAGTATCTATTAATTCAATTTAAACCACTTTACTAATAAATTTTACTTAAATAATTTTAATAATAATAAACTTTTTTTCGTATACCTAATATAGTAAATTTAGCAAAGCAATAAATATTTTAGTGTGTTCTGGTAACTGGTGGTAATAAAAAAATAGTTAAAGAAAATTACCAAAAAATAAATCAAATAAATAAAATCAAAAAGGATAAGTTATAGACCAGACCGTTTGTTTATTATTTGTTAATGTCCAAAAAGCAATAAAGTGAATTTTTGTTCTCCTCTTGTACCATGTCCGCGCTGTTTTAGAACAATGACGCAACTTGCCACTATGAGCATGCATAAAAGAGTTAAAAGAGTTGGTTACAATCTAAAGTATTTTTATATAGGTATTTTAATTACATAGTAATTAATTTCAATTCGATTCGATCCGATCCGATCCAATCCGATCCGATCCGATCCGATTCGATTCGGTTCGATTCAATTTAATTCAACTTAAAGTATTTAATTCAATTTAATGTATTTAATTCAATTCAATTTAATGTATTCAATTCAATTCAATTTAATCTATGTAATTCGATTCAATCCAATTTAATGCATTTAATTCAATTTAATTTAATTTAATGTATTTAATTCAGTTCAATTCAATTTAATGTATTTAATTTAAATAAAATATTTTAAAAATTGATAACTTTTGTAACTTGAATTTCATAGTTATCAACTACTGCTTTTGTTTGTAATACTGCGTCCTGTTTTAACATAGACCTATCCTAGTCATTCCAACTTCATATTCTAATTTTTCAAACTAGGTCAATATAAGTTAGACAAACTGTAAATCTAAAGTATCTAAAGTAATGTTATCTTCTATATAAAAATTAAAACAATGTTTTCGTTCACTTGAAACGTATACACGATCAAACTTTTTTTTATTGTCAATAGGGAAGCGCTTGACAATAAAAAAACTCTGGCAATGGAACTCAAAATCGAATTAAAACGTTCATTTAAAAGCTTAGACTTAATATATATATATATTTTTATATCGTAAAATTGCAAACAAGCAGAGGACTCTTCTGATAGAAACCAACAACCATAGCCTTTAGACACCAAAGACGTTGACAGTGCGTTTTTTGTGGTGGGGTTTTAATGCCACATGCATAAATTTACCGGCTACCTTACCATTCGCACTAGAACACGACATTATGGCAATTCTTACTAGCCAAGATGGTAATGACTCGCATAGTCAATCGTTCGTCTCTTACGAACTGCCTGACAGGACGGCAGGCGGTATTTTCTACAAAAAGAGCCCGTACTAACTCAGGGACAGACGACTAGACTAACGGGGTGATAATTAGTATTTATTTCAAATCAAGCTATATAAATGAGGCAATAATAAGACCAAAACCAAACCACCTTAAATATTTCATTACTGTTGTTCGAACGTAAAATATTTTTGTATTTTATTAAACGAGACTAAAATGTGCCAACCTACTTTATACTTGCAAACATAACATTGCTTTTGATAGTTCCTTGGCGTGAAATAAAACATTCATTTACTTAAATTGCACTTCTTAAGAGCTGTGGCTCTATTCATTGTGTACTTAACTTGCGTAGCTTTCACATTGAAATGAAAATAGTTAGAATTTCTGTGTGAATGTAAAATTCATATATTTGCGAGTTATATAATAATTGTAGTTTAAAGTGAGTTTAATAATTTCACTACTTTGAGCTCGTGACTTTTTTCAACCAACTTCCCCAAATGGAGGAGGTTCCAACTCATCGAAATCCGATCATTCGCTAATTTACCGATTACTTAAAGACTCCTGAACTGATTTGGAAAATTTTTTTTAGGATTCCGTACCTCATAAGCAAAAAGCGAAACCCTAATATAATCATTGACTTCGTTAACTTCGTTTATGAATGATGCGCAAGAGTTTGCATTGCTTAAAAACGTATAATACCAGTTAATCTCTACCTGCGTAGCTGCAAACAACATTCTCCAGGCGGAAAAAATGGATCGACCTTGATTTTGCACATTTATGAATTAAATTTTGAACAAGTCTCCAAAATTTTCCATGAATAAGGCTCGTGACTCGAAACGTGAAAATTACAACTCGCACTAGCCCACCACTAGAATCCACCAATCACATGCGTTAACACTCTCGCGACCTGTAAACAATGACTATATTCAATAGGGAGTAAGTAAATAAAAAACTCGCACCTATGATCCTCAGGCTTTTTTCTTGCGTTAAAAACTAGGTGGCGCTGTACAAATCACATACAAATTCCTAGTAAACGCCATACGTGCTCACAATCGAATGTGACAAGAAAAACTCACACTTAGCATCCACTTATTGTTTAAATTTAAAGCTGATACTCATATTCTGTAAAGATGCCAATTTTAAACCAATCCTTAGTTTTCATCTTTTAGATGAAGGATATAAACATTTAACAATGTTATTTGCTGTAGATATTTCATAAAATTCATTATATTTGATCATAAAAAGGATTATAAAAATGTATTACTTAAATTATATTACACTGCGGTACGGTTTTGTTTATTCAGAACGAAACTCCGCAATATGAAACGGCTTATGGCGGCCGGTCACGGTACATTCCAATTGCTACTGTTATAACCGAAACATGATTAGATATGTTTTGTTTCGTTTTAATGTTTTATTTATCAAAATAACAATATTCAATCTAAAAGACAGAAATGTTAAGGTTTTTAGTATGAAAAATGAATACTCATTTTTATGATGTCAACAACATTCTAGGTCCTCTCGTAGAGATTATAAGTGTTGTGTGTTATAAGTAAATTGTAGATTTTTGCAACGTTTTGCCCGGGTCTTGGTATCACCGCTTTGCTTATTTCTGCTGCATAGCTTTATTAACAACACGTGTAAACAGAACAAAATTCGATGCTACTTATGATTTCCTATTGTTATATTAAAAGTTTCGTAATATATCTCCAAGGTTTCATATTCCAAATAATTGTGATTCTTACGATAAATCACAATTATATATTGTTATTTTATATTCGTACAAGTGGAATAAAAAGAATCACCTAACCTGGTCCTCAAAATAAGTAATCAATATAATCAAACATTTTAAAATCGTCAAATTGATGTCCTATTCTCTTTTGGCAGTTGGTTAACAACTATAAAAGGTATTCAAAATTATTAATGAAAAAAAATTAATCTTCTTAATAAAAAAATAACTTAATGAAAAAGAATCGACTCCACTAATAATAACAGGATCAATTTGTATTATTCGACTAAATTAAAAGGAGGTTGTAATGCATTGTTCTTTTACTGAAAAACTGACCACTGAAATTTTGTCGTATTATATTCGGAGCGTCGAGTAAATTTTTAAGACAAATAAAATAAAAAACATACATTACACACTATATTTAGTCACATAAACAACAAAAATATATTGATAAACTCTTATCCTTACCGAAAATACAATATCTTATATTTTTTTAACGTTCATGATTTTGTATTTGACAATTTATCAGAGAACAATTCTGTATTTTTGACGTGCGAGCAATGACGTGAGTGACGGGATTCTATTTGAAGTGAGTGCACAATTTTAAATTGTGCACTCATTCTTAGAGGACGTTTTTGAGACACTGATTGTGTATCTTGGGTTTTTATATATCAATGCATGTGATACTATTATATATATATATATATATATATATATATATATATATATATATATATATATATATATATAGCCTGGCCTGGCCTGGTCTGGCATATTATGACCTATTCTTCAAAGATGGCCCGGATCACAGGGAGACATTACTGGAAGGGGGATTTTTTATCGATTTTTATTTAAAAATTACAATAGGTAAACTTTTACGTTTGTTTATTTTTAAAATTAAAACGAGACGTAATTCTGTAAAAGCTTATTTTCACTAAATTATTCGTAATTCCGTTTATTTTTTCTTGAATTATATTACTTCTAGAACTTAAAATATTGATAATAATAATAATAATAATATTGATAATAATAAGTTACAGTCGTGATTTTTATGTCGTCACGTCGACTGTTGCTTATCAATTAGTGTTAAGCAGAATCGATGACGACCCACAATAAAACGTAACAATTATAAATCTAAGAGTTATTGGACCATAATATAATGAAAACTCATCATTATTGCGGAACTGTGCGACCGTAGAACGCTCCAATTAACGCCAAATAATCCAAGCCTTAAATTTCCCCTTTTGATCCCTACACGCCACTTTATGTAAGTTAGTTCTTTTCAGAACGAAGCCAGACCATTGTCATGTTAATTTACTAATGGCTACGTTACTTTAAATCCTCGATGGATCATTCCATTCTGGACTCGGTATTTTAGACTTACTCCGAATATAGCCTGTTCAATAGCTTCCTGAGTAACTTAACCTTATTAGTTAACTGTAGTTATTATTTTTTTATCTTCTTCGCTTCTTAACTATAACTTCCAAATTGAGCCAAATCAATTCGGCAATTATTCTCATTTTTTTTGTTTACCCGGCAACGGAAACGATTTTTTATTTACAAACAAAAATAGTAGTCTAGGTTTATTTATTTGATTGATGATTGATAATTTAACAACTTGCAGTTTAATTTAAAAAGCAAAGCAGTTCACGTAATTGAAGATATAACGGAGATTGAAGATAAAAATTAATGGATGTTTTCATCCTCGAATCGCTCCAAAATGGTGTTCTACGTCTCTATTTGTCGAACTAAGTGTGCCCAGAATCGGTTCTCGATAAGAGTTAACAATGCATATAACAAATATTATTGTCATATTGATATATTTGATTATAAATTAAATATTTATGTTTCTTTTGTTTAAAAAGTACTAAAGAATTAATAGTTTTGTAATGGGATTAATATATATTCATTAAAATATTTTTCCCCCGTATTGGTTCCGGGCTCCTTTGAACAATAGACCAACTGCCGTTCTGCCAGGAAGGTCGTAAAAGGCGACCAATTGGCTATGCGAATCACTACTATCGTGGCTACTAGGTGGTAGAGTTATGCATTGTCTCGCCTGAGTCTGGTACCACCGTCTTGCCTATTCCTGCCGCAATAGCGTCAGTGCTTGTCGCTTTCGTGTTCCGGTTTGGAGGGTTAGGTAGCCGGTAAACTTATGCATGTAGCATTAGACCTCGACACAAGATAGCAACGTACCATTAACACCTTGGTGTCTATAGGCGATGGTTAACTCTTTTCATAAGGAGACCCATCTGCTTGTTTGCTATCTTATGATATAAAAAAAAATATACTTTGAACCTTTAGCGTTTTAAAATTCTTAGCAGTTATAATAGTAATTATGTTTTTATTATTTACGATTTTTTATCTTATTTTATTTCTATAGCACACACATCGTAATGACTAGAGGTGCAAAATGTTTTGGCTAGTGGATTAACTTAAAATTATTGTAATGTGTATATATAATACGTGTTACAGTAAGCTGTAAGATTTCCTGAATAAATACATAATTTTAAGAATAAAACTGCTTATCCATACTAATATTATAAATGCGAAATTATGTCTGTCTGTTACGCTTTCACGGCTAAACCGCTGGACCGATTTTCCTGAAATTTGGCATGGAAGTAGTAGAAGAGCCGGGGTCAAGCATAGGCTATTTTTTTTTAAATAATCAACCCTTAAAGGGTTGAAATAGGGGATGAAATTTGTATGAAAAGCTATCTTGACAACATGCTAATCTACTCGCGGGCGAAGCTGCGCGGGTCAATTAGTATATTATATTTGAAGAAGAATATACATTTGAAGATGTTCAAGTCTCTTAGTTGAGAGCTATACATCAAGGAAGATGTTCAAGTCTCTTAGTTGAGAGCTTATACATTTAAAGGAAATTTCAAAATCTAAAATTTAAAGAGTCAATAGTCTCTAAAAAATCCCTAAGATGTAGGAGCCACAGCATCGGTACTATTTTATATATTACAAGCAATCAAACAAGCAAATGGATCTCCTAATGGAAAGATACAGTCATCGCCTATAGAAAATAAAGATGTTTATGGTGCGTAATTGCTATCTGTATGGCAAGATGATAATGAAAACCGAAAAAACCGGAATATGGCAATATTATCATTACCTAAACATTTTATCGCAATTGCGGCAATAATAGGTGGCACCAAATACCCGGGCAAGAAGTTGCGGAACTCTACTACTTAAACCAATACGAGTTAAGCTAGATGGCACTATATTCTCAGGCAATAATATATTTGAGCTACAAAGACTGGTCAAAGTTGTGATAAAGATGATGAAGAAAGGTCAGATAATCGTAATAATATAGACACAATTAAATGCAAAGAAAACTAAGGTACTTAAAACTATAAACTTAGAATTGAATGCTATAGAAAATGTGGATGTAAAATTGAATGTGAAGAAAACTAAAGTACTTCAAACTATAGTATTTATTTTAGCCCGTAAAAAGGCAATAATTTTACTTCAAATCATATTACATTGTGTTCTTAGCTTTTACTCTATTTGAGCTATAAATACTGGTCAAATTATGAAAGATAATAATGAATAAGATGAATGAATAAAATTGTATGAGATGAAAATCAAGGTACTTAAAACTATAAATATACAATTGAATGCTGTAGAAAATGTAGATTCATAATTTAATTCACAGAAAACTAAAACAATTCAAAATAAAGTATTTGTTTTCGTAATAATCGCATTTCAGATGACGCTGTGTTATTAGGCTTTACACTGTTTGAGTTACAAACATGGTCAAATTTGAGAAAAGTAATTATAATAACAAAGACTAACAATTGAATGCAAAGAAAACTAAGGTACTTGAAAATATAAACTCACAATTGAATGCTACACAAAATGTAGAATAACAACTGAATGCGAAGAAAACTACATTACTTGAAACTATGGTATTTGAAATAAAGTACGTGTTGTGGGCTTGATTTTATTTCTGCAGAGTGCTTGAAGTTTCCAAAGACCTCCTCAAAATAAGTTTGAATACATTTCCATGAATAATTAATTCCCTTTATGAAAATATATAATTCGTAGATGTTGATAATGAAGATTTCGTGAAAGACAAATGTAGTAGACGATATAAACTAAATAAAAAATGATTTTGTGGTAAAAGTGCGCTTTAGCATAAATTCACGTTCAATTCATAGAGTTAGTTAAAAGTCATCAATTTATATTTAATAAAAGTCATCAAATTATAATATAACTAGCGACCTGCCCGTGGTTTCATCCGCGTAGCTTTTGTTTCCGTGGGAATATCGGAAAGGTTTACATACTAAACCCTTTCTCAAAAATCAGTCTATCTATTAAAAAAACCGCATTAAAATCCGTTGTGTAAATTTAAAGATTTAATCATACATAGGGACAGACTGAGAAAGCGACATTGTTTTATACTATGTAGTGACTACAATCTTTTATTTCTAATTTCATACCCTTAGGGTCTAACTTAAAAAAGTATACAATGGTTGACTTCAATTCCTCATCGATCTTCTCTCCAATTATCCTCAGAATTCGATTCAGCGGCTTAGCCATGAAAGCGTAACAGACAGACGGTCTTTTGAATTTATACTGTTAGTATGGATTTAACTCGTGGTCTAGTTTTAAGCCAACTTGACTCCGATCATTACGTCTTGACTTCGATTTCTGAGTCAGGCAAGTGAGGTTTTTTGAGATTTTTCTGGAAACTAAAATCTTAGTAGCCGCTCGGAACCTAGTGGTGATGTGTTAACAACGCCGTGCCTTTGATGAGCATATAAAGAGCTAAAAATAAACAGTTATCGTTATCGAGTCAATAAAATCGCAATCGAGTGATAAAAATCACCATCCATCACTGTAACAGACAAACTAGTCAATTGTGCTAAAGCGGAAAGTCTAAAAATCTATTCACATTCGGTTTACTCAGTATACCCTACAAGGAAACTGGCGAAATTTATAGCGTCCTTGAAAAGCCAACTCAATCTATGACTCCATTTACATAGTCGAGTAATTCGCAAAGATTTGGAACATATTAATTCATACGCCACACGCTACTTCTTTTCCCACTTACTATTGTGAGGGCATTTTGATAAATCGTGCAGCTTTGACAAGGGTCCCTTTTTCGCTTAAATCATCAATTATGGGTGAATTCTTTAGAAAGATCTTTGTATTATTTGATGCTCTTAATATTTTGTTCCGCCTTGAAGATTATATGGACTTATAATCATTAAGGCGGAAAAAATGAAATTTTCTTTTGCGTAACAACTTGTTGTCGAGTTTGTTTTATTTAATTAAGTTATTCTTTAAATGAAAAAAGACTTAAAGTAGTAAGTCTAACAATTATTTTCGTATTTTGTATGAATTATTAGTAATCAAACCTCTTTTGGCTGTAGTGAATGTAACTGGCTGGTTATAATATCATTAAAATTTGTTATTCCAAAGAGGCAGTAAATAAAAAATAAAACTAGTTCCCGCCATTTTTCAATTGTTTTTCAAGCAAGCAAAATGAACGTATGTGACGAATAATGTGTTGGCTGGAATGTGTTGATGCATCCTCCGTATAGCCCTGACCTTGCTCTATCAGATTTCCACCTGCTTCAGTCATTGCAGAATTCTTTAGAAAGCATATAGCTAACCCATTGACGTGTATAATATTACTACCGGACAGGTTATCCCATACAAATGACAGCTAATTTTATATGTCATTTTGTAACGCTGCACACGAGGATCTCCGGAACTAATTTTGACATATGCTGTGTATGGTTGTCATGGTAGTCTAAATATTATGGGGCAGTTACGCATTTAAATAATTTGTTAATGTTTTAGTGAATTTCTAAGTTTATATTTGGTGTACTCTACTGTATGCTAGTTTTGAGTCATTAGGAAACATTCCTACCTAAAGGAGTGTAAAACTTCGTTTTACAGGTACTTGCATGTAGTCACTGTTTTTAATCAAAAATTGAGTAACATGGCCTTTAAAACATCTAATTTTTACCAGAAACTCTTAATACAATATTATATTAATAACAGATATATTGATTTCCGGCAGAATTAATAATATTTATTTAATTTTGTTTCACTTAGAATTAACTAGTGATATCAACCTATATCGATAATTTCAATATCGATATTCTACTGTAGTAGTCAAACTCAGTCTTCGTTTTCATAGTTGCATATTTAAGTCACTTTATAGTCGTCTTATTTCTTTTGCATTTTAATTAAATATGCCTCACTTATAGGAAAAGTTTTGTTCATGTAGCGAACTATGATTTTAATTACATTTTATTTTTGTATAATACAAAAAATACAATAAAAAAATGTATGACTACAACAAAGAAAGCTGTTAATTCGATTCCAAAGAAAACAGATTCTCCTTGTTCACAATATTTTTGATAGTTAATGTTTTATCAAATATTGCAATCGAAACTATCATAATTGAAACTTTTAAAAGTAATTTCGATATTTTGATTAAGCAAATTATGACAAAACGTACAGATATAAGAATTATCGCAGCAACAAAAACAATTTCACTTTCTGTAACTAGTGAAAGTATACGGCATTTCTTAACATGGCAAATAATTTGGACTCGTCTGTATTATTTTCATTAAACAGGAATTTCTAAACAACTTAATTTTTTTTTTAAATATGAAAGGAGTATTTTCGCTATCGTAGTACAATACAAGAAATAAGAACAAATTAATGCAACCTCAACCGACCAACCTTAGGCTAAGATTGTCTATCAAAAATAAGATAAACGAGTCATTTGTTGGACTTTCGGTACACTATCACAATCAAATTCTCGATGAAATTATACATTATAAAATTAATTGTATGAAATATTCGATGTTTTTATTATTTTTACAATTTACTTAATATAGTCTATCTCAATGCCAAATTTCATCTAAATCTGTTAAACCCATATACATATAAATTCGCTATACCCGTGCGTCTGTCCGTCTGTCCGCAATCTAGTTCAGAGATCCTTAGTACTAGATATCTGTAATTTGGCATGAATATAAATACTAGTCAGGATTACTTGTGATAGGTAACTTCTAAGCCCTACTTCTAAGCGGAGCCCAACACGAACTTTACAAATTTATTTTATTACAGTTTTTTATTTTTTTTTTAAATAACATACCGTTCTATTAAAATACCCTATTAATCTAATTTTATACTGCTCTATTTAATTATCTTTTATCTTTGTAAACTTTTATGTATTACCGTGTGGATTTATGCAAATTTTGGTACTTAGTATGGGAGATACCAATTATTTTACTTCTACCTTATGGTATTAGCTGTGCCGAAGATGTTTCTCATTCTCAAAATAAGCAATACTTTGAACAATAACAGAGTGTTGATTCATTCATTGATAATATAGTCTGGAGGGGTTTAAAACAAAAGTAGAACATAAGATTAAAAATTTGAAACAACAATCAAGGGTAATTGGAATTAGGTATAATTAGGATTAATGTAGATTTGCAGTTTATAAGATTGCGTACCACCAATTCGATATGATATGTATGCAGCCTGCGCGTAAAGCCCTGAACCAAAATGCGAAAAACGCTGAAATTTTTAGTCATACATATCAATCCGGGTAAATTTGCTTTGTTTTTTTTTTCATATTTTTTTTAAAACCAAGCAGATGGCTCTTTTAATGAAAAGAGACAACCATCTTCTATATAAACCAAATATATTAATAGTGTGTTGCTGTCCTTTTTGCTGGGTCTAACTGCCACATATATAAGTTTACTAGCTACCTTCCCCTCCAAACTCGATCACATTAATAACAAGCATTGAAGCTATTGCGACAGGAATAGGTAAAAGGGTGGTACCCCGTATTGGTTCCGGGCTCTTTTGAAGGCAGGCATTTCGTAAAAGGCGACCGATTGGCTATGCAAGTCACTAATATCGTGGCTACTATGTAGTAGAGTTCTGCATTGTCTCGCCCGGGTCTGGTACCACCGCCTTACCTATTCCTGCCGCAATAACGTCAGTGCTTGTCGCCGTCGTGTTCTGGTTTGGAGGGTAAGGTAGCCGGTAAACTTATGCATGTGGCATTTGACCTCGCCACAAGATAGCAATGAACCATTAACACCTTTGGTGTATATAGGCGATGGTCGACTCTTTTCATCAGGAGACCCATCTGCTTGTTTGCTATCTTATAATATAAAAAAAAAAAAACTATAAAATCGGGTGAGACATTGCAGAACTCTGCTAGTAGTCACGATGGTAGTATCTAGTAACAAGTATATCATCGTCATCATTTACGATCTGCCTGGCAGAACGGCAGTCGATCTATTCTTCAAAGGGAGCCTAGACCAACATTTGATTTAGGAATCTTTATACCCATAAGAGTTTACAATTCTTTACTCCTTTTATACTTGACAGATACCTATAAAAACCTATCGCGAAAAAATCATGGGGTAAACAGTATCAAATGAACGTAACGTTAAATCAAAACTTCACTTTCAAATGCATACTATCAATCGTAAAAAGTTTATAGTATGAACAAAGTTTCAACTCCCACTGCAACCTATCTAATGCTAGAAGTTTTACATGTAAATCAAAACTTCAACTTTCTGTACTATCTGTTACATTTCCTCACAAGTAATTTTGCTAAAAAAATAAATATATTTATCTGGTGTAAAAAGGTGTTTGTGGTCGCATTCCCCTGAAACTATTTGATCGCCTCTGTGGTCTAGTGGTTCAGCGTTGGCGTTGACCACATGAGGTCCCGGGTTCGATTCCCGGGTCGGGGCACATAAGAAAAGTGTTTTTTCAGTTTTCTGATAAACACAAAGTTGCCCGGGATTGGAAAGTGCCCGATTGGCGATAGGCTTGCCACCTATCACATTTGTGGGACTGAGTATCTTCAGCTAATCGTGGGTGCACTTGTTGTACCTCTGCCTACCCCTTCGGGGATACGGGCGTGAAGATACTATGTGACCGATTTTTATGATTCTTAACAGACTTCCCAAAAAGGGGAGGTTCTTAATTGGGCTGTATTTTTTATGTTTGTTGCCTCAAAACTCGGTAATTTATAAACCAATTTTAATAATTGGACGTAGTTACACGAAAAAGATTCAATCTAACAAAATCAGCTTAGAAATTGAAGTTTGAAGGTGGATATTTTTTTTTTAATTTTTTTATGTGCCATACATGGGGACAAGTTCTGACGTTGAATAAAGTAATAGAGAGCTATTTTTGCTTAGATGTTTTTACTGGCCAATTGCATTGACGTTTAGCATCAGTTTGGTGCACTTAACTCATTTTTGACCATATTGTGGATTGGATCCTTTTCGTTTAACTACGTCCAATTGTTATTTTGTTCGAGAGGGTATACTTGCTGTGAGCTTCCATTTTAATTTAGTGAAGATTTGATGTAGGGTTCCGGATCTATATGAAATGGGAACTTGGCTGCAGCGATTTTGCTGCATTAAAAAAATATGTTTGAAACAATATTTTGTTTTTACCAAATATAATTTGGTAAACAGGAGAAAAAATATATATTATCTATACTTTCCATCGTCGGCACTTGTTGAAATTCCATTACTGTTAGATAAAATTAACAATGCACTTGTACTTTTTACTTCACAACATATATATTCTTAATATATTACACGACCGGTTTTACTTTTTAAGCATCTTCATGATGTAATATCCTTAACTGATCATTGATTGATTGTAATTCATAGAAATAAGTTGTGATGTCAATTAATGTGTGTAATTGTATCATGTTACTATAATTTAAAAAAAAAACAAAAAAAAAACAAGCCCGCTGCGTTTCTTCCGCCGGATCTTCTCAGTGTGTGGCCGCGTTCCGATCCGGTAGTAATTGTAAAAATCGACTCACAACATTTTTAGTTAGATAAAAATAGTTATAATTTTAAAATATTTGCACACCATATCATGGTAGAATATGTTGGTAACTTAATCAAATTTTAATAACTTGTAACTCCCATATTCTGGCAAATAAATGATTTCTTCTTCTTCTTGACTGTTATAAAATATTATATTTATGTTTGTTTATATTTTATAAGAGTCAATGATCAAGTACATTACTTCCTGAAGATGTTTAAAAAGTGAAACCGGTCGAGTATAAATATACTAAAAATATATATGTTGTGAAGTGAAATCGAAGTACAAGTGCATTGTTAATTGTGTCTAACAGGAGAATAAGCCGTAAAGTATATTTCATACAACGAAGTGATAAGGCTGTCTATCTAAAAAAATATTGGATTACTTTTTAACTTCCCTCTACGTATGTAAATAAGGAAGTTTCGCCCCGATTTTTGTTGCTCCTTATTTATTTATTTAGAGGCAAAATTACATTTCATTTCTTGAAAACTCCACAAAAAGCGAGCTTAAGCTGTAAGAGATTTCCTCCAACAAACCAAAAACAGTGAGAAAGCATGAAAGAAATATAGAATACACGTGCACAGATTATTAATTTAAAATATATACAATAGGTATACAAAAAAAACTTATTTCATGTTACTTAATCCTAATACGTACCTACAATGCCTTTCTACCCTAAAAATCAATACTAGCCCCTTGTATGTAAACATCTCATAACTTTTGAATGGCTCGACCGATCAAAACACGGATGATGGTATTCGATTGGATTCTGCTCAACTTAGACTTCCAGAGTTTCCAGAGTTCGATTCAGGTTTTAAGAGATTTTGATAAACCTCAAAAATTTTTTTGCGAAACAATATTTTTTTAATATAACTTTAGATGAATGCACCGATTGAGTACAAAATCTAATCAGCTCTTTTCCTTGTCCTTTAAAAACAACGTCCAGTGTATACATTTAATCAAAATCGGTTTATTCATATGGGAGTTGTCGTTGACGAAATATTAAAAAAAAGTGTTTTTTCGACATAACTTCAAAATTTTTTAACCAATCATTTTTCGAACTTCTGCAATATTTTAGTACTTAAAAATCTACGCCAAATGCAGTTTCAAAAATCAAAATCGAATCAAGTTTTTAAAAGTTACGGCGTTTCAAATATTAATATTTTATTTATTTAACATCCTAACATAAATGCAGTGTGATAATTTTACTATAATACCTAACCAACCATTTATAAAATTTCTGTCTGTCATTATGTTTGTACGTGGTAATCTCTGAAGTGGCTGGACCAAGTTTAATAGAACTTTCACAGAAACAGCAGCACATACGCTACTTTTTACTCAATTAAACAAAAGAAAATTACGATTTTGGACACTAACAAGTAGTCGGAAGTAGTAGGTAGTCCTGTAATATAAAAATATTAAGCAGAAAACCAGTCCACAAATTCAGTCACCATTATTTATGCATATACATGAATGCAAGCGAGCTTGACTATCAAATAAAATATTTAAATAGGATTTCATTTATCGGTGTTTAAAAACGGTATATTTTCACATGCAAGTTTAGTAAATCCTGTAAAAGCTTTCATTTATATTCAATTTAAATACCGTTGGCCTGTTTGGCAGTAAAAACATAACAAATATTTGCATATGTTTTTATTAACTACTATTTTAGTCATACAAAGAAAACTAGTTATTTTGTAAATTTCCGCGAACTTCTAAGCGTACTTTTGCGATGCCACTGAAAGGGAATGGAATGCCACTGAAAGGGAAAGGGAATGGAACAAACTCACCGTAGGTCTAAAAAATATTGAAGACCCTACGGCACAGTTCTCCACCCTCGTTCACCACACACCACACCACGTCAG
The DNA here is from genome assembly GCA_036924255.1 of Apodemia mormo. NCBI lineage: Eukaryota > Metazoa > Arthropoda > Insecta > Lepidoptera > Riodinidae > Apodemia > Apodemia mormo. The sequence continues at coordinate 6,672,255 of JAUPFN010000024.1, read as the reverse complement.
TACCAAGTAGTACTTTAGACTTTAGTACTACTTTGGTTCTCATTGAGTGTAGTAGTGTTCGTGTCTCTTGAAGATGCTTCGATTGTGAAATAAAACGTGCGTTGAATGCGTATATTGTGTATTTTTGTGCTTGGTGCTGTCGTAGTGTAAAGTGTGGTTGACAAGGGTGAGTGAAGAACTGTGCCGCTGTGTGTGTGGGGTTTTCATTATTTTTCAGAAATAAATTGAGTTTGTTCCATTTCTTGCACCGCTTTTATACGTTTTTCCCTTTCAGTGGCATTGCAAAAGTACACTTAGAAGATTGCAGAAATTTGCAAAATAACTAGTTTTCTACGTCTGAATAATGGATTTCCGTAAAGTAAAGCCTGAATTTATAAAGTATACTATTTTAGTCACCTAGCAATGAATAATGTTATATAAAAATTGTCGTTACTACAGTGCCATTTCTGGCACCAATAGTGATAAAATTTCTATAGCGACATGTACTCCCATCACATGTAAGAATACCTAATTAACATTTTAGTGGCATTGAATCGTGGCATAAAATAGCAACGAATAATATTAGAGTACAAAAACAAATAGTAAATAGCACAAAATGCATGCACGCACGCACACTCAACGTCGCTGCCGCGTCCGGTGGTCACAGCATCAAAGGGACCGACCGCTCTTTGATGTAGCCGTCGTCTTTCCAAACTTCATTATAATTATAATAGGTCAGCAGATTGGGACGGGATGCGGTCTTTTTTTGCGTCCTACCCATGGGGGCGGATGTGCTTCTCGCTGGATGATCCGAGTGTCATCGCTGACTCTATCGCTGATGTGGTGCTGCAGGGCATGGAAATTTTCATTCCATTTTCTGCGGTACCAGTTGGTGGTAAGTCTCAGCCTTGGTTTGGTCGCTCCTGCAAAACGGCTTCACGCCGAAAGCAGGAATGCTACCGGGCTTGGGCTGCAGCGTCGACATCTCGTGATGAAAAAACCAGCGCGTTACGTAAGGAGTACAATTCCGCTTCGAGGTTCTTCAAAAGAGCTATCGCCAAGGCAAAATCTGAACACATTGGCAGAATTGGTGAGAAATTAGTTCGCCTTCCTTCGGGAACTCGTGCGTTCTGGTCTCTCGCCAAGGCTGTCTTGGGGAATTTTTCACAGCCCTCTCTTCCACCCTTACACGGAGATGATGACTCTCTGGCCCATACCGCAAGGGAGAAGGCCGATCTTTTGGGCTCGTTCTTTGCGGCCAACTCGACTCTGGACGACCAAGGAAATGCACCGCCTACCATCCCGCAGTGCTATAGTTCTATGACGGAATTAAAATTCTTGCAGTCTTCCGTACGTAAAGCACTTTTTTCCTTGGACGTCCATAAGTCGAGTGGACCGGATGGCATCCCTCCGATTGTACTTAAATCATGTGCTCCAGAGCTGGCGCCGATACTAACACGCCTATTCCGGCTCTCCTACTCACTCGGCGTAGTACCGATTTCATGGAAGACAGCTTTAGTGCATCCCATCCCTAAAAAAGGAGATCGCTCTAATCCGTCTAACTATCGGCCGATAGCCATAACCTCCTTGTTCTCCAAAATTATGGAGACAATCATCAACTCGCAGCTCCTCAAGTATTTAGAAGAGCACCAGCTGATTAGCGACCGCCAGTACGGTTTCCGTCACGGCCGCTCAGCTGGTGATCTTCTTGTATACTTAACACATCGGTGGGCGGAAGCAGTTGAGTCCAAGGGGGAGGCATTGGCAGTTAGTTTGGACATAGCGAAGGCCTTTGATAGGGTATGGCACAAAGCGCTTCTGGCGAAGCTGCCTTCCTATGGGCTTCCCGAGAAATTATGCAAGTGGATCACCAGTTTTTTGGCTGATCGGAGCATCAAGGTCGTAGTTGACGGTGCGTGCTCTGACCTTAAATCTATCAATGCTGGTGTTCCACAAGGCTGCGTGCTATCACCAACACTGTTCCTTCTGCATATCAATGACATGATGCGAATTCGCAACATACATTGCTATGCAGATGACAGTACTGGTGATGCTACATACTCCGGCCGAAGCAGTATTTCTCGGGAACACGTCGAAGAGAGCCGAAACAAGCTTGTGTCCGAAGTTGAGAATCGACTAACCGATGTCTCGGAATGGGGTCGTCAAAACCTGGTCACTTTTAACCCCAAAAAGACACAACTTTGCGTGTTTTCCGCTAAAAAGACACCCTTTGTCGCGTCACCTCGATTTGGGGATACTCTCCTAACAGCCTCCGCTAGTATCGGGATTCTTGGAGTCGACATATCGAATTACATTCAGTTTCGCGGTCATTTGGAAGGTAAGGCTAAATTAGCCTCCAAAAAGCTCGGTGTGCTCAGCAGAGCGAGGCAGTACTTCTTGCCGGCCCATCGCCTTCAACTTTATAAGGCTCAAATTCGGCCCCACATGGAGTACTGTTCTCATCTCTGGGCCGGAGCTCCTCAGTACCAGCTCCTTCCTCTTGATCGCATTCAGCGTAGAGCGGTTCGAATCGTTGACGACCTGGCTATTTCGAAACGGCTCGACTCTATGGCATTGCGCAGAGATGTTGGCTCACTCTGTGTCTTCTATCGTATCTTTTATGGAGAGTGTTCCGACGAGTTATTTGGATTAATTCCTGCCGCCGAATTCCATCATCGGACATCGCGTCAAAATTTGAAATTCCATCCTCACCATCTCGATGTCTGGAAATCCACAACTGTGCGTTTCTCTCGACACTTTTTGCCTCGCACTACTTTGTTGTGGAACCAATTACCGGCAGGGGTGTTTCCAAACGGTTACGACTTGGGGGCCTTCAAGAAAAGAGCTTACTCATTCTTAAAAGGCCGGCAACGCAACTGCAAGACCTCTGGTATTGTGGATGTCCATGGGCGGCGGTGATCACTTACTATCAGGTGCACCTCCTGCTCGTTTGCCCCCTCTTCTATAAAAAAAAAAAAAAAAAAAAAAACTGTTCAGTAGTTTTTGGCGTGATTGAGTAACAAACATCCATCCATTTATCCATCCAAACATCCAAACTTTCGCATTTATAATATTAAATATGAATTTCTTCTAAAACGTGTATTGTATCACGAACACTTTTTACTATGCTAAAATTCGCGAAAAACATTTAAAAATTAATATTATTTATATTCACAATTTTGATATATTATTTTAAGATACATCGCAATATGTCGTCATCATATATATATATATATATATATATATATATATATATATATATATATATATATATATATATATATATATATATATATATATATATATATATATATATTACATTGTTGTGTGTCTCATCGTGAAGATTATTTAATTTTAACCGCCTAAAAGTTAAAAAGTCTGGCCCTTTTTGATGCATCAAGGCTTGTTCACTGTAAAATATGTTACTCGTTCACAGATTAAATAGATGACACTTGCCTTTTTGTTTTTTTTTCGAATAATACTAATAGTAACTTGTTTAAACAGCCTTCTGTATTGTAAGTTGCAACTATAGTAATTAATACTTTCATTATGTTGCATTCAATAGTGTATATAAACTTTTGCGTCTTACCTATCCAATTTTTTATAATTTGTTTGGTAGTCATAAATAAAAGGAAGTGTTAATATTATGACAGAAAGGAAAACTCTGCTTAATTTAGAAATAAAAAAATGCGTACAAGTTTGATTAGTTTCACGACTTCCAACTATATTCTTTTTGAAAAGTTACTTGCTGTTAAAAAGTATCAGATGAATTCTAATATGAACTTATTGTAAGTACATTGAATTGATAATTTTGGGTGATGCCATGTTCTTGTAGTACGTTGAGGCTGATCTCATCAATTTTCTTTGTTAATCTTAATCTACAAAATAATAACATATATATCATTGTATCAAGCCACTTAACTTTATATTAAATAATAATATATAATATAACTTACTTATAACTTTATATAAAATAATATTAATAACCAAATTATGTGTTAAAATATGAAACTATGTTAGTAAATAAAAGCATTAAGACAGATTAAGTATTTTTAAGAATATGTAAATACACATTGAGATGAAGTTTCAACAAATACCGACGATATATAATACAAAACTACCAAAAAGTAGACATTAAAAGGTTTGAACTTAATAACTTTAATTTCCTCTTTCAAGGAATATACATAAAAGAAAGCTTTATAACGAACATACAGATAAAAATCACCCCAAATTAGACGTCCATAATTGACGACCGTAACACCATAATAATATTAATGTAAAGCCTTAAATAACGAAGGTGACACTATCAAGTTTGATCGCTGACGGGGCAAGTGTAATAAATAATGAAAATTGCCCCCGCATTGCGATAAAGAGTCCATTTATAAAGATTCCATATTTTGAAAAAAAAAAAAACTTTACTAAACTTATGTTATAATAAATACAGTGTGTCTTCATCAGAAATGTTAGTACTCCTTTAAATACGTCAGTAGCTGGTTTTTTTTTTTTTTTTTTTTATATCATAAGATAGCAAACAAGCAGATGGGTCTCCTGATGGAAAGAGTCAACCATCGCCTATAGACACCAAAGATGTTAATGGTGCGTTGCTATCTTGTGGCGAGATCTAATGCCACATGCATAAGTTTACCGGCTACCTTACCCTCCAAACCGGAACACGACAGCGACAAGCACTGACGCTATTGCGGCAGGAATAGGTAAGGCGGTGGTACCAGACCCGGGCGAGACAATGCAGAACTCTACCACCTAGTATCCACGATGGTAGTGACTCGATAGCCAATCGGTCGCCTTTTACGACCTGCCTGGCAGAACGGCAGTTGGACTATTCTACAAAGGAGGCCGGGACCAACACGGCGGTAATAAAAGCTGGTAATAAAAAATAGTCTCCATAATCTTGGACAATCAGGAATTTATGATTAAAGGTCGATATTTAGGTGGATTAGAGCGATATTCCTTATTAAGATGAATTAAGAAGGATTAGATGCGCTAAATAAATTTTTCATAAATTCTGTACAACGCCATGTAGGTAGAAAAACCAGAATAGGCGTGTTAATACCGACGCTATCTCCGGTGCATACACAGATTTAAAAACAACCGGAAGGATGTCATCTGGTTTACTCGATTTATAGATATTGAAGGAGAAAATTTCTTCACACACTGAAGAGTAGAAGATCTTTATTTCTGGCCTTGAACTATTCCGCTACAGGATAATAAGCGGTGCGTTATTAAGGTCACACTGATTTAAGTTGACTAAAAAAAATAATTAGCCCCAGAGATCGAATTTTTCTTTGCAGCATGGGCCAGAGAGTAATCATCTATGTGCAGAAATGAAATGGAGGGCTGACTGAAATTCACTAACACAGTCCTAGTAACATATCAGAATGCATGAGTTCCCGAAAGTAAATCAATCTATTTCTTAAATTTTCTGCCAATATACTCCATTTTTGCTTTAGATCTTAAACATTTTAAAAGAATTTCAGGGCAAAATTGTACTCCTTTTATAATGCCCTTAATTTTACAATTTGTGATGCCAATTTATCAGACCAGGCTCGATAACACACCTGCTTTTCACGTAAAGCTATTTAATAGTGGTGTTGGATAACGCAGCAAATGTGATGAAATTTGTCATATCCTGCAATAGTCAGCAATGACATCCGGATCATTTAGATGTAGACACATCTGCTGTCAGATATAGTATCGAATAAAATAACACATTCCGTCTTCATTTTATTTTGTATTATACATATTATATCGCTGAAGCCTCAACTTGCTTCAGTAGTATTTCGGGTCTCTTCTATTTGTTTGCTATACTAGGTATGCAAAAAATATTATCTATTATTAAGAAAACACCAAAATAGTGAAGTAAAATATTAAATAACTAAAGCGATACTACCACCCTTGGTGGCTGATGGAGCAAGTGTAATAAATAATGAAAATTACCTCCGCACTGCGGTTATGTGTCTATTACGAAAATTTTTCTATATGAAAAAAACGTGCTTGATTTTTTTTATAAGATAGCTAACAAGCATACGAGTCTCCTGATGGAAAGAGTCAACCATCGCCTATAGACACCAATGAAGTTAATGGTGCTTTGTTATCTTGTACCGAGGTCTAATGCCACATGCATAAGTTTACCTGCTACCTTAGCCTCCAAACCGGAACACGCCAGTGATAAGCACTGACTCTATTGCGGCAGGAATAGGTAAGGCGGTGGTATCAGACACGGGAGAGACAATGCAGAAGTCTACCACCTAATAGCCACGATGCTAGTGACTCGCATAGCCAATCGGTTACCTTTTACGACCTGCCTGGCACAACAGCATTAGGTCTATTCTTTAACGGAGGCCGGTACAACACGACATGAATCATTAATTTAACCTATGTTAATATTATAAATGCGAAAGTTTGGATGTTTGGATGGATGGATGTTTGGATATTATTATTATTTATTTGTTTATTCAATTACAAGCTGTTGCCCGCAACTTCGTCCGCGCGGACTTCATTTACTCCACATAGCTTCTCCCCCGTAGGCGATAGCATGATAATATGTAGCCTATATGTTGACCCGCCCTTTTAGTAATATTCGTGCAAAATTTGAAGTAAATCCATGCAGTACTTTTTGAGTTTACCCCGAACATACATACAGACAAATGACAAACAGACAAAAATTCTTAAAACTATTTTTGGCTTCGATATCGATTGTAGATCACGCCCCAAGTATTCTTTTAAAAAAATATTCAATGTACAGTTTTGACTTTCCTACGATTTTATTATACGTATAGATGTTAAAACCGATTGATAAATTGTAAGCAAGTAGATTGCTCTTCTGATGGAAAGAGATATACAAATTAATACAGAGACCAAAGATGTAAATGAAGTTTAGCCATCATATAGCTAATATTACTGATAACAGTCCCTTCAACAAACCATATTAATTAATGTAGGTTTTAAAGAAAATCTTTTAAGCAGAGCTTACACGAAGACAAATAAACAGTTTTGTCAAGTAATTGTCAAGTGCGAAGGCATGGCAAACAATCAGGTCTAGTAGATTGGGTCACCGAAGTCCATTTCTGAAGGTTTCTTCCATATCAAAATTTTTGGACTTCCTAGAGGAAATCATGTAGAGTCGTTACTAAACTTACTCAAAAACGGCTCGAGTTGCGGGCACTAGCCCTTGAAATGAAAAAGAATGTGTAATTGGTATTAGTTCGGCTCATGTTAAATGAAATATTGTCTGTTTCTCCTGAAGATGCTTCGGTTGCGGAGTGAAATTATTGCTTCACTTCGCAACCGAAGCTTAATTAATGCTCGTCATAATCATATTTCGATTTGGAGAGAAAGATAGCTAGTAGACTTATACATGTGGCATTGCCATCCCGCCAAATGGATTGCAACGCACTATAAATATTTTATGTATGACTCGGCAATGGTTTCGATTCCTATCAGGAGAGCCAACCGCTTGTTGGCTATCAAATGATATAAAAAATAAAAAAAATATAGTTTTGTATTCTTGTATAGCTTGTTGTTGTTACATCTGTTGTATTAGATGTACGAGTCTTGCATACAAAGCAAATAAAAGATAAAAAATGATACTTAAAAATAATCCTTTTGAAAAAATAATCTTGGATAAACCCTTATACGTACATAACACGTCCTTACTAGGTTTGTACGATAAACATGCTCCCCTATCTCGCGTTAACATTAAACGAAATCCTGCACCATGGATTACAGACAATATTAAGGCATTAATATCTAAAAGAAATAGGGCAAAATCTCGATACACTAAACATCCTAGTGATATTAATCTGGCCAGGTATAAGTCATTACATAATCTTTGCACGCGATTGTGTCGCGATGCTAAGCGCTGCTATATACATAATACCATAGAGTCGACAGATCCCCGTAAAGTCTGGCAGTTTCTCAAGACTATCGGGGTTGGTAAGACCACGAACATTGGTGGTCCAAATGTAGATCTCAATAGTCTGAATTTACATTTTTCTACACCTCCTTTTATCCTTGATCCTTTAATAAAAGCGGACACTTTAAAATATATTTCTGAATTGCCGATTCCTCAATGTGCTCCCTTTAAGTTTCAGAGGGTGAGTGAGTCTGAGGTTGCTAAACATATAAAAAGTATCTCTTCTTCTGCCGTAGGCAATGACAACATCAGTTCATGCATGGTGGCCTTACTGCTTCCTGAACTTCTTCCCATCGTAACCCATATTATAAATTTTTCACTTGTTTCTGGTACTTTTCCTTCTGCTTGGAAGACTGCTTACGTTATTCCCCTTCCTAAAGTCTCATCTCCTACAAACTTCTCTCAATATCGTCCAATATCAATTCTTCCATTTTTTTCCAAGGTTTTAGAACACATAGTCCACACACAGTTAACAGCTTTCCTTCGGGATAGTAATTTATTAAATCCATTTCAATCTGGTTTTCGCTCAGGACACAGCACCGTCACAGCTCTTGTTAAAGTCACCGACGACATAAGATATGCTATTGGTAATAAACAGCTCACCTTGCTGGTTCTGTTGGATTTGAGTAATGCGTTCAACTCTGTGGACTTTGATGTTCTTCTTGGAATACTTCATTCATTGAATATTTCCTCTCAGTCAGTATCCTGGTTTGACTCTTATCTCTGAGGTCGTTCTCAATGTATCTGTTTAGGTAGTTCATTTTCTGGCAATTGTAAACTTATAGCTGGCGTTCCTCAAGGAGGTGTCCTATCTTCTCTCCTATTTTCTGTTTTTATCAATATGATCTCTAGTATTATATCCTCCAATTTTCATTTACATGCTGATGATCTGTAATTGTACCGCCATTTTTCTCCTCCGGATGTTATCGCTGCAATTAATGCTATGAATGAAGATCTTTCGCGTATACATACATGGGCTAAGTCTTTTGGGCTTTTAGTAAATCCTGCAAAGTCACAGTCTTTAATTATAGGTAATCGTTTTTCGCGTGCAACTCTTGAAAACGTAAACATCCCTTTTTTAGAGTATGGTCACAGTATTATATCGTATAGCAAATCAGCTAAAAACCTAGGGCTGATTCTAAGCGAAGATTTTACTTGGAATGCACAAATAGCTGAAGTTTGCAAAAAAGTTCATTTTACTTTTCATTCAATCAAATGTTTACAAAGATTTCTTCCTTTTAAGACCAAAGTTATTTTAGTGCAAGCATTGATTTTACCTTTACTAGACTATGCTGATATTTGTACACATGTATTCTACATTTCTTTCATGCTTCCTCACTGTTTTGGGTTTGCTGGAAGAAATCTCTTACAGAGATAAGCTCGCCTTTTGCGGAGTTTTTCAAGAAATAAAATTTAATTTTGCCTCTATGTGTACAATAAAGTATTAAATAAATAAATAAATAAAATAAATATGAGCTTCAAACGATTTACAGAATTGCTCTTGAACGATGTAAATATACATAGAAATTACTGTTCACCGTTCATCGATACAAAGAAAAATTTTTAAACCGATACCTGTTTTGCCGATATCTCGGTTCGCCGAAAGAATGTTAAAAATAATTAGTGCTTCACCGATATTACTATGTGTGTATAAAACGATTCGAACAACCGGAAAAATATACCAAAAAACATTAATAAAACGAACAAAAATCCGAACTTTCACATTTATCATATTAATATATATAAACTAATCAGTTTTATAAAAGCAGCACTTACATTTGTTCGTTTTATTTATATTTCTTGGTATATTTTTCCAGTTGTTCGAATCGCTTTATCTACACATAGTAGTATCGGTGAAGCATTAATTATTTTAAACATTCTTTAGGCGAACCGAGCTATCGGCAAAAAAGGTATCGGTTTAAAATTTTCTCTTTGTATCGATGAACGGTGAACAGTGATTTCTATGTATAGTTACATTTTTTTTATATTATAAGATAGCAAACAAGCAGATGTGTCTCTTGATGGAAAAAGTCAATACCATCGCCTATAGACACCAAAGATGTTAATGGTGCGTTGCTATCTTGTGGCGAGGTCTAATGCCACGTGCATAAGTTTACCGGTTACCTTACCCTACAAACCGGAACACGACAGCGACTAGCACTGACGCTATTGCGGCAGGAATAGGTAAGGCGGAGGTACCAGACCCGAGCGAGCCAATGCAGAACTCTACCACCTAGTAGCCACGATGGTAGTGACTTGCATAGCCAATCGGTCGCCTTTTACGACCTCCCTGGCAGAACGGCAGTTAATCTATTCTTCAAAGTAGCCCGGAACCAACACAGGGAAAAACGTTACATCGTTCAAGATTAATTCTGTAAATCATTCGGAGCTCCAAATATAAGATTTCTCAATACTGGAACGTACAGTAATATGTTACGGGAGTGCTGCTACTAGAAAATTCGTAGCTCAAGGTTGTTGAAAAATAATAAGCTCTCTTAAAATAATTGACATTTAATTTGATGGGATTTTTTCAAGATTATCTGGTTAGTTTTTTATGTAGTAAAATAGCAAACACTCAGATGACTCTCGTGATGAAAAGAAACAACCATCGGCTATAGACACCAAAGATTAAGTTAATGTTGCATTGCTATCCTTGTGGCGGCGTCGTAATGCCACATACATTACCGACCGCATTAACCTCCAAGTTAGAAGATGACAATGAAAATTGTCGCTACGCTATTGTGTCAGATGTAATTAAGGCGGTAGTATTAAGTATCCGACAAGAACAGAGCTGCACTCATCGCCTGTTACAAAGAGAGTGCAGCCCCATCCATGCCCTCGGAATTGGTGAATCCCACCGTTCTGAAACTTTCCTCAGGTCCCCAAAAATTGCCCTTGCACTGCGGTAATGTGTCTATTACGAATATTTCTTCTGTATGAAAAAAAAAATGTTTTTGAATTTTCTTTATATCATAATATGAAAGTGAGCAGATGGGTCTTCTGACAGAAAGAGTTAACCGTCGCCTTTAGACACCAAAGTTGTGAATGGTGTGTTGCTATCTTGTGGTGAGGCATGATGCCATATGCATAAAGTTACTGACTACCTTACCATTCATACCGAAACACGACACTGATAAACACTGATACGCTATTGCGGTAGGAATAGGTAAGGCGGTGGTACCAGGCCGGGGTGAGACAATGCAGACTCTACCACCTAATAGCCAGGATGGTAGTGACTCGCGTGACCAATCGGTCAACTTTTACGATCTGTTTGGCAGAACGGCAGTTGGCTTATTCTTCAAAGAAGCCCGGGCCGACAGGGGGCAAATCTATATTCCAATGTCCCTCTTCTGGTTCCATTAGCCTCCCTTTATTACAAGTAATTGGAAGTGCTTATAACTAAAAACCTAACAAGCTCAAGCTCGACTATCTTAGCACTTTCTATCTGAGAGTTCCAATGATCCTCTTTCGGGTCCATCTTTAGACTTACGTCTACTACTTATCGTGAATAGTAGAAAGGACTCATCACAACAAAACTAACGCTCCCAATATCGACTATTTATGCACTTTGTATATTATGATGATTCGAGTGACAAACTTGTGACTGAAACTTTGACTTTCGTCTTCAAGTAATATAATTTACTCAAAACAGCAAATGAGCCCAAACTCAACTGCCTTGGTCCAATGTATCTGAAAGTTCCAAACAATAGTGGCTCTATCATGAGATCAGATTGATGATATCATAATTTTACATTGTCACCAGATGTACACGAGTATTCCAAATTGCAGCTCATTCAGATATCAGGAAGTGACTGAAAACTGATTTGCAGGATTTAAAATCTCTTACATAAGATCATGTCAAGATAAATAAAAGCTTGTAATAACTTCAATCTTAAAATTTATAGCATTGAAATTAAATAATGGACCGGTTTCATCCTTACATATTTTTGTATTTATGTTATTATATAAGCACATTTGTTATACAACAAGTATTTGTTATATTATGTAAGTATATATGTTATACAACAAGTATATGTTATGTTAAATAAGTATATATGTTATATATCAAGTATATATTATGTTATATAAGTTAACTTAGAGTTTTGCCAAGTGCCGAGGACATCAGTATTCAAAGTTTTATATTTTTCTTTATCAAAGAATGTTTTTAATATTGGGCTATAATTATTTTATTGTTCGACTGCCTCCGTGGTTCAGGGGCAAGCCTATTCAGCTCAGATTATGAGTTTCGATATTCTCATTCCGGGTTCGATACTCAGATCGGCTAAAAGTATTATTGAGATTTTTTCGTGGTTTTTATCGAAAATCTAAAATATAGCGGAGTCTGGTGTATTCTCTCACATGTGCACGTAAAACTTTCGCTGCCAGTTATCGCTAGAAATATTCGATAATCGTTAACATGTTGGTAAATTGCGGCGATGAAGATCACCACTTATCTCGCCAACCGACCAACCGGTGAATTATGGTGAACCGAAAAATCTGTAGGCGTTCGGTTTACTCTGACTACCTTGCAAGAAAACCGGGTGTGATGATCCTTAATTGTTTCAAATTCCACCTATTGAATGAGAATTTTCAAATAAATTTCATAGTATTTAAAATATTAACTTTGTTAAATAGAGTTTCACCTTGCATTTATCATTTCGAAGAATTTAAACTGGATAGTTCTGTAAAGAATATATGTTATATAAATACTAATAGTAAGATCTAACATTAAGATTGGTATTCCACCTTCTATTTCCACCTGAGTCCCACCTAGCATTTCATAAGAAAAACCCCATTAAAAATATCTTGAGCTATTTCAGTTCAAATGAATACAATACAGGCTCGGTCCAATTAACCGAAATGGAAAGTCCGCTTCTATGAAAGTTGGACCAGTGCTGAAATAACCGTGAGCTCATGTTTGACCCAGTTCTTGGATGTTTAACTTAACCAGTTTACTCAGATTGGTCAGTACGTTATCACAAATTACATTTATCGGGCTTATACGATATTCTTCTTCATTTAAAGCGATGTTAAATTATCAAGACAATTTGTACCTAAAATATTTCATTTCTCATCTACGATATTTGTATCATCTAAGAGATTATTTCATCTTCACTCGTCTTATGAAGTTTCTTAAACAATAAAATTATTTTGACTGCCCCTGGGTTGACTGAGTGACTGACTGACTGAGTTGATTGAGTGTCGTCGAAAAACTTTTGTGATAAGAAATAGATGTTTGTATTTTTGGGTTCGGGTGTTTATTAAATATATTTAAGTATTTATATATGTTTTTCTATGTATTGGAACAGTTGACTATGTATTAGCACCCATACTATAAGCAAATAATTTGTTTACTGTGGAGTAAGATTTATTCGTGTAAATTTGTCCAAAGGTATAATTTATTTTAAAGTACATAAAACTACTTTACAATACAAGTCATATAAATTAAATAATTCAAAATGCTTTTTTTTCCGTCGTCGGCACTTGGTGCAATTCCATTATTGTTACAAAATTGATTAAGCATTGTTACTTTAATATTACTACACAATATAGTTTTAGTATATCACTCAGCCGGTTACACTTTTAAGCATATTCAGTATGTAATCATACACCTGAAGATGCTTAAAAAGTAACTAATATAAGTATAGCTAATAGAACTATAGGTACTTTTTCCTAACCCAACCAAAGAGCGATAGCTTTGTGAAAGGTAAAATACACTTTATGGTTTTTTATATTTTTTTATGGCTTTTTTTCCACAAATCTATCTTTACATAATAATAATATGATATTGGTTGCCGCTGCTCTTTTCGGCAAGGTGCTGACAGAATATCAGCGTTACGGTCTATGCTGTAACATAATGCTGAGTAACCCTTTCCCTAGGGTGATACGAAAATGGTATTTAGGTTTTAGTTCTATTCTTAAGTTTAATATAGTTAAGAACCTACAATATGCTTAATTTTTTTATCTATCTTTACTTTTATTGTGTATCATGTTTTGGGAATAAATATTTTTCTATTCTATTCTAAACCAGTAACTGGTTTCACTTCTTAAGCATCTTCAGGTGTATGATTACATCCTGAATATGCTTAAAAATGTTAAGTGATATACTAAAAATATATTGTGAAGTGAAATTAAAGTAGAAGTGATTAGTCAATTGTTTGACTATAAAGAATGTGTTTACTATAATGTTTTGAATAATAATTCCAAGTTTCATGACATTCTGACTATTAATATTTTATTTTAATTTTTGCTCCCATTTCACATACTTATAAAGGAGACTGATACTGTTACATACAAACTTGGGCCCCCTTGTAATAAGATGAATATTATGTTAATTAATAGCTAGTTTAACGTTATATAAATACTGAAAATTTTACAGATTTTAGCAATCTGAGAACATAGATATAAGATATTCACTAGAAGTAAGGTTACGGTACTATGGTATAGTTTAACTCACTGTAACCGTTTACTATTATATAAATAACTGATACTTGTAATACAGGCAACTATGCTTCATGTTTATAAATTGACACAATACTAAAACACAGATTTTTGGAAAACACAAATTAAAGGATGCCTCTCTGTAAGTAAGTACGTAAAATAGCTAATGAAGTTCGCGACTTGCGAGTGCGACTCTTGCGAGCCGTCATTGATGTCAGTTGTAATTGTCAATTTTAGCTGTATTAAATCCACAGACACTAAATCGTATTAAGTTTGAAGTAAGGTAATCAATCGATTATATAAATTGTATCGATTATATTTTTTCTTTTTATATTATAAATGGTTTGTAAAATAATGATGGTACTTACTGTTGATTATACTAAATATTAATCAAAAAAAAAACACTTTTACATATACTTACGAGCTTATATTTAAATTAAAATTATTTACATAAATCGATTATAATTTTATCGATTATACAATTATAGTACCACAAATTTATTTTCATGATTTCTTTTTTCTCAGAAAGCGGATTAAGCTCATATTTTGAACTTTGAAATAGAAAAATAGTATAATTTTTTTGAACCATACTTCAACCTTTTACATTTGGGCCCAAAAATCCCCCTATCCTTTACACATTTTATTTAAATATTTACACCGCCCAGCAAAGAGCAAATGTTTTTCAACAATACCTTAAAGGAATTTGTAATGTCTTAAATAACTTGAAGGTTTTTGGAATTGAAATTAATGCTAGAATATTTCCAATACAAATTTTATTTAAATATTTCCGGTAAATATTATTTATTTATTGTTATTTATTAAATTAATAATTAATATATTTATAATTAAATGTTAATAAACAGAAATATAAGCTTGTACAATTTACTTGTAATAAAAACTGAATGGCAAATTTTGTAAAATGGTATTTTTTTTTTGTAAATTGTAAAAATTTGGATTAAGCATAAGATAATATTTTGTAAATTGTAAAAATAACTTTTGATGTGAAATAATTCTAGTAAATTGTAATACATACAATTGTAATACGTGAAATAGAAAAAAAGAAGCCCTCTGAGTTTCTTCCGCCGGATCTTCTCAGTGTGTGGCCGCGTTCCGATCCGGTAGTATTTATTCCGGATTATAGATTCCGGTAGTAATTATAAAGAAATCGACCTAAATTAAAATGTTTGCACGCCATATTATGGTAGAATATGATGGTAATTTAATTTATTTTAATAACTTGTGACACCCATATTCTTGCAAATAAATATTTTTTCATTTTCATTTTACCTGCATACGAGTATGAGAAAGGTCAAGTTCAATAAAAAAATCCAAAAGCGTCCGCCGGGGTTCTAACGAACCTCGGTCCTAGGTAGATGTGTATACTGGCGGGGTAGTGGAAGAATGCTCATACGTACCCATCACCTCGCCTCCAAAAGCATTGAGGAGGGACACCGCAGGGGTTTTAGTGGGTATTTCGGTTCCAACCAGCCAGCCAGTCCCACACTCAGGCCGTATTGAGTGGCCCGGTCGTGCGTAAATACATTTCCCCTGCGTTAATAAAAAAAAGGTGAAGTGAAGATATTATCCGCAAAATGACTGAAAATAGATGGAAATTAAAAAATGACGATCGAGCTCAGTGACCTGACTTATGAGAGGTCTATATCAGGCAGTAGACGAGAAATTATGATGATATAATTCATATCTATATATAATTTTTCGAATAACCACGAACCTACAAAACACCGGATGAAGCTTGGTTGCTCTGTGTCCCTTTTCGCGTAAATAACAAATCTTCAGAGGAATCGAATCGTTTAGGAAGCTTAAAATCATTTACATATCAACGTTATTTATGTATATCTTCAGCTGAGATTCTAAATCAAAACTGAGTTAATTTATATGTGGCTTGATCAGAGATTCTGAATTGTGAGCTCAACAGACAACAGAGATTTAAAAACACTGTGATTCAAATGAAATTTCATTCCGTGAATAGGAGGGCTGATAGGTACTTTCCAAATAATTAATAAGCAATAGTTGTGATAATTGACAAATGCACTTTAATCAATTTGGACATATTACAAATCGCGGAGAATCTAAGTATCGAAAAATATTTGGTTTATTCTGCTTTTTGGTTCAGGAGGAGATGCGTTATGATAATAGTTCACGGTAATTTAATTATTTAATCAATTAGATAATTTTTTATATCATAAGATAAAATCAAGCAGATGGCTCTCCTGATGAAGAGACAACCATCGCCTATAGACACCAAAGATGTTAATGGCGTATTGCTATCTTTTGGCGAGGTCTAACGCCACATGAATTTACCAGCTACCTTACACTCCAAACCGCAACACGTCAGTAGTACTGATGCTATTGCGGCAGGAATAGATAAGGCGGTGGTACCAGACCTGGGCGAGAAATGCAATAATCTACCACTTAGTAACCAAAATGGTAGTGACGCGTATACCCAATCGTTCAAATTTTACAAACTGCCGGGCAGAATATCAGATTATCTATTCATTAAAGAGGACCCAGACTGACTCGGAGGAAGTCGTGTTAAATCGAATTCAATTATTTTATTTTTGATCAAAGCAGTGTGAACATTATTTCGAAGCGATAGTATACGGTATGGGCTATTCAAAGCAATATATACAATTAAATTGATTTATATTTTGAGTTAACGTTGACTGTACGACACTCAATTAGAACGCAGATGCAAGAGACTGAATACCAATATTTGAAAATTGACTTTGTCTACAACACGAACCACATGTTCTACACAGTTTCTCAAATAGAAACTCTAAATTACATATTCCACGATATTCCAGATCGAATTGCAAGTTTTAACACTTTGCTCGTGTGTATTGCATTAATTTATTTTGCTTTGCAGAAGTTTATGCAGCATCTGTACTGTTTGGTTTGTTAAATGTTTCATACTGTTACGGAAACTTAATTTATGGAATACTATAGAAAATAACGATCACCACGTCGTTTAAGTGGTTAGCGTTTACATTATCGATATAGTTTAATCGAAAAATTGAAATACTGCAAATAATTACTCCAAGTCTCCCAAAAATATGTGCGATAGGTTATATATAGGACGTGGAATATAATGAGGAAGACTTTTTTGTTTTTCAGTCTAGTAAAAATTACGCCTATAACTGTTATTATTAAAAAAAAAAAACAAAACTTGTTGTGTTTTTTGTTTATAATTGAAAATTGAGACAATTGTAAAAAAGTTCTAGAAAGAGGAGGAAATGTTAAATGAAAAATAGCCTAGTTCGTTGAAGTCTAGCTCCATTATTAATAATTTTAATTCAACGGTGAAAATTGGGTTCCGTGCGACGGTAACTGGGGGGCGCAAGCACCATTGAGGATTGATCGCATAAAACAATATTTTAGTGTATTTCTGAGGTTTGAAAATTACTTTATGCAATCAACTCTCAACGAAACCTACGCATGCCCCCACTAATAACTGCACGGGACCCAATTTTCATCGTCAAATTAAAATTATTGATAATGGAGATAGAATTCCAGAAAGATGACTTTTTCATCAGAAATTTCCTCTTCTTGTTTGGATTTTTTTTTACAACTGTAATAAAAAACTCAACCTATTATTTTGTTTTTTTTTTGTTTGTAACAATTTTTAGTGGACTAAAAAACAAAAAAAAATTCTCGGGATAACATTCCCCGTAAAATGAGCCATCGCACATATTTTCCGAGATTTTTCGCAGGTTTTCAACTTCTCAACTGGACTAATAGAGCTCAGGGTGTCAAGACAAGCGATAATGAAATTAGAAAATAATAAATTGTATTGGATTGACATAAGCCGCACCAAATCACGTGTTCAATCGTCATCGTTATCGCAAGTTGATAGACAATATTTTAATTCGTAACCATAACATAAAGTAATAGTGAATTGTTTGAACACATAATTTCACTGTCTAGGTTTTGGCGGGAAGTAACTGTATCTTTATTCATATTTTTCATAACGAAAAAATAATTTGACACATCGATCGTGACCATATTTTCAACTAGTAAATTGATTTTATTACCTCAGAAACGGTGACATGATGGTTGTTAAAGCCATGTGTAGTTGATGGGTTTGATGAAGGCTTCATTCACTCTGTTTCTTGTACACACTGTTCGTTTTATATCATCGGTATATGTTACATCACTACTAAAAGCACATCTAAGATATACAAACTCGTCCAACACAACTAAAACAACGGATAACGTTCTGGTTACTTCCCTTTCAAATAAGGGTACCTTGTTTTTCCAAAAGTACCTTGATTTTATTCGCATTCAGTTGTAAACCCATGTTCATACTATAATCAGTGTTTGAAGTTCAGATGGAGTTGAATTCAAAAGTACAGCAACGCCTGCGTGAAGCAGGCAGTTTACCATTAGATCACTCATCCACATTTCCACATTTATCATTCTCATCCTTTGGAGACACTTATTCCCAACTCTCTATGCCTACTCTGTAAGGGATTTGGCGTTAAAATATGTATCCATATAAAAATGTATTCACAAATATGTACAAAGTTAGACTTTATGCTACATAGCATCCTGTATCAGTCATATTTATTCAAATAAGGGTTGCATAGAAACACTTATCACAATCGTTTACTATCAACACATTTTCATATTTAATAGTTAAAAAAAGTGTGAGTTTAATATTTGAATTAAATAAAACGTAAACATAAGGCGACACTGCAACATACAAATTAAACACAACAAAACTATAAACTAATTTTGTATATAAATTGTTAAACACGCGTCAATGATTCACGCTCAATTATGTTTTTTCATTTGCGTGCTCAAAAATTTCGTGCGTTACGTGACGAAGTAATCGTGAAATCAAATATTGCTAATAACACATTTAAGTAAAATAAATTAACTTCAAAATCCTATGTTAGGTTTCACGTTCCAATCAGCTTTCAAAAATGAAGCATGTCATGTGATCAAGTGATCCACAGATATGAATTCGTATTAGTGGATTGATAATGCGAAAGTCTGTCTGTTTTGCTTATACGGCTACACTGCTGAATTTATTTTGAAGAAATTTGGCAAAAGACAGTTGGAGTTTCCGGAGACCCGAGGTTCAATATTTTTTTATATAATATCATTAGATAGCGAACAAGCAGATAGATCTTCTGTTAGAAAGATAAACCAATACCTATGTTACTACTAAAGATGTTAATGCCACGTTGAATTTATATTCAACTATGTAAAGATTATTCTTTATATAATACTGATTACGATAATATTAGTACAGAACTACTCAAAAATGTTACTCCTGTAATATCCATACAGCAAATTCGGATAACATTGTTCGCTCGTTCTGTAGTTAATCTAAGTTTGTTTGTAAGATCATATTTGTATTAATAACTAATAAGACATAAAATTACTAAGTTTGGCAACGAGATATCTACTTCAAAGTATTACCATAATATTGCAGAACTTTGGAATGAGATTGTGGCTGGTGCTGTAGTGCTCTCAGCGATATAAACTGGCTGATTTCTATACAGTTGAAGCTCGGAATTGCCATAAAACTAACCCACTTACGACTGCGTTTAATATTATTATGTAAATTTGTTTGGTAAATGTTAAAATCACGAATTTACAAAAGCAAAAATTATGGATATTAGTACGGAAAATTCTTTAGTTAACTGTTTTAACAATATTTTTTATTTATTTGTTTATTTCATCACAAATGTGGTACATCATTTAGATTAAATTAAGTGATATCTTAGTGTATTTCTATTTCGCCAATTTTTGGGAAACATGGTGCCTGAAGTAGGTTCAATGAAGACCTGTGACAAGTCACCAATGCCCTCACATAGTGGATACAAAATACAAATTTGGAATTTAACAAAACACCTTAAATTTATATATATATATATATATATATATATATATATATATATATATATATATATATATATATATATATATATATATATATATATATAGAGTGAGACAACGTAAACGTATTACTTAGATACTACTACAAGTTAGTTGTATGTAAGAAACAACGTGACACATAATTTATATAAGTATATGAGATTTTCCTTCCAGGCAGCCGAAAGGGCATTGAACTTTATATAGTGGTTGGGTATTCTTAAATTTTCTAATTTTCCGCGAAATTTTCTTAATATTTTCTTTTATAAGAACCTTCTCCTGATAATTACAAGCACAACAAAAAAGAATTAGCGAAATTGGTCCAGTCATTTACGCGCGATATCGTGACTACGGAAAATAGAGAATGATATATATATATATATATATATATATATATATATATATATATATATATATATATATATATATATATATATATAGATATAAGATATTTTGCGAATATTTAATCTTTATCTGTATATAAAAACGTGAAGTAAAATCTTCACACCCGTTTTTCAAACAATTGCGCGAACGGTGGAGTATTAAATTTGGTAGTATTTGAATTTTACGTTGTGGAGGACTGCAAAAATCTAATATTTTTAAATAATATACATAGAAAATACATTAAATTAATAAAAATAAACAATAATACACGCTTTAATCATGTGACATTCACGATATTATAAACACATAATATATTATACTGTTTTCTTTACGGCAAATCTGTTGTCAAACTTAACAGAGATGCTGTTGCCTAGGATATGGTCAAATTTCAACCACAGGGTGATTGATAGTCCGTGTTACGTCAATTTAACTTATATATTGTATACGTATACGACCGCCCCGTTGGTCGAGTGGTTAGCGACCCTGACTACGCAATTGATGGAGTTCGGGTTCGATCCCCGACGGGGACGAGCATTTGGGTGATGGGCATAAATATTTGTATTTCCGGGTTTGGGTGTTTATTATGTATGTAAAAGTATTTATATATGTATTTCTATGTATTAGTATCGTTGAGTAATACCCATGACACAAACAAATAATTTGCTTACTTTGGGGTTAGACCAAAAAGTGTAATTTGTCCCGTGAATATTTATATTTATTTATTTATATTTGGTGGTGCCGGCCTCACACATTATGTTTTTAATGGAAGATTTTTCAAAATATTTTATATAGTGTTCATTTATTTTTTATACATCTATCTTTTGACACAAAAACAAAGATATATGTATATCTCCTATAACATATATTATCGCATCGGTAGTTTGGTGGTTCGGTGTCGGTGTTGACCACATGAGGTCCCGGGTTCGATTCCCGGGTCGGGAAATTCAATTATGTATTTTTCAGTTTTCTGATAAAACCAACATTGCCCGTTTGACGTTAAGCTTGCCACCTATCACATTGTGGGACCAAGTATCCTTGGCTAATCGTGGGTGCACTTGTTGTACCTCTGCCTACCTCTTTGGGGATACGGGGGCAAATATATATTTTTTTTCAATTTATGTATATCAAAGCTCATTATTCGACTTTTAGCTATGCAATTTCACTTCAAACATAAAAATAACAATGTTTTTAAGCAGGACGTAATTAAAATTGGAAAAAAATATCTTGTAAAACTGGAAACTTAGATAAAATTTTCCACTGGGTTTGTCAGAGGCAAGAGGTAAAAGGTGAACGATTGGATATACTAATCATTATTATCGTGGCTACTAGATGGTAGAGTTCTTCATTGTCTCCACAGGTCTGGAACCACCGCCTTACCTATTTCTGCTGTGATAGCGTCAGTGCTCGTCACTGTCGTGTCCTGTTTGAAGGGTAAGGTAGCCATTATTAAAATAGCACTCTCATTAAATTTAAAATCAGCAATTCAACTTTAATTACTTTACTTTTACCAATTAAGTAATCAATGACTCGGTCATTGTATCTCTTCATCAGGAAAGCCGTCTGCTCGTTTGCTATCTTATGATACAAGCAAAATAAACAAAAATAGCACTCTCATTAATTTTAAAATCAGCAATTCAACTTTAATTATTTTACTTTTACCAATTAAGTAATCAATGACTCGGTCATTGTATCTTTCCATCAGGAAAGCCGTCTGCTCGTTTTCTATCTTGTGATATAAGAAAAATAAACAAAATTAGCACTCTCATTAATTTTAAAATCAGCAATTCAACTTTAATTACTTTACTTTTACCGATTAAGTTATCAATGACGCGCGTCATTGTATCTTTCCATCAGGAAAGCCGTCTGCTCGTTTGCTATCTTATGATATAAGCAAAATAAACAAAAATAGCACTCTCATTAATTTTAAAAACAGCAATTCAACTTTAATTACTTTACTTTTACCAATTAAGTAATCAGTGATGTACTATTTTTGTTTATATCATAAGATGGTCTCACTCACCGAGTTGGCACAAAACTTTGGATTGCGCACCAGTTTTGACGTCGTGAGGTGAAGTTACAGTGGAAAGCGTAACTCAGCAGCTATGAGAACTAAAAGTGACAAGAAAAATCGATGCTGTTATCGATGACATGGGAAAAATATCCTAATGTTTAAATGGCCGCGGCGCATGGCCGCGTTTTCGATCCGGTAATAGTTTTAAAAAAAATATTGACGCGTCAAAAGAACTTGTAAAAATTTTAATGAATAAAGTTTCTGCTTGTAAAACCTTCTGTCAGCAAGAATAAATCAGGCAGTATTTTCAGACAACAGACCAAGCAAAAACGGTTAGACGCGGTTTTGGGCAGAAAACATGTCACCGCTCATATGATCAAATGTATGTAGATTCAAACGTTTCTAAATATATTATATCGTAAAAAAATAGAAATTTGAGATATTGTGCCATTTTATCGTGCCAATGCTTATGAAATACCCCTGAACTGATTTCATCGATTAGTATAAAAACTCTGTTATTTCTGGGTATCGACTTGATTCTTTGGCGTTACACAGAGATGTAGGTTCGCTATGTATCATTTACCTACCGCATTTATCATGGAGAGTGTTCCGAAGAGTTGATCGGATTAATTCCTGCCGCTAAATTTCATCATCGGACATCGCGTCAAAATTTCAAGTTCCATTTTCACCACCTCGATATCTGGAAATCCACAGCCGTGCGTTTTTGTCAGCACTTTTCCCATCGCACTAATCCTTTGTGGAATCAGTTACCCCTAGGGGGGATTTTCGAATGGATGCGACCTGGGAACTTTAAGACACGAGCTTATTCATTCTTAAAAGGTCGGCAACGCAGATGCAAGACCCCCGGTATTGCAGATGTCCATGGGCGGCGGTGATCACTTACCATCAAGTGCACCATCTGCTCGTTCTTGCCCCTCTACTATAAAAAAAGTGTGAATGCAAGCTACACTGTCACTGTATGAAATTGCTTTTCGCATCCAGTTTAATCCGTGTTCCAGACCTAAGCGAGACGTAGCGGAACTTGTCTTTTTTTATCATAACCAAGCAAACAAGCAGATGGGTCTCCTGATGGAAAAAGTCAATCATCGCCTATAGACACCAAAGATGTTAATGGTGCGTTGCTGTCTTGTGGCGATGTCTAATGCCACATGCATAAGTTTACCGGCTACCTTACCCTCCAAACCGGAACACGACAGTGACAACCATTAACGCCATTGCGGCAGGAATAGGTAAGGCGGTGGTACCAGACCCGGGCGAGACAATGCAGAACTCTACCACTTAGTAAAACTTAGTATCTACTTAATTGTTACGATAGAAGTGACACATTATGCCAATCGTTTGTATTTAACGAATTGCTTGGCAGATTCACTGCAGATGATCTTTTCGACTAATGCCCAGTTCCTATATCAGTAAAACGACTCGTTTTAGTTACAAATAGTAATAATTTCTACGGCGCGTTAGCTAAAACTCTTCCTATAATAATTATATATATAATAGTTAGTATATGTTACTATATTATCTATAATGTATCAAATTACCATCAAAACAAACAAATTATGGAACGCCTTATTACTATTAAATTGGTTGCTAATGGTTACTGTTACGAATGACGTATCGCTTAATATAGGA